>CM061560.1:137440468-138065468 GCA_030864225.1 Capsicum baccatum var. pendulum
GTTGCAATACTATAGGAGATTCATGGGTGCATAATGGATGAGCAGACATTTGGATTTTTGCAGACAACTATTCTTAGTTATGGCGATCGTGGATCTGTAACCCTGATTGGCTACCGTGATCATTGTCAAGATCCCGATCGTGATACGTGGGACCATAGCTAACAGTTTAGCATTGCTCAAAATATGCAAATTTAACACCATTCTCATCTTCCAACTAGGCAACTACACATCATGATAAGATAACACTATTCAATCTCACCATTTTGAAGACTTTAACCTTTTACCCAACTTCACATCGATCTTTCAGATTGGCTTCATGGGTAAAAGACTATTCATCAATAGGTCATTCTTTGTATTTTGGAAGTTGAGAATCTTGGCCTTTGACTGATGGGGTCCCATGTGCTCTTCGAAATAACAAACTCCAAAATATAAGGCTTGGACTTCTTCTCCCCATAATCCATCATTTGTTTGGAGGCAAAGATCCTTATCACATCCTCTAAGCCTAATATTGAAAAGTGGGTTGAATGAGGTCCAATACCTAAGTTTGGGTTATCTTCCTCCGAAGCATCTTCACCCCGAAATGAAGTACGGTCATTATAAGAGCTTTGCGTTGATTCTTCTTTTGACTCTAGCATTATTTCTTTTATTTTGGCCTCTACTTCCTTATAAAATGAGGACAACTGGGAAGCTGTTGATGAGTCTTCACTACCAAGCTCATCATCATAGCTTGGTTTCTCTTCTTTACATACTTCCTTTTGGTTAATGGGCATTTTAATGATAGTTTCAAAGACATTCTTGATGAATGTGTTCTAGGAACTGCCCCATTGCTTAAAACCGATCTAAAATGGCTTGTAACCTTGGGTCACAGTTATTGGACTTGGTATCCTGCTCTTCCTTCTTCTCCTCATCATACCTATCAATCTCATAATAAGGACTTGCAATTTGGTTAGTATAATGGGAGGATGGGGCACGTGGACAATAGTTTTAATGTCCATCTCGAGCACTACATAAGGAGAACCTATACTCCCTATAGGATTGAGATGGTGAATCCATCTCTCTCAAAGGAGAATAGTCACAATCGCTCATAAAATATGGTACGTTGTGATATGGATATGGATTGTCAAGATAGGACTTCCAACTACCAACATCATATTTGTCAAAAAATTCCATAGAGAAAAGTAAAATAAAAAAAGTTACCTACAAAAGAAAGTCAAAAACAAATATTTACAAGCTTGAATTCAAGCAAATAACTAAAATTCCTAACTAACTTAATATGCCAAATTATTCCCTGACAACGGCGCCATTTTTGATAATGCTCAACTTACACGTCAAAATAAGTGCAAGACAATCGTCATCAATATATTTACCTAACTTTAGAGTTGGGGTTGAATCAACGAGGAATAATGTGAGTGGCGATCAAATTAATTTGAAATGATGGACATAAGTTAAATTCAAACAAATGGTACAAAAAGATAAAATGGGGGTGATAGGTTCCTACACTAATATTTCTGTTGGTTTTTTCTAACATAAATCCAAGGTTACAAATAATTAGAGTTTTAATAATTAAGTACAGATCTTGGGATTATGCACTACTAAGGGTGTGACATATGGGTGTTAATCATCAACATCAATTTAGTAAATCAACTATGGGTAGGCTTGGTTATGGATTTTGATGCTTGTCTTTCAACAAAACACCAAACTTTCACCCATTGATTCTTTCGAATACCTAATAGATGCGTTCAACAATTAGTAACCATAACCTCAATCTATGCATCCCTATTTCTAGGATGATATCCATGGCATAGTAAACTTCACATTCACCCTTATATCTAAGATAGTGAAAATTCCGCATACTACACACGTAATTATCTATCATTGCTTTGCTCTCCAAATCCTTCTTTCATGGATGATATGGATTCCTAAAGTTCACTCAAAACCCTTCTTTCGAATATGGCCTTGAACTTTCTAGAGCTTGGAGCTTTCACTCATAGAACCCGTGTGGGTATTTGGAGCTTTCACCCATCAAATCCCAACCAAAATAGCATAGCAATGATAAAACCCATAAACTTGAACTACCAAATAGATGCTAACAATACAACCCACACACACTTTAACCCCTATTCACACATAACCCCAAGAGGGAGATTTAGCTACACATAAGATAAATAAGCATAGATATACACATAATCTCCATTGAAATGATTTATTGAAGATTTAAGTGAATGTTACTTCAAACTTAGTTTTCCCACAATATCAACAATGGAAGTGAGCAAATCTTCCACTTAGAAAGTCCCTAATGTATTCTTCACCCAAAATTTATACATTATTTTCTTCTCCAAAAATAGAGGCTATGAACTACACAAAACTAAAACCTAAATATTGGGGAAGATGGAATTCTTTTAATAATGATAGGGTTTGAGTCATTTTTATCAAATTGGGATCAGCACGAGCAATTATAGTTTTTCCCTTTGGCTGAAATACTCCGCTAGGCTGAGATCGCACAAGTTTGGGTGCGACCGCGGCTACCCGACCAGAGTTTACCTCTGTGACCGCAATTAATTGACCATCCTTGACTGTCGCGACCACGGTCAGTAGATCACAACCGCGGTACTTGAGGCTCTTCTATCTCAAGTCCTCAACTACACTTTCTTGCTGCCCTTTTTATCATTGTGAGCTCCAATCCACCTTTTTCCGACCATTTAAATCTATGCTTGCAAGGAGTGGATATTAGTGCATTAAATCACAATTATGTCTCATTTATTTATCCAGAACAAGGTAATGCGCACGAATAAGGAGTGCGATTGAGTGGTAAACTCATCACTCATCACACATCATGCCTTATCAAGATTCCTGAGTATCTAACACAACGATTAGTAGATCCATCAATCAAAATATTCAAGCCTACCTCTTCTAATCTCGCAGTGTGATCCATCCTTCCAAAGGTTTAGTAACCTTTATTATTTTTCACAAGAATTCTTCACCACTTTCACCTATCCTCTCCTTACCATTTCTCATGGCCATAACCTTACCTCACCTTCCAAAACCATAGCTCTAGTAGTCACCCCAGACTCTCCCCTACTTAGGGACTTCTACCTCTCCTCCATTTCAAAACATCACTATACCTCCACAGCCACTACCATTCGAACATAAGAAGGGTCATTAAGTCACTAAAGTACAAAAATTACCCATGCCGCCTAAGGAGAGACCTCCTAAAGTGAGACACGATACAACAAGCACTAGGTACTTCAAAGCAACAACCTGGGTCATGAATGAAGAATCATCCCAATACAATACACCATAGTAGGCGTCCTTAGGACTGGATACAAAAGACAGATGGCCATATATGTCATAGGTAATGCAACGTAGGGTCAAGGTTCATATCCAAGAAACAAGGAGAATATAGAATGTGAACCTTAGGCATAAGTTCTATCAGAATACGTGCAATATTAATAAAGTACTCTCTGAACTGAGAGAAGAGAGAATCACTAAAATAGGAGTAAATACACCCCGACCTTCACTTGTAGTCTACCACTAAAATAAAATTTAAGATTAACCCTCAACCTTTGCTTTACTATACCTATAAGCACAATACTTTTTTCTAAATGGTATCACCAAGGATGATCACTAGGGACACATGGTTCTCCTATACCTAAAACCTCATTCGTCCAGATACCACCTAGTGTCCAGTATAGTCACATAAACTCCATGCTCTAACCCATCCAATGACTAAAAATGCAATACATCCATTCAACCTGAACCCCAGGACTATATGTCATAACTTTCCCACTATTGTATTCCCAGAGCTATCAACCTCGCCCCTTCTGCATACCTCATCCAACCTACCAATCTACCTCTGTAATCCATGCACTTCTATCCTTGAACTAACATACTCCATATATAAAAATCAATATCCATGTTCAAAACTAGTATATATTAGCCACCATGCACTCCTAAAAAAGTACCCCATATAAAAAAGAATCATACATGGTCCACCACACAATGAGGACACTCTAAATTCCGTATTCACCCATTGACAAACTATGTATTTTTTTTTTTGGAAAACTATCCCCCTTATGCATAAAAGAAAGGAAACACTCCATAGAGAATCATTAGGATGGGTTACATCTTTTTCTAAAAGGTTTCTTTAATAGCCCCTTAAGCCCTTTTAACTTAATCGAAACTATTCTATAAAGAAAGAATAGAAATTTGGACAAGTGTCTGAAATAAGGTCAATCCCAAACTCAATATCCTCGCAAGAAAAAAACCAAGAGGTTCATTAGTAAGGACCTTAAGAAAACTCATTCACCACAGAAACCAAATACAATGAAAGAACCTGTGAGTTAGAATCTTTAACCCAAACCAGATAATAGAGACACCCCCTTCGGAGATTAATATCCGACCTTCAAGATATGATATAACCTTTCCCCTAATAACCAGGGTATGGAACCATTCTTCCATTCCATAATTGACTCACCAACTCACAAGGGAGCCTAAATACAACCTCACGGCTCTGACAGTCTAATTATGGAAAGAACGAGTATAACCAATCCATCCCCAGAATGATACCAAAATCCACTATATCCAATTTAAACAAATCCACCAGAGTCTTCTTCACTACCAATCGATACCACATACCCCCATAGAGTCTTTTGTTAATCACCGAGTTACAAACCAAGGTAGAAATAGAAAAAAAGTCTAAAATAACCTTGGGACAAAAACCAAATTACAGAGCCAAAAATGGGGTTACATAAGAGAGAGAGGACCCTGGACCAAGTAACCAATACACATAATGGGAAAAGTGTTTTCAATATACCAATCTTAGTATCAGAAGATGCCTCGAACTCTTGAAGGATAGTGAGGTCATTAAGATGATCTCGACCAATGCCGTATCCAGAAGCAGTATCCCTCAGTGCAAGAACCAGAGAAGTGGTAATTGGTGTTCTATTTTCCCAAGAGATAATCCTTATGGGAAACTCCCATTGCATATGACCCAACTAACTATAATAAAATAATAATTCCTCCCTTCTGTGCAATAATAATGGTGCGACCAACCATAAATCTGACAAAGAAGGTAGGATGGTGTAGGTTGGGCCACACTAGCCTGAGATTGTGCACCGTGTGCCCTAGGAGCATTGCCAATCTAAAAACATTTGTCTCCTAATGACTTTGGGTAGGGGGCACTAGCCATACAATAGGAGTTAGGACCCACCCAACTCTTCCTCTTGGACCACTTACCACCATACTATTAACCTCCCCTTTGTTCAGAAAACTGAGACCTCTTACTTTACCTATTTTACGACTTAGTCTTATCCTCCCCCATACCAATAGGACTAGACTGGCGTGATAGAGTTTTCACTATTTGGGTCAATATATAAACAAAATTTTGAAACACTGCACTGCTAACCTCTTCTTGAGGTAACTGAACATGAGTGCCACATTCCGAAGTAGGGTCAATGGTGACTAGTGGAACTTCATGGGGAAAACCTGAGACTACGACCCTTGATCAGGGCTTTGCCCCATGAGTTGGATAAGATCCATTCATGGCATTCTGGGTGAGACAAGTGAGTTTCCACAAACTTTAGGTCATTGAGAAAACATAATCTAAAAGGTGAACCAAAAGAAGATTTAGGGAAGAAATCAAGATCATAGACTCTATAGCCCGAAAGTGGACAACAAGAAAATGGAACATTCCTAAATGCCTTGTAGCCTCTTGATTATAAGTGTGGTGCAAAACACACCAATAAGTAAGATTCTACTCAACATGGCATTGTGAACACTCAAGACACCGAAACCTAGGCTTTAGTACCAACTTGACGTGACCTGAATCAAGGCCTTATCGTAATAGGCCTCTCAAGTCAAACAGAGATCGGAGACCACCCGTGATACCTAACATAACCAACCAATATATACCTTGGGTCAGATATACTCTAAATATATAGCAAGATAACATATTTAACAATGTCATAACTTTGGGATATATCTATATCTAAGACCAATCCAACCAAGTTAGTTGATCCAATAACCAACTAACCAAACCCAAAATAATTACCCAATGTGTATATATAAATATATCATGATTATTTCATACCCAAGTCTATAGTTGTCCATACAAATCCTCTAAACCAAAAGAAAAAGTATCTAGTCGGGACATTTCCCCAACCATAGCCGAAAACTAAAGTATATGAAAAGATCAAAGAATGTGAAGTAATCCATGACATTAAATGGATGCCTTTTGAACTATGAAAGAGCTCACCACTTCAATCTAACACTGATTATCCTCGAATCCAATTAATTAGTAGGAGGACTAGTATGGCTGGTTCCTGCATTGCATGGGTACATAGCCGCCCAAAGATGGGTGAGCAGGTGAATGCTAGGAAGTACTTAGGATAAAGATAAAATAATTCCAACCTTTAAAATCAAGTTAACCATATTCATACACAACCATACATATATATATACATAAACCATGCCAGGAAAGGTAACTGGGCTTAGCATGCCTTTAAAACAATTAACTTAGGTATGTGTAGCTTAACAATCATAATCCACCCACCGGTTATATGGGTCTAGTGTTACCCTCTGGAACCCCTGGATGGGCGCCAATGTGTGTAGCCACACAAACTGGAGATACCATAGGAATAAGGGATTCTTGTGTACCCTTTGATCTTTTTATGATATATATATACAAGTATATTTACGGGATTCCCGTGTACCCCATAAGTATATTATAAGGTCGCCATAACCTATCCTAATTTGAGCAAACATGAGTTTCTAGTATCAGTTCATTGGACTCCCACCTTTACAATTAGATATCATAACCCGTCATTATTATCCAATAAAAAACATTACCAACCAAACAAACCACCATTCCATTTATTATTAATCAAGGGTATGAGAAGTGGTATCATCATACCAACTATATCTTCAAGAAAATGTCTTCATTTATTCATAAGGGATTCCCATGTACCCTATAGGTTACATTATTAAGTTTACTTAGGGGATTCCCATATACCCCGCAAGTACATCATTATTAGTTTTACTTGAGGAATTTTCATGTACTACACAAGTATTTCATTATTAATCTTTTTTTGCAGGATTCCCTTATACCCCACAAGACGTTCATTATTCAACCCAATTTTATTATTACATTCACTTAAGGGATTCCCGTGTACCCCATAAGGGTTTTCAATTAAACCATATCTATTATTACATAGATATTACCATTTAACCATTCCAAACCTTTCACATCATTCAAAACCATTTTAAATGATTTAAAACAATACAAACCAATTTAACCTTCCATTACCAAATCATAACATGCTATATCTTTAATGAAAGTTCAATAATAGATTTAAAACATTCTCATAGGCATTTTATCAAATGTGTTGAGGGCATACCTTTACCAAGACCAAAACAAATCATAAACCATCAAATTTAGGGTTACCCATGACCTATTTGTTAAACTCTAAAAAAACAAGGACCCATTTATGCAAACTATCACAAAAAACTTATGAAAACATAATTTATACAAAGAGTAAACAATACTCGATAATACCAACCAAAACCCCCTCAACATTGGTTTTCAAAACCACTATTTATGATTCATAATTAATGTTAAATAATATTAAAACATGCCTTTAGTTGGAACTATAAATGATAGAGGAGTATCTTTTCTTATACAATAAGATTCATGGAAGGAAACTTGACTCTTGAGATCTTTGAAGAACACTTGTAGAAAACCTAGCCTCAATCCTCAAAAGAGTGTTTGGAGAGAGTATTTGGAGTTTTTTGATCCATCCATGAGAGTTATGAGAGGCCTCCAAGGATTATATAATGTGGGTACTTAAGGGTTTTTGGGTGGGAATTGTATGAAATGCCCTCAACTTAAAAGTTAAAGAAACACATACAGGAGGGTATGACTCACCCCTCTTAAACTGTACCTTAGGGTATGAGTAGTACCCTTACTTGTACCCTAAACCTCTCCTTTGACCCTGTACTAATCAATATACAACCATACTAGTCTAAGTCGTATAATAGCATACGAATAGTACCCTTGGAGTCGTACCTTGGTTAGAATCATCAAGACCATACTAAAGATATCATACGACTTAGCAACATACCACTAATAAACTATCATACAATTAGAATGGTGTCTTGTCGTACCTAGGGAAGAAACTAACCCATACACACTATCTAATATACGAGAGAAGGTACACCAAGCCATACCATAGTATATTACTGATACCCATTAATCGTACCTTTTCCAAAATGTCTAAAACTCAAGAAATGTTACAAGGGCCAGATCTTAGGGTGTTTCAAAAAGATAATTACAAAAGTAATTTAAATTAACTATTGATCTAGGAAAATTATAAGTATCTACATAATATAGTTATTTGTCATCTAATTACTTGAGACTCAAAAGGTAATAGTTAACTATAATCTAGTATAAGGGTTTGTAATACGACATCCTGAAACTCAAAAGGTAAAGGATAAAATCCCTCAATGAGTCCACAAGATAGATGAGGGTACATAACTTATTAGATTCTAAATTCAAGGTATTAGGTTGGTTTAATAGCACATGATAAACCTACGAATTTGAGAAGCTAGGGGGAACACAACTTTAGTGTTCGTCTCTAATAGTTTATAATCAAAGTTACATACTATTACTTGATAGAGATTATTATTACAAACCCCCCATTATATTTTAATTAAGCTTGTTGAGTTAAAAAAACTACAGACATACATCTAAGTCTTCCATGTGGGTTCGACCCCAACCTAGTTGGGATATTATACTAAACGACAACCACATTATCATTAATTAGGGGTGTAGTTTGGCTGTTAATCAAATTTTTGGCACCATTGTCGAGGAAGATGGTGATTGTGTTGATTGAAGTTTGTTGGAATTTATAGGTCTTTTTTTTCTATTCTTAGTTAGTTATACAACAGTGTATTCCTAACACCAGGAGTCAAGGCCATCCCTTACTCCCATTAAATCCTAACCCAGAGAGATTGTTATAGCTTAATCATATAATGATGAAACCAGTATATGCAGGAAATCAAAAATAGGTTTAGGATGATCCATATGTTTTACCTCCTCCTACTTCAGGTGATCCAAATAATATTACTAATAGACCGGTAGAGCAGATGTTAGTAGAGGTTATTAGCCAGAGAAAGAAGGTTGAGAAGGCTAGGTTGGCTCGGCAGGAAGAGCTATCCAGGCCAAGATTGGTAGTTGATTGATAAGTAATACTCAACAGAAATTGAGATAAAGTTAGAGGTGGTAAAGATCAATTTAACCCAGTACTTCAGTACTTTCAGTCATATGATGATGAAGAGGATATGGGATATGTTGAGCTGGCAGAAATGGTTGCTATCATTTCTTCTATACTGCCTCCCAAATAGAAATTTGATATAATAAGTCCCATGATCCAGCTCGTAAACATAAAAGGTGTATTTTCAGGCTCAGATGCATATGATGCTAATCTACACCTTGCTAACTTTATGGGGATCTGCACTTTTTTTGCTATTCTAGGGGTAGACCAAGAGGCACTTAGATTAAGGTTGTTCCCTTTCTTATTGCATAGAGAATCTTCTTTATGATTAAGGGAACTTCCAAGAGGATATATCACCACATGTAATAAGTTGTGCAAGCAATTATTAAACCATTTCTTTCTACCGGCTAAGATTTTACAGCTTAAACATTAGATATACAATTTCAAAAAGCTTCATTTAGAGTTGATATATGAGGCTTGGTTCTAGTTTAATAAGAAGCTGAGCATGGTGCCTAATCATTGTATTTCATGAACGAGCTTACTGGAGATATTCTATAGAGCTCTGAACATCAGTTCTCGAGCCATGGTAGACTCCATCACTAGATGAGACTTTATGAGATTATGGGAAGCAACTTCTGAGAGTTTAGACCTAATCTCTCTTACTAACTAAGGTTGGCATACTCTGGAAGCTAAAAAGGCTGTTGGAACTTATGCTATTGGATCTTTCATTGAGCATAGATCACTTGATGAGTCTATAAAACAAGAGATTGCAAAACTGAGGATTAATATTGGGTTGTTGACTAAGAAATTTGTAGCAAAAAGTTCTAAAAAAATGAATGCAGTAGGTTCGTAGGGTTCAGCCTCCAAAGATTATAATACTGACTTAGAGGTGGAGACTAAGTATTTGGATCACAAATTTGCAAGTTTTTGAGCTCGAGGGAAAGGAAACTAATTTTGGAACTATTATGGTGATAGATACAAAGATTGTAGTAGGGAGAGCGTTGGTGACTGGAGATGGAAAGATGACTATAATGGTAAGTAAGATAGGTACATTCCACTAGGAAGTCATGATACCAAATCATTAATGGAGGCGACGTTGGCCAAACTGGTAAAGGGTTAAAAAGTTAGGAGGCTAGCCTCAAAGAGATCAAGGCTGACTGAAAACTTTGAGTCTCATGTAACTGCTACTAAGAAATTCGAGCAGCAGTTTAGGCATATATTTTCCATGTTTAATCAGAGACAATTGGGTACCCTTCATAGTAACACTATCCTAAACTCAAAAAATGATGGTCACTATCTTGATATCACTACTCAGAGTGGTTTATCTACTGTGTATCCCCTATTGCCTACTGAGATGCCAAAGAATGATAAAACTATGGTAGATGAGACACCTATCGTGGATTCAAATAAGGCAACGGGTGTTAATTCCAATGTAGGTAACGATACAGGTAAGGGAAAGGTCGATGAGCCTATAGTAAGACAAATTCCATGACAGCCCCCACTTTTTCCTCAAAGACAAAAATAGAAAAAAAAGGAAGGGATGTTCTAGTAGTTTATTGATATGTTGAAAGATATGAGCTTGAATATATCTCTCCTTGATGAAATATAGGAGATACTTTGATATGCCAGGTTTATGAAAGAATTGGTGATGAAAAACCAGTCGACTAGTTTCAAGAATATTGAAGGAGTGCACCATTATAATGCAGTCACTACTAAGTCTCTGGCCCATAAACGGGTGATCCCCAAGCATTCACAATTATATGTACTAATGGGAAATCTAGATTCACCAGATCCTTATGTGACTTAGGGGCCAGCATTAATTTCGTTGGCCATATCCAAGCAATTGGGCTTGGTCCCTCCAGAGCTGGCAACGATGTGGTTTTTTATAACTGACCATACTGTGAAGAAACTCGTAGGCATCTTTTTGTATTGGTAATAGTTTACAACCTCATCTTTCCATCTGATAGTGTCAGTCTAGATGGTGAGATTAACTTCTAGATGCCCATTATTTTGGGAAGACATTTATGGACATGGGTAGAGCAATGGTCGATATGGAGAAGGGAGAGCTTAGTTTTAGAGTCAACAATGAAGAAGTCACTTTCAACATCCAAAGAAATATGAACTATCCTACCGACATGAGGGTTCTGTCGGTGACCTATTTTGTTGATGACCACAGAGGGCATTTCTTTCGGTATCTTCATGAATTCTTAGTAGTCAGGGTACCCGCATCGTACCATGATGTTAAACCAAGCGTTGCATGGGAGGCAACCCATGGTATTGTCGATGAATTCTATATAACCAATATAGTCATGCCATGCTGCAACGTTAATCAAGTACTGGATGGGAGGCAACCCACTATTTTACTGTTCACATTTTTTTATTCTTTTTTTGTAGGTAAAATAGCAAAACGAAACGCCTGGAATGTGGTAAAAAAATTCTTGATTTATAATCTTCCATGTATGGGGAATTTGTTACCAATTCAATATTTCTATAAGTCTAACGTGGTTCAGGTAAGTTATGTATTAACTGAAAAGATGGAATTTGAGAACTTTTTAGGGAATTTCTGAACTTTAACCTACGAAATTACTTATAGGGTCATAATACCCTTTATGACCTTGTAAGTAGCAAAATAAGTACCAGAATAAAAACTACAAGGAGTAGAGAGTTTGGCCAAAAATTTGGGCCAATATACAGTTGGCACATACAGACCGGATGTACCACATATGGCCCATTTGTGGGTGCCGTAATCTCTAAGTTGGCACTTTTTTGACCCAAATTTTATTTAAAATTTGGAGCCCATCTAGGTTTAAATAAATCCTAAATCAACCCCTTAACTCATTTTTAAATTACAAATCCTCAAAATTCCCTCTTCCCTCATAAAATTCAAACTACCCGACTTCCCTACACTTAATAAAAGGCAACAACATCACTTGTTCTTGGTACCAACTTGTCCTAAAGTAATAAATACATGTTTAATCATTTGTTTTATTTGTTTTTGAATAGTTCACTTCAGCTTCTCCAATTAAAAGGTAATATTCTAGGTTCCTAGTTGTAATATCTTATGCTAAACTTTAAAAAAGCAAGCTAGTATCTTTACTTTCATGCAAAATATGTAGAAACCACAATGCATGTATCTAGGAGCCTTGAATTAGCCTAAATCTTAATGTGGGGCATTTTTCTCTAATTAAACATAAAAATCATGCCCTAATCGAAAGTTGAATTTGAAAAGTAGAGGAATACTAAAAGTTTGAATGCTAGTTTGTGATGAAAATTTAATTCTAAGTAAATGTGCATATATGGAACTTGTTCCGACTGAGAATAAGTAATAGGGATGCAAAAATTAAGGAAAATTTGAAGTTTTCAAATTTTGAGTTTTTTTTTAAAACTTTGCAATCCCTCATTATTTATTGGTAGCTAACAATTGATTTTTCAGGTAGACATAGCATCAAAAAATAACATGGTTGCACCTATGAGGCGATGGAATGACTCTTCTGAGTATAATAGCTCGGAGGAGGAGTACCCACTGAACTAATCTAGTAATGTCTCAACCAAAGCGGCAGGGCTAGTGACTAGGGGCAAGAAGCAACCTGCAACTGAGGCCATTATTATGGCCAAATTATTTTTTTAGATTGTAAAGAAGTCGTAGTGGGTAAAGCGGTCTTCCTTTACTTGTCCTAACACCCAGGATAAGGCTATTGAGTTCCTAGGTAGGCCGAGGATGAAGAAGGCCTAGAGATCACCACCACACTCTCCCCAGCCTATTAAGGCTGACAGTAATGATGATGAGAAGGAGGCAAATTTTGAGTCACCTTATGCAATAGTTACAAAGGACCACCAGTCTAAGGAGGGATCCTAGGATGAGTCTTATGCAGCAGATAAGGAGCAGTCATTAATTGTACCCCAGTTTGAGGAGGGTATAGAGCAGGCTACCCAACAGGTACCGCTATTAAATATAGAGGTACCAGCTCAGTATGATCATATGCCTAACCTCACAAATATATCTAAGGATCTTATTGATAAGGTGAACCTGAGATAGTGTTTGGAAGGACTTTGAATAATCTATGATCTGGACAGCTATATTACTGAGTCCGCTGGACCATGAGGGCTACTTATAAAGAGAGATGGATTGATTTATTTTGGTTGAATGAAGCAATAGTGTTGCAGGCTACATTTGACAGATATCAATTAGGGTGGATGACTCGACCCCTAGGCTCATACAGACCAGAATTAGTGCGGGAATTCTATACATCATACTGCGTCATAGTATAACTAACTATTCTAAAGCGTAGGGGTCTTTTGAGGTATACTGATCAGCCCCAGCTTAAGCAGACTCATGTGATAGGGATTATGGTAGACATTTCAGAAGCAACTATCCATTGAGTTCTCTTCGGGTCAGACAATATTACTCCATCATCCATAGCAAAGTATAATTTTAGATTAAGAGATGCACGAGACAGATACATTATACATGATGTTGAGCACATGAGTGAGATAGTTAAGTTGGAAAAAATGATTGTTAGCTATATATCACTAATGGGTGTAACACCCCTTGGATCGAGGGGTAGGATATGATAAATAAGGTGTCACTCACTTTTTCTGCAAATTTTTGGTGGCTACTTATTTGTTATAGATTATGTCTGACTGCTGCGGACAATGTACTACATTAGGATAAAGCTTCACTAATTATAAGCATGATGGACGGCTATGACATTAATTTTGTAGCTATTATATGGCATAAGCTTCATGAAAGAGCTTTGATTAGGACTAGACATTTCTTTTCCAATATCTTATCTAGAGGGTACATGATGAGGTTGTTATGCATAGGTACCAAGAGTTGATGAGAGAGTACAGGCGATGAGCATGACATAGACTTACACAATAAAGGATTTGGCATATTTGGACCTTCCCAAGAGACCCAATGTGCCCATATAGTGCCTCAGGCCTCATCCGAGGTCCCATCAGTCCCTACATAGCTGATTGATACATACGGATGTGATATGGGACTTAGCATAGATTTTTAGATAAGGGAGCAGAGAGAATCCCTTGGTTTGATTAAACGGGGTGAAAGGACCCCCAAGATATCTATTGCTACCCCAGCTTCTGCTTCAAAGCCAGTGGGTCCATCTTTGGTACCCTATCACCCATCTACTTCAACTGCTACTTCAGGTATGATTATTGTTTCTCGAGAGTTTTTATAGATCTTAGTGGATAGTCAGAGAGTCACCATACTAGGCTACAGAATATTGAGGCTGAGGTGGAGACTTTATATAGGCAGATCTGTCCATGGGTCTAAACTACACTATAGACAACTGAGGAAAAATTAGAGTTTATATGTTGGGCAGCTGTGTTAAAGCTATGACCTAAGTTGCATGCGCATATAGAAGTTTTTAAGGGTCGAGTATCATCCTTGTTCAACACCATTTAGATGTCGGGTCTAGGTGATATAAGGGAAGAGGTGGATATACTTAGAGTAGAGGTACACTTTCTCACTAAGAGCCATTTGTAAGCCATCTCTTAAGTTTTACACCTAGTTGTTCAGCCAATACCTCCATGTGGTCTAAAATATTTTGATTTATTTGCGGTAGATGATGAGGTGGTCCCCATAGTTGGGACAATGAGAGAATGAGACAGGGACCTGCAGTATCCCACTATACCATTTGACAAGGCCCTAAAATAGGATAGATATGATTTGGTGGAGAATGCAGTTACTGATAGGAAAAGGTGTGATAAAATAGTAGCAAGAGAATATCTTTGTAGAGAACCTCCACCACCATCGCCTTCTCAAGTCCAGATTCCCTCACTGAGGAATGATCATGACACAAATGCTTGTTGCATCCCAGTTATGTCCTTATTCCCTTTCTTTAATTTTTTTAGTGCATTAGGGATAGTGCGCAGTTTTTTAGTTGGGTGTGGGGTATGCCATAGCGTCGTGGGTTTTTATTGTCATGCTTCTTTTTTTGTCGAATGCGTTATGGCTGTACAACCAACATATCTAGGTTTAAAATTTATATCGTTATGTGTTTTGTTTCATATTGTGTTCATTTTTTTGTAATTAGGAGATTTCTAAGCATTTAGGGCAGTGGTCATGTTTTTGTTGATTTTGAGAAAATGATACTATTGTGACCAAGTGATTAGTGGTGAATTTACCACTCATTTGCACTGAACATTAGTGCACATTATCATTATTTAAATGTATAAATAAGACATATGTGCGATTAAATGCATTGTTATCCACATTGTGCAAGCATACAGGATATGAAATAGAAAGATGTAAATTAAAGCTAAAAAAAAATTAAAAGAAGGAAATAAATATAGCTGGAGGACCTGGAGAAAAAAAAAGCCTCAGGTACCGCGAATGTGGCCAGAGGGCCGCAATTGGGGCAAGTCAAGACAGGTCAACATACTGCGATTACAAGTTTTGACCGCAGTCGTGTATCCACAATTACAGACAAGTATCAATGATCACAGAAAAGTGGGATTATGCCCAGGAACAGATTTGTAAATGCACACAACTAATTTTGAAATTCCCTTAAGAGGCTCAAACCCTATACTATAGAAAAGATCCGAATTTTGTGGAATTTTTCAACCATCTGGTGTACAACTTTGAAGAGACAACTATTGTTTTAATTCTTGGGTGAAGAATACATTTTCAAGTGGAGGATTGGAAATTTCCATTGAATATTTGTTGAATCCTAAAGCTTGAAATTTTTATTCTCTTTATCTTTCAATAACTCAAATTGACGAAGATTTTTGGGTATATCTTTCTTTATAATCTTATGTATAGCTAGTTCTTCCTCTTGGGATTATGTTAGAATAGGGTGCAATTGTATGTGGACTGTAATTCATTTCTGTGTATGATAGTTTGTTGATGTTGGTTTCTACTATTGCTTCATTAAATTGGTTGGGATTTTTTAGGTGAATTCCCCAAATACCAAAATGGGTTTATGGGTGAAAATCCTAAGCTCTGGAAAGCTCAAACAATCCTTAAAAGAGGAGTTAGGGTGAAATTTTGGAACCCACATCATCCTTGAAAGAGGGATGTAGGATCTAAGGCAATAGTAGATAATTTATGGGCATAGTTTGCTAATTTTCACTATCTTAGAAATAAGTGTGATTATGAGGTTGACTATACCTTGGGTATCATCCTAGAAATAGGCACACCCAATTGAGGTGTTGGGTGGCTTCAATTGACACACTTGTAAGGTACTCAAAAGGGCCAATGAGTGACATCTTTGAGACTTTGTTGACAAACTAGCCTCAAGGACTTTCAACCTAGCCTACCACATCATTAATGACTAGAATTTGCACCGAATCATCATTCTCACATGCATAATTTTCCCCTAGGAAAGAATAATCCCAAGATTAATTTCAAATTGATTACACTCTAATTATTTATAGCCTCGAATTAGTCCTTTAGAAGTCCAAAAACAATCATATTTGTGAAACGTTTAAAACCTCCCCCTATAAATACTAATACCTTAGGTTTGAAGTTAACAAGTAACATTAATTTTGAGCTCGTTCAATCGCCTCTCACATTGTTCCTCGTGGATCCAACCCCAACTCAAAGTTGGATAATTATACTGACGATGACGGTCTTTCACTTAAATTGACTTATAAGTTGAGCATTATCAAAAATGGTGTCGTTGCCGGGGAATAATTTGGCGTATTGAGTTAGTTTGAAATTTTAGCCTACTTTCTTGGATACAAACTTGTAATTATTTTTTTGTGATTTTCTTTGGTTTCTTATGTTAGGTAGATTTTTAATTTTGCTTACTTGTCACTATGGTATCTTGGAAAAAATATGATTTTGGCAGTTTGAAATCCTATCTTGATGATCCATGTTTATATTGTGACGGAACCCACTTTCTAAGATAATGCTAAGGACATAACTAGCATCAAATAAGTGTTCACTACTACTCATCACCCACATCCCTCTTTTAAGGATGATGTGGGATCTAAATCAATTGGGGTTTTCACCCAGAATTATCAATTAAATCATGAGTAATAGCAAAACCCAACATGAATAACTAATAATTTAGACTAACAATCAAGACCCATACACTTTACACCCTAATCAAGCATAACCCCAAGATAAGTATTTAGCTACTCATGAAATTGAAGAAAAGAAATATACCCAGGTTGGCATTCAATGCCTCCATTGAAGATGCAAAGAAAGAATAATCCTAACTTCAATTCTCCAAATACGACTAAAAATATCTTGGAAATTTAATAACAATTGCTCTCTCGCAAAATTGGAGTGTTTTTCTTTCTACACCAAATTGAAAATTAGTTGGAAGATGCGTCATTGTGCAAAGGGTTTGAGCTTTTTAAGATTTTGAGGTTTAGCTGTGTGGATTGACCATTTAGCCCTTTGAGTATTTTTGCCCCATCAAATCTGCCTTGTCTGATCGCGATCGCGGTGATTCCCTCACGATCTCCAGGATTTGACCTAGCATTGACTGCGTGTAATCGCGACCCTTGAACCACGATCGTGTAACCACCAGCTCTTGCTCCTTTTAGTCCATTTTACTTTCCTTTAATCTTGATTTCCATTCACTTTAATCATAATCCCTACAAGGCCATAAAAGGTGGAAATGAATGCATTTAAATAGAGAATTAGTCTCAAATACATAATTTAATCATAGTAATTTGCATAAATTTTTGTAGGAATGAGTGATAAATTTACCACTCATCAACACCCCTAACTTAAAGCCTTGCTTATCCTCAAGAAACACTACATCTCTTTCAATAAGACTACTCACTTATAAGCCCATTCATTAGACCAAATGACCACAATGATTCCGAACTCGATTAGTGCCACCAACTAGTCTCCGAGCATGGGAAACACTATCCGCACACTTTCTCTCAAAAATCAAACATACTTTCAAGGATATAAAATTTCTTTTAAGAATGACCAAGCAACAAGCGCTAACTCTCTAGGAGTGACTGTATCAATAGTGACTCAACTATACTCTTTTTCCTCATTTTCAAAAGATGACAACTTCACCCGCCTTAACTATTCCACATGCCTCCTCATGAAAGGAAGTCCTACACATAAAAATATATATTATGCAAGAAGGGACTAAAATGCAAACGCTTACTCTCATAAAGAACCTCTCAGTGAAAACAAGTATCATGTCTTATGCTTGCCCTTATTTTCACTCGACACTAAATTGAAGACACTTGGTTCAAGATCTCGAAGGACTTTTTAAAGCTTGTAATGTAGGCTCAAGAAAGGGTCAGATAAACATTTGGGATCAAAGTGACTACAGCCTCCTTGAACTCTATATAACACACTTCTTAATTAAACTATGGTTCATGGGCCACTTCATTTCTTTCCAACTCTCACATGTGCCTACTTTCACTACCTTGATATACCTAAATCTTTTGAAAGCTTTTTCTTCTCAACTCTTTTCTTTATACAATTCATGCATTTCTTTCCTTTTTTGAGTCCTTTCTTTTTCTAACTCATTTACTCTTATTGTTTAGCTCTTAGGCACTCATTTAAAATTTTGTGACTTGTAGTTACCTCTTCCAAGATTCACCACCCCTAACTTAGGCTTTTATCCTCAAGTTGCACTTTCAAGTTCAAGGAGGGTAGGGTTCAAAAAAGGGATAAAATTCAATGGCTCGTGGCTTTTAATATGGTTTCCAAAGAAAGGTTCGAAGGCTCGAAGTGGGTAACTATAGATAGATCTATGTACGGGTAGGCGTTTTAGGCTAAAGTGGATTTCCATGTTCACTAAGAAGGTCTAAGATCATCTCACCAACCATGCTTAATCAAGATTAGCTTTCAGAAACTAATATGGCAAGTTCGAGATGACACAAGTAAGCATGACAATGAAATGACTAAGCTCACTACACAAGGCATGCAAACAATTTAAGGGGGCTTAATTGCATTTTCTACTAGAGAAAAAAAGAGCTATTTTCCACACACTACTAACTAAAATCTTTGGAGTCACAAAAAGAGGAAAATGTTATTAAAAAAACATTCATGTCTATGCCCTTGATTTTGTACAAAAATTTTGTGATGGAGAAGGATGCTTGTTTTGCATTTTCACCGCGCAAGATTGGCTATTGTTAGCATAAAATCAAGCCATCATCTCACATTTCGGCTCTCACAAAAGAAAACTATATGGATACTCAAACTTCACCATAGGAAAAAGGCATTCCCAAATCTAGAATGCCACGGGTACTCAGACCTCCCATACATCTATGGTTCACAAACCCAAAACACGATGATTTTCCCTTAAGAATGTTTTCACTCAATCTATCATGGGGAAAGGCTTGTGAAATGCAACAATCAATTCACAAAGTCTCAATATTTATTTTAAATCAAGTGTGAATTATGAGACATGAGCATACCCCTAACTTAAAGGTGTGTAGGGTCCTCACTGTATATCATAAAAGCATAAGAAGGGTTAGACGGGCTCCCTTAAGCCATAACATGGATCAAATTTCAATTTTTTTTCTGCACTTTCCCGATCGTCACCATCGCGGTACTGCGATCGTGATCCACACATCGCTATAGCAGTAACTGAGGTTGGTTTTCCCCTATTTTTCTCTATTTTCTTGTACAACTGCCAACTTTCCAACTTAATTTTCCCTTATTTTTTTGGTTTTCCAATCTGTCCAAAACACCTACAAAAGAATCAAAACTAAGTGATTTAATTAAAGATAAATGTAGTAAGCATGTAACTGATGGGTTGCCTCACATCAAGCGACTGATTTAACGTTGTGGCATGATGCTCCTTGATAAATATTTAGGATCCTTCAAAAGAAACAACTCAACTTTGGTCACCTCGGGTCCGCCTACAATGTAGTGCTTTAACCTTTGCCCATTTACTATAAACCTCTTCTTCTTGGGGTCCTCTAACTCGATTGCACTACTAGGGTAAACACTCAAAATCACAAAGGGGCCCGACCACTTGGAATGAAGCTTCCCCATAAAATCCTCAACCGAGAGTTGTATAGAAAGATACTATCGCCTATAAGAACCGCCTTAGGATCTTAACATCATGCCACTTCATTTTTTCCTTATATAAAGTAGAACTTTCATAGGCCTTGAGTGGAAAATCCTACAACTCATGAAGTTCAGTGACCCTCAACTTTGAAGCTTCTTCCCAATTCATATTTAACTTCTTCACTTCCCACAAAGCCTTATGCTCGAGTTCGACGGGAAAATTACATGCCTTGCTGAACACGAATTGGTAGGGGGACATACCAATTGTAGTTTTGTAAGTTGTTCTATACGCCCAAAGTGTATCATCAAGCTTCCTCTCCCAATTAGTTCGACCAACATTTGTGGTTTTTTCAAGGCAGCTTTGACTTCCCGATTGGACACTTCAACTTGGCCACTCGTTTGGGGGTGATATGGAGTGGAAACCTTATGCCTCACCCTATTTGTCAAGAAGATCCCTAAAAACCCAGTAGCAAAAATATCAGCCGGGATAAAAAATAATGGCTTGCAGCATTTTGAACCTTGTAAAACTGTATTTCTTCAAGAAGAATGTGATGTTTTTGCTCTCATTGTTTGGAAGAGATATGGCCTCTACCAATTTGGAGACATAATCAAACACCACCAATATATATTTATCATCAAAAGATCTCATAAAAGGGCCCATAAAATTAATTCCCCATACGTCAAAAAGTTTGACTTCAAGGTTTGGTTTAAGGGGCATTTCATGGCATCTCGAAATGCCACCTTGCTTTTGACATTGATGACATACTTTGACCAACTCCAGGGCATCTCAATGAATGGTGGGATAATAATAACCACGTTGAAGATCTTTGGTGGTGGTTCAAATCCCCCCATGGTGACCACCGCAAGGAAAGAAGTGAAATGCTTCAAGAATGTCTTTCATTTCAACTTCCATAACACAATGCCAAATCATACCATCTGCACATTCTCGAAATAGGAAGGGTTCATCCCAAAAATACTTCTTTTCATCAAACAAGAACTAATTCCTTTTATGATAGCTAAGACCCTCGAGAAGTACACCACCAACCATATAATTAGCATAGTCGGCATACCACGGTGCAACATTCCCCGATATTGACATGACTAGCTCATTGGGAAAGGTTTCGTCAATCTAAATCTCACCATGCTTTTCATGATTATTTTCAAGGTACAAAAGATAGTTAGCCACTTAATTTTTGCAACCCTTTTGGTCCTTCACCACAAAATAAACTCTTACAAGAGCAAGATCCATCTAATAAAGTATAGTTTAGCTTTTTTATTTGCCAGGAGGTCTTTAAGAGAGGCATGATCCCTGTGCCCCACCACTTTAGTGCCCAAAAAATAGGCACAAAACTTTTCAAAGAATATAACCCCACCAATAATTCTTTCTTTGTTACTATGTAGTTACATTGGGCATCATTCAAGGTCTTGCTCACATAATAGATTCAATGAAATAACTTTTCCTTAAGTTGACCCAACACCGCCCTAATGCAATGCTGCTTTCATCACATATTCCTTCAAATGGAGATAACCAATCCAGAGCCATAATGATGTGAACCGATACAAGTAACTCCTTGAGACAATTAAAGGCTTTAAAGCATTCATATAAAATGGCATTTCTCCCAATTGAACACAAAGTAGATTTAAACACATCTCTCAAGTACTTTGCTTAGACGCTTAAGGCATGACTCAAATGACTCCTATATAATGGAGAAGTCATCCATTAACACCTTCATTGAATCTTCCACCATATCGGCAAAGATCAATAGCATACACCATTGGAATATTGTCAGAGTATTACACAATCCAAAAGGAATGCACTTAAAAGCGAACGTTCTATACGGACAAGTGAAAGCAATATCACCACCACCCCCTAACTAGCCTATCTAGTATATATGACTAGAACTTCTGATATACTGAAATCTCATATTGAATATGCACGTCTGATGCATGGATATGTGACGGATAGTCTTCATAAATGCATGACTAAAATTATTGAGAAGCTGTGTTTGTCATGATAAGAATGCATATCTGATGCATTAATATGTGACTGACATGGTACATGAACATATGATTGGATATGCAAAGGTATTTGATACCATATTTATAACTTAAATCTAAACATGAAACTGAATAAGCTTGAGAAAATCTATTACCTTGGTCTTAGTCTGAGTTTGCGGAGAAGAAGTGAGGATACTTGATCCGTATGTCTGCCTTTGCTTCCAAAGTAGCTCCTTCAACGGACTGATTCTGCCAAAGAAATTTGACTAGAGGGACTTCTTTGTTCCTTAGTTTTCGAGTCTGGTAGTCAAGAATTTTGATTGGAATCTCTTCTAAAGAAAGGTTGTTCTGAACGTCTTAGCACTCTATCGGGACTATAACTGTTGGGTCACCTATGCACTTCTTTAGCAAGGTGATATAGAACACTGGGTGAACTGAGGCTAGATCTGAAGGCAATTCGAGCTCATAAGCTACCTTGCCGAAATAACTGAGAATTTTGAAGGGACTGGCAT
This sequence comes from Capsicum baccatum var. pendulum, assembly GCA_030864225.1. Classification (NCBI taxonomy): domain Eukaryota; kingdom Viridiplantae; phylum Streptophyta; class Magnoliopsida; order Solanales; family Solanaceae; genus Capsicum; species Capsicum baccatum. The sequence continues at coordinate 137,463,211 of CM061560.1, forward strand.
ATCGGGGACTAATCTTTCCCTTTTTGTCGAACCGCTTTACTCCCTTTATGGGAGATATTTTTAAGTACACATAATCACCAATCTCAAACTCTAGATCCTTTCTGTGCACATCTGCATATGATTTCTGTCGGCTCTAAGCTGTCTTGATTCATTCTCTGATCAACTGAACTTTCTCTAAGGCATCGAATACTAAGTCAGGCCCTATAAATGAGGCCTCACTAACTTTGAACCAACCAATTAGAGATATGCATCTCCTACCATAGAGAACTTCGAATAGAGCCATCGGAATGTTGGAATGATAGTTGTTGTTGTATGAAAACTCAATCAAAGGTAAGTGATCATCCCAACTACCCTTGAAATCAATTGCTCATGCTCGCAGCATATCTTCTAACACCTGAATGGTCCTTTCAGCTTGACCACCTTTCTGGGGATAAAAGGTTGTATAGATATAAACTTGGGTACCAAGACCTTTTTAGAAGGCTTTCCAGAAGTGAGAGGTGAACTGGGTACCTCAATTTGAGACAATTGACAATGGAACACCGTGCAATCTGACCAACTCCCTAATATAGAGTTTGGCATAATCCTCGGCTGAATAAGAGGTATGGACTGGAAGAAAATGAGCTGATTTGGTCATCCTATCTATAATAACCCAGAGTGAATCATGTTGGTGATGAGTACGAGGCAAACCCTTTACAAAGTTCATGTTCACTTTTTCACACTTCCAAGTAGGATTACTAAACGCCTGCATGGACCCACTAGGCTTTTGATGCTCTATCTTAACCTACTGACATGTAGAGAATTTAGCCATGAACTCTGTAACATCTCTCTTCATCCCACTCCACCAATAGATCTCTCGCAAATCATGGTATATCTTAGATGGAAGAATCGAGTAGCGCGTACCACGCACTTCTACAAGAATTCATTACCTCAAGTCATCTACACCTGGAATACATAAACAACCCTGACAATGCAAAACACCATCTCCCCCTTGGGATAAAACCTCTAATTTCTGATCTTTGACTGATTCTTTCACCTTAACAAGACAGGAATCCCCTATCTTTCTTTTCTTTCACCTCGAAACCTAGGGATGATTCTAAGCTATTCTGAACCTATATACTACCTTTTACTAAATTGACTTAGCGGACAACTAGTCTAGTAAGATGATGGATATCCTGAGCTAGCATCTTCTTACTATCTTCAACATGAGCAACACTACCCATAGACAGTTTACTAAGAGTGTTGGCCACTACATTGTCCTTTCCCGGATGATAAAGGACACTCATGTCATAATCTTTCAAGAGCTCTAACCACCTTCTCTATTGAAGATTAAGGTCTTTTTGAGAAAAGACATACTGAAGGCTCTTATGATCTGTGAACACATCTACTTGAACACCGTACAAGTAATGCCTCCAAATATTCAAGGCAAAAACTATGGCTGCTAACTCAAGGTTATGAGTAGGATAATTCTTCTCATGGGGCTTAAGTTGTCTGGAGGCGTAGGCTATGACCTTACTATGCTGCATGAGGACATAACCCAAACCGACTCTAGATGCATCACAGTACACCACAAACTCATCTAAACTATCTGGAAGAGCTAAAATTGGGTGTAAGGTGAGTCGAGGGCGAAACCCAAGAAACTCCTGATATCTGATAGAGAGACAGGGCGAGGCCAGTTTCTTACCGCTTTGGTCTTTTGAGGAAAAAATGCTACTTACCATAGCCAAAACTTGTATTTATTGAATTTGGCGAACAACTGATGATTTCTGATAGTCTACAATACTATTCTGAGATGGATTGTATGATCATGCTCGCTACGAGAATAGACAAGAATATCATCTATGAAAACTATGATGAACGTGTCCAAGTACTTCTTGAACACTAGATTCATTAAGTCCATGAAAGATTCTAGGGCATTGGTAAGACCAAAGGACATGACTAATAATTCGAAGTGACCATACCGAGTTCGGAAAGCTATTTTTGGAATTTCACATTCTCTGACTCTGAGATGATGATAGCCTGATCTGAGGTCTATCTTGGAGAAGTAACTACCATCCTAAAGTTGGTCAAATAAGTCATCAATTCTGGGAAGTAGATATTTGTTCTTGACCATGACTTTATTGAGTTGACAGTAGTCTATACACATTCTAAGAGAACTGTCTTTCTTCCGTATGAATAAGACTGGTGCACCCCACGGGGACACACTAGGTCTAATTAATACCTTGTCTAGGAGATCCTTTAACTATTCCTTGAATTCATTGAGTTCTGCTGGTGCTATTCTGTATAGCAGAATAGATATAGACTGAGTACCTGGAAGAAGATCAATGCCAAAATCTATTACCCTTTCAGGAGGAATTTCTGGAAAATCTTTATGAAAGACATCTGAATATTCATTCACTACTGGGACTAATTCGAAACTAGGAATTTTGGAACTAATGTCCTTAACTCAAACAAGATGATAGGCACATCCCTTAGATATCATTTTTTGTGCTCGAAGGTAAGAAATAAGCTGACCCCTAAAAGCTGAAGTGCTCCCCCTCAACTCTAGGATAGGTTCATTTGGAAACTAAAATTGGAAAACTCTGTTTCTGCAGTCGACTGTGGAATAGTAGGAATAAAGCCAATCCATGCTGAGAATGACGTCAAAATTAGTCATCTCTAATTTGACTAAGTCTGCTGATGTGACTTTCTGAAATATCATAACCGGATAGTTCCTGTATACCCATTGGGCTATGATAGTTTTACCCACTGGGGTAGATACTGAGAAGGGCTCTACTAGAATTTCAGGACTGACTAGATAATCAACTACTATATAAGGAGTAACGAAAGACAAAGAAACACCTGGATATAGCAAAGCATAAACATGAAAATGAAAGATCTGTAACATACCAGTAACCACATCAGGAGAATTTTCCAGATCCGATCGGGACTGAAGAACATAGAGTCTATTTGGGCGCTGCACACTGGTTGCACTGAAAGTGACACCTTACTGATTCGGGCGACCGGACTGAACTGAGGAATGGTTTTGCTGACCCTGAAATCCTGACTGGGGACAATCTCTAACTCTGTGGCTAGGCTTACCACATCCAAAAAACACATCACTGCCATCTCTTCAAATACCTTTGTGGTTCTTACCACAAGGCTGGCAAAGAGGATTGGTTCGAACACTGCCAACACTTCCCTGAGACTTAGATCCTGGGGACCTATCTTTGTTACCATCCCTAAACTTGGGAACTGGAGAACTGGCTAAGGAAGGAGATGGAAGGATGACTTTAGGTGCAACTGAGAACGATTTCCACCGTCTAACTTAGGCTGATTGAAGTTGAAGCTACCGATTCTAGCTCTTTTATTCTACTTCTCTTTCATCTTCATCTTCTACTCTTCTATCTATTGAGCATGGATCATAAGCCGAGTTATGTCCATCTCACTTATCAGTATTATAGATCTACACTCATTGACCATACTATCATTCACCCTAGAAACAAGCTTACTCATCTTATCCCTGCTATCTCCTACCATATGAGGAGCATATCTAGATAGTTGAGTAAACTTAAGAGAATACTCTTTCACTGTCTTGTTGCCCTTCTTGAGGTTGATAAACTCTAACACCTTAGCTTCTCTCAGCTCTAGGGTAAAGAATCTATCTAAAAATGCAGTGGCAAACTACTCCCACTCAATAGGCCCTGCATTTGTGGCCCTCTCTTCCTTCCATTACTTGAACCATGTGTGAGCCACATCCTACAACTGATATGTAGCTAGCTCTACACTCTCACAAGCAGCAAATCCCATAATATTTGTAACCTTCTGCACCTAATCAAGGAATTCCTGAGGTTCCTCATCTGACTTAGACCCAAAATAAGATGGTGGATTTATTTAGGTGAAGTATCGAATCCTAGTTGCAGCTGAATAGGCCACGGGGCTGGCTGAAATGATAGTTGGTCTTTCATTCTGGGAAGCAACTGAATTAGAAAGAGTAGTGAATGCAGCTCTGAACTCTGCATGACAAAATATGTTCGTCCAAGGGATCTACTTAGACAGGCTGATGGGCTATCTAATTTTTGTTTTTTCTTCTGGGAGGCATGTTCTGTAAATGAAAAGGAGAAATGGATTAGACTAAGGGTTAAATTTGAGCTCATGCTCACTAGCACGACATGAATACTGAAAGAAGGGAAACTATTCCAAAAACATCTTATATCCTCCTGTAAATAAATATGGCACGCAACACACCCATGAAAAAGACTCTACTAGATGTGGCTTTTAGACTTCCTATGACACTATTGAACCTTAGGCTCTGATATCATGTTTTTAACGCCCCAAATCTAGTACTCGAAATGCCAGACGGTGGTCATGACCAAAAAGGACCACAAGCTAATGCATGAATGATATCTGATAAAAAACTAAAGGTCCATAAGGTTCAAATATCTAATAAAATATAACATCTAAATAATACAGTATCACCATACCAAAATTGACATAACTGTCTGAATATGCTAGTCTGAAAGCCTCTAAACTATCTAAAAACTATGGAGTTGATAGGACATGTTCCTAACTAACTCCAGACTACTGAAATATAAAGTAAAAAAATAATTATGCTATCCTCAAATAATAAGGACTCACTACTAGTCTGGCTATTGAACGTCTGATCTACTAAGGATGCTCCGGAGCTCGTGCTTCTAAACCTATGGTAAAAAATACCATAGTGTAAATGTGTCAATATGATTAAATATACTGGTATACAAGTGAGGTAGGCTGAATGAAAGGGGTTTATATGCATGAACAATACTAAATGACTGAATAACATGAACGTGAGAATACATGCATAAATACATGAACTGTAACTGAGATTATGACATCACTGAATCTGAATACTGATAACATAAGTTTCATATAACTAATATAATATTATCTGAATGACTGTGTTTGATAGTCCTATTTCTGATGGAACTAGCTGAGTTCCGTACTGAACTGGGTAACTGTATCTGACAGTCCTAAATTTTGTAGAACTATCAGAGTTCTATTACTGAGATTGAGACTGTAACTATGGGAAGTAGTCATCTAACTGACATGCCCCAAATAAGTTATTATATCGGAATTGGGGTCTAACCTGTAACCCCAATTGGAAGGGTGTCAATACCACACCACTGGTAAAGATAAGTTATAGGTGACTCTCATCTGATAGTGTCCTCAAAAGAGAAAGATGGAACCCTCATCTGACAGTGTTAATCCACTTCATCAACCCACATCTTTCAGTGTTGATGTCTCAACCTATGCTGGCTATATATTTTGGAATACAAGGATTTACTTCTACGGATCACACCCTCAACTATCAGTGTGTGCCCTCATCCTTAGGTTCATTCAGTGCTAATTCCTACTCCCATCTGAATAGACACGGAAATATGATTAACTGAACTATACTAGACTGGGTTCAGTGAGTTCCACTTACTAACGAAATATTACAAAGATTACTAAGTTACTGAGATTACTGGGATTTCTGAGTTTTCCTGAGTCATGAGTCTAACTGAATTTTACTGACCATGGCTTGACTGAGAGTATCTTGAAAACTGACACTGGCTCTAAGCACATAACTAAATTGTTGATTACAAGTAGCCCCAGGACTCAATTGCATAAAACTGAAAAGATGTGACACTTCCTGGACTTACGACCATAATCAACAATCCATAATACAATCATTGGGGAATTTTCATGAGGTACTTGATTATCATGGTTTGGTACATGAATAGGAATGCATATAAACATGTCATAATTTCATAGGGCTAATCTCATGAACAATCCATCAAACAATTTTAATACATAACAATAACATGGAAGTCATTTTAAATATAAAGGTAAAGCATGGGTTTATCCATTTGGTCATAATTGAGCCCTAAAGCATGATTTTTGTTCTCTTGGGCATTTTATCAAACACATTGCATGCATAACCTTAGGCTTAGGCATATACACTAGTTTATATATTATGGTTACTTTAATCAACTCGATTTAAAATTTTCCAACCCACATACTAGCATAATTTCATGAAAAGTACATAAAGACTCCAACTTGGGATTCATACAACCACATCAACATAATTAAAATTAACCCACCACATGGAAATCATAATTCATGAGTTTAAAATGGTATTCTTGAGCTTCATGGGTAAAAGAAACCCATGAATCAACACTTTACATACCTGGGTGGATGATTTCTTACAGATTGGTGAAGGAAATCATGAATTCTTGACTTGGAATTAAACACCTAGGATTTCTTTTTCTTGGGTATTGATCTTTGAGAGAAACCCTAATTTGGGGTTATAAATTAATAATGAAGTTATGAGCTATGGCAGGTATAATTAGGGCTTAAAACGGGTGGGAAAATTCTCAAATACCCTTTTAAAAATGGCTTAAAATCACTGATCGGAAGTGGCGATGGCTTAGGCGATGGTCCATCGCTAGCTCGACGGTCCATCAGTCTTGACCCTTGCATTTGGCTAGAACCTGAACTTTCTGCCTCGCTTGCGACGACTTAGGAGACGATCCGTTACTAGATCGATGGTCCATCGGTCCTAGCCGTCGCACTTAACCAAAAGTCAAGTTCACTACCTTAGACGTGATTGCTTGGGCAACGGTCTATTGCTAGCTCATTGGTCTGTCGGCCTAACAGTCACTTGTGGGCAGTTCCGACAGTTCTCTGTAAAAAATCCATAACTTTTTACTCTGATACCTGATTTGGATGAAATTGGTATCATTGGAATGATAATGACTTAAAGAAAGTTTGGGGTATTACAATGGTAAGGGTGGGAAATAAAAATGAAAAATGTCTATCTATGTGTTTTTTCCAAGAGCAGGCCTATATGTGATGTAATCGTTGAAATTGAGATATTATGTGATGTGTGTGACTGTGTGAGGTCCTATGTAATGTTGGTAGCCTTGAATACATGTGAATACCAATATTGTGTTGTTGAAATGTCTAATATGGAACTATTGGTATATTATGATACATTCATACTTGTTGGTATATGAGACATGTGAAAATTCATGGATAAAACGAAAATAATGAGTGGATAATGGCTCACGTGGTTTTGAAAATGTATCATTGTGGTTGGTTATGAAAATGTATCATTATGGGTTGTTGTGGAAATATATCATCAGGTTGATTGTGGAAATACACATTATGATTAGTTGTGAGCATTACATCTCATATAATACTCATTCATGAAACATTGGTACTACCATGGAAACACCTAAGTAACATTGGCAACACCTTTTTAAAACCTTCCTCGAAGGATGTGCCAGGGAGGAGATATTGAAACACCTTTAAAACCTTTTCCGAGGGACATGCCAAAAAGGATAAATGATATATGTGGATTGTATATGGGTCGATAAACCCCCCATGGGTCCTGCTTGGGAGGCTTGCCTTACGTGGATTGTGCGATGATCCCAAAGGTTGTGCGACAGCCTCGTGCATCATCATATATATATATATATATGTATATATATATATATATATATTGCACTTGCTTTATTTTCTTTATATTGTGTTGTACTACCATATTGACTTACCATTTATGTAACTGTCTTATCTTCTTTTACTTGTATTTAATGATCTTATATATGCATGTTACCACTTGTACTACTTATATGGGATATGATGCATACTTATGTTCTATCTGGTTGTGATATTGCAATGTATATAATACATTAGAACTATTAGTGTAAGCAGTGTGGGCTACCATTGTGGGACATTTTCTGATTACAGGTGATGTGCCCGTAGTGTATATTTTGTGTGCTTTATTTACTATTTTGCTTAGTTGGCCTATGATACCTACTGAGTACAAGTGGACTATACTCATGCCTACTGCACCCTTTCAGTGTAGGCCCTAGCTCAAGTGCGCCTCATCGTGCTTGACTCAGGCGATGTTAAGTCTAAAGAATGTTAAAGAGTGCAGAGTCCTAAATATAAAGAAAGACATGATAAATCTCATATAATTAAGAGAAGAAATGAATAATAAATTATGTTGTACCTTTGAAGAAAATGAAACCAATTCTTCTTCAAAAGAAAAACTTAATAATAAATTATTTAATCATTGTGAATGCACCGGTATACTTTTTATAAATATTATTACCAATAGTAACAAGGAGAAGGAAGTCTTATTTGATATAATCAATCATTTAGAAGATCCTACCTTTAAGAAAAAATATTTAATAGCCTTAAAAGATATTGTTCTTAATCAACAATCTGATAAAGAAACGATTAAACCCTCTAACATGAAAGATGTGTCAAATATATTTAAAGAACAAAAATTAGAAACAACAATACAAGACCTTCAAACGGAATTACAATACTTAAAAAGGGAAGCTAAAAAGTTAATCAAGGACTTAGTAATGAATTGCTTGCTAACAGTTTAAGATCTAATCAGGAACAAGAATCATATCAATTAGAGCTTGGTGAAACATTAAAAATAGAAAGGAATATTAAAGAAGTTAAGTCTCTAAAAAACAAATCAAAAATTGACAAAATGACAAAAGATAAAGCCCAAAGTTATCATATACCCAGTACATTAGTTATAAATAAAAATTACACAATTCACAATGTGGCATAATTAGATACAGGAGTCGATCGATACTGCATCATTGAAGGAACGATCCCCACTAAGTACCTTAAAAAAAGTACTACAAAATTATTCTCTGCAACAAGAGAAAGATTAAAAATAAATTATAAACTACACAGTGCACACTTCTACAATGATGGAATTTGTTTCATAAATGACTTTGTAATAACCAAAGATATAAATGAAGAGATAATTTTAGGTCTTTCTTTTATAACTCAAATAAAACCTTACACTGCCGAGTTAGATGGCATCCACACCACTATCTTGAGAAAAAGAATTATTTTTCCTTATCTAAATAGTTTATCAAAAGAAGAAAGTAACTTTATAAGAATTAGAACTGTCTTTAAAGTCAATCTAATTTTGCAAAAATAAATTATTTAAAAGACGATATAAAAACTAAAAGAATTGAATCCTTTTTAAAAACCCAGGAAGTTGAAGCAAAAATTAAAAAGTCTTCAAGAATTCATAGAGCGGAAAGTTTGCTCGAATTTTTCTAATGCCTTTTGGGAAAGAAAAAGGCATATTGTCGAATTACCCTATATTAAGGGATTTGATGAAAGGGTTATTCCATCAAAAGCAAGACCAATTCAAATGAACCATGAATTAATGGAATACTATAAAAAGGAAATTAATGATTTATTACATAAAAAAATTATTAGACCTTCTAAATTGCCTTGGAGTTTTTCAGCCTTTTATGTCACTAATAATGCTGAAAAGGAAAGAGGTGCCCCGAGACTAGTTATCAATTATAAGTCTCTTAATAAAGTATTAAAATGGATTAGGTGCCCGATACCTAACAAACGTGAACTTCTTAAAAGAAATTATAAAGCTAATATTTATAGCAAGTTTGATATTAAATCAGAATTTTAGCAAATACAAATTGCAGAAAAAGATAAATATAAAACAACCTTCAATGTTGCTTTTGTACAATATGAATGGAATGTAATTTCTTTTGGACTAAAAAATGCTCCATCTGGATTTCATAATATTATGAATAATATATTCAATCAATATAGTCATATATCTATAGTCTATATAGATGAAATTTTAATATTTCCATATGACATTGACCAACACTTTAAACATCTCCAAACCTTTTTAAACATTGTCAAACAAAATGATTAGTAGTTAGAGATAAAAAGATTAAATTTTTCCAAACCTCTAATAGATTTCTCGGTCATGACTTATATCAAGGAACTTATAATCCCATTTGTAGAGCTATAGAATTCTCCTCTAAGTTTCTAGATGAATTAACTGATAAAATTCAGCTTCAAAGTTTCTTATCAAGTCTCAACTATGTAGCCGATTTTATTCCTAATATTAGACAGGTTTGTAAGCCTCTTTATCAGAGTCTTAAGAAAAATCTGGTGCCTTGGGGAATAGAGCACACTAATACAGTTTAAAAATATTAAATCAATAGTTCAAAAGCTTCCATGTCTAGGGATACTGCATCCAGACGCCCTTATGATTGTAGTATCTGATGCCTCAGATATAGGATATGAAAGAATTATTAAATAGAGAATTTTCATAGAGACCACTGAACAATTAATAAGATTCGCATTAGGAATCTGGAATAATATTCAAAAGAATTATAGTACTATTAAAAAAGAAATTTTGGCTATAGTACTATGTGTTACTAAATTTCAAGATGATTTAATAAATAAAGAATTTTTACTAAGAGTAGATTGCAAAGCATCCAAAGATGTTTTACAAAAAGATGTTAAAAATTTAATTTCTAAATAGATATTTGCTAGATGGCTAGCTTTATCATCTAGTTTTGATTTCAATATAGAATTTATAAAGGAAAAAAGTAATTATCTCCCAAATTTCTTTACTAGAGAATTTTTATAGAGAAATAATGAAACCCGAAATGATGAAAATAAAATCGGTGAGATCCCATAAAAGGAACATTCTTCAAAGAGAGGATAAATCTTAGAAAATAGATATTGACAAAAGTTTCATCTCCGCCAAAATCTTTCATTCAGATAATAATAAAAGCATTTTTTTGTTTTTGAGAATTTGAAAATTACAAATTTTCTCTATTGAAATAATAAATTCTTAGTGAATCTACAAAATTATATTTTTCAATAAAATATTTTCACAGTAAATTCACACATTTTTCAACGGATAAATTTACAGAATTTCAAATAGTACATAACATCTCTACACTATCGAAGAAAATGATTTTTACATATTATTCTTCTATAGATTTAAACATTAAAAGATGTGTATCATCAGAAATGTTATCCTTAAGAAAGGAATTTCACCTTTCAAAGCAGATATTGAAATTACTAGATACTACACCTTCAGCATCAGAGATATAATAACACTTCTTCTACAACTCAAAGGATTGATACACTAAAACACACATGCGCAAGTACATGGCATATATTCAAGACATTCAGAACGTGAAGTACTTCAAAAATTCTTAAAATACACAGGGCAAAGAACATGATCAAGATTCCAAAATTCAAAAGCCTCCAAAATCTATCAAAATATACATGTCAACCTTCTTAAATTCATCAATCATGAAAATAGCTACCGGTGGAACCCACATGCAAAAGTTTGAAAAGAAATTGTCAGCACTCCATCAATAGCTACTATGGACTCCACAGACAAAGGTTTGAAAAGAAATTGCCAGCACTCCTTCAAAATTTAAAAATTTCTACTAGTGGACTCCACAAACAAAAGTTTTAAAAGAAATTATTAGCACTCCTTCAAAAGCTAAAAATAGCTACTGGTGGACCCCACAAATAAAAGTTTGAAGACTAGAAGAAAAATAGAACAAATCTTTAAGGGAAGAAAAAGCCCAAGTCTTCTCAAAATCATCAAAAGACAAATGTTCAAGATAATTATGGAAAATAGCCAGAGACACATGCAACACAAGTAAATAGTCGTCATCTACTCATAGACAAGTGTAAAATAAATAACATGTATTAGTGTATGAATAGATATAAAATAGATAGTGTTTGTTAGATATTAGTCAGCACTTTTGAGGCCAATTTAAGGCTTTCAACTTATAATAGGGAGAGCGTTATGAAAATTTCCTCACTCAGAAAAAATCTCTACCATTTTCCCATATTTCCAATTTTCCCTCTATAATCTCTCTACATTTCCAAATCAATAAAAAGTTTTTTGTAAGTATAAATTTCTCTACTTTTCTACTGTTTTAATTAATTTTACTATACTTTTATTTTTCTCTTATTTTGTTGTTCTAAAGTTTATTTTAAAGTTTAAAGTACTTTCAAAGTATAACCTACTTTAAATTGTTACTTTGCTCTTATTTTCATGATTCATCCCCCAAATGGTATCAGAGCCAAGTGGCCGGGAAGAGAGTATTAGTATGAGTAGGAGCGGCTAGAGCATTATGCTGTCCTAGAGCTGGTCAAAATTAGTGTTACTCTTGGAAGCTAATCATAATCATAATAATACCTTTGTCCTAAAAATGGTAAAATGGGATGATGTATCGATAAAAGATAATTGGCAATTTGACTCCTTAACAAAGCCAGAAATTGAAGAAAAAAATTCAAACATTCAACAAGTTAAACAATATCTAGATGGATCTATAGACTTAGAATTTCTAAGATCCAATCTTTTAATCAAGCATCTTCAAGTAGAAGAATGTTCTTTTCTAGATAATAATTCTCCAAATCTATAGAAGAAAGGGAAGTAACATTAGAAGATATTGAAAGAAAATTTAAAAAAGTAGACTTCTCAAAAACAATTCCCAAAGTAGACTATGAATCAAGAACTTTAAAGAGTAAAAAATCAGTAAGTCCTACTGCTAGTGAAATGCTAAGAGTAAAAGAGTCTCTATGCATGATTAGGTCAGATGAAATATTTGAACCTGACTTTGAATATTTAGATAAATTATGGAATAGCCCAAAAGTCATGGTTAATGAAGATTGTAATCATGATTATTGAAAAGAAAAATTTATAAGTGGTTTACCAACATTATTTGCAAAAAAGGTTAGAACAAAACTAAAAGATAGATTTAAGGGGAAAATTTCTTATAATTATATAACTTATGATGATATTTTAAGTTTTATAAATGTCTCAGGACTAGAATTATGTACAGATATTAAACTTAAAAATCATCTAACAAGAGAAAATAAAATAGCTAGAAATGAGCTAGGAAGCTTTTGTTAAGTTTTTAGATATATGAAGTTATCAGCCCCTTCAAAGGAAGCTACCAAGAAGATTAAAAGACAATATAAAAATTATAAAGATGAATCTAAAAAATCTCATTATTATAAGAGACAATTTAAAATATCCAAAAAAGATTCTAAAGGTGAATATAAAATTAATAATGAAACATGTTTGAACTGCAAAAAAATAGGTCATTAGGCAAAAGATTGTTGAGTTCCAAATAAAAAGAAAGACAAGATAAACATGTTATAATTAGGAAATGAAGTTAAAGATAAACTATATTCAATTCTTGATGAAACTAGAAATAGTTCTTCTTTTGAAGAAAGTCTTAATGATGATAATCATCTTAATGTAGCATATAGTTCAGATAGTAGTTAATCAACAAACAATTTTAACTATAGTGGTACCATTTGCACTTGAGATAGTCATTCTATAAATGTTAGCACCAATAGTAATAAAGAAAAAGAGGCCTTATATGACATGATAGATCATCTAGAAGATCCAACTCTTGGGAGAAAATATTTAATAGCCTTAAAGAATATTGTTCTTAATCATCAGGTTGATAAAGAAACTATTGAACCCTTTAATATGAAAAATGTATTAAATAAATTTAAAGAACATAAGTCTGTAAAAACAATACAAGAGCTTTAGGAAGAATCAGTGTACATAAAAGAAGAAGTTAGACAAGTTAAGCAAAGACTTAATGATCTAGAAATAAACCACTTGCTAATAAAATACTAAAAGTTTTAGCATGTATCCAATACCCTAAATCACATTAATTTGAGCTTAGAGAAATAGAGTCTATACAAATAAAATCTCTTGTGAAACCTCCTATAAATAACTCAGGAATTAATACAATTACAGTAGTTAAAGCACAAAGTTACCATATGTCAATTACTATTGTTATCAATAAAGATTATAAAATTCATAAGATTGCATTATTTTATATAGGTTCTGATGAAAAACTACATTATAGAAGGATTTATTCCTATAGAGTATCTAGAAAAGGTATTGCACGCTTATTCTCTGCAACAAGTGAAAGATTAAAAATAAATTATAAATATCCCAAATCACATATTTTCAATGACGGAGTTTTTTTATTAATGATTTTGTAATAACTAAAGATTTTAAACTCAAATAAAACCTTATGTTGCCAAGCTAGATGGCATCCACACCACTATTTTGAAAAAAAAGGATTATTTTTCCCTATCTAAATAGTATATCAAAAGAAGAAAGTGATTTTATTAAAGATCAAACTATCTTTAGGATAAACTTTCTAAAGAGTCAAATAAACGTTTAAAAGTTAGAAATCCACAAAAAGTCATACAATGAGAGGTCCGTTTCAATGGAACTTAGTCCCAAAGGTTTCTAGGAAATCTCAACTATGATGTAAATCTTATATTCTTATTATTAGATAGGTTTGTAGGATTCATCTTAAGAAAAATTCAGTCCAGTGGGGATTAGAGAAAAACTAATATGCTATTAAAAGAAAATTTTATGATATTATGAATTATTAAATTTCAAAAATTCTTTAAAATAGCCAAAATTGTTTTACAAAAGATATCAAAATTTGATTTTTAATAGATTTTATAAAGAGAGAAATTCTCTCCAAAAATTTTCTATAGGAAAATAATGAGACCCGGAACACTGGGAATGAGTTTGAAGCCTCTATTCCAGCCTTTTCAACCAGAAGAAAAAATGAAAAGACCCTTTAACGAAGAAGATAAAAGGTCATAAAATAGATTTTTAATCCTGCCGGAATTTTCATCCCTGCCAAAGTCTATCATTCCCCTACCATTAAAAGAATCCATTACTAGTTTACCCAAAATGCAATCACTTAACCAAATATTTATAGAAAAATTCTTGTTATCATCTAATAAAAATATTAATATCCAAACCAAAGATAGTTACACAGTGAAACAACTGAAGACATACTCACAGGCAGGATCGGGAAAACAGGGAGTAAAGTAACAATTTAAAGTAGTTTATACTTTGAAAGTACTTTAAACTTTGAAATTAACTTTAGAACAACAAAACAAGAAAAAAATAAAAGTAAAGAAAAATTAATTAAAACAGTAGAAAAATAGAGAAATTTATACTTACAAAAACTTTTTATTGATTTAGGAAATGTAGAGCGATTACAGAGGGAAGATAAGAAATATAGGAAAGTAGTGGAAAGTATTTCTGAGTTGTGAAAATTTTAGAATTCTCTCTCTATCTATTTTATATTTGTTCACATACTAATACATGCTATTTATAATAGACCTCTCATTGTATGACATTTTGTGGATTTCCACATTTTTCCAGAAAAAATTCTAATTTTTTAATGTTTATTTGACTCTTTACACAGCTTATCCTAAAGATATTTTGATCTTTTATAAAATCACTTTCTTTTTTTGATAGACTGTTTAGATAGGTAAAAATAATCCTTTTTCCCAGAATAGTGATGTAGATGCCATCTAGCTCGGCAACACAAGATTTTATTTGAGTTATAAATGGAAGACCTAATATTGTCTCTTCATTAATATCTTTAGTTATTACAAAATCATTAATAAAACTAATCCCGTGTTGCAAATATGTGCTTTAGGGAATTTATAATTTATTTTTAATCTTTCTCCTGTCGCGGTGAATAAGCGTGTAGCACCTTTTCTATGTACTCTATAGGAATTAATCCTTCTATAATGCAATTTTCATCAGCACTAGTATCAAATAATGCAATCTTCACAAATTTATAATCTTTATTGATAACTATAGTAATTGTCATATGGTAACTTTGTGCTTTAACTGCTGTAATTGTATTAATTCCTAATTTATTTATAGGAGGTTTCTTTAGAGATTCTATTTCTGGAGACTCTATTTCTCTATTATCACTTTTTACTCTTGATGTTTCACCAAGCTCAAATTGATGTGATTTGGGGTATTGGTTAGGTGTTAAATCTTTTAGTATTTTATTAGCAAGTAATTTTGTTTCTAGATCATTTAGTCTTTGTTTAACTTGTCTAACTTCTTCTTTTATGTATACTGATTCTACCTAAAGATCCTGTATTGTTGTTTCAGACTTATGTTCTTTAAATTCATTTTTCATATTAAAGGGCTCAATTGTTTCTTTATCAACCTGGTGATTAAGAATAATATCCTTTAAGGTTATTAAATATTTTCTCCTAAGAGTTGAATCTTCTAGAATATCTATCATGTCAAATAAGGCCTCTTTTCTTTATTATTATTGGTGATAACATTTATAAAATGACTATCGCAAGTGAAAATTGCACTGCTATAATACAATGGTCTGTTGATTCACTACTATTTGAACTATATGCTACATTAAGATGATTATCATCATTAATACTTTCTTCAAAATAAGAACTATTTCCATTTTCATCAAAAATTGAATATAATTTATCTTTAACTTCATTTCCTAATTCTAACATTTTTATCTTGTCTTTCTTTTTATTTGGAACGCAACAATTTTAACCCCTATGACCTATGTTTCTACAATTCCAACATGTTTCATTATTGGTTTAATATTCACCTTTAGAATCTTTTTTAGATATTTTTAGTCGTCTCTTATAATAATGAGATTTTACCAATTTATCTTTATAATTTTTATGTTGTCTTTACATCTTCTTTTTATCTTCCTTTGAAGGGCCTGATACCTTCATATATCCAAAATATTGACTAAAACTTTCAGCTCATTTCTAGTTATTTTATTTTCTCTTTTTAGCTGATTTTTAAGTTTAATATCTGTACATAATTCAAGTCCTGTGACATTTATAAAACTTATAATATCACCATAACTTAAATGACTATAAAGAATTTTTTACTCAAAACTATCTTTTAGTTTTGTTCTAACCTTTTCTGCAAATAATGTTGGTAAACAACTTATAAATTTTTCTTTCCAATAATCATGATTACAATAATCTCTAACCATGACTTTGTTGAGGAAAATGTCTTTATACCATCTAAAATTATCTGACTTTAGACAAGACAAATTTGATACTATTTCTAAGCTTCTATCTTGAAAAAGTTGAGGTCCTATAAAATGTTTAGCTATATTATAAATTAAAGTGGCAATGACATCTTCTGAGACTTGATTTTCAACAGTTTGTCCTGTTAACTTAGTCTTAATAATTTGAATAATAGTTGTAGAATTTAATATGATTTGCCTGTTATTATCTGTAAGGTAGTTATCCAACCAATATTTTATAGTACCAGTAAATCTTGATATAATCTGTAAGCCCCGAGAGTACACCCTGGCCACCACACGATGCGTATAGTCCCAAAGGACCACATGCTAACCCATGAGCTGGTACCTACTGTGAGCACTAAATAATATAATAACATATATGGAAGAATAACTAATAAGGCATAAGGTTTTAAATAGTAAATCATTTCTGAATCATAAATCTGCAACTTTCTAAAACCAACTACCTAAAACTGATAAAATAAAGATAAACTGACTAACTATCTGAAGTTTTCAAAAGCCTCTAAGACTGACTGAATATGGGTTGATGGGACAGGCCTCAACTAACGCCAACTAACTACTGAACTGAAAACATGAAAGTAAAGATAGCCTGTCCTCAAAATTTAAGGACTCACCACTGCTACAGCTGATAATCTGAAAGGTCTAAGTGCGATTTGGGAAATAAGCATCCGAACCTATGATATGATACATCATAGCATAAGAAAAGAGTATGCGAGTAGTACTTTGAATGTAGTCATATGCTAAATGAGGTTGGCTGATATGCATGGCTTCTTGTGCATGAATAATAACTGACTGAATAAATAACATGAAATACTGAGTAGAACGCATGAAATCTATAAATACTGATGGATGTATAAGCAAGCATAAAATATGTTCTGAAGATAATCTGTAAACTGAAATATTGGAATACTAAAATCTGATAACTAAATATCTGATATCTGTATATTATGGTTAAGCAAACTGAAACTAATTTACTGAACTGATCACTGGATTGAGACTGTGGGAGCTATCATCTAACTGGCATGCCTCAATGAGAAAAATTGGGGTCCAACCTGTGGCCCTATTTAAAAGAGTGTCAGTACCGTGCCGCAGGTACTAACACTGGCTGTGTGGATCCACTAAAGTGTTATCCCAAAGGACTAAGGGTTACCCTCAACTAGCAGGTACCCGTATGAGATCAACCCTCAATTGGCAGGTTAACATCTCAACCTACGCTGGCTACATAGTTATGGAATGCGGGGACTACCACTAAAGGTCATACACTCAACTAGCAGGTGAGCCCCCATCCCTAGGTTCGCTCGATGCTAAATCCTACTACCAATTGAACTGACTCAAAAGATTGAACTGTTCTAAGTATAACTGATTATGATAACTGACTAAACAAATTTCTCATAATAGATATGAAACTATTCTGAAGGTACTGAGACTAAGTAAACAGCTATATTTTTAGGTATTCATAATCCCCAGGACTCGATATCAATAATAGTAAAATAATACTAAAACTTGGGGGACATAATATGAAAGCATCATTCAAAATTCATCCTTATAGGCATTTCATCAAACACTTAAGCTTCATAGTGCAAGATAAGCATGGGAATAGTTTAAAGCTTGTAGTAATAGCATGATTTCACATCAACATCACTAAGTATGATTTAAATCAGTGAATAACAACATTAAAACATGTGGGGTTTGATAACAACAACAAATTTATGTAAACATGGTATAAAATAACAATTCATGGGAGCTCATGGTAAAACTCACAATTTAAAATCATAATAACTTATAAATATCACAACTTTGAATCTAAAATTTGATACTTGGACTCCATGGGAGAAAGGAACCCATAGATGAGTACTTAACATACCTAGGTTGATGAATTCATGAGAATTGATCGTGAATTCTTGAGGTTTGATCTTAAACTTTGAAGGATAGGGTTTGTGTTCTTGAAAGAGGGCTACTTTAATTTGAGTAAATTGTGAAAATAATCAGCAACTAGTGCTCTTTGGGACATAAATCACGTGTTTGGACTGAATGGGGTGAGGGAAAAAGACTTAAATGCACTTGGGAATTAAAATTACAGAACTGAACTCAAAATCCCAATTTTAAAACTTGGCGCGATGTAGTGCAATCACGTCGGGCCACTAGAAAAGGAACCATCCCAAACTAGAACCTTAGCGTGATGCGGCACCATTGCAGTGATCTACTAAAAAAGGGAGAAAGCGAAATAGCATATTAGCGTGATGCGGTGCTCATCGCGATGGCACACTAGAAAATGACAAATGTGAATTTGGCAATCACTGCGATGAGGTCTTATGTAACGCTCCAAATCTGGTACCTAAAATGCTACATGGTGCTCATGACTCCGAAGGACCACAAGCTAACCCATGACTGATATATGTACCTGTATACCGCATAATATACCATAAAATGTGGAAACATGAACTGAATGGCCATAAGGTTCAAATCTGAATGAACATCTGATTAACAAAGTCTGAAAATGGCATAACAATACCAAAGTAAATCTGAAATAACTTCTAACATGCTATAGTTTGAAAGCCTCTAAACTGTCTGAATAAGGAGTTGATGGGACATGTCCCCAACTAACTCCGACTACTGAAATAAACTAAAACTGAATTAGTAATGAAATCATCATGTTCTCGAAAGATGAGGACTCACTGCTAACTTTGATCGCTGAACTGGGATGCTACTGGTTCTCTAGATCTCATTTTGACACCCCGCGTCACTACCCATTAAATTCATCATGTTTTGGGCATAATTCCGAGCATTTTGAGTGCATTTCGGAGCCCGAAGGGGCTCCCACAACGTCTATTGACAAGGCCATCGTGGGGGCATATTTTGGAGGTCAAATTACAAGCTCGGGTCAACATTTATGGGGCTTTGGAGCCTTAACCAGCTGTTGAATAGAAACTGCACAGCAAAATAGGTTGCTAGACAAAGGCCTTTTCACTAGTGCATGGATTGCATGGCCAAATGTAGAAATGTTGACTAGCATTTATTGTACCCCTTGACTAAGGGACATTATATATATCTTGTAAGGCTCTCATGGGCAGATCATCACATACTTGTTTTTACTCAAGAAATATATAAGAAAAATGGATCTTCGGGCCTCCCAAATCAAGTGTCTTCCTTTCCTATTTTCCTTACATGTTTGTGTGAGTGTTCAAAGGTTCTTGGGGACTGATTTTTGAGCTAGTTAGGACTGAGTTTAGCATCGATATTGAGTGTGTTAAGCTATCTGTATGTGGCTAAAAATAGTCCCATGACAAGTGGTATCAGAGCATCACTTTGAACATGGCATACGACAGCGATGAGGAGGTTCACGGCGGAGTCAATTTGGGCAAAACCAAGACCAGAAAATGTGACAAGAGTAGGAACAAGGATGAGGCCCAACTTCTAGTTAGTGAGGCTATCATGAATGTGGAAGATGGTGAAGGTTCAGTATCCGACTCTCTCTATGAGAGAATCGTTAGCACAAAGGCTGGTTTAGCGATTTTGGGCCATCGCTTCAAGACCCTTGAGTCCAACGTTGGTACCCTTGAGGCTGCTGCTCTTGAAGGGCTGACAAAGTCAAAGCTGACTTGTCCAAGCAGAATGAAGAGCACAAGGAGGGGCTAACCATCTTGGAGCTCAAGCTTACGAAAGCGTTATCGGCGCTACACGAGGAGTTTGAGTCAAAACTGTTCGAGGTGATGTTGGGGCATTCCGCTTTGCAGGAGAAAGTTGCTGATTTGAAGAAACAACTGGAAGCAGCCCGTGTTGGTGGAAATCATGGTTCTATGGCTTACCATTATGCTCGTATTGAGGCTCCTAAACACAATGTGTTTAAGGGTGAAAGGAACGCTCAAGACGTATAAAATTTCATATGGCAATTGGAGTCATATTTTAAGCACGTCAAGATTGTTGATGGGGCGGCAAGGATCCGGATTGCAACCATGTACTTTAGTGACGTCGCTATGTTGTGGTGGAGTAGAAAAAAAGTGTACATGGAGAGGGGTCTTTGCACCATAGCTTATTGGGATCAGTTTAAGGATGAGTTGAAGGAACAATTTTACCCTCAAAACGTTGTAGATGAAGTGCGACGGAAGTTGAGGGAACTTAAACAAACTTCTTCCATTCATAACTACGTGAGGGAGTTTACGAAGCTCTCACTTCTTGTGACGAGTTTCAGCAGTGAGGACTTGCTATTCTTCTTTCTTGATGGCCTCCAAAATTGGGCCAAACAAGAGTTGAGGAGGCGCAACGTCAAGACCGTGGATGAGGCCATTAAAGTGGCAGAATCCTTGACTGATTTTCATGCCGAATATGCCAAGGCGAAGGATAGTCGGAGCAAGCCAGTTGCTGCCAAGGGAGATCGCGGGGACAAGGGAAAAGACAAGTTTTTTCCCAACAAAAATCGTGAGTTCAAAGGCGAACGCAACCAGCCATCATCATTCCGCAAGAACTATGAGGAGAAGAAGAAAGGTGTAGCTAACTGCGATAGTGGCTGCTACCTTTGCGGGGATACATCTCACTTTTTGAGATCTTGTCCTTCGTTGAGTAATCTGGGAGCGATGATTGTAGCAACACGGAATGATCAAGCTAGTGCGCAAGCCGGGAGTTCCGGGGAGCAAGAAGCACAAGCTGCCAATCCGGAGAAAGGAAAGGGACATGCCGTTGGTTTGTTCAACCACATGGCTTTGTTCAAACACATGACACTTGATGCTCTTGCTACAAAGAAGCATAGCGTTAGAGCTCGAGAGCCACTATTTGTTGATGGAGAGGTGAATGGCCGAGCAGTCCGCATTATGGTGGACACCGGAGTAACACACAACTTTGTTACGGAGGAAAAGGCTAAAGAACTTGGCCTTGCATTCGTGACCAGTGATTCCATGTTAAAGACCGTCAATTGTCTCCCTACCAATGGCAATGTCCTTGCTCCTCGAGTGAGTCTCACCTTGGGAGGTTGGAAGAAAGAAACGGATTTTTCAGTTGTTCCGATGGATGTCTTTGATATTGTATTGGGGCTGGATTTTTGGTATGAGATTAATGCGTTTATTTCTCCACATCTCAACCAAATAGCCATTTGCGATTAGGGTGGTTCTTGAATTGTTCCACTTATTCGTGTCGCTCAAAGTGGCACACATTTGTCGGCGATGCAGCTTGTTAAAGGTTTCAATAAAGGAGAACCAACCTTTCTTGCGACATTGATGGAGATCGTTGGCTGCCAAGAAGCTGAATTAGTGCCCTCATGTGTCCAACGTGTTCTTGAAGAGAACAAACATGTAATGCCGAAGGAGCTGCCCAAACGGTTACCCCGCGAAGGGAAGTTGATCACGAGATGGAGCTGGTACCCGGGGCAAAGCCACCAGCTATGACCCCGTATCGGATGTCGCCTCCGGAGCTTGAGGAACTTAGAAAAAAACTAAAGGAGCTGCTAGAATTAGGCCATATCCGACCATCTAAGGCACCCTTTGGAGCTCCGGTCTTATTTCAAAGGAAGAAGGAAGGGACGTTGCGGTTGTGTATTGATTACCGAGCTCTCAACAAAGTCACGGTGAAAAACAAATATCCCATTCCTTTGATAGCTGATTTGTTTGATCGCTTGAGTAAAGTCAAAGTGTTCACGAAGATGGATTTGAGGAAGGGTTATTATCAAGTTCGCAAAGCCGAAGGAGATGAAGCCAAGACGACTTGTGTGACTCGTTATGGGTCCTATGAGTGGCTGGTCATGCCTTTTGGACTGACCAACGCACCAGACATGTTTTGCACACTAATGAAAAAGATATTCCAGCCATACTTAGATCAATTCGTGGTCATATACTTGGACGACATTGTTGTTTATAGTAGCTCAATGGAGGAGCACGTTAGACACCTTCAAATCGTGTTTAATGTGCTACGGGAGAACGAACTATGCGTCAAACGGGAGAAGTACACTTTTGCACAGCCAAAGGTACAATTCTGGGGCCATACGATCAGCCAAGGGAAGATTCAAATGGATAGCGACAAAGTTGAGGCAATCTGGGATTGGGAGGTTCCAACGAAAGTGCCCGAATTAAGGTCCTTCCATGGCCTTGCTAATTATTACCGGAGATTTATTCTTGGATACTCGGATATTGCTACTCCACTCACGGATTTGTTAAAGAAGAATCGTGTTTGGGAGTGGAATAGTTCGTGTTAAGGGGCATTCAACAACCTCAAGGCAGCCATCATCAAGGAACCAGTTTTGGCTTTACTGGATTTCACAAAACTGTTTGAGGTGCAAACGGATGCATCCGATTTTGCTATTGGTGGTGTCCTAATGCAAGAGGTCCATCCGATAGCATTTGAAAGCAGAAAATTAAATGATGCAGAGCGGCGCTACGCAGTCCATGAAAAGGAGATGACAACCATTGTCCATTGCCTATGGACATGGCGTCATTATTTGTTGGGAGCTCATTTCATCGTTAAGACGGATAATGTAGAGACCAGCTACTTCCAATCACAAAATAAACTCTCGATGAAGCAGGCTCGATGGCAAGATTTCTTGGCGGAGTTTGATTACTCGTTGGAGTATAAACCGGGAAAAGCTAACGTTGTTGCCGATGCATTGAGTCGCAAGGCTGATTTGGCGACACTATTGAGCACGACCAGTTGTGGTGTGATGGATACCATCAAGGAAGGGATGGAACATGATCCCGTTGCCAAACAACTTCTTCATTTGGCGCGCAAAGGCAAGACCCAAAAGTTTTGGGAAGAGGATGGACTGTTATACACCACCGGAAGGCGAGTGTATGTGCCTAGATGGAAAAATCTTAGGTGCTTGTTGATCAAGGAGGGCCATGACACGACGTGGGCTGGTCATCCAGGACAGAAATGCACCATGGCTTTGTTAGAAGCAGCTTATTATTGGCCTCGCATGAGGGACGACATAGAGGTATACGTTCGCACATGCCTTGTTTGCCAACAAGACAAGGTGGAACACAAGGCGCCCGGTGGATTACTTGAGCCGCTGCCTACCGCGGAGAAACCATGGGACAGTGTCACCATGGATTTTATCACATGTTTGCCTAACTCGGAGGGTTGCGGAACAATCATGGTTTTCATTGATCGCTTCTCAAAATATGCAACATTCTCAGCTGCCACGTCGAATTGCAAAGCCAAGGAGGTAGCCCGATTGTTTCTCAAAGATGTAGTTAAACTTTGGGGCGTGCCAAGGCATATCATTAGTGATCGAGACCCGCGATTCACTGGAGCATTTTGGAAGGAGCTATTCAGTTTGTTGGGGTCAGAGCTGCACTTTTCAACCAGCTTCCATCCCCAAACCGACGGACAAACGGAGTGAGTAAATGGGTTACTCGAGTGCTACTTGAGGCACTTTGTTAGTGCCAATCAAAGGGACTAGTCACGGTTGCTCGACACGGCCCAATTCCCATACAATTTGCAATGGAGTAAGGCAACAAGTCGTAGTCTGTTCGAACTTGCAACGGGGCAGCAACCAAATACTCCATAATCCTTACCGATTAATGTCGGAATAAGGAATCCGGGTGCTTATCATATGGCAAAGGCTTGGTAGGAACAAGTCAATATGGCAAGGTTGTATCTTGTTAAAGCATCACACAAAATGAAGAAATTTGTTGATCGCAATCGTCGTCCATTCCATTACCGGATTGGAGACAAAGTGATAGTCAAGCTCAATTCGAGGCAATTCAAGTCGTTGAGGTGCGTCAATCAAATTTTGATCCGAAAGTACGAGGGTCCATTAGAGATTGTTGCCAAGGTTGGCAAAATTTCATATAAGATGGACATGCCATCGCATTTAAAGATTTATCCCGTCTTCCATGCAAGCAAATTAAAACCATATTTCAAAAACAAGGAAGACGTGGAGCGGTGTAAGTCTAGTCGGGCCCAAATCTTCATGACGTCCGCTACCACGGATAAGCAAATTGAGGACATAATTGATCATCAATTGGTTCGAGGAAAAGGTTGGGTCAATTCAAGTGCCCAATTCTTAGTCCATTGGAAGCGGCAATCGCCTGAGGAGGCCTCGTGGGAAAAATATGAAGACTTGTGGCAGTTCAAGGAGCAAGTCCACAAATATTTGCAGATATGTGGCGCCGCGGTCGTCCCCAAATCAGGTGGGGGAGAGTGTGACACCCCGCGTCACTACCCATTAAATTCATCACGTTTTGGGCATAATTCCGAGTATTTTGGGTACATTTCGGAGCCCAACGGGGCTCCCACAATGTCTATTGACAAGGCCATCATGGGGGAATCTTTGGGAGGTTAAATTACAAGCTCGGGTCAACATTTATGGGGCTTTGGAGCCTTAACCAGCTGCAGAACAGAAACTGCACAGCAAAACAGGTTGCTAGACAAAGGCTGTTTCACTAGTGCATGGATTGCATGGCCAAATGTAGAAATGTTGACTAGCATTTATTGTACGCCTTGACTAAGGGACATTATATATATCTTGTAAGGCCCTCTTGGGCAGATCATCACATACTTGTTTTTACTCAAGAAATATATAAGAAAATTGGTTCTTCGGGCCTCCCAAATCGAGTGTCTTCTTTGCTATTTTCCTTACCTGTTTGTGTGAGTGTTCAAAGGTTCTTGGGGACTAATTTTCGAACTGGTTAGGACTGAGTTTAGCATCGATATTGAGAGTGTTAAGCTGTCCGCACGTGGCTAAAAATAGGCCCGCGATATCATGCTTCTAAACCTATGGTATAACACACCATAGCACAAATGCGTTAGTACTTTGAATGTACTGGTATACAAGTGAGGTAGGCTGAATACAATAGGTTCATATGCATAAACAATACTAACTGACTGACTAACATAAACGTGAGAATACATACATGTATACGTAACTGTAACTGTCTTCGTGATAGGACTGAATGCTAAGTTCTGACTACTGAGTTTATTAATAACATGGAATTACTGATATCTGAGGGACTGATACTATGTTACTGATACATCAATAACTATTTCTAACAGTTCTGATTATAAAGAACTGGTTTGGTTGACTGTGTCTAACAGTCCTGAAGCTGAATACTGATAACATGAGTTCTGATAACTGATAAAACTGATAACATGAGTGATTGTATCTGACAGTCCTAAATCTGATGGAACTAGCTGAGTTCCATACTATATCTGAGTAACTAAATTTGAGATTAGTCCTATCTGGAAGGTGATCTCTAAATCTGATGATATTGTTACTGATTGACCATAGTTGAGATCAACCCTGTCTAATGGGTGATCTCAGAGTCTATTTATAATGACAAGGAATGAATGTATCTGACAGTCTTAAATCTATACTACTGAGCCGAATTGACTGTATCTGATAGTCCTGATTCTGTAACGGAAATTGTGGGATGTATTCAACTAATCGACATGACTCATACTAAGCTAACTGGGTTCCAACCTGTAACCCTCGCAATAAGGGTGTTAGTACCGTGCCACTGATAAAGACAACTGCTGTGCATTCAGTCCTAATCTAGCGGGTGAGCCTTGGGATCAGTCCTATACATTTAAATGCGCTAATGGGTGATCCCTGAGTATGTCAGTCCTATCTAACAGGTGACATCTCATACCTACGCTGGCTACGTAGTTTTGGAACTTAAGGATTCCTTCTAGGGATCTCAGTCCTATCTAGCGGGTGATTCCCCATCCCTACGCTCGCTCGATGCTGAATCCTACTCCCATCTGAAAGACACTAAACTGATTAACTGAACTAAAATGATACTAGTGGTATTTTTTAGCAGAGCTAAACTGAATTTACTAAGTTTCGTTGACTGACGAAATGTACTGAGTTCTGAGGACTGACTGAGAATACTAAAGTTACTGTGATTGATTGGGAATATTGAGGTTACTGAGATTACTGAACTACTAAAATTACTGAGATATTTGAGATTTTTTGAGTCACATGACAGACTGAGTTCTATGGATCATAGCTTGACTGTGGAGATCGTGAAAACATGACATGGCTCTAGGCACACAGCTAAATGTTCGGGTACAAGTACCCCCAGGACTCGATGAGAAGAAACTGACAAAGCATGGATTATTAAACACATGACCAACAACACAATTCATAATTCATATATTGAAGCACTTCATCAAACATGTGATATGCATAAACTTGTACATACATGGGGATTTCATGATATCATACTAGTTGGGCATTGTTCCTTCATCTAGGCATTTAATCATACACATGGTAGGCATAGCACATGTAGACAACATTATACAATAATTAATCATCATGATTCATCTCTAATTCCATCATCCTAGGGTTTATTTATAGGTTCACATTAATAAACATCTATACAAATCAATTCCATATAAAATTGATCACCCAACATGGAATTGAATTCAATTGATCATTCTCAACCTAAACAAAACAAACCCAACATGAGATACATAAAGAAATCCATAAACTTAAACTTAGAAAAGTGATTCTCGGGCTTCATAGACGAAAGGAGTCCATGAATAAACACTATGCATACCTTATCTTGTGATTCTATGAAGATTGACGGAGAGATTCTTGAAACTTGATGGTGAATTCCTTTGGAATTGAACCTTCTATGAAAACCCTAGGGCTTGTTCTTGAGAGTTTTTGAGAGTAATTGAGTATAAGTTGCTGAATTATGGCCAAATCTCATGTTATAAGGCTTATATAGGGTGGGAAATTAACCTTTTTAACCCTAGGACACGTATTTAATTTCTGAGAAAATTTTCCAATTTTCATCCTTGGCGCGATGCGCAACTATCACGCCAAGTCACTGGAAAGTGACAAATGAGAAATTGCACGGTGGCGCGACGCGGAGCTATCACGTTGCCACCTTGTCTGTGACCTAGAAGTTTGGAGCGATGCACCACTATTACGGAGAAAAACTGGAAATTGACAATTGCCATTTGAGCTATCTCCGTGACGCGCTGAAGGCTCAAGTGATACACTATCTCACTAAAAAGGCTCTAAATCTTCACTCGAGTGTCGGATTTGGGCGAATTTGGTATCGATTAAAATCTTATTTTATTTTCCACATGACTAAAAGTAAAAATCTTGAAAATACCACGTGTAAAAAAAATGGATTCATCTTTCAAAGAAAGCTTCTAACATTCTTGGAAAACTTTTCAAGCTAGGAAAAGTATGGGGTATTACATCTTATCTCGTTGGTCTACTATTTTGCACTAAAAGTGCCATAACTTCTTAGTCGAGTACTGGATTTTTGTGAAATTGGTATCTTTGGTGGGTCTTGAGCTGGAAAATTCTGAGTAGAGCAAAAGATATGACCGTTTGTAGTTGACTAAAGCAATATTTTTCTCAAAAACTTAATCTGTAAGGACTATTTCAATTCGTCTAATATCAGGGAGTTATTTGAGACCTTAATATACATCAAACTAACTCATAAAACTATCAAAGAACCATAATGTACTATGCATGAGCTTGAAACATGACTTTAGCATTGATTTGGATTTTTGGGGTATTACAATATCTCCTCCTTGGGAACATTCATCCTTGAATGAGATTGGTTAAGCTGAAAATACTGAGGGACTGAGATTACGTGCCGAATATACGTGATTACATGACTGAGTCTTAAACATTATTCATGATTGAACTGGTTCTATGGTTGCATGACTAACATGAGAATGATATGCAGTTGAAACTGAGCATGGGAATAAGAAATTCTAAGAAAATTATTACCTGAAGTTGAGTTTGAGTTTGCAGAGAAAAGATGAGGGTACTTGGTTCGCATATTTGTTTCTACTTCATAAGTGGCTCCCTCAACGGACTAATTCTGCCAAAGAACCTTGACTAAGGGAACTCCTTTATTCC
Organism: Capsicum baccatum var. pendulum; assembly: GCA_030864225.1. NCBI lineage: Eukaryota > Viridiplantae > Streptophyta > Magnoliopsida > Solanales > Solanaceae > Capsicum > Capsicum baccatum. The sequence goes on from CM061560.1 coordinate 137,491,759, forward strand.
TTAGTCTACGAATTTGTCGATCAAGAATTTTGACTGGAATTTTTTCGTAAGAAAGGCTATTCTAAACATCTACGCTTTCTAAGGGAACATTTACAGCTAGGTCACCAATATACTTCTTTAGAAAAGAGATATGGAATACAGGGTGCACTGATGCTAAGTCTGCAGGTAACTCAAGCTCATAAGCCACCTTTCTAAAATGGCTCAAAACTCTGTAAGGGCCAATGTATCGGGGACTAAGCTTTCCCTTTTACCAAACCTCTTTACTCCCTTCATGGGAGAGATCTTCAGATATACAAAATCACTAATCTCAAACTCAAGATCTTTCCTTCTCATATCTGCATAAGATTTCTACCAGCTCTGGGATGCCTTAAACCTCTCCCTAATCAACTATTCTTTCTCTAAAGCATCAAACACCAAATTAGGACTTATCAAAGTAGTTTTTCTTACCTTAAACCAACCAATCGGAGATCCACATCTCCTTTCATATAGTACCTCAAACGGAGCCATCTGAATACTGGAATAATAGCTGTTATTATACGCGAATTCAATCAAAGGCAAATGGTAATCCCAAGTACCCTTAAATACAACTACACACTCTCTCAACATATCCTCAAAGGTTTAAATGGTCCTCTCTGCCTCTGTCTAAAATGATGGACAACATGACACCATGCAACTTAACCAACTCTCTAATATAGATCTTGGCATAGTCCTCGTATAAATAAGAAGTATGAACTAGAAAGAAATTGGTTGATTTGGTCATCTTGTCTACAATGACCTAAATCGAATCATGCTGCTGACGAGTATGAGGCAAACCTATCATAAAAATCCATGTTCACTATCTTTCACTTCCAAGTGGGAATACTTAACTCCTGTATAGACCCACTAGGCTTTTAATGCTCAATTTTAACCTGCTGACAAATGGAGCACTTAGCCATAAACTCTAAAATATCTCTCTTCATCCCACTCCACCAATAGATTTCATGCAGATAGTGATACATCTTCATGGTCCCTGGATGAATCTAGTAACGCGTACCATGTGCCTCTACAAGAATTCACTGTCTCAACTCATCAACACACGACACACATAATATACCCTGGCAACACAGCATACCATTTCCCCTTTGGGAGAAATCCTCTACTTTTTGATCTCTGACTGACTTCTTCAGTTTCACTAGACTAGGATCCCTATCTTGTTTTTCTTTCACTTCGACAACACAAGAAGATTCTGAACTATTCTGAACCCAAACGCTATCCTCAGCTGAATAAACCAAATGAACACCTAAACTAGCAAGATGATGAATTTCTCTAACTAACTCCTTCTTATCACCCTCAATATGAGCAACACTATCCACAGACAATCTACTTAGGGCATCTGCCACTACATTGGCCTTGCCCAAATGGTACAAAATACTCATATCATAATCTTTCAGCAATTCTAACCATATTCTCTGTCGAATATACAAATCCTTCTGTGAAAATACATATTGCAAGGTTTTGTGATTTGTGAACACATCAACATGCACCCCATACAAATAATGCCTCCAAATCATTAAGTCTAACACAAAAGCTGCTAACTCAAGATCATGGGTGGGATAATTCTTTTTATGAGGCTTAAGTTGTCTAGAGGCATAGGCCACTACTTTACCCTTGTGTATCAAAACACACGCCAAACCAACTCTAGAAGTATCACAGTACACAACAAACCCATCTAAACTATCTGACAATGTCAAAACTGGGGCTATGGTGAGTCGAGTCTTCAACTCCTAACAACATTTCTCATAAGAATCTGACCACTAAAACTTAACTCTCTTCTGTGTCAATCTGGACATGGGGGACGCAATAGACGAAAACCCTTCAACAAACCATCAGTAATAGCAATCCAAACCCAAGAAACTCCTAATATCTTATGGAGATATGGGTCTAGGCTAGTTTCTAACCATCTTGGTCTTTTAAGGATCGACTCTAATGCCATCACCAAAAATAATATGGTCAAGGAAAGCTACTAATCTTAGCCAAAATTCATACTTACTAAACTTAGCGAACAACTGATGGGCTCTGAGATCTTGCAATACTATTCTGAGGTGGTCTGCATGATCATTTTCATTACGGGAGTAGACAAGAATGTCATCAATAAAGACTGTGATGAATATGTCCAAGTACTGCTTGAACACTCAGTTCATTATGTCAATGAAGGCTGCGGGGAATTCATGAGACCAAAGGACATGACTAAAATGTCAAAGTAACCATACCGGGTTCTGAAAGCTATTTTCAAAATATCACATTCTCTAACTCTAAGCTGATGATAGCCAGATCTAAGGTCTATCTTGGAGAAATAACTGGCACTCTGAAGTTGGTCGAACAAGTCATCAATTATGGAAAGTGGATATTTATTTTTGATTGTGACTTTGTTCAACTGACGGTAGTCAATACACATTCTAAGAGAACCATTTTTCTTATGCATGGACAGAACTGGTGTACCCCATCGGGCGACACTAGACCTGACGAATCCCTTATCTAGGAGATCTTTCAACTGTTCTTTTAACTCTTTGAGTTTGCTTGGAGCCATTCTGTATGGAAGAATAGAGATAAGCTGAGTATCTGGAAGAAGGTCTATTCTGAAATCAATTTCCCTTTTGGGAGAAACTCTAGGAAGATCATCAGGTTACATACCTATAAATTTCCACACTACTGAAACTGACTCAAGGTTAGGAGTCTTAAAATTAGTATCTGACTCAGACAAAATGATAAATACACCCCTTGGATATCATTTTTTTAACTCTAAGGTACAAAATAAGCTGACCCCTTAGAGTTGTAGTACAACCCCTCTATTTAAAGACTGGTTCATTTGGAAACTAAAAATGAACTACTCTATTTCTATAATCAACCGAAGCATAACATGAGTGGAGCTAATCCATGCCGAGAATGACATCAAAATCCGTCATCTCTAACTCTACAAGGTCTATTGAAGTACTTTCTAAGATATTGTGATCGAAAAGTTCCTATTTACCTACCTGGCTATAATACAAAAAACTACTGGGGTAGATACTGAAAAAGGCTCTGCTAAGATTTCGGGAATGACTCCGAAGTTGACGGTTATATAAGGGGTTACAAAAAAAAGAAGCTCTAGGGTCTAGTAAAGCATAAACATGTAAATAAAAGACTTGTAACGTACCAGTAACCATATTAGGAGAATTTTCTTGACCCTATCGGTAATGAAGGCCATACAATCTATTTGGATGTTGACCACTGGTAGCACTGAAAGCGACACCCTACTGAGTCATGCGGTCGGCTGGAACTAGAAGGCGACTGGATTGACCCTGCTGACCACTCTTTGAGCAATCCCTGACTCTGTGTCCTGGCTTGCCATTCCCAAAACAACTATCGATTCTCCAAACACCCTGATGTTTTCGACCATATTTCTGACAAATAGGATTTGTACGACCACTGTTTACACTGCCTTGGGACTTAGAGCCTGGCGCCCTATCCCGATTGTCATTTCTAAATTTGGGCAGGGGACAATTGGTTGAAGATGAAGCTGGGACTGAAAATTTCTAATGGAATTAAGGATGGTTACCACCTTCTGACCTTGGCTGATTAAAATTAAAGCTACCCGTTTTAGCTCCTTTGTTCTCCCTCTCTCTCTCCTTAGTCTTCTGCTCTTTAATCTGTTGAGCATGCACCATAAGCCTAAAAAAGTACATCTTCTTAATCAATATTGTAGTCCTACACTCCTTGACCACACTGTCAGATACACCAGACATGAACTTACTCATCTTAGACCTACTATCAGTTACCACATGAGGAGTATGCCTAGCTAACTGAGTAAACTTGAGTGAATAATCTTTCACACTCATGTTGCCCTTCCTCAAGTTAATAAACTCTAACACTTCGGCTTCTCTCAACTCCAATGGAAAGAACTTATATAAGAAGGCAGCAGCAAACTATTCCTATTCTATAGGCCCTATATCTGCACCTCTATCTACCTTTCACTGATTAAACCATGTATGAGCCACATCCTGCAACTGGTAAGCGGCCAATTTAGCACTTTCACTAGAAATTACCCCCATAATGTCTATTACCTTCTGCACCATGTCTAAGAATTTCTGTGGATCCTCTTCACATTTAAATCTCAAAAATATAGGAGGATTTATTTGGGTAAAGTCCCAAATTCTAGCTGCGGTAGTATTGGCCACTGTGGTTGGCCGGATTAGTGGTTGGCTGAGCATTATGAGCCACTACAGAGTGAGCTAGAGTAGTGAAAGTAGCTCTGAACTCTGCATTAGAAACATGTTCATTCAGGGGATCTTCCTAAACGGGCGGAGATGTTAGCTGGTTTACATTTCTTCTTCCGTTTGTCTTTCTAGGAGGCATGTTCTGTAAACGGAAGGGAGAATAGATTAGACATAGATTTTAACATTTGGATCATGCCTAGTCACACGACATAAACACTGAAAGAAGGTAACTTTTCTTAAACGCCTCGTAGCCTCTTTCCCATAAGTGTGGCTCCCTTCACACCTATGCACAAGATTCTACTTGACATGGATTTTAGACTTCCTAGGGAACTTTAAAACCTTAGGCTCTGATACTAAGTTTTTAATGCCCCGAGAGTACACCCTTGGCACCACACGATGCTTACTGTCTTGAGGGCCCACAATCTAACCCATGAGCTGGCACCTGTTGTGAGAACTGAATAATATAATAACATATGTGGAAGAACAACTGATAAGACATAAGGTTTTAAATAGTTAAGCATTTCTGAATCATAAATCTGGTAAACAACAATTGTCTGAAAACAACTGCCTAAAACTGATAAAAAAAAAAGATAAACTATCTGGCTATATAAAGTATCCTAAAGCCTCTAAGATTGACTGAATATGAGTTGATGGGACAGACCCCAATTAAATCTATCTAACTACTGAACTGAAAACATGAAAGTAAATATAGCCTATTGTCACGACCCAAATTGAGGCCCTAGCCGTGACGAGCATCCCGAACCATAGTGATTCGGACACTCTTCTACATCTGGTCATCATACACAAAACTTGAATAATAAAGAAAATATGCGGAAGTAAAATAAATAGAATCATGGTCATATTTTGAAATCTGTTTAACAATACGGAAATAAGTTCATCAACATCTAGACAACATCTTTTTTAGTCTGCGAAATCTCTACTACATACGACATCAATAAATTATCAGATTCTGGGACAAGGTCTCCAGTGGAGCAAAACCATACCAATTAACAAATAATTGAAATGAAATAGGCCTTCCGGAATAAAGAAGGCTCACCAATAGCACGCTTCTCTTCTGTCTGAAAATTATATGGCTTAGTAGGACCTCTAGCTTGAGCCTCAGACCCTGAAATATAGGTGGTCAATACAATTGTACTGGTATGCAAAGAAATCCAAAATAATACATATATATATATATAAAATAGATGAGAGAAAGTCATGAAAATATCATGCATGATATAGTTTAAAACACATGGGCAATTCTTTGATGTTCATAAAATATTATTCTCAATGCAGTTCTGATCTTTGTATTACTTCTGAGTTAGGTGTTCTACCCTATAATTCTACAACCCCACGGGATATATGGAGTCCGCCCTTAACTCGGCAGCCAAGCCCCCAACTCAAGTTTGCCGCAAGAGTTGGAGTTTCTGATTCTGATATGCCACAGGACACTAGGCCAGTGTATAATCCCTCTAGGGGACATAATAATCCCGTATCGGCAAAACACAATTTTGGAAAATCAGTTTTATGGACTCGTGCCTTCTTCGGGTAACCACCTAACATCTCTTTATGTCCATTTTTAGTCTTTTTTGAACATGTATCATTCTAATTCAAAATCTAAAAAACTGAAAGAAAATCCACATTCCGTTTTGTTTTGTGCTACTATGGCATTATCTGAATTGGTATCGACATACCAAGACTTGCAAGTCATGTTTCTGAGTCAAAAAAATCATATCACAGTTTCTTCTTTTAAAACATAAAGTTTAGACCACCATATTTCAACAATTCAAGAAGATTCATTCTTCGATACACTTATCAAACTATGTAAAATCATTCCTTTCGATTATTTCAGCAAAAATGTGGTGGTCACGCATTTTTGGCAAACCATGTAATCTTTCATTATATATTCAACATTTATCAAAATGCAACACCCCTCTCATCAATTTAAATATCAAGCTTACATCATTAAGCAATAGTCATGAACATATAAAATCATACTTCTAAATAATATTCTAAAAATCAAGAGGTATCACAACATGAGAGGGAGCATAAATAGTTATGCTCTCAATTCAATTATCAACTTTAACCACATAAATATATATAAGATTTCAAATTAATTTGGGGGAAAAGGCCAAAACACCAAAACAATAATGTCAATAAAGAATTCATAACACAAATTTCAATGTAAATTCCAAAACCCCTTTAAGATTTCATAATCTCACAATGCTAAAAGTTGTTGAAATAATTTATTACGCCCAAATATTTTTAGGAAAACCCCACGTACCCTAGATGCAAAGAATTCACGAAGAAGTTTTGAAAAAATTTGACCTTTAGGCTTGATTGTCCAAACCCTAGTTGTTTTCTCCCCTTGTGCTCTTGAAAGATGAATTGTTGGGATCTTCAGAGAGTTAGAACATTATTAATAAGCCTAAATTCATTTAACGATGATTATGGATGGTTTTGGAGTGTAAACAGACTTTGTTACCCTTAAAATAACCTAAAAATAAAGTTTTTATGCCCTTGGGCCATAGGGCATGCGATGCATTGCCTTTGGCCTAGGTTAGGCAGTGCCACGCATTGTCTATCGCCCAAAATAGGCTGCGCGCCGCATTGCCCATCTCCCAAAATGGGCTAGGTGACGCACTCTACTTTGCAAAGTTATAACTTTTTGCTCGGGCATCGAATTTAGGCGAAATTGGTATCGTTTGAAAGCTACTTCGAAGACTTTTCATTGGATATATAGTAGGCCCTCTAATTCGTTATATACAAAAACTCAACGAAAATCTCACTCAACCCTTAAATCATTCTCTCACCATATTACCTTTGAACTACATGCGACGTGATTCCCTTATAACCCGGATATGTAGGCGATCCAAAATCAGGACTCGGTCACATCTTTTATTTTATTTAATTTTATTTTATCCTTGCTTTTTGAATAATCGGATGGTCAAAAATCATCCCTTTGTCTACTTCTTTGTATGAAAACTCTTTGATATTTCAAACAAAGAGGGGCAAAATGTAGACACATGATTTTTTATCCTCCCCGAGTCTTAACCTAGTTTTTGGCATTAAATATTTTTATTTTTATCCAATGTCATCTTTTGTTCTTATTTTACTTTTTAGTAGATTTCATTTTAAAAATTGTGAGAAAACATTCAAAAAATAAAGTTACATTTTAGGATATTTTTATTTTTATTTTTAAATAATATGAAAAGTTTTCAAACTTATATTTTTCTTTTACTTTAGATTTTTTTAAAATAAGCTAGTAATTTTATTTTCTTTTATTTATATGTTTATTTTAGGTTAGTTATATTTTTATTATATTTTCTTAAGTATAAAAAATTAATTATTTAATATGTTTATTATTATTATTATTATTATTTTATATATAATTTATTTATTTTAAATTAATAAAAATGGGGAATCATTATCCTATAAAACAATCCTAACCACCCCATAATTTCTCTCAACTTCCCACCTTATACCCTATATAACACACACACGGACAAAACATAGGGGGACAAATAGAAAATGAAAACAAAAATACTTGGATTCATACCACAAAAATTACAAAAACAAAGGAATAAATCAACACAGAGTGAAAACAAAGTTAAAGAAGAGAAAAAAAAGGAGGAAGGTAGAAAACAAGAAGTCACAAATGGTGGAGTCTCTTTGAACTTAGCAAGTGAGAGTTGAAGGTTCAGTCTCTGTTCCATGTTTTCAGTGACAATATTTCTGTATTTATTTTTGTAATTTTATCACACAGGTTCTTATTTAACTATTAGAAATTTAGTTTATATTTTTTAGTGTTGTTGTGAATAAAAGTATGCACAAGGTTATTTAAATGTTTTCATATATTACTCAATGTGTGTGGTTGATTAATTATATTGGATAGTTTCTACGATTAAAATACCTAAAAGTGATGGCTCAATCAAATTGCAGAACATAATTATTATTATTATTATTATTATTTTCTTTGGATATATTTCTTATTTCTCTGAGTCTATTCCATTCTTTTTTGAGGGTTTGTTCCTTCTCGTGACAAGAAGTAAAGTAAGAGGGAAGCAAATATGTAATCCTAAACATGCAGTGCATAGCAATTTCTAAATGGTATCTTTGCCAAAGTAAGCGAAGAGACTTTAAGAAAATGGTGTATTTATACAAAACCTAGCAAAAGATTTAGTCAAAGTGAAGGTCTTATTTTTAATGGCAACATCTATTATTATCAAATATTACTACAAAATCCTCAAGAGTTTTGCCTAGTACTTTTTCAAAAATAAAGGGTAAAACAAAGTAAGTGTTTTTAACAAATTGTTATTAATCGATTTAAATAAATATGTCAGTTCCTCAAAATAAATGCCAAGATATAGTACTATATATATTTCAGTGTGTCTAGTTTACTTTATTCTATTTTATTTTAGAAATTTGCATGTAATGTGAATGATTATTGGTGTTAGTGTCTTTGTTGTAATTGATTGGTTAGCAACATAAAGTTATGCATGTAAAAGAAAAATCTTAACGTTTCCTACTTATATTTTTATTTCATAAAATATCATTTGCAGTCCTTTGTTTTGGGTTTAACCACATTTAAAATTTTTGCCTCAACTAAGAATGCGGCGCACGCATCTTTGTGAGATATTTTAATGTAATTCAAGGATGCAATAATTCACTTTGATAAATATTTTAAAATTAATTATTCACCGATTTAATGCAAGAGTTTTAAATAATTTTAGTACATTAAAATGAGTGAATTTAGGCCTTAACACAATTTATCCAAAATAGTTTAAGTCAAGTAATAGTCGATAAAAGTGACCATACTAGAACCAAGGGATTCGAGGAGTGCCTCACACCTTCCCCTCGGTCAACAGAATTCCTTACCTAGTCTTCTATTTTCGCAGACCATAATAAAGAGTCATTTTCTTTTTATTAGGAATTCAAAAAAGTGACTTGAAGCATCATAACTCAATTCCAAGTGGCGACTCTGTAATTAAAATAATCCTTACTCAACATCATCAATTTAATTGGAAAAACCCTTCGACTCAAACCCTGAGCAAAAAAAGGGTGTGACATCACCTATACTATCTATAGTGGTAGATGACAGTCGTTACCAACAGTTCAACTTTTATATGGTCGACTCTACGAGTAGTGAGATTTAAATTTCAAGTCCTATGGATGTCAAAATTAGTAAAAAGATACCCAAAGTGTACAAACTATAAAACAAAGAGTATAAAATGAGAGGGGGTTAGTTTTAAAAAGGATTTTGTCAATATCGAGTCAAGCAACACACTACAATAACACTTTGGTTTTAGAATTCAATTTTTGAAAGATCTTGGGATCATGTCTAACTAAGGGTTATTTGTTCATGGGATCATGATGGCTTGGTATAAGTTCTAACTATTAATGACATAGTAGGCTAGGTTTAAAGTCCTTGAGACTAGTTTGTCAACAAGGCCTCAAGGATGTTACTTTTTGACTCTTTCAAGTACTTAACGAGTGTATCAATAAAAGCCACCCAAAACATCAATTGAGCATCCCTATTTATACGAATTTGCCCTTGACATAACCTACTCTACATCTACCCTTATTCCTAAGATGGATAAAGATAGTAAGATACATCTTCAACTGTCCACTATTGCTTTGTCCCCCAATAGCCCTCTTTCAAGGAAGCCATGGGTTCCCAAGAGTTCACCCACATCCATCTTACAAGGATGATGAGAGCTTTCAAGAGTTTGGGGTTTTCACCCAAAAACCTCGTTTTTGATATTTGGGGTTTTCGCCCACAAAACCCCAACTAGTTAAATAAAGAAATGGTGGAATCAATAATCAACAACTAAGAATTACACAAACACTTCATCACCTAAACACAATTGCACCTTAGTTCAACATAATCCCAGGACTATTTAATTTAGATACTCATAAGGTAGAGAGAAATAAATTTACAAAAATATTCATTCATTACATCCATGACAATGGAGAAAAAGGTTAATCTTCCCTTTTTACACTTCAAGTTCGCCAAACTCAACTTGAAATTTCAACAAAAATGTTACCCAAATTCTAGGATTCACCAAGATTCCAATATTTCAATTTTCCCAATAGAATCATGCTGAAAGGGAAAAAAGATTTTTGCCTTATATAGAAAGTGGAATCAGCTACGTCAAATTACAAAAATCCCTTGGTTAAAATCCCACAGCGCCGCGATTGCATCAGCTATGCCACAATCGCGGTAATCATGACTGTGGTAGGATCCATGCGATTATGGTTGATGGCCATTCTTAATAGGACGCAATCACGATTGTGGTAATTGAGCCGGATCCATCTAGAGTCATCAGTTGTGCACTTTTCCTCTCCTTTTGATCTCTATTTAGCTCAAGTCCACATCTTTCTATTTTATCACCTATGTGCATGCATCAATGTGGAAATTAGTGCATTTAATCACAGATATGTCTTATTTACTAATTCAAATCATAATAGTGTGCACAAATATTTATAGGACATGAGTGGTAAATCCACCACTCATCAACATGCACTCCATACGAATAGTGATGCCGAAATTTCAAAGCAAACACCACAGCTAACAATTCTAATTCATGGGTTGAATAATTATTCTCGTGCACCTTCAACTGTCAAATGGCATAAGCTATCACCTTGTCATACTACATTAAAATACAACCAAGCCCCACATGGGATACATCACAGTAAACCATAAACCCATATATGCCTTCCGGCAACATCAAAATGAGAGCCAAAGATAGCTTATCCTTCATTTCTCAAAATTATCCTCACAAGCATCAGACTAAAAGAACCTCACCTTTTTTTAAGTCAATTTAGTCAACGTGGTAGCTATAGTCAAAAAAATCTCCACAAATCTCCTATAGTAACCATCTAAATCCCAAGAAGCTTAGAATATCGATTAGAGTCATAGGTCTATGCCACTTGTTAACCACTACAAATTTCTGTAGATCTACCATGATCCCTTCACTCGAAATGACATGACCAAGAAAAGTGACAACGTTTAACTAGAATTCACATTTTGAAAATTTGGCATACAATTGCTGCTCTTTCAGGGTCTATAACATAATACAGAGGTGATCGGCATGATCCACTTCGCTCTTAGAGTTCACCAGAATGTCATCTATGAATACAATAATGAATAAATCCATAATCTAACAGAAGACTCTATTCATCAAATCCATGATGTCGCTGGGGCATTGGTCTACCCAAAAGACATAACCAAGAACTTAAAATGTCCATACTGAGTATGGAAAATTATCATAAGGATACCTAGCTCCCTAATCCTTAACTGATGATACCAGATCAAAGATCAAACTTGGAGAAAAATTTAGCGCCCTGCAACTGATCAAACAAATTATCTATCCTTGGAAGAGTGTACTTATTCCTTACCATCACCTTATTTAACTATCGGTAATCAATACACATTCGAAGGGGACCATCCTTCTTCTGCACAAATAACACCAGTGCACCCCACGGGGACACACTTGGACGGATGAAACCCTTGTCTAAAAGATCCTTGAGTTGCTTCTTAAGCACCTTCACCTTAGCTAAAGCCATTTTATATGCAGGAACAAAAATAGGATTCGTACCCAGAACAAGATCAATCCCAAGCCCAATCTCCCTATCAGGAGGGACACCAGGAAGGTCATCCAGGAAGACCTCAAGAAATTCATTTACCACAAGGATGGAATGCAAAGAAGGGCCTTTCGAGTTAGAATGTTTAACTCAGACCAGATGATAGAGACACCCTTAGATATTAATCTTTGAGCTTTAATATATGATATGAACTTTTCTTAGGATCTAGGGAACCACCCTCCCATTAAATAATTGTATTCTTTGGGAATCTAAAGATAACTTTATGGGTCCTTCAGTGTAGAGAAGCATTGCACAAGTGCAACCAATCCATTCCAAACATAATATTATAGTCAACCATGTCTAATTCAAATAATTCTACCAAAGTCTCCCTACCAACCACAGATACCACACAACCCCTATACACTTTTCTAGCCACCCCAGAGTCACCCACCAGGGTAGAAAAATAAAAAAGGTCTAAAATACACTCAGAACTGAAATGAAAATACAAAACCACAAATAGGGTAATATAAGAAAGAGTGGACCCCAGATTAAGTGAATAGTACACATCAGGAAAAAAGAGTTTCAACATAGCAATTATGACATTAGGCTATCCCTCAAACTGCTGGTGGGTAGCGAGATCATGGAGATGGTTTCACCCAGTGCCAAAACTAGATGGTGCACCCTTTCGTGCTGAAATAGATGAATTAGAAACTGGAACCTTATTTGACCCTAAAGCAACCTTGGCCACTAGATAGCTTCTAACCATGTGCCCTTGCTGACCATAGTTGAAGCACTTATCTTTTTCTTCATCACAGTAACCCCAATGCAACTAACCTCAAAATCTGTAAGAAGGATATGATGGAGCTGACTGTGCCTCACTAGCCTGATTTTGGGCACCTTATGCCCTATAATTATTGCCCTCTTGTAAATTCCTGTCACCCGACGACTTTGGATATTAAGTGCTAGCCATTGAGTGAGACCCATAATTTCCCTACTTCTTCTTGGGACACCTCCAACCATCCTTCCCACTCTACTATAGGCCACCACCCTTCTTAGAAAATTTGAACTTCTTACTCTACTACTCTATTATCTCAACTTATTTCTTCTTCTCTTCCTCTACCTATTATATATACATAACCAACCTGGATATATCCATGTCTTTATTAAGCAAGGAAATATTACTCTCCAAAATCAAGTCTAGGAAGAACCCAAAAGCAAACTTTCTCAATCTATCCCTCATGCTAGAAAACAACTCCACAGTATACCAAGACAACTGGGAAACTTCAAGTCATACTACTTGACTGACATCTTACCTTGCTTCACATTATCAAAGTCTTTCACTTTTATTTCCCTCAACTCTTGAGCAAAAAAGTGGTCCAAGAAAGCATTAGAAAAGTCCTCCCATGGGGCTGACTCAACATCGTCACCTATTGATTGATCCCATTCTTTGTACCACTGCTACGCCACATCTTTAAACTGGTAGATGGTAAACTCCACACCCTTTACATTTGTGGCATGCGTAACACAAATGATCTTATCCATATAATCTAGAAATACTTGAGGATCCTCATCTATGTTAACACTAGTAAAGGTTGGAGGAATTAACCTCTATAACTAGCCAACCCTTGTGGCCTCAAAATATGGAGTAGTAGAAGTACCACGCTCAGCCTATAAAGCTACCAACTAAGAGAACATATGGATAGATTGACGAAACCCAGCATTTGTCACATCAGTAGAGGGGCTCGAGATGGACTAGAGAAAACTAGTAGAACTTCAGGAGGGTAATTAGGAACTAGACCCCTAGATCGAGTCTAGACCCCATAAGTAGAATGGTTCCGTGAACTTTAGATCATTGAGGAGGTATGATCTAGAAAATAAACAAATGAGAGAGGAGAATTCAGGATCGAAGACTCTACCACTTGAAATAGAATACAAGAAAGAGCAACATTCCTAAATGCCTAGTAACCTCTCCCTTATGGGTATGGCGCGCTACACACCCTTAAAAGATCCTCTATAGGACATGGCTTTGTGGACTCCCAATTGAACATGAACCTATGGCTATGATACCAATCTAATACGACCGAACCAGGTCCTAGTTATTTTAGGCATATCAAGTCCGACCAGAATTGAAGACCGCTCCCAATACCCAATCGTAACTGCCCTATACCCTATGTCGGATGAATTCAAAACATATAACAAGATAAGCAACAATAATTGAAAGACATTTAATAAATTTTATGACCATAACAAACCAAATATCTAACCAATTGTCCAACCGGTGTCAATCCCAATCCAAATACTAATACCAAGGATGACAATAATACTGACACCTCACATGCCTATAGTAGTTCCACAAAGCCTCTAAGCGAGAACAAAGAACATCAGGTCTTGGCATGCGCCAGAACATAGACAAAACCAAAGTCCAAGAAATAAAACTAATGTAAGGAATTCCACAGCATGAAATGGAGTCTTCTGAAGTTTAGAAGCTCACCACTTCAATCTGATACAAAGTTATTCCTGAATCCAATTCACTGAGTAGGAGGAGTAGTATGGCCGGTTCCTATATCACGTGGGGATACAACACTAGAACACGGTTAGCGGAGTTAAGTCTAACATGTACTTTAGAATAAGGATAAAATAATACAATTATTCAAAACCAAAGTAAATAACCATATGAAATCACATACATACATACATATATATATATATATATATTATTCTTGGAAAGGGAACCGATTTTAGCATGCATTTAAAACTATTAACCTGGGTTGTGTAGATCTACCATCCTAAATCCACAAATTGAAAATATAGGTTCAGCTGCCCCTACTAAAATGGCCCTGATGCATTTAGTCGCATGAAATGGAGAAAAACCTGAGATGACTAGTACATCTATAAGAATATAAGTGTGACATCATGCATACGGTCACCAAGACCAAACCTCACAATGGTAAATAGGAGTTTCCAGTTTGGTCCCCTTAGAACCTCCACCTTTCACGACTTTGCTAACATGACCCTTTTTAAGCCCATATTAAAACAATCCATATATAACCAACCATTTATCAAGGAGTTTTTTAATTAGGCATTGACTATTGTATCTTCATACCAAAAGTAGAGCTTGCAAGTCTATCCATTTATGCCATACCAAAGCTATTAAACCAATTTGACTCCAAAGATTCAAATTAAACCAATACCATAGCCACCAAGTCCTTTCCAAACAATTTAAAAACAACAAAACCAATTTAGGTCCATCACCATATTATACAATACAAAGATTTTAAGAATAGTCAAACTATGTGACCAAATCACTCTCATTGGCATTTTAACAAACATGTTGAGGGCATATGATTTTTGAAACTAAAACCAAGTATCAATTGACAATTTTTATGCAACCACATGTTAAAATCATAATTATAACATGAAAAACCATATGTAAGACATGGGAAAACATTGTCCAACCATGAACAACCAAAACCACTGACATCTATTTCAAAAACCATAACAATATCATAAAACCAAACATTAAAACCCATGTTTTTAGTTGAACTAAAAATAAGGAAGGAGTAATATGCCATAGACACCAAGAAAGACAAAGAGATTCCCTCTTAATCCCCTAATTGAATACCTTATAAGAACCCTAGCCTTTTTTTGAACAAAGAGCTTGAGAGAGATTTTAACAAATTTTTAAGAGTGTTTGATTTAGAATAATAGGTTAATGAAGTCCCAAAAGATGTTTTATGTCACGGGGTCAAAAGGAGTTAAGAGGAAAAATATCCATAATACCCCCAACTTTAAACTATAAAATCACCGTAGGTAAGTACGGTTTGACACTCCAACTCAACATCACAACATACGACTAGTACCATCCAATAATAACCAGAATAGAAAGTTAGACACCGACACACTATCCACCATACAAATCCACTGCTCAAACTCATGACTAGAATATATAGCCTGTATGGTTCAGTCGTGCCCAAGACGGAATACAAAGAGTTTAGACACTAGACAACATACAATTAGACTTTACCATTCATACCCTATCCTCATGACTCTTAGT
Organism: Capsicum baccatum var. pendulum; assembly: GCA_030864225.1. Lineage (NCBI taxonomy): Eukaryota > Viridiplantae > Streptophyta > Magnoliopsida > Solanales > Solanaceae > Capsicum > Capsicum baccatum. The sequence continues at coordinate 137,507,632 of CM061560.1, forward strand.
GAGCCACTCATACTAAGAGCCAAGTCAAGTCTCTGGTAACGCTAACCTATACCATCTAAAGTTTTAGAGGATGGTTGTTGTCAATATCTCAACTCGCGTTGCAGTCAAATCCATAAGAAGTGACAAATATAGTTTAACTCTTGTGGGTAATTAAGTCCTACTAAGATAATACCTAAAGTATTAGTAAAGTAGATAAAATAATTAAAAATTGGAGGGGGGGGGGGGGTCTTGGTTAAGGGAGAGAACATATCGCTAGTAACTTGATTTTGCAAACTAAGAAAGAAACCATAATTTAACTTTGGTATTTGAAGAATCTTGGAATCATGTCTACCTAAGGGCAACTTAGGTGTTGGTGTGTGAGATTTGATGTACATTATAGTAAACTTCTAATATGGCCGCCTAGGTCTAGGGCTCTTAAGGCTAATTTCTTAATAAAATCTCAAAGATCTCACTTGTTGACCCTTTTGGGTACCTAACAAGTGTGAAATCATATGCACCCACTATATTAATTTGGGCATACCTATTTATAGGATGATACCCAAGGTAAAATCAACCTCAAAATCACACTTATGTCTAAGATAGTGAAAATGAGTAGATTAAACCCAATAATTATAAAATATTGCCTGGGTTACCAAATCCCTCTTACAAAGATGGTGAGGGTTCCTATAGTTCACCCAAACCCCTTTTTTAGTCATAGTTTAGGCTTTCAAGAGCATGGAGTTTGCACTCACAATCCCATGTGGGCATTGGGGGTTTTCACCTACAAATCCCAACCAATTTAATTAAGTAACAATAAAACCCATTATTATTTAACTAGCATATACATAAATACAACACAAACCATAATTAATTTGCACCTTAGTTCAATATAATCCCAAAACTAAAAGATTTAGCTACTCATGAATAAAAGAGAGAAACATATACCAAATGGGTTGTTCAAGTCATCCATTTTTTACAAATATCAAAATCAATATCTCCAAATTAAATTTATAATTCTTGCAAAATTTAAGGTTTTAATTTTAAATTCAAAGTATTGCTAGTCTCTAGAATGCCCAAATGGGAAAGTGTTTTTATCTTTTAAAGGATTTGTGGTCGGCTGTTGAATATTATGAAACTACCACTGAGCTAAATCACGCTTGACCGTGATCGGACCAAATTCTCAATTATCGTGGATAGTGCGACCATTTGTAGATAAAAATGATCGTAGTTCCTGACCATATTGATAGGACACTATCGTAATAATTAAGGCTCGTTTCTCCTCTAGGTCTTTCAGTTGCACTTCTTTTCTCTTCTATTAATCCTTTTTAGCTCAAGTTCACATCTTTCTATCTCATAACTAGTATACCTGCAAAATATAGATATTAGTGCATTTTATCAAACATAGTTCACTTTTATTCATTCAAAATATGTTAATTTTCATAAATGTCTATTGTAAATGGGTGGTAAATTCACGACTCACCAGTCACTAAGTTTCAGACTAAGTAAAGGATCAACCTAACCACCCATCACCAAACAATTCAACCCATACCCACTATGTCATAACCACAACAAAAACCTAACCACTACCCACTCACGATAATACAAGTTTGGTCACCTAACCCATACCCACATTATATGACTCATACGATGAGTCGTTACATAAATAGTGAGGTTAAATCTCAAGGAAGGTGTTTCAGTCTTACATATACATTGGATGTTAGTTAATAATTTTAGTATATGATTACCAGTAGAATAATGTGACTTAGCCTAAATTGTGAATTTTGGGATAGAATGGTGAATCAACCCTTAAGGTGAAATGCGTGTTATGCTTATAGGATCCAATCACCTATGTTCCTAGCATGTTAGACATAGTTGAGGCTAAGATCCTTTAGTATAGGGTTTACTACTTGACTTAGTGAATTATATTTATTTTATGGATTGTGACATTATGGCTATGCTGGTTAAATATTAGTGGGACCAAGGCCATAAATATGATATAAGTCAGACTCCAAGTGAGTGATATATCCTTGTAAGAGATGCGGTTTAGTCAATGGATTCTTAGATGCTTATGGTTATATTCTTTGGATTCTGGTGAGGGGTTTCATATATTATGGTACATTCATGCTTACTTAGTGCTATGATTCTAACTAAAAATATTGTTTTACTACTCTGTTCCTAAAAAGTGATTTGTTCCCACTTTTCACTTTTCAAATAGATTTTTTCATAATGGGAATCATACCACCTTATTGGATGATTTATGAGATTTTGAAACTAAAAATCATTTCTTATAGATTTGACTAAGATAGATTTTGGTCCACGATGTTTCAACTATTATTTAATTCTGTTAGGGGAGAATTCAACCCTTTCTACTCTTTGATACTAATTTAATCTCAGAGTTGATCTCAAGCATTTGCAAACTTACATTCTTTTAGCCATGCATTGAGTCCCTTTATCTGTGTGCCATCATCTTGGAGAAAAGAGGTCTTTGTAGGTCTTACCTTTATGACCCATCGAGCTAGAGGAGGTAGATACAATGTGTATGTTGTGGAACTTAGATGGGTTATAATATTATGGATTTACTTTGCACTCATTCATCCATTTACACTTCCTTTCACCACTAAATTATGTGGTTCCTATATCTATCAGCCTTACGTATTGTGATAGGTTATGAGATCTTATTTTTATGTTCTATGTGTTTATTGAATCTTTCGATTTATAAGGCCTAGTTAGGTAATATTTATTTGGCCTAGTCGATTACTTTATTTTTGTCATGATTGTTAGTTCGTGGTAGACTATTTATGGATTGATGCTAAGGTTAGTTTTATGATTTTAATTTCTTTATTTTATGGTTATTATAGTATGAATAATAATATCATGGTTATATATTATCATTAGGGACCATGATTAACCAAACACTAGTTTTTTACTTTATTAGGATGACTAGAGATGTTAGATTGACTACCTTAAGTTGTTACTATTGAGTTAGCCTTTTATAACTATATGAACATTTATGTATACATATATATATATGATATTATTGTTTATCGCTCTCTTCTATCATTTATTCATATTGAGTAGATGTAAAGTCGATAGAGAGAAGATCCAGAGAAAATGGAGAGCAGACTACGTAAACATGGGCTCTACATAGATTTGTTTTGTCCATTTGGACACTAGCTTGCGTGGGTGGCTTCTCGACATATACATATGATCATTAGGGCTCTTTTTCTTTCATATTTGACCTTTCATTGACTTAAATGGATTGCTCCTCTTTATTTTCAACCTTTACCTTCACAAATGAGAATTATACATTAGATTTACACCAAATTGATGGAAAATATGATAATTTAGGCTTAAAAGGGTGCTTATAAGTCATCAAATTGATGACTTATCGACAAGATAGTTTATCCTTATTTCCTCTTTAGCCTTATTATGTTAATATCCTAAATTGTTGTATGTTATTTATATTTTTGCTTGCATACCATCAATATTTGCATTATCTTTGGAGTTCAGTCGCCAGTTGCCTATTGAGTACCACATGTTTGGTACTCATACAATATTTATGCAGCCTATAGATCATAATACAAGTTCTCACTATTACTATGTTTCTCATGCAGAGATTCTATAGATTAGTGATTTTGGGTGAGCTCTAGGCATTTGGAGTACTACAATTCTCCCTCTTATGGTTTACTGATCCCTATATTGTACTCATAGGTAGGTTGTATTTATATATTTATTCAGTACTAAACCTTGTACTCTTATAGTATTAAAAGCTTTTGTACTATTTTCACAATGTTTTGGGAATGTTATACATATAAATATTAGACCTTTCACATATTTATTTTGTGTATTGCTTTATTTTTATTGGTTGGGTCTTCTTACCTACTGGTGGGTTACATTAGGTTCCATAATGACTTGAGAAATTAGGTCGTGATAGGGAGATAGTCTTTACATGAAAAGTAATAGTTCCTACCCGTCCCTTAATCTACATTGCAACCCATAAAGTCCTATTTGATCTTAAGCATTGATATTTTTAAAATAGTAGAGTACCAGACTAAGGCAAGGTTATGGTTTGTTTTATGTGATATGTGAATTCATTATGAGAATGAGTGAAATTTTATTCTTACACCCATTCCTATGATAAATTGCATATTTGTGAGTCAATGTAGATGACTCTATTGTAGTGAGGTCGCATGTTTGATGATCGATTAATTGATACAATCTTTTGGTTGAGTAATATACATGAGTCTTCCAACTTGGTAGAGTAAATTCATAAGGTTAGGAAATCTTGAATTAGTGTTCATAAGTTTTAAATTGTAATACAACATGGTTGATATGGAACTTGCTATTCATGTAGTTGTTGTAGTTCTAGCTTGAGTGTCTTAGTCACAGTAGTAGTGTATGAGTCTTTCTTAATGGTGCTTAATGTATAGAGTGGTTTGAGTAAGAACAAAGCTTTCAGTGTGGGGTAGTGGTGTTAGGAGTATTTATAATCTGAATTGTCATTATCTATGCATGTTTAGCCTAGTTTTGAGGACTTGCTATGCTTAATGAGGTATTAAGGGTGTAATTCTATATTTATGTGTTGAATTACATGTTTAGGATGTTTATGGTGAATTTGTAGCAAGTTAAGAAATAAAATTAACAAATAGTGTTTAGACAAGAAAGCTAGTGGCACTCGCTTTAGCTTTGCTTGTTATAGCATACTTTTATGAGCTCTATTGTGTTGTATAAGCTAATGCTTGTTATATGATGTTGTAGGATACCTTTGGCAGTGTTTTTGAATATAATATATGCCTAAGAACAAATCATAATAAGTAGGGACACAAGGAGCAAACGTACTACAAGATATGAGCTTAAACAGAGTAAATCCTTTGCTTTGTGGGAGTGCCTTGCGCGGCACCACCTAATTCAAGGGATGGGGTGTGATACACACTACCTAGTGTGACCCCTCACTACCTCACCCTTTATTGGGTTGGTGCCTTACCCCCCAAGGCCTGCCTTTGGCCTTACACCGCGAGCCTCCTCCTATAAGTCGAAAAGTTTATTTTTATGATTTTTAAGTGATGGTCAATGTTGTAAATACATATATTTCGTGTTGGTATTCCCATAGAAAAACTAAATACCTATTAAAGTAGTACTTACTCCCAATTACACTTATATTTGGATCAATACATATATTTGAGAGGAGACAAGGCATAAAGGGGCTCAAACTAGGGATCTTAATAATTTAACTTTACTTTCTTCTATTTTTAATATTTGAAATCATCTATGCTTATCCCTTGTAAGTCTATGAGTTACTAAAAATACTCATTCAAGAATTGAGGCCATGAACATGAATACTTAGCATTCAATTATGTTGGCTTAAAGTTTATTATCGTATTTAGTTGTTCATATGTTCTAATTATTACTATTTTGTTGACTCAAAACTTTTAAATTACGTTTATATTTCTATAGTGAGCCCGGAAGTAGGAAAATTAGATAGGAATGTGGAACATATGGAGTTGATTCTTGTCTTATATATAAATTTGGGATAGGATTCTCATTTATGATAGGTATATACCTAAATCACCCTATTTAGTTATAATATGGTATGAAATACAAATGCGTTTGAATTATTACACACATCCTTTCTCAATGACATATTTATGGGGATAATTTTGATAGACGGTTGGAGGCTCAAAAGGCCATAATAATGTTGTCAGACTTGTGAATCAAAAACCATGATAATTAACCTAACAAAACAAATTATATAGCTTTGTAGGATTGTTCGCACTACCTTGAACCTAGATTACTCCTAATCATTGTTTCAAACACTTAATAATCACAAATTGTTTATTGTTACATTTATATTTCAAAAGCTCAAGCTCTCCTTGGTTATATCTCACACTTATTTAATCTTATTTATAACACTACAATTGGATTGCTTGATAAACACAAGTCCTTGCGGGATTGAGATTCGGCCGGATAAGGAAACTTTATTACTTGCATGACCATGTACATTTGTATTTGTGAGAGGACACAATAATATCTTGTTCAGAAATTTTATAAAAATCTTAGTAAAGTTTTGTAACAACCTAAATTTTTATAAAATATGTGAAATATGTGTTTTTGTGTGATTTGACCATTTTACCCCTCCTTGTGGTTGCATTGTGGTATTTCTAGGGTGTGGGGATAATTGGCATAGTTCACGATATATTTTTGTGTCATTTATGTGATATTATTATTTTTGGCGATTTTGACAGTCTTATATTTGATTTCAATTGATATCTTTTGATCTATGTGACGAACGGCAAAACAACCTACACCAATAAATCTGGAACGTTATTTTAGGGTTGTAACATAGTTGGTGTAGTTTTATGGGTTTTAAATCTCATTTCAACCCTTTATTTGGAATATTTTAATATTGAGTTTCAAGGGTCAACTTTGTGAAAACGACGTCTTTTCAAAAATTTGATATTGCTATTCAGTCCAGAGCATTGAATATTATAGGGTAGCATAATTTATTTTCTTTCATGGGATTCCAGGAGAATCTCGATGGGCTGGTGGAGAATTAGAATGCACCAAGTCCCTAGCTACTGCACTTGCGATCGCGATGCGATTGGGCTTGAAGAAAGTGGATTGTGATTATGATACCTGCTTCATGATAGCAATACCCTTGTCAGCCAGGTACTGTGATCGCAATGCCTAGGTATATAAATATAAATATTTTGATAATTTAAATATTTTTTAGACTTGGATCTTAGGGTTTCATAATTTTGAGCTATTTTTTCCTCTTCTATGATTGGGTATGCTCCATAACATTTATATTAATTATTTTCTTCAATCATTATCATCTATTTCTTGTTTTAAACTTTGGTTAAAATATGGAATTTGGGGATTTTAACCCGTAAGGCCTTAAAATGATATTTCTCCAATTTAAAACCTAATTTCAAACATTTTTCACATAGGTGAGTTTCTAATCCTATAATTATCCATTTTCCCTCGATTTCATTTTCAAAACAACTTTGATTCTTGATTTTAGGGAATTTGCCCTGTAAAGTATGAACATGGTTCTTCTTTGATTTAGACCTAGTTTTTATCTCATTTTTGCTTGTGTTTTAATTTATAGAATTCTAAAAATATGGGGTACATGGTTTTGAAATAAAATTATGATTTTGTCCTTTTTTAAAAAACCAATTTCAGGGGTCCGTTTTGAACCCGACTTGAAAATAGGCAATGTAGGTATCATTGGATTTATTTTGACACGTAGATTTTATATTTTGATGTTTTAGTTGTGTTTTGGTCCTTTCGCGAGAAGTAAGTTTATGGATTGAAAGCTTTTGTTTTAGTTTTTGACATTCGAGGTAGGTTATGGCTTAACTTCATTCAGAATAGGTTTAGTAGTTAATACTGATACAAAATGCATGTTAAGGATGTGGGAACTAATCATAAAAAACTGCTATCTTATTGTGTTGTGCTTTGTGGGGGATTATATATGATGTATCTGGAAGTTTAGGATTTTATGTGCTATGTTTGACTGTGTGTGGTCCTATGTGATGTTGATAGCCTATATACATGCAAATAATGGTATCTTGTTGGATGAAAAACCTATTATGTATGCTGATATGTTCATACTCTATTTGCATATGAACCATGTTGGTTTTCATAGATGGTTAGATATATTGAGTGGATATCTAGGCTAAAATATTGGTTTATTGATGGGTTATTGGATATTCTTATGGTCGGTTGGTTGTGAACATTTCATCATCATTCTCATGGCATCACATGCATTATTTCCCTTTCTTATTATATGCTTTATATATTTATTATTGTTGTATTTTGTACTTGATTTGTGTTTTATGTCATGTATATGCTCTAAAAACACTAAAAATATGGGAAAAATAGGAAATACTAGGAAAATCTAGAAACATAGTAAAATAAGATTTTATAGACCTTCTCCGTGGGATATGCTAGATATGAGTCATGGATATTTAGTTATATATGGGTTGATCAACCCCTTATAGGTCCAACATCTTGAAGCTATTGCATATGGTATTCTCTTTATTTCATTGCTTATATGTGGTATAGATGTGTACTTGTATTCCTTTTTGGTGTTTTGTTATGTTATATGTGTATATTATAGATCTGTTAGTGCAAGTAGAGTGAGCTACTGTTCTGGGATATTTTTTAATTGCAGGTTATGTTCCCTTAGTGTATTTTTTATGCTTTATTTTCAATTTTTCTCGATTGGACTATTATACCTACTGAGTACAAGTAGACCGTACTCACTCCTACTGTACCCTTTTAGTGTAGATTCATGTTTGGGTGCACCTCACGGTGTTAATTTCGAGGGTCATTTGGAGCTTTTCAAGGTAGTGTTTGATTTTAAGCGTCCGGAGTCTACTTCTATCTTTACTTATTAGACTATATCTTTGTTGTGTTTTATAGATTGAATTATATCCATTTTTGGATGTCTTTTGTATTTAACTTCGAGTTGTACTAGATATGTTCTTAAACTGTTACACCAATTATTCAATTTGGTATTATTGATTATGTTTCTTTCCACATCTGATATAATTATATGGTTCGACATTATTCTAGAAGCCTTAACTTGGGTTTATTATTATTTTTCCCCCTTATGTATATGTTGGGATGATAGGCTTACTTGTCAAGGTTCTCCACGACCAGTGTTATCAAGACCCTTGGATTTTAGGTCGTGACAATTTAGTATCAGAGATAAGTTCTTTGGTCTTAATGGTGTAAGAATGAGATATCTAATAGAATCTTACAGATCGGTATGTAGATGTCCATATTTATCTTCGAGAAGGTATATGGTGTCTATAGGAAATTTCCCTTAAGTGTTTCCTTATCGTGCGAATTTCTTTCATACATTATGTTCTAAGTCTTATTTCACTCTTTTTCTACAAAGATAGTGATGACTAGATCTTATGAGGTTAGATGTGCGAAGCCTTCATCCGGGGAGAGAGCCTAGTCTAGAGGGCGAGTTGCGATTCGCGGACAAACTCGAGTTAGTGGATGGGCACCTGGATCTGCCAATCTAGAATTAATTCTACGGGACATTCCCATGAGACTTGTGTTGAGCATGTTGGAGGTATAGGTCCTACTTTAGTTTCTCCATATTCTTCTACCTCAGTCTTGGAGGGATTTCTAGTTCATTTACTAACCCATTTGAAGGGTGCTCCCTTGATTTCTTTTGGTATTCCCCGGCTACATGTAGTTTTGATGATGAGCAGCAAACTGCAAGGGACCAGGTCCCTAGATTTTCATAGTATAGTACAGCTAGCACGCGTGACTGTACAGTTTTATCCTCTTATATAACAATCTTGCAAGTGTTGCTTGTACTGGTTAGGAAAACTGGTCTAATGATATTTCATCCCTAATCATCACACATCTATAAAAGAAAACAAATTCTTCTTAATATAATGGGTTTTTGAAATTTCAAAGAGTGAAGCGAGGAAGAAAAAACCTCACTTCAACACTGCTCAAGTGCTTAGTTATTTATGTAAGCTTAAACAGAAATTGTTCTTGACTACGTACTGATTTGTAATTGAACTACTCATTCAATAAGAGTAGTATTTTATTTTGTGTAGAGAGTGCTTAGGAAGGGTTTCCTAAGTTTGATACTGATTAGAGTTAATTAGTGAGGAGAGTCCTTAGCAGAGTTGCTAAGATGAGGTTGTAGTAGAGTTATCACAAGCAAAAGGAACCTAGAGTTAGGTTCATTGACGGCTTTAATCAAGAGTTTGATTATTGTGAATTTGGAGTTGCTTGTGAGGGCAAGTCGTGGTTTTTCACTTCCTTGAGAAAGGGGGGTTTCCATGTTAAAAATCTTGAGTTCTTTTCTCTTCAAGGACTGTTTTGATTCTTGGATACTTTAATGTGTTTTGCTTGTGATTGACCTTGAGGGACCTGGTCCCTCACTGTGTGGTGCAACCCCTGGAGTTTCAACAATTTATATCAGAGCTAGAACACTCTAAAAAGTTAACACCTAGAATGATTTGGTTATCATGGTTGCTCCACCTAACATAGAAGAAGAACAATCTACCACTGGACCACCAAGATTTAATGGTCATTATTATGGGAGGCTGAAAACCAAGATATTTGACTTTATTTTGGCTGAAGATAGTAAACTTATGGAAATAATCCTTGATGGTCCTCATGTTCCTGTTAAAGAAGTCAAAGAAGGAGAAATGACAAGAATTATGGTAAAAAGAAGGGAAAAATGTGATGAGGAAGATAGTAGAAATATTGAGAAAAACTACAGGGCCAAAAATTATTAATTTGTCGTATTGGGCCTGATGGATATAATAGGATCTCAGCTTAGGAAAAAACTAAAAAGACCTGGGGTTTCTTGAGAGCTACTCATGAAGGAACTATTGATATGAAGGATTCAAATGTAGACATGTTGACTACTCAGTATGAAACCTTCACCATGAAAGAAGGAGAAACCATCCCAGAAATTCATACACTTCCTAGGAGAAGTGATTCCACTGTACAATCAAGTGAGGAAGATTCTTAGGGTTTTGCCAAAATATTGAGAAAGAAAATTAGATGCTATAACAGAAGCTAGAAACCTAAAGACCATTACTATGGATGAATTGATTGGAAATCTAAAAACCCTGATCTCAAAAAGCACTAAGGAATGGAGAAGAATGAAGCAAAAAGTAAAAAATCCCTGGCACTAAAGGCTTCCAAACTTGTTTCAGCAAAAGAAGACACTAATTTTGTTTGTTTGGAAAAGATAATTGTCAAGACTTTGAGGAAGAGTGGTCAGTTCCAAAGAAGAGGAAGCAACAACAAAGGGGGTAGCAATGTTGAAGTATGTCACAAATAAAGGAGTCCTGAGCACTTTGTCAAAGACTGTATAATGTACAAATTTAATTATCAGGAGTATCTCCAGACTGAAGGTGACAAAGGAAAGAACCGGGACCAGGTCCCCAAAAAATCAAGAAGGAAAACTGCAGCTAAGTATAGAGTAATGCTAATCCTGGCAACAAGGGAAGAATCTTCAAGTGAATCTGATGAAGATGTGAATCTTGGAAAAGTATCTAAGCGAGCAATTGAAGATTATCCAGCTATCTATGATTCATTGTTTGCCTTTATAGCCAACACAAAAGATGAAGAAAAAAAAAAGAGGTAACTCTTTTGGACATTAAGAATAACCTAGATAACTACTCTGATAGGAAAATAAAAATATTTGTTGGTGTATTGATAGATTCTTTATGTGGACTAATTGTTGAAAGAATACTTTATAAGAGAAGGTAAAGAATTAAGAGCTTGAGCTGATTGCATTAACTCTTCTAATATCTAAAACTGAAGAAATGTTCTCTAAATTAAAATCTGAGAATTCGAGTTGCATGAGTCAACTAAAGAAGGGTGATGATTTATATGAAAAAAAGAAAAAGGAAGCTTCAGGGCCTCAAATTGATCTTGAATAAAAATTTAGGGATTCTCAAAAACACCTTATGTATGTACTTTAAAAGAATGAAGAATTGGAGAAGGACCTGGTCCGCTTATGAGAAAAGTTGAACATGTCTTTTTAAAGGACCGTTTCTTCAAAAATTCTTTCTAATATGATTATTCAGGGTGTTAATGATGATAGAGGTTTGGGCCGTCAAATATAAATCCAACCTGTTGAGTCAATAGAAAAGATTGCTCATTAATTTAGAAGAAAAGAGTATGAACTCTGGTGTACTAACTGTAGAAGAGATGGACAACTGAAAAAGGGATGTCAGCACTTGCCTAAGGCTAAATTAAGGAGTACCAAATGCATTAAGCAGGAGAATGGACCTTCTAAGGGCATCAAGTCATTGAAAAGGTCAAAGAGAAAGTTATCACTACCTAGATGGTCTAAGAACAATTTGATCACACCATTATCCTCCTACTGGGAACTCAAACTTCAGTGGCTTCCAAAATCCAACTTGAGATCACGATCTCAGGCATGAGAAAAGAGATAGAATTTAGGAATAGCTCATAAACTAAAAAGGTTTAAAGCTTAATCATGAAAGGTTTGACTCTATTCTCTCTCTCTCATGAAATTTAAATATAAAGGTGTCTTATTTTGAAATAGATTATTTCAAGGGACCTGGTCCCTACGAAATTCATCTTATAAGAAGCTTCACAAAATGAATAATACGTGAATAAGTGTCTCTTCAAAATTTTATCTTTCTCTAGATGAAAATTTTCTTTTACTTGGAAATGATCCCAAGGAAAGTTCTGCTAGTAGGAAGGATCAAATAGCAGGAGAAAAGGGTGATTTGAAAGAGGATAGGGAGTTTGAGTTACTCCCAACTAAAGAAGATGAAAAATTTGAGGATGAACGACCTCTCATTTGGAAAATTTACGAGATTCATATTCAGCTTTATTTAAGGCCACTATATTATGGTGTGATCGCTTACACTTGCATGTGTGCTTGGGCGCATATCTTGGCAAGTTATTATCAGCATTTTATTGAGGGTTTTTCATCCATTGCAGCTCCATTGAACAAGTTGACTCAGAAGAATATTTCTTTTTCAGTGGTTTGATATTATTGAGGCAAGATTTTAAAAGCTCAAGGATTTGTCGTCTTTAGTTCCTATCTTGGCATTGCCCAATAAGGGCGTGAGTTTTTGAAACACCCTAGGATTTGGCCCTTGGAAATTTCTTGGGTTTTACGTTTTCTATTGATCATATGACTCACCATACGAGTCGTATGGTAAGGGTACGGATCAAGTAACCAAACTTTTAGATGTCCAATATCTGGTGGTCAAGTTTCTGTTATGGTTATGGTTTGGTGGTACGGGTCATATGGTTTGGTGATGGTTTAATGGTTTGATCCTTCACTTAATCTGAAACTTAGTGACTTGACTTGGCTCTGAGTATGAGTGGCTCACTATACGCTGTGAGGATAAGGTATGAGTGGTATAGTAGAGTTGTATATTGTCTAGTCCAGCCCCTTTGTTTATTTCTTAGATACGACTTATGGTATGTTATGGGTATGAGTGGGCAAGGGGAGCCGTATGATGTATAGTATGTGGATTTCTAACCTTCTGATCAAGAGACGAGTGGAAGGTACCACTCTTATTATGTGGATTAAAGTGGGGGGTCCAAACCGTACCCACTTGCGAAAATTTTTACCATTTAAGTTGGGGTTATTCTGTACATTTCCCCTCTTAAATTCTTTTGATCCCATGACTTAAAATACTCTTGGGGATTTATTAACCTACTATTCCAAAATTAAACACTCTCAAAACTCTCTCAAGCTCTTGGTTTAAAAAGAGACTAGGGTTTTCTCAAGGTGGTCAATTAAGTCTCTCAACAGTGGTTTACCTTTGTCTACTTTGGTATCTAAGGAATGTTACTCCTCCCTGATTGTTAGTTCAACAAAAATCATGTTTTACTTAATGGTTTTCATGGCTTAATTGTGATATTATTTTAGGTATAGAAATATATGTTGGGGGTTTTTGTTACTAAGTTCTATTTATGGTTATTCATGTTATAATGTTGGTTTGAACATTTTATTGCACAGGAATGGTTAATTGTTCTTGGTTTTGTTTTTGGAAATTATATACGCTCAGCATGTTTGCTAAAATTCCAATTAGAATGTTTTTGTCACATAGTTTGACTTTTACTGAAAAACCTTACATTGCATAATATGTTAATTAAACCTAAATTGGTTTTACTGAATTTAATGATTTTGAAGTGCCTTGGTGTCCATGGTTTTGATTGATTAGAAATCCTATGGAGTACATCGAAATCCCCTAAGTGTTGGCTAATGATATTGCTTGCAAGCTATAGTCGATATGAAGATACCACTTTATAATGCCTTGGTAATTAACTCTTAAAATTGGTTGTTTGGTTATGTTCTAATGGTTTTTATTGGGCAATAATGGTGGGTTATGATAGAAAACTGTGATAGTGTGAGTCCAATAGACGGACACTAGAAACTCATATTTTTCGACATGAGAGTTGGTCGTGGTGATCATGTACTGTGGGGTACATAGAAATCCCCTATGTTTTACTTTTATATATATATCATAGAGGGAGAAGGGTACATGGGAATCCCCAACCCTTATGATATCTCTAATTTGTGCAGCTACATGCACTGGGACCCTATTAGAGGGTAACACTGGACCTATATAGCCCATGGGTGGTTTTTGGACGATCAAGCTACACAGCCCAGGTTAAGATTTTAAATACATTCTTATCCTGGTTCCCCTTCCCAATATATTATATATATATGTGTATGAATGTGATTGCACATGATTATTTACCTGGTTTTAAATGTTGGAACTATTTTATCCATATTCTTAAGTACATGATTGGGTTCACCCGCTAACCCATCTTTGGGTGTCGTATCCACATGCGATACAGGAACCGACCATACTACTCATCCTACTTAGTGATTTTTTTAGGGATATTTGTGTGTCAGATTGATGTCACCAGCTTTCATACTTTAGAAGACTCTTTTTCATGCTGTGGAGTTCTTTACTTTGTTTTTGTTTCTTAGACTTTTATTTTAGCTATGGTCGGAGGCATGTCTCAACCATATATTATTGGTTATCGAATAGATGCTTTGTGTAACTACTATAAGCATGGGTAGTAGCGGTATTGGTATTAGCCTTGGCATTGGTATTGGTATTAGGGTTGACACTGGTTAGATATTTGGTTGGATATTTTATTCGTTATGGTTATGAACTTTTTTTAATGTTCTTCAATTTTAATTGTTTTATTTTGTTATAAGTTTAGAATTTATCCGACATAGGGTGAAGGGAAGTCCTGTTTGGGTATTAGGGGTGGTCTCCGATCCCAATTGGGATTGAGGCACTCGACACGACTAGGCTTGATTCGATTCATGTCAATTTTACTATCTTTTGTGATGCTTTAGGTGTTGGGTTTAGTGCTTTATTGATGCAATAGGGTAAGGTGATTGTGTATGCTTCTCTTCAGTTGAAGCCTCATGAATGGAATTATACTACTCATCATTTAGCATTATGCGTCATTATTTTTGCTTTGAAGTTGTTGAGGCACTACTTGTATGGATTCCACTGTGAGATCTTCTCAGATCATCGTAGCCTTAATGACTTCTTCACCTAGTGATACCTTAATATAAGGCACCATTGTTGGCTTGAGTTGCTTAAGGATTATAAATTAACAATTATCTATCATCAGGGCAAGGCTAATGTTGCTGTAGATGCCTTGAGCCAGAAGACGACTAGCATGGGTAGGTTGGCACATATTTTGACCTAGGAAAGGCCTTTGGCCTTATTGGTTCAATCTTTTGCTAACATAACTAGGCTTGATATTTTAACATCTGGGTGTGTTTTGGCATTTGTGGAGGCTAGGTCTTCTTTGATGGAGTTAATTCGAGCTCATCAGTTTGATGATATTGGATCAAAGATAGTTTGAGATAATATGTTTAGTAGTGAGGCTAAGATATCCTTACTTGATTCTAATGGGATTTTGAGGATGAAAGGCCGAGTTTGTATGCTAGACTAGGTGACTGGATTAGATTAATTTTGGAGTAGGCCTATTGTTCTAGGTATTCTATCCCTCCATGAGTAATTATGATGTATCATAACTTGAAGAAGCATTACAGGTAAAGCGGTATGAGGAGGGATGTAGAAGACTCTGTAGCTCATTATCTATGTTGTAAATAAGTGAAGGCCGAGCATTTAAGACCTGGTGGATTTCTTAAGAGAATAACCATTCTAGATTTGAAGAAGGAATAGATTACTACAGATATCATGACCGAATTGACTCACACTTTTCATGGGTCTGATAGAATTTGGATTATTATGGATCGATTAACCAAGTGCTTATTTTATTCCAGTTCAAGGCTCTTTCACTGCTTAGAGGTTGACCCGTAGCTACATTCTTAAAATAATCTGTCTTTATGGTGTGCATGTGTTTATAATTTTTAATCAAGGTTCTGTGTCCACATCTCACTTTAGAAAACTTTTTAGGATTAATTGGGCACTCTGATGGGTTTAGCACTAAATTTTACCTCCAGACTGATGGTTAGTCAAAGTGAACTATCAAGATTTTTGAGGATATGCTCTGGTTAGTGGGAAAAGCATTTAGATTGGGTGGAGTTTATGTATAATAATAGCTACCATCCTAGTATCGATATCGCTCTTTTTGAGTAATTGTATGGTACGCGTTATCGCTCTCCATATGTTGATAATGCTCAAACTACAGCTCTCGTAAGAGTGTAAGCGATCGTTGTCAAATATAGAACCCAACTGGGTTGGGTGTCGAATCCCACAGGGAATACTTGGTCACTAAGTAAGCAAAGATTATTAGACTTTTGGTGAAAGTTTTGTAAAAAGGGGGGATTGTAGCGTGATTTTAAGAGTATCAAAAATAGTAATGTAAGAACGGAAAATAGAAGAGTAAAACGGATTATTTGGTTGGTTTTGATCAATGAGAATTGAGAGTTAGGGTTATGTCCACCTTATGAGTTATACGTATCTATTGACTATGAGTTATGCGGAATTCAAACATGCATGCACTTATAGAGAATCGTATTCTATGGTAAATCCAGGCGTCTTTCGACCATCAAGGATTATTTCACTTTAACTCTTTCGAGCTTAAAGCGTATCTAATGGTACAGATTCTCCAAGAGGTTAATCTAGTTAAAGCACTAACTTTTTAACAGGGGTTGGTGCCCTATTACCTTGACATTATCTCTTTTCCAGACATGTAACTTTTCTTTCGAACAAGTTAATGCTATACTGGCGTATTCTATATGTTTTCAACCACAAGAATTTAGATTAAGATGAAGAGAATAATGATATAAGCAGCATTCGTGTCAAGAATTCACAAACTCATAGCAATAGATAGTGTCTCATAAGGCTTCCATAACCCCAACAGAGAAGTTTAGCTACTCATGAGTGCAATAGAAATCACAATAGACATTATTATCATACCAAAATAAGAGTCTAACGTGAAGTATGCTTTGGTAGTGCTTGTGGCGTGAATTCCTTGCAAGTAGCGTTTCTCTTATTGTGAAAATTTAGAAGTCGATGAAGAGAAAGTAATAAGAATTAATTGAAAGAGAATGAATTGAAAGTATTGAATGAATAATAAAAAGTAATTGATTGAAGAAGTATGAAGTATGAAGTCTGAAGTTAAAAGTATTAAAAACTTCAGCAAAATGGGGTATTTATAATACCCATATCCTATTCCTACTAGGCTACTACGTACTTATCCTAATCCTAATAAGTTACTGCATTATTATCCTAATCCTACTAAGTTACTGTTGATCCCCATAGTCTCTGAAAATGCTGTTTTTGCCCGGGACAGGTTTTCCATGCGTCACTTTTAGTCCCTAGGCGTCCAAGCTCTGCTTTCCTTCTTTCGTGCAGCTTCCTTTGGCGTCAAGTTATCCATAAAATGCTGAAATCTTCATCATTTATACCTGAAAACTTGCTAATCACGTTTGTTAGCTCACTTACAGGAAAGAGGACTAAAAGTGCATGAATTATGTATTTTGTCCTCAAAACTTAGCTAAAATATAGGTAGATTATAGCACTTTAGGCGTGTAAATACGCCTATCATCAACACCCCACACTTAAAGCTTTGTTCGTCCTCGAACAAAATATCATGTCCTTCTAAACATCTACTTAGGGTTTCACAGTAACAACACAAAATATTCATCAAGACAGGCATAGCAATTACTAACAAAGAGTAGTTTTATTGATCACTACTAGAAACAATTCAACCTCCAACATAGACTCGTGATGATGGTTAATTTGTATCCACAAGTTAAAGCACAAAGAATCATACACAACTACCCAAAACTCATCAACCATTTGTGTCTCACAATATATCACCCATAATTACTCACAAGTATTTCATTTTTTTCAAAACATGGGTACAGGATTTTCCTTGCTCTCACGCTCACAAAGAATTCATATGTTTATTAGACTTTTGGTGAAAGTTTCGTAAAAAGGGGGGATTGTAGCGTAATTTTAAGAGTATCAAAAATAGTAATGTAAGAACGGAAAATAAAAGAGTAAAATGGATTATTTGGTTGGTTTTGATCAGTGAGAATTGAGAGTTAGGGTTATGTCCACCTTATGAGTTATACGTATCTATTGACTATGAGTTATGCGCAATTCAGACATGCATGCGCTTATAGAGAATCGTATTCTATGGTAAATCCAGGCGTCTTTCGACCATCAAGGATTATTTCACTTTAACTCTTTCGAGCTTAAAGCGTATCTAATGGTACAGATTCTCCAAGAGGTTAATCTAGTTAAAGCACTAACTTTTTAACAGGGGTTGGTGCCCTATTACCTTGACATTATCTCTTTTCCAGACATGTAACTTTTCTTTCGAACAATTTAATGCTATACTGGCGTATTCTATATGTTTGCAACCACAAGAATTTAGATTAAGATGAAGAGAATAATGATATATGCAGCATTCGTGTCAAGAATTCACAAACTCATAGCAATAGATAGTGTCTCATAAGGCTTCCATAACCCCAACAGAGAAGTTTAGCTACTCATGAGTGCAACGTAAATCACAATAGACATTATTATCATACAAAAATAAGAGTCTAATGTGAAGTATGCTTTGGTAGTGCTTGTGGCATGAATTCCTTGCAAGTAGCGTTTCTCTTGTTGTGAAAATTTAGAAGTCGATGAAAAGAAAGAAATAAGAATTAATTGAAAGAGAATGAATTGAAAGTGTTGAATGAATAATAAAAAGTAATTGATTGAAGAAGTATGAAGTATGAAGTCTGAAGTTAAAAGTATTAAAAACTTCAGCAAAATGGGGTATTTATAATACCCATATCCTATTCCTACTAGGCTACTGCGTACTTATCCTAATCCTAATAAGTTACTGCATTATTATCCTAATCCTAGTAAGTTACTGTTGATCCCCATAGTCTCTGAAAATGTTGTTTTTGCCCAGGACAGGTTTTCCATGCGTCACTTTTAGTCCCTAGGAGTCCAAGCTCTGCTTTCCTTCTTTCGTGCAGCTTCCTTTGGCATCAAGTTATTCATAAAATGCTAAAATCTTTATCATTTATACCTGAAAACTTGCTAATCACATTTGTTAGCTCACTTACAGGAAAGAGGACTAAAAGTGCATGAATTATGTATTTTGTCCTTAAAACTTAGCTAAAATATGGGTAGATTATAGCACTTTAGGCGTGTAAATACGCCTATCATCATATGTCTGGTTTGAGATTTCTAAGGTTAGACAATGCGGTATAGACTTACTTTGTGAGTCCTTAGATATAGTTTGAATCATTCAAGATAGGCTTCGTGCAGCCCAGAGTAGGCAGATATGCAATTCAAATAGTAGACTTCTTGCCTTGAGATTTGGTGTCAGTGATCATGTTCTCCTTCCAATTTCACCCATGAAAGGTGTGATGAGGTTAGGAAAGAATGGCAAGTTTATCCCCTGGTATAATGGCCTATTTGAGAATCTTTGGACTGTAGGTGATGTGGCTTATGAGTTGGCTTATGAGTCTTATTTCATTCGTTGGGAGTTAGTTCAATTAGATAAGAGGTTGTATTTTGTTGAGGAGATAGTCTCCATATTTGCTAGGGATGTTTGATATTTACGCTCTAGAGTTATTCCTTTAGTTAAGGTCTAATTAGTGCATTGACTTGTAGATTAGGCTACTTGGAAGTTCTAGTCCATATCCCCAACTCTTTGTTGATTCAAGTATTTTTTTTTAGTTCGAGGACGAACTAGATATTTAGTGGTGGATGATGTAACGACGTGAATTTTGATAAAATATACGAAATGTGTGTTCTTGTGTGAATTGACAATTTAACCCATCCCCGTGGCTGCATTGTAGTATTTTGGGGGTGGGGATTGACATGGTTCTCGATGTATTTTGGTGCCATTAATGTGATATTGTGGTTTTTGGTCAGTTTGAGATCCTTTTAGTTAATTCAGGTTGAAATCTTTTGATCTAGGCAACGAATTGCATAACACATTATGCCATCGAATCTGAAACACCAATTTTAGGGTCGTAATATGGTTTGTGTGGTTTTATGGCTTTTAAATATCATTTTGACCCTCGGTTTGGAAAGTTGTGATTTTGGGTTTCGCGGTCAACTTTGTGAAAATGACATCTTTTCACAAAATTTGATATCGTCATTGAGTATGGAGCATCAAATTTTCTAGGGTAGCATAGTTCATTTTTATTCACAGGATTTCGAATGAATCTCGAGGGGCCTGCAAACACATGGAATGCACCAAGTCCGCAACTAGTGCACTCACGATCATGATGCTCCTATCGCGATCCTAATTGGGCTTTCAGATAGAGTATCACAATCATGATACCCTTTATACGATTGCAATACCATTATCATCCAGTTACCACGATCGTAACACCTAGTCCGCGATCGCAATGCCTGGGTATATTAATACCCATGTTTCATCATTTTTCACTATTTTTTAGACTTGGAGGTTTGGGTTTTGTGATTTTGAGCTATTTTTCCGCTTCTAATCTTGGTTAAGCTCCATAACACATATTTCAATTATTTTCTTCGATCTTTATCATTTATTTCTTGTTTTAGACATAGATTGAAGTATGGAATTTGAGGATTTTGGCCTGTAAGGCCTAAAAATGGTATTCTCCAGTTTAAAGCTTAATTTAAAACTTTTTTCACTTGGGTGGGTTTCAAATACTATAATTATTAATTTTTCCTCAATTTCACCTTCAAAATAACTTTGATTCTTGATTTTACAATGAATTTTGGGGATTTTACTCTGTAAAGTTTGAAAAATAAAATTTCTTTAATTCGGACCTCATTTTTCCAGTGGTTTTCAATAGTAGACTCTCAAAAATATGGGGAACATATTTTTAAAACAAAGTTATGATTTTTCCTTTCTTTTTTGGCAATCCATTTTCGGGGGCCATTTTGACCTTGTCTTGAAAATAGGCAATATGGATATCATTGGCTTTATTTTGATACATAGACTCTATATTTGATGTTTTAGTAGATTCCTGTTTCTTTCATTAAGAGTAATATTGTAGATTGAAGGATTTTGTTTTGGTTTTTGAGATACAAGGCAGGTTATGGATTATCTTCTTTCTTATAGGGTTGGATAGTTAATGATGATACAAAATCAATGTTACGGGTGCGGGAACTAATCAGCAAAAATAGCTATCTTATTATGTTGTGCCCGTGTGGTGGCGTATATATGATGTATATTATGGTTTTGGAATTGTATGTGCTATGTGTGACTGTGTGGGGTCCTATGTAATGTTCATAGCCTTATAAATAGAAGTAATGGTATCATGTTGGATGAGAAGCCTATTGTGGTATTACTTATGTATGCTACTGCATTCATACTCTATTGGAATATGAACCATGTTGGTTTTCATGGATGCTTGGATATATTGAACAAATTTCTAGGCGTACATGTCAGTATATCGATGTGTTATTGGATATTCTCATGGCCGGTTGGTTGTGAACATTGCATCATCATCCTAATGGCATCACACACATTATTTCACTTTTTGTTGTATGCTTCATATACTTGTTGTTGTTGTATGTTGTACTTGATTTGTGTCTTATGTCATGTATGTACTCTGGAAAGACTAGAAATATTGGAACACTGAAAATATTGAAAACACTAGAAATATTATAACTTTGGAAACACTAGGAACATCAAATTTTATAGATGTTCTCCGAGGGATGTGCTGGAGATGAGTCATGGATATTGAGTTGTATATGGGTTGTAGAATCCCCCATGGTTCCTACATCATAAAGCTTTTCCTCCGTAGGTGTATATGAAGACTGTGCAACAGTCTCGGAGGCTGTGCGACGGTCTTGAAGGTTGTGCAAAAACCTCATGTTACATCTTAATCTTCATCATCATCATCATTATCATAATTCGTATTGTATTTACCTTATTATTCTTGTGATATGATTGTATATCCATTTTGAATTGTTACATATCCATTGTCTATCTTTCCTTACTTCTACTTGATACTCTCGTGTGTGTTGTTCTCCTCTTTTCTTTGTTGATATATGGTATACATGTGTAGTTGTATTCTTTACTTTCTGGTGTTTCACTGTGTTATATGTGGATATTATAGAGCTATTAGTGCAAGCAGTGTGGGCTACCATTATGGGATATTTTCTTATTGAAAGTGATGGGCCGTTATTGTGCATTTGGTAAGATTTATTTTCTACTTACTCGGTCGGACTATGATACCTACTGAGTACAAGTGGATCATACTCACTTCTATTGTACCCTTTCGGTGTGATTAAGGTTTGGGTGTGCCTCACGGTGTTTGATTTTAGGCATCATTTCAAGCTTTTCATTGTTGTGGTTGATTTCAGGCATTCGGAGTCTAGATTTATCTTTCCTTATTAGACTATGTGTTAATTGTATTTAAAAGATAGAGTGATATCATATTCTAGATGTTTTTTGTATTTGACTTCAAGTTGTACTAGTTATGTTCTTACACTGTTACACTAGATTTTGGAATTTAGTGTTATTGATTGTGTTTCTTTCTGCATTTTTATAATTTTATGGTTCGACTTCATTCTAGAAGTCTTACCTTGGGGTTATTATTGCCTTCTCCCCCTTATGTATTAGTTAGAATGATAGTCTTACATTTCAAGGCTTTCCACGACAAGTGCCATCATGACCTTTGGATTTTGGGTCTTGACAAGTTTCCTTCATGGATAGTACTAACTCAATCTCTAAATAGTTTTTAGCTGACTAGGAAAACTATCATGAATATTTTATTACATTGAAAAGTGCATAGACATGTACGAATACATTAGAAAATGAACATGGCATTTCAAAGTATGGAATAGGAAATCTCTCACCTATTACATACCTTACTCTTAATTATCATCATAGACATTATCCACATGGGGAATTTCATATCATTCCATGGAAAATAATCTTCAAAATGAGTCACATGTGAAATTTGTATATAAGATATTAACATGGCATGAGTATCTTAGTAATTTAATCTGGGTTCATAGAGCATGAAACACATGACCTAGAATCAGATATTAGTCTCAATCAATCAAAATCTACATGACATAAAACAAGCGTACTTTAGGCATGGAGTAAAAATTATTGCTACTTTTACCATAAATGATATGACTAATGTTGACAAGAAAGTGTACGTTGTCACCCAAATAGTAAAGTGGACTTTAAAAGACAAGTATCAATTCCAAAGAGGCTTGTGCGCAGCAACAATCTAATTCTAGTATTACTACTGAGATTAAACATGTGCAATAGTAAACAAAAATGTTTGAGATTTGAAAGCATAAATAATATGCATAATGGCAGTAATATAAAGTATTTAAGCCAATAATAGAGAGAAATACAGGGTCAAGGAACAACGAACAATCCTACTTAGCCATACAATCTCTTTAGTTTAGTTAATTATCTTGGTTGTTTATTCAGGCCGTTGATAACATGATTATATTCTTTTGAGCATTTAATTATCTATCTAACATAGCCCTATAACTACATCATTGAGCGGGGATGCGAGCACTAAGCTAAAAATATTTATATCTCATTTCATATATGAACCAAATGAGGGAAATTAGGTAAATTCCTATCCTAAATGCAAATCTTAACTTCAATCCCTTGATCGTATAAGATCCAACACTATATACGCCATGATCTAATCTATTGTTCCTTTATACGGGCTCATAATAGAAATATGTGTTTATCCTAAGGGTTACAAATCCGTAGAATTGTAACAACAAAGATATATGAACAACTAATAATGATAATCAATTTAAACCAACTCAATTGGTAGCATAAGTAATCATATTCTTAGCGTCAATCCTAGAAGAGGGTGTTTAGCCAATCATTGTCTTACAACAAATTACAATTAACAAATTTATGTTAAAAAATAAAAGTAAACTATATTAAAGATAAATAATTCTAATTTTATCCTCCACAAGTGTATTCCAATCTCCCAAAGTCGTCCAAGGTGAGTACAATAAACCCCAACTGTCTTATTTATTGTATGAAGCCAAGAGTCCATTTTTGAACAAAGGGCGTGCCATGCCCTTGTATTGGAGTATTAAGGGTGTGACATACAGTAATAATGTATTCTCATTGTTTTGTGACATCTTGGTTTGTGTTTTAGGTTCTGGCACACCCTTATCTTGGAGGTTAAAGTGCGTGGCACGCCCTTGTGCTTAAAAAATCCAAATTTCAGCAAAGTTTAGTCCTTCCAATTGCCTTTGAATTCCTCATGTCATGGTTGTATTTCAAACATAAATACTCCTTGATATGATCCTTAACATAATTATTAACATCTCACATAGCCTCCTTGTAATGCACCGAGTCTGGTACCCAGAACACTACACAGTGCCCATGACCCTAACGGACCACAAGCTAACCCATGACTAATATATGTACCTGTACAATGCATAATATATGTATACAAATGCGTAAATAAAGTCTGAAATGCCATAAGGTTCAGATCTGATAAAAACATAACATTTGGGTGGGGTATGAAATACCCAAAATAACTATAGTAAACTGTCTGAAACATGATAGTCTGAAAAGCCTCTAACTGTCTGAATAAGGAGTTGATGGGACATGTCCCAAACTAACTCCAACTACTAAAATCAACTAAGTACTGAAATAATAAAATAATGATCATGTCCTTGAAGAATGAGGACTCACTGCTGACTCTGACTACTGAGTAATGGAATGTTACTGATACTCTAGAGCTCGTGCTTCTGAACCTATGGTATAAAACACCATAGCTCAAATGCGTTAGTACGTTTAAATGTATTAGTTCATATGCATGAACAATACTAACTGACTGAATAACATGAATGTGAGAATACATGCATGAACAAGTAAATGTAACTGAGACCATACTGACACTGGTATGGGGTTCTAAGTATTGATTTACTAACGTCTGAGTTTACTAATACTGATAACTGAGTCTACTGAATACTGAGAGACTGATGTTATATTACTGATAAAGAAAATACTATTTTTGACAGTTCTGATTATGAAGAACTGGTCTGATCGACTGTATCTGATAGTCCTGAAACTGAATACTAATAACATGGGTTTTGTATAATTAATATACTATTAACTGAGTTTGTGATAAAATGATTACTGTGTCTGACTACTGATAACATGTGTGATTGTATCTGACAGTCCTGATACTGATGGAACTAGCTAAGTTCCGTACTGAACTGAGTTGATTGTATCTGACAGTCCTGAGAGCTGCAGAACTATCTAAGTTCTATTACTGAGACTGAATGACTGTATCTAACAGTCTTGATCTGTAGTGGAAACTGTAGGAAGTAGTATTCTAACCGACATGCCCCAAATAATGCATTATAGCTGAGTTGGGGTCTAATCTATAACCTTAATTGGAAGAGTGTCAATACCGTGCCACCGGTAAGGACAAGCTGTGGGTGACTCTCTTCGGATAGTGTCTCCCAAAGAGAATGGTGGGACCCTCATCTGACAGTGTTTATCCACCTCATCAACCCTTATCTGACAGTGTTAATGTCTCAACCTATACTGGCTACATAGTTCTAGAATGAAAGTATGACTTCTAAGAATCACACCCTCATCTGACAGTGTGTGTTCCCATTCTTGGGTTCACTCGGTGCTAATTCCTACTCCCATCTGAATAAACACTGAACATAGATTACTGAACTGAACTGGACTAAATTAACTGAGTTTCCGTTGTCTGACGGAATAGTACTGAGATTACTGTATTACTGAGCTTTCCTGAGTCATATGGCTGACTTAGTTCTATGGATCATGGCTTGAGTGAGGATATCATGAAAACATGACACTAACTTTAGGCACACAACTATATTTTTTGGGTACAAGTAACCCCGGGACTCGATGGGAAGAAACTGACAAAGCATGAATTTCTTGAACACATGACCAACATCACAATCCATAATACCATAAGTTGGAGATTTCATGAAGTACAAGTTCTAAAGCACAACAATTGCTACACATATATACATACTTAATTGATTAAGAAATTTCATCAAACACTAGATGTGCATAAACTTGTACATGAATGGAGATTTCATATTATTATACTAGTATGGCACTTTTGCTTCACATAGGCATTTAGTCAAACACATAGGGAGCATGCTTTGGTTATACCATCATCAACACATCTAATAATCATGGATACATCAATCAACTTGTAAATTGAAGGGGGTTTATCATGATTATTATGCAAATCTTCATATACTAGGGTCAATTATTGGAATATGTAATTTAAAATATGAATCAAAACCCCACAACATCATGAACATGAATTTCAATTCTATTTAAATCATGAACATTCATAAATACATAAATCTTGTATTTTGAAAAGAGATTCTTGAGCTTCATGGGTAAAAGGGACCCATGAATCAACACATGACATACCTTAGTGCTTAACTTTAAGAAGATTGATGGTGAAATTCTTCAGATTTGAATCTTCTATTAAAACCCTAAGGCTTTTTCTTGAGAGAGTTTGAGAGAAAGTGAGTATATTTTGGTGAATTGAGGATGAATTTCATGTTTATGGTTTTTTATGTCATGTGGGTATGGTTTAGGGTGAGGAAAAAGACTAAAATACCCCTACGAAACCACTTTCCAGTTGCTGAAATTCTCAGCTGACGATCAAGGTTGATAAGCCATCGGATATGTGATGGCCCGTCAGCTCATGTGGTCACTTGGAAGCTAGAATTGATGGGTTTCTTCCTAAGTCTAACGATTTGGGCTGATAAGTCATCAGATATGTGACGGCCCATCAGATATGTTGTCACTCAGTTGCAAGGCTAACATGCTGAAATAGGTATAACTTCTTGCTCCGATATCAGATTTGGGTAAAATTGATATTGTTGGAATGATAATTCAATTATCTATCTGTTGGTGGGTCATGATCTCAAAAATTCATAGTATAACGATATATATGCTCATTTGAAGTTGACTATACCAATATCCGTCCCAAAAATTCAATCGGTAATGAATGTTTTGATTCTCCTAATAGCTAGGACGTATTTGAGACCTTAATTGACATCAAACTTGATCATGAAATTACCAAATAATCATGATATACTATGCATAAGCTTGAAATATGGCGCTGATATTAATTTGCATTTTTGGGGGTATTACAATATCTCTCCCTTGGGAACATTCATCCTCGAATGAGACTGATTAGACTGAGAGAAATGATAACTGAAAGTACATACTGGACATGAACAACTAAAACATAACTACATGACTGACATTTTTTAGATTCATACTGAGCATGCATATCTGATGCATGATTTCATGACTGAGTTGATACATGAATGCATGATTGAGAGTACTGATAAGCTGATAAGGAGAATGCATGTCTGATGCATGAACATATGACTGATTTGATACATGAACATATGATAAAATATGCAATGGAAAATGGATACAGGTTTAAAATAGGATTCTGAACATGAACTGGATACCAAGTTGTAACTGAAATCTGAACATGAACCTAAAAGGCTTAAGGAAAGTTGTTACCTTGGGCTGAGTCTGAATTAGCTGAGAAGAGGTGAGGATACTTGGTATGCATGTCTGCTTCTACTTCCCAAGTAGCTCCCTTAATGAACTGATTCTGCTAAAGAACTTTTACTAGTGGGACTTCTTTGTTCCTCAGCCTGCGAGTCTGGTAGTCAAGAATTTCGACTGGAATCTCTTCAAAAGAAAGGTTGTTTTAAATGTCTACGCCCTCAACAGGGACTATGAATGCTGGTTCACCTATGCATTTCTTAAGCAAGGAGATATGAAAGACCGGAGGCACTGAAGCTAGATCTGAAGGCGACTCGAGATCATAAGCTAATTTGCTAAAGTGACTGAGAATTTTTTAAGGGACCGACATATCGGGGACTAAGATTTCCCCTTCTTGCCAAACATCTTCACTCCCTTCATGGGAGAGATTTTCATACATACTAAATTTTTTGACCACATCTCGAGATCATCTATGAACACGCATGAATGGGAATATGAGAACATGGCTAAGTCTGTAACATGTGACATGAACTGGGTATCATGAAATGAACTGAGTCATTGAGTACATGGATTACGGCTTATATTGGAGCTAGAGGGTTAGCCTATGCATACCCACAACTCCAAACTGGATTTGTTATGCAAAGAGAAATTAGAGGGTTTAGGGCACGATAGTTTGGGGGTTATAGAGCATCTCCTCCTTGGGATATTATGTCCCTAGAAGAATATTGAATTAACTGAGATACTGAGGAAAACTGGGATGATGCACAGGGCACCTACGAGCTGAATCATGACTAAATATCTAGGATTTGAAACTGAGACATGATACATGAACTAAGCCGATCCTGTAACTATTGGGAATTTCTATCTTGGAATAGTTACATCTCTTAGATTTCTGATAGTAGGACTAGGTGGAAAGATGGGAAACCACACAATACGAACTTGTTTCCTGATTATTAAACTGAATTACTGGCTGATAATCTAACACATAATAAAAACTTCTACTTAACTGAAGTACTTCTCCTTCACCTGAGACTACTGAAAATATTTGCATGAGTACGGAGCACGAATGCCTAAAGTTACTGACTTATCTAATTAACTGAATGACTGATAGCACAATACTGGGTCTCCAAGAAGGAACTGTAGTTAGTATTGAATAACTGGACTACAACTGCAGAGCATTATGCATAGAAAATAAGGTCTGACTAAGTGACATGAGATACTGAGCGTGAAATGAGGGTAACTGTATTATTCGAGAATGCAACACCAAGAGTACAATATGTTTCTAGAACAGTCTTGTAAACTAAGGTACTGGAAGGCTAACAACTGAGTAGCTAATAACTATATTCTATAGTTGAGTAAACCCGAAACTGATCTGAATTATTGACCTAATTACTAAACTAGGACTGGGATTGAGATTATAGATAAGACGTTAATTGAGACTGTAATTATAACTAAGACTGTAGCTGAGACTGAATACTGGTTTTCGATAACTAGGGTTTAAACTGGTACTGAAGTACTGAATTCTGAGACTGAACACTGATTACTAAGTACTAAATACTAAAACTATAACTGAGATGGAAACTAAATTTTGATAGTTACATGACGAGGGCTGACATAAGTCAAAGATCTAAATACACACTAACACTCTGTACTTTCCCAACTTTTAAATACAACCTCTGGATAGCCGTTTACTTGCACACTAACATGAGATTCAAGTCTATCTTCATAACTGCACCCTCGTGTAAAACAAACATGCAACAATCTTCTCTTAACATGTAATATTTACGCGCTCCCATTTAAGCAACTGCCCATCACTACACTGTTTTTACAAAGAGAGCTCACTGAAGGGTTAAATCAGGAGGACCTGAAGCATGAATGGACACTAACTGAACTTGACACTTGATTGAAACCTAAGGAACAGAATATAAACATCATAGATTCACCAAGAGGTTTAAACTGAGGATATGCATAACATACTATGAATTTAACTGATCAATAGAGGTGTAGCATAAGCCATGGAAGTTGAGTATACTGTAAAGCATAATATATGTACATGAGTCAGGAGCTTCATGACCTGAGTTTCGAGTTTTCTGCATTCGTGGGACATGATTTATATTACTGAGGGGAATAGAACTGAACTCCTTATACCGAGAACTGGAATCGTACATGATTCTATAAAAAGCGTGTGAATATAAGCTGTGTTCATGGAACTGAGATGTGAAGCATACGTAGGCATCATACTAACTGAAGTACCAAACTTTACACTGATATAAGGATGGGTCAGGAATCATCTTCCCTTACTGCTCTTCTATACGTACTGGAACTACTACTGGAATCTGAGAGCCTGAATTGGTCACTTGATCTATCATCTCCTCCTTAGATTTAAGCCATCACATAAGTCTGTGAATACTTTACTAAACTCTGAACTGAACTGCAATCATCATCACATACTTACACTTTGTTCGACTAATGTTTGCTTACTAAATACATTATCTGCTTTTGTTTCTTCACATACTACTAATATTGCATCTCCTAATTCACATCCACACCTTCATACTTAATTTTAGATCAATAATCTTAAATTCTTGCTTGCACTGTTCAAGCCTACTGGTTTACCTTGGTACAACTATCCCTATGAATACATAATCTGCTCAATTTGGATAACGTTATCCTAACTCTACTACTACTAAACTCCTGGGTTCATGCTTCTAACTCTAGGTCATATACTATCATAGGATTCTGAGAAGGGATCTGATGACATATCTAATTTTAGGTTTACGAATGAGTTCTCATGATTATAAATAAGATCTGTACAACTTTGGAACATAACAGAACTGATGGGATATTTTTGAGCCTGTGGGCAATCCCATAACTATCTACGAGGACTGTCTGAGAAAGCCCTGCCCCTAGGACTTTGAGCTTTACCATTTCTGTTACCTTAAAAGTAAGGTGGAGTTGACATAAGTAGGGAATGATGAGAATCTACATGAGTTTCTTAGGGAACCTTTCTATAGCACGATCTGAAACATAAAAAAAAAAAGAAACAGTTCCTAAAACATCTCATAGCCTCCTATCCATAAGTGAGGTGCAAAACACACCCATGCATAAAACTCTACTAGATGCAGCTTTTCAAACTTCCTAGACACTGTTGAACCTTAGGCTCTGATACTAAGTTTGTAACACCCCGAGTCTGGGACCCAGAATGCTACACGGTGACCATGACCTAGAAGGACCACAAGCTAATCCATGACTGATATCTGCACCTGTACACTACATAATATATGTATACAAATGCAAAATTAAAGCCTGAAAGGCCATAAGGTTCAAATCTGATAAAACATAACATTTGGATGATGGAGGATTCATTCGGGTGAAGTCCCGAATCCTGGTTGTAGCTTAATTGCCACTAGGTTGGCCAGAGCAGCAGCTGGCTATTCATTCTAAGCAGCAACTGAGTTAGAAAAAGTAGTGAATGCAGCTCTGTACTCTGCATGAGAAACATATTCGTCCAAAGGGACTGCTTGGATGGGCTGAGGGGCTGACTGATTTCTGTTTCTTCTATTAGGAGGCATGTTTTGTAAATAAAAAAAAAGAAGCAGATTAGACTGAGGGTTCTACTAAAGCTCATGCTAACTCGCATGACATGAATATGGAAAGAAGGAAAACTATTCCAAAAACATCTTATAGCCACTTGTACATAAATATTGTGTGCAATACACCCATGCACAAGACTCTACTAGATGCGGCTTTTAGAATTTCTAGGACATTATTGAACCTTAGTCTCTAATACCAAGTTTGTAACGCTCCAAATCTGGTACCTAGAATGCTACATGATGCTTATTACCCCGAAAGGCCACAAGCTGACCCATGACTGATATCTATAGCTGGACACAACATAATATACTATATAAATATGGAAAAGGCTAAAAGGCCATAAGGTTAAAATATTTGATAAAACATAACATCTAAAAATACTATATATCAATACCAAAACATAACTAAAATAACTGTTTGAAAACTGTGAAGTTAATGGGACATCTCCCCAACTAACTCTGGACTACTGAAATAATAAAGTAATAAAATAATTATGTTATCTTCGAATGATGAGAACTCACTGCTAGTCTGGCTGCTGAACGTTTGATCTACTAAGGATGCTCTGGAGCTTGTACTTCTAAAACTATGGTATAAAACACCATAGCGCAAATATATCAGTACAATTGAATGGAATGGTATACAAGTGAGGTAGGCTGAATGTAAGGGGTTTATATACATGAACAATACTAACTGACTGAATAACATGAACGTGAGAATACATGCATGAATACGTGAACTGTGACTGAGATCATGACATTACTAAATCTGAATACTGATAACATAAGTTAGTATAACTAATATACTATTATTTGAATGACTGTGTCTGATAGCCCTATTTTTGATGGAACTAGCTGAGTTCCGCACTAAACTGGGTGACTGTATCTGATGGTCCTGAATTGTGTAGAACTATCTAAGTTCTATTACTGAGACTGTAACTGTGGGAAGTAGTCATCTAACCGACATGCCCCAAATGATATAATATAATTGAGTTGGGGTCTAATCTGTAACCTCAATTGGAAGGGGGTCAATACCGCGCCACTGGTAAGGACAAGCTGCGAGTAATCCCTCATCTAACAGGTACTCTAAGAAGAATAGTGGAACCCTCATATAATAGGTCAAGAGACCTTATCTACCCTCAACTAGCAGGTTTGATGTCTCAACCTACGCTGGCTATGTAGTTCTGGAGCGCAAGGATTGCTTTTAAGAATCACACCCTCTAATGACAGGTGAGTTCCCATCCTTGGGCTCACTCGGTGCTAAATCCTAGTCCCATCTAATTAGACACTAAATTAATTATACTAAACTAACTAGACTGAGTTCACTGAGTTTCATTGACTGATGGAAAATTACTGAGATCTGATAACTGACTGAGATTACTGAGTTTTGTTGAGTCACATGACTGACTGAGTTCTATGAATCATGGCTTGACTGAGAGTATCTGGAAAACATGGCACTGGCTCTAGGCACACAGCTAAATTATTGGGTACAAGTACCCCCAGGACTCGATAGCGCGAAACTGACAAGACATGACACTTCTTGACACATGACCATAGTCAAAATCCATAATACAATCATTGAGGAATTTCATGAGGCACTTGATTATTATGGTTTGGTAGATGAATAGGAAAGCACATAAATATGTCATAATTTCATAGGGCTAATCTCCTGAACAATCCATCAAACAATTTTAATGCATAATAATAACATAGAAGTCATTTTGAATATAAGGGTAAAGCATGGGTTCATCAATTTGGTCATAATTGAGTCCTAAGCATGATGCTTATTGTCTTGGTCATTTTATCAAACACATTGCATGTACAACCTTAGGCTTAGCCATATACACTAGTTCATACATCATGGTTACTTTAATCAACTCAATTTAAAAGTTTCCAAACCCACATACAAGCATAATTTCATGTAAAGTACACAAAGACTCCAACTTGGGATTTATACAACCACATCAACATAATTAAAATCAACTCACCGCATGGAAATCACAATTCATGAGTTTAATATGGGATTCTTGAGCTTCATGGGTAAAAAAAAACCATGAATCAACACTTTACATACCTGGGTGGATGATTTCTTGAAGATTGGTAGAGGAAATCTTAAATTCTTTCCTTCGGATTAGACACCTAGGGTTTCTTGTTCTTGGGGATTGATCTTTGAGAGAAACCCTAATTTGGTGTTGTGGACGAATAATAAAGTTATGAGCTCTGGTCTGGTATAATTAGGGGTTAAAATGGCTGTAAAAGTCCCAAATACCCTTTTAAAAATGGCTTAAAATCATTGATTAAAAGTGGCGATGGTTTAGGTGATGGTACATCACTGGCTCGATGGTCCATCGGTCTTGACCATCGCACTTAGCCAGAACCTGAACTTTCTGCCTCGTCTACGACGGTTTGGGCGATGGTCCAGCGGTCCTGACCGTCGCACTTGACCAGAAGTCAGGTTCACTACCTTAGTCACGATATTTTGGGCGACGGTACGTCACTAGCTAACGGTCCGTCGGCCAGACCGTCGCTTCTGGGCAGTTCCGACAGTTCTCTGTAAAACGACCATAACTTTTTATTCCGATATCAGATTAGGAAAAAATTGATATCATTGGAAAGCTAATTCAATTTCCCATATGATAAAAATTCAAAATTGGGGAAATTCTATCTGATTTAAATATTAATCATTTAGCAAATCATCACTAACTCTTCTGGAGACTAGATTTGACTTAAAGAAAGTTTAGGGTATTACAACAAGTTAGGTATTATCCAAAAGATAAATTTCACCCATTGACTTGGTTATCGTCTCAGAGTGTCACCTTTTTTTCCATTGTTATGGCCCCAATCATACTTGGTTATCATATAATTGTCTTAATCCTCGCTACCCAATTGCAAGGTTCTTGGTTATCGAATGGATGCAAATACAGGCTATCTCAAGTGTCTGCAGCTACTTGAGGCTAATTATTACAAATGAGAACTAAGATACATACAGAAACCTAGAATAATTGAATCTCGCACGTCCTTTACATAGCTAATTTGCCAGGGTTCCCACAACCCTAACTGAGGAGATTAGTCGCTCATATTTATGCAAGGAATTATGATTATCAGTAAAGAATACATAAAATCAATTGCACAAGAAGAAGATGAATAAACTCCAAAGTCTTTAATTGAATAAATCCTTAAGATCTCAAGAAATAATGTAGTAATAGTAATTATGTGCAAATTAATGTCACAACGCGTAACCTAATAAAAGATAATCCCTAGGGTATTTATTGTATCTTAAAATACATTGAAAATCCCATTAAAAATAAGAAAGGTAAAGCTAATCGGTAGTCGGTATGACACGGTCTTCACTCGTATCCTCATCTTACGAGTCGTACCCTGCCTTATCGTAACCAATCCAGTGTCTAATCTTTCCATGGCTTCAATACTCTGTTCAGCTTATGACTTTTGCTTACGAGTCGTAACTACGTGTATGACTCTATTGGACAATAAGATTTTAAAGACTGAAAAATAATTTATTCGAGACAAGAAAAGTATTGCAACAATTAATTTATGGATTTCAATATGTGAGTGTTACAATCTCTATGAATCCTCTGATTCGCCTTTTCAAATATAAATTCTAGAGCTTAAAGCTTGATCTTGGATTTAAACTTGATTTGTTGATTTGAGGGACTTGATATTGACTTGTGCTTGAATTCAAGGGCTTTTGAGCTTCTTCTTAAATATTGTGGTCTTGATCTTGAATCCTGATGAACTTGATTTGAATGCTTTAGCTTTGTAGAGAAATTGCGGCATTTGATCCATAAGCTTTCTCTTGCTTCTTGTTAGAGTTCTTGGGTGGATCCTTATCTAAATTATGAGACCCCTATTTATAGTTGTGGAAAGAGGAAGAGCCATGATGAAGATGGACTTACTTTGACCAATCAAATTGGAGTGACGTGGCACCTTTTATGGGTTTTGATTTCATGGGCCTGCTGCATCATTTTGACATATGGCATGATCCTATTGGATCCTTCCCTTGACTTGGCATGCCACATCATTTAACACGTGGTGCTTATTTGGGCCTCTAGAATATGTTAATATCTTGGGCTTAGTAAAGTGGGCTCATTATATGTAGCCCAAATTAATGGACTAGCCCCACTAAGATTGGACTTTATTTAAATCCATACATGTTTGGACTTAAATAATTAATCTAGTTATATTAATCCGCAATATTTATTTGAGATTAATCTATTTTGAATTTAATATAATCCGAATTTCGTACGGATTTCAATTCAATAAAATTTTGTTGCCCACAAAATGCCCCCTACTTCAAGACTTATCGATATATTTAATCCTTTTAAGACTAGACTTGAAGTATGATTTATTTAAATATGCTTTCTTCGTGCTTCAAAGATTTTCATAAAGTTGAACCAAGCAATTTATATATTTATATTGCCTCTAAAAAAAATCTCTTAATTTTTTCAATGAATCTTCTATACGTAAGATCCGTTGGTGAGGCATGACATCCCATTCCAAATAGATTTTGAAAAACTTTTTACCTTACTTAACTAGGAATAAAACTTTTTCAATTTGAATTCATATTGGAGAAGGAATCAACCCCCAATTTGAATTTGTATGGGAGAAGAAAACAACCTTCAATTTGAATTTGTATCGAAGATGGAAACTCTTCCAATTTGAATTTATATTGGAGAAGGACACAACCCACAATTTGAATTAATATAGAAAAATAAAAATAACCCCAAATTTGAATTTGTATTGGAAATGGAAGCTCCTCCAATTGGAAAAGAAAACAACCTCCAATTTGAATTTATATGGGAGAAGAAAAATAACCCCCAATTTGAAATTGAATTAGAGATGAAAGCTCTTTTAATTGGAGAAGGAAACATCCATCCTACAACTCTATAAAAGTAGATAGGTTCCCCACTTTTCAATATCAATTTTGGGGTTTTCAAGCCATGAATGATATTGAGGTAATTCCCCCCCCCCCCCCACACACACACACTTTTCTTATATTTTCGACACTTTTTCAAGCACAGTATCTTAGTAGTAGAAAATTCATATCTAATTGTAGGAATATCAAAATCATGAACCGTTTGATATTTTAAAAACTAGACATCGAGATCTATAATATATCCAAAATTCAAAATTAAAATCCTACGACATAATTCTTGATAATTTTTTGAAGTTAGCCATGAATTTTATCATGCTGAAAATTTCAGATCTGCATGTCTTTACTAAATCTTCTATATCTTGATGTAGAAATGATGAAATCATAAGGCGCTTATTTTTTATAAAACTAGAATCAAATATATATAACATATCCAAAATTCATGATTTTACCTACATAATTATTTTAGACAACATTTTGAAGTTGATTTTAAATTATGTCATGCTAAAAGTTTCAGATCTGCGCGTCTTAACTAAAACTTCCATATCTAAAAGTATGAGCGATGAAATCATGAATCGCTTGATTTTTTTTAAACCTAGACTCAAAAATATATAACATATCCAAAATTAATGATTTAACACCTTCATAATTATCCTAGATAAATTTTTGAAGTTGCCTCTAGATGCTAATACGTTTTCAATTTCAGGTTTGCGTGGCTTCACGAGACAAATCATATCGAGGCGTGAGAACGTTGAAATTATGAGTGTCCTTTTACATTGGAAAGATAACTCTAATATTTACAACACTTTTGGTGGGCAAGCAAATTCAAGGGTGTAATTTGATCCATCTTTGCCGATCGAGATACTCGCATATTTAGGTGGGCATTCCTTCTTTTCGCTCTCATTCTCCTTTTTTTCTTGTATATATATTTTTTTATTTTCGTAGGGTTAAAGCAAATAAAAATATGCAACCATTGATTGAAGACGGTGGACATCGGCTTAAGGTGCGAGTCTTCGTCACCTTAAGACCCGACCAAGTTTGATTAAAGACAGTGGACGTCGGCTTAAGGTGTAAGAGGCTTCGTCACCTCAAGATCCGACCAATTTTTCTGGAAGACGGTGGATGTCAGCTTAAGGTGTGTGAGGCTTCGTCACCTCAAGACCCGACTAATTTTTTCTTAAAGACGGTGGACGTCGGCTTAAGGTGTGCGAGGCTTCATCACCTTAAGACCCGACCAATTTTGGTTGAAGACGGTGGACGCCGGCTTAAGGTGTGTGAGGCTTCATTACCTCAAGACCCGACCAATTTTACTTGAAGATGGTGGACGTTGGCTTAAGGTGTACGAGGCTTCGTCACCTCAAGACCCGACTAATTTTGCTTGAAGATGCAATGGTTTTCTTTAAGTATGGGGCCCTTTTCAATGGTCAGCTTAAGGTGCAAAGGGACAAATCTTAACTACCTTAAGGCATGGAAATTTCGATATTCTTTAAGGATAAACCCGTGAGAGGCCAACTTAAGGTGTAAAGGGGCAAATCTTATCCACCTTAAGGCATAGGAATTTCGATATTCTTTAAGGATAAACCAGTGAGAGGCTAGCTTAATGTGCAAAGGGACAAATCTTGTCTACCTTAAGGTATGGAAATTTTAATATCCTTTAAGGATAAACTTGTGAGAGGCCAGCTTAAGGTGCAAAGGGAAAGATCTTATCCATCTTAAGGCATGAAAATTTCGATATCCTTTAAGGATAAACCTGTGAGAGGACAGCTTAAGGAGCAAAGAGATAAATCTTGTCCACCTTAAGGCATGAAAATTTTGATATCCTTTTAAGGATAAACTCGTTAGAGGCCTCAAGGTGCAAAGGGACAAATCTTTTCCACCTTAAGGAATAAAAATTTTGATATCCTTTTAAGGATAAACTCGTTAGAGGACCGCTCAAGGTGCAAAGGGACAAATCTTGTCCACCTTAAGGCATGAAACTTTTGATATCTTTTTAAGGATAAACTCGTTAGAGGCCCGCTCAAGGTGCAAAGGGAAAAATCTTGTCCACCTTAAGGCATGAAAATTTTGAGATCCTTCAAGTTGTAGGCTTAGAGAACTTTGGCATTCCAAATCCCATTGAAGGAACTCTCTTTCTTTTCAATGGGTTGCCCTTATTGAGTCACAAATATTTAGAGTAAGTCCAAAATTTAATTAGAATAGTTTCATATGTGGCATTCGTATGGCGATACTGTAGGAACATATTTTTTTGACACTCATGCAACTGAACTCAGAATGAAATTCCAAGTGCCTACGCACCTCAATAAAGAGGATCAAGTCACAACATAGTTCTAGGGTGAGTGTTTTTTTCATCCTAACTTTTTCCTAGGCCGCCTCTTTTGAGATTTTCAACCTAGCGGACATTTTTGTTTTAGCCGTACATAGGTTATACTCTTGCAGGCCAGAAGTGGACATGCAGTTTATACTCGTTCCTTAAGAAGTGTCATCTCCCTTTATGGATAATAATTTTTCAATAACTTGGCATTGATGGGGCCAACCCTCACGCCATCTACATCGATAAGCTTGTACACACTATTTGAATATACTTCTTATATGACATATGGTCCATCCCACTTTGAGGTAATTTGCCCTCGGACTTACGAGAAGTGAGAATGGGTTTCCTTACTGCAAGGACTTAATCTCCAACTTGGAAGAACCTCAAACAAACTTTTTTGTTGAAAGAATGAGATAGACGGGCTTGGTAACATTCAAGATTTTGTCGAGCCTCTAATCTTATCTCATCAAGAGCTTCTAATTCTGCAAGATGAAATTTAGCATTTTCTTCATCGGTGAACCATTCCTGAATAGCCAATCTCAAAGAAGGTATTTGATGCTCAAGTAGTAGGACTGCTTCAACTTCAAAAGTAAGTGAATATGGGGTTGCTTGCATTGGTATACAGTAAGTCGTTCTATATTCCTATAAAGCTTCCTCCATTCATTCATGCTAGTCTCGCTTGGACTTGGAGACAACTTTCTTCAATAGATTGCATAAAGTCTTATTAAATGCTTTGGCTAAACCATTGGTAGCCCCATGGTACATAGAAGACTTGCACTTCTTGAAGCCAAAGAGATCACAAATCTTATTCATCATCTTGTAATCAAATGGCTTGCCATTATCAATTATTATATGTTGAGGGATTCCAAAGCGGTAGATGATATTCACTCGGGTGAAATTTGCAACATTCTTCTTCTTTACTTCTCTGAGAGAGATAGCTTCGATCCATTTTGAAAAGTTATCTATTGTGGCCAAAATGTATAAGTGTCCACCAGAAGATTTTGGTAGTGGAGCAACAACATCCATTCCTCAAGCATTGAAAGGCCAAGATGCTACAGTTGGGTATAGTACCTCTGGAGGTTGATGTATGAAATTTGCATGGAATTGGCAAGCTTTTCATCTTCTAGCATAATCCAACCAATCTTTTACCATCATTGGCCAATAATATCCCATCCTTTTAATGTGAAAATAGAGCTTCGGTCTAGACTGATATGATCCACAAACTCCCGAGAGCGCTTCTTGCAAAGCTTGAATTACTTTTTCCTCTACCAGACACCGTATGAGCACTTCTTTAAATAATCTTCTATATAGTGTGTCCTTATAGTAAAGAAAGTGAGGTGCACGACGACGAGTGTCAGTCCTACTACTTAGGTTCTTAGAAAGTGTCCCATAACAT
This sequence comes from Capsicum baccatum var. pendulum, assembly GCA_030864225.1. Taxonomy (NCBI): domain Eukaryota; kingdom Viridiplantae; phylum Streptophyta; class Magnoliopsida; order Solanales; family Solanaceae; genus Capsicum; species Capsicum baccatum. Next base: position 137,547,276 of record CM061560.1, read on the forward strand.
AAATAATCAATGATAGGTTATCGCCAATCTTATTTTATAGCTTCAGATACGGCAACGAGGTATTCAACTTTATTTTCTTCATCCTCATTTGATGGTGGTACTACCTATTTTTCGCAGATAGTAACTTGCATCTGATTTGGAAGAGTCAGGGTTAGGGCCAAAGCAGCAAGGGCATCAGCTTACTTGTTTTATCTCCTTGGAATATGTTGGAGGGTTACTTCTCCAAGACACCCCATCAACTTCTGTGCATAATCATGATATGGTCTTAGCTCAGGTTTTCTGACTTCATAGCTTCCCAAAAGCTGCTTGATCACCAATTGGGAGTCACTAAAGACATGTAGTTGTAGTTCTTTCATGACAACTACCATTTAAAGTCCAAGTATTAACACTTGATATTGTGCGACATTATTAGAGCAATGGTTTGTTAGGGTAAATGAGTATGGGATGACTTTTTTTTGTGGAATAACGAACACCACCCCAGCACCAGCTCTATCTCGATGTGTGGTACCATCAAAGTAGATCTTCCATGAGGGTCTAACTTTAATAACCATTGCATCTTCATTAGCAAGTTTATCACTCAGTTCCCAATTATCAGGTATCGGGTTGTCTACCAAGAAGTCAGCCAAAACTTATCCCTTTACAGCCTTTTGAGGAAAGTACACAATATCAAATTGTTGAAATTGAAGGTACCATCTTGAAAGTCGGTCACTAAGGACTGGTTTCGACATTACAAACTTAATGGAATTTTCCCTAGACACAAGATGAACAACATGAGCTTGAAAGTAGTGTTTCATCTTTTAAATTGAGAAGGCTAATGCCAAACACAACATTTTGATTGGAGAATACTTTAGCTCATTCAGCGTAATCATTCTGCTCAGAGAGTAAAGGGAGTTTTCTTTGCCTTCACTATTTTCTTAAGCCAATAGTGCTCCAACTGACCTCTCTTGTGTCGCGATGTAGAGTATCAATGGTTTCCCAAGTATGGGTGCCACAAGAACTGGTGGCTTCATTAAGTATGATTTGATACTCTCAAAGGCATTACAACAAACTTGGTCCCATTCGAAGAAGTGTCCTTCTTCATGAGACGAATAAATGGTTGACATTTTCCAGCCAGGTTTGAGATGAACCTCCTTAAATATACTAGCCTTCCTTAAAAGCCTTTTAACTCATGAATGTTTCGAGGCTCAAACATCTTCAAAATTGCATCGACCTTGGCTTGGTCAGTTTTAATTCCTTGGTGTCGTATAATGAAGCCAAGAAACTTTTTGGAAGTAACTCCAAAGGCATACTTCAATGGATTCATCCTAAGTTGATATCTTTGGAGTAACTCGAACACCATTCTTTGGTATTTTAAGTGGTTGTCTCTCTTTCTTGACTTCACCACTAGATCATCCACGTAGCATTTAATATTTTTATGGAGAAGGCTATCAAAGATGTTTTGCATAGCCCTTTGATAAGTGGTACTAGTGTTCTTTAAACTAAAAGGCATTACTTTGTAGCAATAAATACCTTTGGGCGTGCGAAATGCAGTGAGTTCTTCATCCTTTGGCGCCATGCAGATTTGATTATAGCCGAATGAACTATCCATGAAAGACATTTCTTCATAACCAGTGGTGGCATCAATCATCAACTCTGGTATGGGGATTGGAAATTCATCCTTATGATAGGCATTGCTGAGATCCCAAAAGTCGACACAAACTCAAATTTGACCATTCCTTTTTTGTACTGGAACAATACTTGAAATCCACGTGGTATATTTGACTTTATGAATAAATCCAGCTTTAATGAGTTTGTTAAGTTCATTTTTTATCAATGGAACCAACTCTAGCCTAAAGCACCATTGGGCTTGCTTAACAGGATGAGTACCATTCTTGACCGCCAACTGATGGACCGCTACTTTTGGATCTAATCCAGGTATTTACTTATAACTCCAAGCGAAGACATCCATATATTCTTTGAGTATATCCATATACGCGATTTCTTTCTCCATATTTAGAAAAGCACTCAGGTAAGTTGGTCTTGGGTCTTCATCAGTTCCAAGATTAACTTTTTTCAAGGGATCTTTTATGGCCTTCACTCCTTCTTCAAGTTAAGATAGAGCATCTCCAGTATCTTCCTCTTCTCGAGGATCATCATTGTTGATGGATATGTGGTGACACCATAAAGTATCTTTTATCTCTTTATCAACCTTCATTTGAGATGAGGCCTCATTCTCATTTGGATTGTAACATGATATGAGAAGCCAACACTTTCTTCATCTTCCTCACATTCCTTGGTATAAACCATAGTATGAGCCTTTTCTTTTAATACCTTATTGCATGAAACCACCAGTTTCATCTTTCGCCTCATTCTAGAAGAAATCAAATTTTGGAAATCCTTCTGGATCTTAGGCGAGGAGTGCATTGTCGTACTTTGATGACCTTTTCAACTCTTGTTACTTCTCTTTTTATTTAAAGGACCCAACCTCTCGAACACAGAAGTTATTGCGGTGGATTCTCCAAGCCGGTCAAAGACAAAAGGCCTTTTGTTGGATGCAATAGACTCTTCTTCTACAGTGATGCAGTTACTAACTGCCCTTCTGATGGAGATGCGAATTGGAGGTGGTTGTGTGTATCCTAGACCTTTATGTGCCTGCCTTATTGTACCTTCTGACAAAAGTTTACCCAACCTTGATAGCTTATTAGGATTATATCTAGCCTTTACAAATAACTTGTATGCATTTGGATCGAAGCCCTCTTTTGTGCGCTTCATAGGAAGCGTCATATCTTATGGAGAATTTTAAGCCACAGCTTCTCCAAGTAGCCTTGAGGATGGATTTATCGCGTCAATCTTCCAAATAGGTAAAGTTATCCCCTTTAGCACATTATCTCTAACATCATATGGGTGATCTTTCTCTTTTCTTACCTTTGGTACGTAGTGAAAAATAAGAATTGCTTTATTTTTCATGGGAGCGACACTTTCTTTATTTAATATGGAGAGAAGTTTCTTGGTGGCAAATTTTTCAACAGTCACCATGACCTTCTTGGCTGTAAGATCATCACACTTGGTCTTGGTTCATCATCAACCCTTTTCTCATTCATGATATAGTTCTTCAAATAGAATTTTCCAACGGCAAAGTGTGATTCAGCTTCAGTGAATGGCTTATCATCAACTACTATCTTTCTTTCCACTCCACCTTTGAGGTACTTTAAGTAGTGATAGTAAGAGGATGAGATAATTTTGTTCCCACGCACCCAAGGCCTACCAAGCAAAATATTGTAAGAAGTTTTAGCATCGATCACATGCATTAATGCATTTGATTGAAAATCATCCATATGAATCCCCAACTTCATAGATCCTATAGCCCTCTGGTCACCTTAGTTGAAGCCTTGGATCATTATACAGCTCTCATCCAGTTCGTCAGTAGTGATACCAAGTTCTTTCATTGTACGGATAGGCAGGATGTTGATTCTGGATCCCTCATCTATCAAAATTCTATTAATCTTCTTTCCTAGAATTTGACCCACCATGTATAAGGGGAGGTTATGTAAAGCCTCACCAAGCAAAAGATCGTTATTTATGAATGTGATTTTTGTATCACATACATGTGCCTCTTGCCCAAGAGATTCAGCAAGCGATTCAGAGGATGAAGGAACTTCTATGGGTATATTTTCACCCTTTGTCCCCTTTTTGGCAGTACTAAAACAAGATGCCTCAAGGTTGACTTGGGCAGTCTTTACACGGAACCAACTCAGTAAGAATTCCTCTAAAGTCACCGGACGCTGAGGTTTTGGGTGGTGAATCTCCATTACCCTTGTATTTTTTGGAAGCTCGACCAGCCTTTGTTTTATTAATTTTCTTACCATCTTCCTCTTTGTTGGTTGCTCAACCGGTTATTTTTGTAGATTCGTCTTCATGCGTCCACGCCTGGTTACTAGAGTCCAACCTTCATCATCTCCTTCATCAAGTAAAGATTTGTTAGGCTCTAATATTTTCTCATTACGCTCTTCGACACATATTTGGACTGGATCGAGCGAGCCAAATGTAATAGAGATTTGATGAGAACTGGACGTCTCATCGTCGAAGAAGATTTTCTTCTGATTTACTAGTTGCATGACTTTGTCTTTAAAGACAAAGAACTTTTCTAGAGGGTGAATCACAAGCCTGTGATATTTGCAATAATTAGGGTTTTGGTCCTTCCAGCTTCATTGGTTCACTTTATCTCTTGGAGTTGAATGAGCTTATGCGCAAGGAGCTCATTGAAAATCTCAGCAACATCAGAATCAAGGAAGGGATATTCCTTTTCTTGTATCTCCTTCAAAGTGTTCTGACTTGGATATGCTTCAGAAGTCATCTTCACACTTTACTTCTTCCTCACTTTTGCGATGACCTTCACAGGAGACACATCAACATTCATGGACTCCTTGCTATCATTTTTGGGGACAAACTTACCCCATCTTTTGGGTTCCTGCTTATCATTTCCCCTTCGAGGGTCATGGATAGGCGCTGCTCCCTTTCCAACAGAAGACATGCTCAACTCCATGTCGTGAGCTCAAGTAGCTAACTCTTTAAAGTATTTTGGCTTAATGCCTTGAAAGATATAGAGAAACTCCCAGTGCATTCCTTGGATGCACATCTCTATCGCAGAAGCTTCGCTGAGCCTATCTTTACAGTTTAGGCTAGCATTTCTCCATCGATTGATGAAGTCAATGACTGGTTCATCCTTTCTTTACCGAGTATTTATGAGCTCTACCATGCTGATTGTGCGTCTTATGCTATAAAAGCGATTCAGGAACTCATGTTCCAATTGCTCCCAACTATCAATGGAGTTAGGCTCAAGGTCTGTATACTAATCAAAGGCATTTTCCTTTAAGGAATGAACAAACTGTTTGACATGATAGTCACCGTGAGTTCTAACATTATTACATGTCTCAACAAAGTGTGCGACATGCTGTTTTGGGGTCCCTTTGCCCTCAAATTATTAAAATTTGGGAGGTTGATAGCCAGCATGCATTTTGAGGCTATCAATCCTTGCCGTGTAAGGCTTGGCATAAGCAAGGGAAGACTTAACGACAACATCATACTTGTCGTTGAGGTTCCCTTCAATTGGTCAATCGGGATCGTTCCCTCAGAAAAAACTTGCACATCTTTAGTCGGTGGTGTTTGTTTCACTAGATGTTCTATCTCATGAACCTCTATAGATTTTCTAGGTGCATGGTTAGACTCTCCATCTATCAGGCCTTCCACCCTATCCACTATCTTATTAATCTGAGCATCTTGATTCTGAGCGTATTTGGTCAGGCCCTAAATTGCCCTTGCCAGATTCGCAAGCTGCTCTTCTATAGATGAGGCATCAGTCACCATCATTTGCATAATCACTAGAGATGTTGGAGAGTAGCATGGATTATCATACAAGTTGATCTTTGAAGTGCTCAACTTATACGGTGTAGTCGGAGATGATGAGTTACTTGAACGACCATTACTATTTACGCCAGAGCATTTAGAACCGGAATGCTCAAGTAGAGCTAGAGTCTTCTTAAGTGATTCTGCCACACTGTTTCTTCCTTCCGAAGCACTAGCATTGGACTTTTTTCCTTTTGGGGTTAAAGATCCAAAAATTGGAGTTGGTTCGGACGACACTGGATGTGTTTGTTGTCCTAGAAAGCCTGTCTTGCTCCTTGTAACAGCTCCTAAGCTTCCAAAAGTAACACCAAGGATTTTTTTCTACTTCAGCAGTGAGCTTTGAATCAGTAGCCTTGGAAGCAGTTGATTGAGAGTTGACCATCTTGGAAGTCATTTCAGTGTTGTTGAACTTTACAGTTGGAAAAGTTAAGATGAGAGGTAGAGATTGTCCCACTGCGTGTGCCAGAATTTGTTGGACAATAAAATTTTTGAGATCGTAAAATAAATATTTCGAGATAAGAAAAATATTACAATAATCAATTTATTAATTTCAATATGTGAGCGTTACAATCTCTATAAATCCTCTGATTTGCCTTTTCAAATATAAATTCAAGGGCTTATAGCTTGATCTTGAATTTAAACTTTATTTGTTGATTTGAGGGACTTGATCTTGACTTGTGCTTGAATTAAAGACTTTTGAGCTTGTTCTTGAATATTGCGGTCTTGATCTTGAATCTTGATGAACTTGATTTGAATGCTTGAGTTTTGTAGAGAAATTGCGGCGTTTGATCCACGAGCTTTTTATTTCTTCTTGTTAGAGTTCTTGGGTCGGTCCTTTTCTTAATTATGAGACCCCTATTTATAGTTATGGAAAGGGGAAGAGTCATGATGAAGATGGACTTTCTTTGACCAATCAGATTTGAGTGATGTGGCTCTTTTTATGGGCTTTGATTTCATAGGCCTACTGCATCATTTTGACATGTGGCATGATCCTATTGGATCCTTCCCTTGACTTGGCATGTCACGTCATTTGACATGTGGTGCTTATTTGGGCCTATAGAATATTACAATTTCTTTGGCTTAATAAAGTGGGCTCATCATTTGTAGACCAAATTAATGGACTAGTCCCATAAAGATTGGACTTTATTTAAATCCATACATGTTTGGACTTAAATAATTAATCTAATTATATTAATCCACAATATTTATTTGGAATTAATCTATTTTGAATTTAATATAATCCGAATTTTGTACGGATTTCAATTTAATAAAGTTTTGTTTCCCACAGACTCGTGTCCTTGATCTATATCCACTTGGGACTTCAGTCTTTTTAGGTATTGATCACTGTTTTGCATACGACTTCTCTAAATAATTCGTACTCAGACTTCTAACTCATATCCATCTGATACTTCAATTCCTGAATAGTGTCTTAGATTCTATTATGCTTACTATTATAGTATACGACTCGTACCCTAACTTATGACTGGGATACTAGAGTCGTATCTTTTTCATACTTGGTTTCTTGATTTGGCTTTTGGTTTTGTTCCTCATACGATTTAGCATACGAGTGGTAACGAATGGTTACGACTCAAGAGCAGGCTCGTATACTAAGAGGAGTTGGTATTTTTATCCTCTGTTCATCCAAATAATGTTATAAACTTGTTATACTTGTAATTCACGCCAAAGTGCATCATATCTAACAAAACACCTTAAGTTCGTGCATAAATTCATGGTTTTAAGCATCAAAAGTGTCATGTTTCCACGCCACATCACACGTCTAGCACAGCCTGCAGATGAATCTCTCAAAGACTGATCGTCACCCTTACTAGGGTGAATACTAGTACCAAACTAACCACCGTCAGTGGTCTGAAAAACTGCCTGAACTGGTCGACTAGTCTGACTAGTCTGAAGAGCTGCCTGAACTGGTCGTCTAGTTTGACTAGTATGACTCTAATGTGAAGGATACCCAACATGAGAACTATAGCCTCTGAATTGGGAACTAATATGGCTCCCACTAAATCTGCCCTGGTACTTGGGCCTCTTATCACGACCCTCATGGTGCATGTCCTCCATTACTCTAGTATAATCTAAAACCTCCGCAAAAGTTCTACCCGTAGCAACTAGACTCTGAGTAGCCATCTGAATAGGGAGCCTCACTCCTCTCAAAAAGCAGTGAACTCTCTCATACCCAGTATCCAAAATAAAAGTCACATGCCTAGATAGCTCATGGAAATGGGCCTCATACTCAGCGACTGTCATAAAATCCTGCTCCAATCTGGTGAACTGATCCGCAGTTGATCTCTAAGGCTGCGTGTTATTTACTTCTCCAAGAATATCTCAGAGAACTGAGTCGATAATAGGGGAGAAGCTCCGTCTGGCCTAGAACTCATAAAACCTCTCCACCAATGTCAAGCAGATAAATCCAACTGAAATATGATGTAATCCACACCACGAGTCTCAACAAGGCCTAGTCTACAGAGCCTATCCTTGCAAGCAGTAAGAAACTCAAATGCATCCTCACTAGGAGCACCAGAAAACCTAGGTGGAGCCAACCTCAAAAATTTACCCAACATCTTCTGATCCCCAACAGACATAGCAGGCTAGGTCATAACTGGCTGAGTGGCCATCGGCTGAACAACTGCCAGCATAGAAGGAACCTCAACTCTAGAAACTGTAGCTATAGGTTGCACTCCTGCCCCACTAGCCTGTGCATCATCAATAATACCCAACAGTTGAACCATGATGTCTCGAAGCAATAAAGAGGGAATATAACTTGGTGGAGCTTGGGCTAGTCTCTGGCCCACCGCTAGCTGTGGCGGAGGAATCTATGGCTCAGGTATAGGAATGGGGTTTTAGGGAGGCAGCCCATCCTGGTCCCTAACTGGGGATATATCATGAGGTTGTTCTTAAAAAGAAGTAGGATCCCTGGGCTCAATCTCGGGATCCTCCTCACGCATAGCTGTAGCACGTGTCCTGGGCATCTGCGAAAGAGTAAAGTCAAGAAAATATCCTACAAACCAACTCAAACTCTTAGCACAATATGAGTAAAAGAAGTGAAGGACTCCGAAGAATATCCCACAGCCTCCTAAAGATAGAAAATACATGTCAACGTTCTAATCCTTAGGACTCTATTAGACACTTGTTATTGTAACGACAATACTGGTGAAACCTAGGCTCTAATCCCAATTTGTCATGACCCAATTCACAAGTCATGATGGCACCTACTAAAACCCATCAGTAGGTAAGCCAACACCGTAACCCAGAGCTAAGTCAATGGGTTACTTCGATAGGAATGCCCAACCAACATAAATACACGAATACAATTATAATCAACAGTGTTCCACTAAAAGAAGATAGTCAAAATACGGATACCAATCCCACGACATAGTAATATCAGTACAAGAGCATGTAAGTTTAATAATAGGAAATAACTCATAAGTCTAAAATAGTCAATACATTTCATCTCGAACACAAAAGACTGAACACAAATAAAGGTAAATGGGTGAATCGAAACTCCAAGAGCTCACCCTGTCTCTGGAAGATCAACACTGCACGAACTCAACTCAACGACGATAACTAGTACTCAGATCTGCACCAAAATAGAACAAAAATATAGTATGAGTATCAAAACAACGGGTACTCAGTAGGAATCATCGGTCGATTGAGCTAAATTATGATATAAAGCAAGATCATCAGTTAACGAAACAAGGTTCACTAACTAGAATTCTAGACTTCAAGCCATCAAGTAAGATAGACACATAGTAGTCAACTAATAACCACACAACTCACTTAAATAAGCCATATACCTTAATTAATTCATTTACCCAATACTATAAAAACTTACTAGGTAAATCCTCAAATGCTACACAATGCTCGAGAGCAAGTTCGATATTAAAGATCTTGGAGTTGCGGATGTGATCTTAGGAATAAAAATCAATTGAACTCCACAAGAGTTGGCATTGTCACAGTCTCATTATATCGAAAATGTACTTGACAAATTCAAGTATATGGAATTCGGTATTGCCAAGACTCCATTGGATGTGAGCTTTGCACTTCGAAAGAATGAAAGTGAAAGTGACTCACAATTGGAGTACGCAAGAGTATTGAGATGTTTAATGTATATAATGAAATGTACACGACCAGACATAGCATGCGCTATTAGTAAATTGAGTCGGTACACGAGTAATCCCAACAAAACTCATTGGATGACAATGAAAAGAGTTTTGGGGTATCTTAAATACACTCAAGACTATGCTTTGCATTATAATAAATATCCCGCGATACTCGAAGGATATAGTGATGCAAATTGGATCATCGGATCGAATGAAGTAAAATCCACAAGTGGATATGTATTTACTCTCGGTGGAGGAGCATGTCATACCCCAAATCCCATTGGAGTGGACTGGCACCCGTAGCCAAGGATGCCTGGGAGAACTCGTTCATAATCTATACTTTCACATTTATATTACTTATGAAAATTAGAAATTTGGGCAGCACTTCGTTGTAAATAGAAGAAAACAGTACCTGTATCAGCCCAGCAGACACGCATAAATATATATATAAACAGTAATTGGCCGTCAGAGCCATCACGTCTATCAACCAAACACTCCTATGGCTGTACAATATGTCTACAAAAGCCTCTACATAGATACACAACTGAGTTAGGGTCGGGACAAACTTCCGCCCACAAAAGACTTTTATACAAATACCAAAAATACATATAGAAATGACTTGGGATGCCCTGAAACAACTGGAGCTCACCACTAACAACAGAATGTCCTGGCTCTTACTATGGAGGTGTACGACCTGAAGTACCTATTCCTGCAGGCATGAATACGGGTCCCCCGTGAAGGACGTCAGTACGAAAATATGTACTGAGTATGTAAGGCAGTGAGTATCAAGATGAGATACAAAAGATCAACAGAACCCAAATACCAGTGAATAAACAGTATGAGTAGACCACACTTAAAAGAGCTGATGGGATACCTGCACATTACTTTCATATCATTACTTCTCGTAATCCTTATCAATACATATCATATGTCATACAATGGCCAACTGATCAGTGGTACTAGTACAATACATCAGGGACCACCCCTGGAATAACATATATACATAAACTTTATAATACAATGGCCAACTGATCAGTGGTACTAATACAATACATCATATCATCAATTTAAAATACAGACATTCCATTTCTTAATTCAATTAATCTTTGAGATTGGTTACTTTGTAGTCACACCTCATGGAACTTGAAACCATGATACCTCAATAGGAAAATATGTAAATAGGTAATCAATATCATGAAAATGAAGTAGAGAATCATGGATACCTCATTAAACCATTTTGGAGTCAACAATAGTATATGGACATTTTTTTGACTAGCCGGACATCTTAAAAGTGAAAACAAGTTCAATTGGTAGTGTCGAAGATCATATGATGTTATTATGTGTCATGTGTCGTAGGACAATGTTGGAAGCTTACTTGAGAGTGCCATGAGTCATTATTCATGCCAAAGATTAGATAGAGTATGTCTTACATACCTTGATATAACCACTTCAATATAAGTCCAACTTGACTTCCCGTACTCTTCGAACACTTATCTACAATAAGTCATTTGTGGCAAACTAGTATTAGCACCAAACCTTACCATTTAGGTATTAACTTCACCAAATAATGTCTAGGAAGTAATCCTTTAACTCATTAATAAGAGTGCTACATACATCCTCTTATACTCTTATTACATTCACATATCATGCCTTTTCATGAAATATCCCTCAACATCACTCTTAGCCTTTATTTCCCTTCTTAATCACCATCCAATACTAATATGATCACTAGGCATACATAACCACCAATATAATGATATATCACCACAATTCATCCTCCATAATCCAATACAACAACTTCCATAATTTACTACTAATAATTTATACAAAATAATTCATAACTATGTTTCTAGTTATCTTCCAACATCAAAACAATACTCATAATCCTTTATCAATACTTATTCATGGATAAGAATCAAGAATAAATAATATTCATACCTTAACAATGAACTCTTGTATTTAGAATCCTCCTTACATAACCATGGGGTGCTTCTCGAAGCTTTCGAGATGGTGAACACAACTACGGAACCAATTCGAATTTTCTACGGTTGAATCACAAAATATTTGAAGTTGAAATTAGGCTAGGGTTTCACCTTCTCTTAATAATTGGATGATATATGATATCTATGAAGCTAAGTGTAGGTTTATAAAGACCCATTTTCGTCCAAGAGGTAATAGAAAATGACCATTTTGCCCTAAAAATTTAAATAAATCCGAATCTGTCCCCAGTGGACAGTTTTGACAGGCTGAAGTAAATCGATCATAACTCTTTTCTCCGGTATCGGATTCGGGTGAAACCAGTTGCATTGGAAAGATAATTCAAAGGGCTTTCATTTTCATATAAAGTATACCACCCAGTTCTTCTTTTACAAGGAGTTATGGTCATTTAAAGTTGACCCAAAAATCTGTCCCACAATTCTATTTTTTTTTTATAGGCTGTAGTAAAACGGGTATAGATCCTTACTCAGACATTGGATTTGGATGAAACCAATTTCATCGGAAATAATACTCTCGGAGCTTTTCGTCGATATATAGCAGCTCACACAGTTCTTTTTGTACAAGGAGTTATGATCGTCTAAAGTTGATCCAAAAAAATAATTGCCTAGCTGCAGTAATTTTCCTGCAGATTTACTGTTCACAGACTCCCTGGCCACCGTTTTGAAATTTCGAATGTGCTTGCTTATATGAAATACTCCTCTGTTTTGGGCAAACTTTATATCATCGGAAAGCTTATTCCAATACCTACACATACAACTATTGACGGGATACTTCCGAACACTATAAACTTAATTTAACCCATACGCAATCCTTTAGGACTCCATATAATCGCGATAAGTGTACGAAAAAAAATTTACGGGGTTTTACAGAGCAGTTTCTTAGAAATTATCCAAACAAACTTATATTGCTCGCTCTACAATGGAATCTGAATTTATCGCATTGGATAAAGTCGGTGAAGAAGTAGAATGGCTCCAAAATTTTTTGGAAGATATTCCTTATTGGCCCAAACTAGTGGCACTAGTATGTATACACTGTGATAGCCAAGCGGCAATAGGTAGGGCAGAAAGCATGATGTACAATGATAAATCTCGTCACATACGACGAAGACATAATACCGTTAGGGAACTTCTCTTTAGTAGAATTATCATTGTTGACTATGTAAAGTCAAAGGATAATGTATCGGATCCACTTACAAAAGGCCTAGCTAGAGAAAGAGTGGAAAGGACATCCAAGAGAATGAGTTTAAGGCCTATGACAAGTCAGCATGACGGTAACCCTACCTAGCAGACTGGAGATCTCAAGAGCTAGGTTCAAAGAGATCAAACAAAGTTGTGACTGACAGGTTCAACATTGTCAATATACCCAACTCATTCTCATGATGTAGACAATGGTTAGTAAACAAGGATAAGACTTAAGGTGAAAAGTTTTTTAATGATTATCTAAATTTGGCAAATTTGACCAAATAGTTTAATCTATAGGATTGAACGTTTAGAAATCACCTATGTAAAGGCGAAGTGGAAGCCGCTTCAAGGAGAATGTTAGTAAAGGTCTATTCTCTAAACTCTCATGAAATTGGGACGTGTTCATGGCTGAAAAGAATAAAATTGTGAGAACCGTAAATGGTAAAAGACTGGTTGTGTGACATGTGTTGTCAAGGTGTACATTAAATCTCGACGGTTCAAAGATATCAAATCTACCGATTGATCGAGTGCTTTCGATGTATGTTCACCACGAAAAGTTCAAAGGGAAACCCACTTATCCAGATGGAATTAGTCTTTGCTTGATGATCACATACTTGTCTGTAAAATTTTATGAAAAATAGTCATTCCCCATTCATGTGCGGGATTGTTGGGTTCAACGTATATGAAAAGTGTGAATGGAAAATGGAGGAACACAAGTGAAAGGAAAAATAGAGAAGAAAACACTAAAATGGAAAGTGTACTCTAAAATGGAAAGTCTACTATTACTCCCACATTGGTGGGAGAATATGACTTTCAAGTGTTTATATTAAGAAACACTTATTCCACTTGGTAAGTGAGGCAAGAAATAAGAGATGCCTCGCGCCGTCTTCGTTGCTCGCTCGGCTCAACTTCGACTTCGGATTTGAAAAATGATCGATCGATAAGATTTATCTTTTTGGATAAAATTTATTTGACAGAAATTTAATCTGAAGGGAAAATAAAAAACGCAGTAAATTTTTCTGTGTTTTGATTCTCCAGTTATATGCATGCATGCAACGTTTCAAATTGATGCTTCAAAAAGATGAACTGTTTCGAACTGATGCTTCAAAAGGATGCAATCCTTCAACGAAATGACACACTAATTCATGAAATGGTTTGTCTGTTCGAAAAAAATGCAATCTTTGGACAAACAGACATGATTTTTCAGGAAAGGTCACACCTTTTAAAGTGAACCATTGCCACTTTTCAGAAGAGGCGTATGAAGACTATATAAACCTGCTTTCATCTACAGATTTAGATACGAATTTTTGGGATTACAAACTCTGCTCTAGTCTTCAAAACATTCTGTGTGATCAATCAAACTATTGAGTGAGTTCGTTGAATCCAACAATTTCAGGTACCACTATTGTTCGGATTGAAGGCTATTTTATCCTGGGAGGAAGGTTGCATAACCTCGGGTATAGTGAGGGGAATTATTCCTTAAGAACACTCCGTGAAGTCGGGGGACTTGGCCTTACAAATTCTATTTCATCTATTTTATGAAAATAAACACACTTCTTAGATAGATTATTCATAATCTAGTGTTGAAGGTGTTAAATAACTTCAAAAGTATTCTTGTCTTAGACTTGAACTAGAGTTGAAGTTGGTGTTGCATGTTGATACAAGATCAAACCAACAACAACAAGAGCTTCAAGATGCCACGAATTTCAGTCCAATAACACAAGAACAACCAGTTTTTAGTTTCTGTTTTTCAGCAACAACAACACAAGAAACTGGGTTCTTAGTTTTCTTGAATGTTTTATGTCAAGTTATCTATCTTTCATTATCTTGTTGTTATTACTGATTTTGTTATCTTCAAGTCTAGTGAAGCCGTGTGGGGCTCTTTTCGATTCACTAGCATTGTTATCCTTCTTATTGTTCTTGTATTGTTGGACTGAAAAACCGAAATAAAAACTGGTTGTTCTTGTGTTGTTGTTGCTAAAAACAGAAACTAAAAACTGGTTGTTCTTGTGTTGGTCCTCCATGCATGTTCTTGTATTATCGAGGTGACCAATTCTTGAGCCTCTATGTGTTGGCCTCCAAAGATGTCATCGAAAGATAAGATGACCATTTGTCCCGTATCACATGTATACAAATTTTTGTACCCGAATACCATAATATAATAATAAGTACATTAATCTAGTAATTATCTAATATTTTTTTGTGATGAATGAGGTTGACAGGAGATGAGTGACAGGTGGAAAATCATTTTCCCGGGAAAGAAAGGTTAGCCTAGTAAGAAAGTGAGGCAAAACAAAGATTTTACAGACTTTCTTAAAAGGGTGGTTGCCCCTCTTTGTTTAGCATATATTTTTTCCACCAAATAAAAAGATCATAAAAAATAAAAAGCTAACAACCCTTGCATTCTTTAATTTCGTGGAAATTATTTAACACGGGGGTTGCAAAAACATCTTTTTCCGTGTCTAAGAAAAGAAGGGGATAAAAAGCAAACTACCACCAGAACATCAGAGACTGAAAACCGGAGAAGATCAGAAATTGGGTAGGGGAATGATGATGGTGGATCTGGGTTCGTTCTCCGACCAGAAATTTGACCCCCAAAAATGGATAAACGCAGCGTGCCAGTCACGACACCCACAGGATCCACTGGACAAACACCTGGTGGATCTGGAAATGAAGCTTCAGATGGTGTCCGAAGAGATCGCCGCTTCCCTTGAGGAGCAAAGCGCTGCCGCACTCCTCCGTGTTCCCCGCGCTACTCGGGATGCCATCCGCCTCCGTGACGATGCTCTCTCTCTTCGTTCCTCTCTGTCCGCCATCTTCCTAAAGCTTAAAAAAGTTCACCTCTCTTTTCCCTGCATTTACATTTTCTTTTTCATTGTTGATATATATATATATATATAAGAAATGTGAAAGATGAATCCTCCCGAAGAATACAAGTAAATGTACATCTCAAACCCCAAACTAGTTGGGGTTGCCTCTATAATTCCTCAGTGTTTATCCTGAACTCATATGGTAAAAGAAAGAAAGAAACAAAGGAAGAAGGAAGAGTATAAGAGCATTTGTATTTAACCTAAACTTGCCAGGATCGGCTATATAAATCTTCACTAACCATGTGTATCCAATCAAACTCATCTCATGCCTTAATCATACCAAATAAAAGTAAAAGTAAAAAGAAATTTAAATATATCAATAATAGTATAATATTTAGTTCCTGTATTCTTACTGCATATATATCTATGATTAGACTAAATATACTCCTAGAAAAGCGTTGGAACTAAATAAAAGTACTTACATGGCTCTAGATATCCCTAACTAGTTGATATTACTGATATAAATCTTTTTGTTCGATTGTGTTCTATTTATCTAATTAGACTAAATATACTCCTAGAAAAGCGTTGGAACTAAATAAACGTACTAACATGGCTGTATGTATCCCTAACTAGTTGATATTACCGATATAAATCTTTTAGTTCGATTGTGTTCTATTTATCTAAGTTTGCTTGAATTCCAAGAAATTGTAAGTCATTTCAAGACAGCTTCCTTCCATGTTATTTCAGGTTTACCTCGGCCCCTTATAGCACCTTCACTTTACATTGTCTCATACGTATGTGTCGGTACATCTGGAGGTTGATGCAAGGCTTGACAAGACCATTTTAAGTGACCTTGATAAGAATCGGGTTACTTGAAAAAAAAAAGAAAATAATGAGCAAATTGAAAAATAGGAAGACTAAAGACTAGAAAAATAAAATGGACGAAATTAGAGAAATAAATCCCTAAATCTCAAACATAATTGCTAAGAACCATAATTGATTGTATTAAACCTAATTAGGGGATTTGGGCTAGTCATATATACAAGCAGATTTAGTTCAAGAACTTAGATGAAAGTGATCTAGACCCCTAATTGAATAATTAAAGATAATAATTAGTATGAGACTAATTACCTTCTCCAATTAGTTCAAATATGAACCATAAATATCAAGCACAAAACTAATCTTAACTCTTAAAGAAATCGTTCTTGTGAGGTTGTAAGATAACTTCTAACTAGCCAAAACACAAAGGTGTACAAAAAAGAACTCTCAAGAATATTGATAATAATGTTGTTGTAAAAAAAACAAATCCACCCCTAGATATAGGGGAAATTTCGAGCAATCATATGTCAAATAGAATGGGATTCGAATTCTATTCTTGTGGAAATAGTAAATCGTAAAACCTAACTAGGAAGCTAGAAAAATATGTAAAATAAATGTCATCACTTATTCCAAAAACTACCTAACAAAGAAAGGGAGTAAGTCACAAATTTTTGCACCAAAGCACACAGACTTGCATGTAAATCAGTCTTTTGGGTCGTGTAACTCTTCCCATGTTAGGCGTGCAAATCGGCTCACTTTGGGTAGAAATTTCAGCTCTCTTTTCTGCTCTTCTTGACCTCTATGTTGTCCTAATTTTCCTCCTCTTGGACTCGGGCTTGGACCATGAAATACGTGCAGCACTTAGCCCACTTCTATAATTCTTGGGCTCTTCTTCCACAATAAGCATCTTCTTGATTTCCCATTGAAGCCTAGCAACCTTGCCTGGCATCTCCTCAACTTCCAAAGCTTCACTCATGTTCTTATGGAGACATGCCATCTTGAATGCTATCAGATCTTCTCTCATTTAGCCTCAACGCATGCTACTTGCACCTTTTAGTGGTCATTTTTTATCTTATCTATAATCGCATGTTGATCTTAGCATCTCCATCTTTGTGACACTTTATCTTATGGATACTCTAGCGCCTATATTCATTACATAACATTACAGGTGAAGTAATTTTTTGTCAAATTAAAGTTGCCATATGTCTTCCCTCCAATAACTGTGGGTTTTTACCAGGAGTATGTGTGCTCTGTAGAATTTTTAATGAGGCTCCGCAGAAATTAAACCAATGAGTCTTTCCCCCTCTCACAACTTTGAATTCCTTCGCAGGCCGAGGGATCATCTGCTGAATCTGTAGTTACACTAGCAAAAGTTGATTCTGTCAAGCAGAGAATGGAAGCTGCATATGAAACATTGCAGGTAATACTTTTGTCAAAGTAATGTTTAACTTAAATTTTACCTCTGGATAAAAACATTCCCTGTATCTAAGGATACACTAGCAATTATTGCTGTTTCCTGCTAATTTTATGTTTTTATGACCTCTAAATACTTGAATTTTCTTATTCTAAGGATGCTGCTGGTTTAACCCAATTAAGCTCAACAGTGGAGGAAGTATTTTCCAGTGGTGATCTTCCACGGGCTGCAGAAACTCTGGCTAATATGAGGCACTGCTTGTCTGCTGTTGGAGAGGTGGGTTTACTTGCATGTTTCATGCCACTGTGTGTTGCATGGGCAGTGAAGTAGTTCTTGCTTTATTAAGTCTCCTGCTATTTTCAGGTTGCCGAATTTGCCAATATTAGGAGGCAGCTTGAAGTTTTAGAAGATAGACTAGACTCAGTGGTCCAATCTCGACTAACAGATGCTCTAAGCAATCGAAGGGTGACTTTAGCTCTCTTTCTCCTTGTAACCCTTTTCTAAAAGTTATATTTATGTTTTCAAATGAATGCATTCTTCCACGATGAACCAGTAAGGAAACTGTAAAAAACCCTTGTTGCCATTTCATAGGTTGATGTTGCCCAAGAAATGCGTGCGATTCTACTGAGAATTGGGAGATTCAAGTCGTTAGAGCTTCACTACACCAAGGTCCACCTCAAGCCAATACAGCAGCTTTGGGAAGATTTTGACTTGAGGCAGCAGGCTAAGAAAGTTGCAAATGCGAAAAGTGAAATAGATAGAGTATCAAATTCTCAGGATTTTCAATCATCCATGATATCATTCTCAAGTTGGCTGCCTAGTTTCTACGATGAATTATTGCTTTATCTTGAACAGGAGTGGAAGTGGTAAGGATAGCGTTTCTGCATCTTTTTCTCAGATAATACTACTTAGTTTTGCACCTAGGGCTTTGGTCCAGTGGAAGGACGCAATGCGAGATGTGACAGTGGGGCGTATGTCATGGTTAGAACCCTGCTGCTGACTAAAAACCTGGAATTTAAGTGAAAGCAGGGTAGAGGGGGAAGCTGTATTCTCCAGAGTTTTGAACTGTGGACCAACTAATTTTGGGCCAGCTAACTCACTTGGGAATTTTGGTTATCAAAAATGAAAGAAAAAATCTACTTCGTTTTCCTCCTAGACATTAGAAGTCATATGCTCTCTTGCTTTCAGATTTCTTAACTTTGTCTTACTTGAGGTTGCTGTTTAAGCATGGTCATATGCTGGACTGACATCTAGATATTGGTTCTTATAAGTACAGCTTAGGAATGAAAAAGTTCACTATCAGAAGTTGTGGTTTACACGAGAGTATGAACCTGGAAGATCCAGGGTTGAAATGCTCCTATAGATCTCTGTGCGATTCTGGCTGCTCTAACATTGGTGGGTAGATTATCTGACACCGATGGTTCTGGACTATAGCAGACTGCCTGATCAATAGGTATTGGTGTAGAATGAAAAAACATGAAATGGAAAAAAAACTGCTCGTGCTTTCCGATTTCTTTTGTGGCTTCATTTCCCTTGCATATTCTTTTTTCTCTTCTCTTCCTTAGGTGAACTCTATTTTGTCTCCAGTAAATCTTTTTCCTCCTTATTACAATGGAAAAATTAAGGTCAAAGCCTGCATGCAACCTGTGGGTGATGGACTGCAGATTTGGCTGTTTCCATTTTTTCTTTTTGATAAGTTAGGATTTAGATAAGGTTGTTACTATTCCAAACTGATAGGCAGAAAGAGAAACTTGGTAACCATAAAAAAGCGTTTTTGAAGTTAAGGATTATAGGAGAGACGGAACTGGCATTCAAGTATATACCCGACCCAAGCTGTTAAAAAGAAGCTTACATGCAACCATAACATTTTTATGTCCCATTCCGGATGTATTCAGACAGAAACTTTGGAATCATCTCATCGGTTTCTTGAACAATATGATGTGGCGAGTATAATGTTGAGTGGAATTGAGACATCTTTTATGCAGTTCTTACTTTGTCACACTTAAAAGGGTGAAAGCATATTGGTTTTCAGGTTAAGGGGTCTGGAACTAAGTGGTTAATTGGTTTGGGGTGTGTGAGAGAGAGCATTGAGTGATTAATTGGTGAAATATTAATATAAGTTAAACAACGACATAAGATGTCAATGTAGCTACTTCCAAGGCAGCATGGGCTTCTAGAAGCAGTATAATTTGGTGAGAGGCTTCAAGTGACTGGTCTAACAGATGCATTAGAAGAGGCTAACATAGAAATCTCTACAGTCCAATGACCCACAGAACTTCTCTAGAAATTCTCCTTACATAGAACCGCAAAACCTTATAGCTAGAAGTACACCTTTTTCAGCCAAAATCTATCAACATCAATGCAACTAATTATGATTTTTCGCCCAAAAAGATAGCATAAATTTTCCTTATCAAAAAAATAAAAATAAAAAATTATATATATCTACATACACTAGAAATAGGAGCCCGTGCCAGAACAACCCAATATATTTTACTTTTTGTCCAAATTTATATGGTACAGATGGAAGTTGGAGAGCCCACCAAATTTTTTGTATGATTTTTAAGTATTCTAAGTTATTAATTATTGATTTATTCTACATTTACAAAATTTTCAGATGCTCTTTGTTATTCTATTTGTTTTTTTGCAAACATGAATTGAATTTTTTAATTATCTCGGAGCCTTAGAGGAAAGAAAAATCGTTCTTTGCTTTGACTTTGATGAAGTTTTTTTACTACCAAGGATGCTAATGTAATACCCCAAATCATTTTGATTATGTATGTAACACTCAATGGGTTGCTGATTTTAGAATAATAAATACCTCACAAAGCTGGAAGATGAATTGCTTAGCCAAGACTGTCTTGACCTTAGCCTTTTTTTTCTATTTAGCTTCAGATTCCTGTTCGTGATCCCAGCCTTGAAATCATTCACTCCATCGCCTCCTCAGTCTTCTTGCATCTTTCTTTCTTTTCAAATTGACTAAGCGCCAAGCCTACTTGTGAAGGGAAGAGTCGTTGGGCTATTGCAGAGTGAAGGAAGGCGGAAAGGTCTCTTGTCTTGTCCTAGGCCTACTTGGGTCAACACCCATAAAGTGTTGAATATATTTTTTAAGTTGTTAGTTATTATGCTTTATAGGACTTTCTATGTAATTTTCAAGTAATATATGATACTCTCACTATCCCAATTTATATGGCATTGATAGAATTTGGAATGTCAAACAAATTTTTTATGCGCCTTTAAATGTTTTAAGTTGTTAATTATTGTGGTTTATAACACTTTTTATGGAATTTTCAAGTAATATATATTACTCCCTCTATCCCAATTTATGTTGAACCAATAGAATTAAGAGACTCAATCAAGAATATTTATGCCTTTTGAATATTTAAAATTGTTAGTTATTGTAATTTATAGTGCTTGTTACGTTCTAGAAGCAAGCATGTTAACCACTAGCTGCCTGCTTTTGGCCGCTTCTAAATAGTATAATATATAACAGATTAAATAGAAAAGTAGGATAAACTAATTAAAATGGAAAAAGTATAAAATTTACCAAAATGCCCTCGGCTAGAAGCAAACATGTTGACCACTAGCTGCCTGCTTTTGGCTGCTCCTAAATAGTATAATATAGTATAATATAATATAATATAATATAATATAATATAATGTTGACCTCCTGTGTCAAATCACTGAACTTGCACTCCAAGTATTTCACCGTGGTCCTGCTTAACCTAAACCCTTTAGACTCTAGGGTTTTGTCTCCAAACATCCAACTTATCATTAACTCCTCCCTAATGAGAACTACATCATTAACAAGTAGTATACACCAATGCACTTCCCCTTGTATATGCCGCATCAATACATCCATTACCAGGGCGAATTAAAACTACTAAGAGTTGATCCCCGGTGCAACCTTGTCAAATAGGGAAGTGTTTCGAATCTTCTCCCACCGTCCTCACAAGAGTTTTTGCTCCGTCGTTGTACATGTCCTGAATCGATCTAGTGTATGCCACGAAAACTCCTCTAACCTCCAAGCACCTCCCTAGAATCTCCCTGGGACTGTCATACGCCTTCTCAAGTTCCATAAACACCATGTGTAAGTCGTTCATCCTCTCCCTATAGTGTTCCACCAATCTCCTCACAAGATGAATGACCTCGGTAATTGAGCAACCTGACATGAATCCAAACCGATTCTCGAAAATAGTCACAATCCTCCTCATCCTCAACTCTACCACCCTTTCCCAAACCTTCATAATGTGACTCAACAACTTGATACCCCTATAGTTGTTGCAAGTTTGAATGTCACCCTTGTTCTTGTATAAAGGAATCATCGTACTCCATCTCCAAGTTTCGGGCATCTTTGCCGTCCTAAAAATAATGTCAAACAACGCTGTCAGCCACTCCATACCTCATAAATTGGGATAGAGGAACTACTTGTTTTCTCACACCTAAAATTGAAAACAAACAAGTGAATTGCTTGACAATACATATCATATTCTCAACTCTTTTAAAGGTTTTTCTTAGATTTTTTCCTTACTATTATCCAAAATGAATAAGGAGGCAATCGCCCAAACCAGAGGTCTTGGGTTCGAGCCTTGGGAATGGACTCACCATTACTAGGGAAAGGCTACCCCCAAAGTGTAACTTTCTGGTGCAAGTACGAATAAGCTGGGTACCAAAGCAGAAAGACAGACACCAGGTGGGAAACCGAAAAATATGGTTACTTGTGGAAGCAACCGGGTTGGTGTTTCAACTGTACTTTAACACCTTTAAACCATATGCATACTCGAAAACAGTCTTCATGAAGAAATTAATATACAAAAGATATTATGTTTGCCACATTCTAGAAAGGTAAAGAGAAAAGAGAAGAGGGATTCTACTAACTTGGCTAGTCTCAATTTATGAGGAAGATGACTTTGATTCAATACCAACCAACCTCTTGCTTTATAACCCACAGACGGCCTTTCCCACCCAACCCCCTCCCTCGAAAAAAGGTCAAGAAAATATAGAAGAGAAAGAGGAGACAAATTATGATATCTTAATTTAATGTTGCTCTAGTGAACAATAGGTTCTTATATTTTTTTGGTGCAGGTGTCTGTTTGCCTTTCCAGAAGAGTACAGAACTCTTGTACCAAATTTACTAATTGAAACAATGTCAGCTATTACTGTGAGTTTTGCATCACAGATCAACCTTGCCACTGGGGATGCCGTGCCTGAGACAAAAGCCTTGGCTAAAGGTGTGGTTTTATTATTCTTTAGGAGTTCTGGAGAATCATGATCTAAACATAGACTTCTTGTTCTCTTGCACAGTTGCACGTAGTAGTATTATCTAAGCATAAGTTTATCATGTTTTCTGATCTTTCGGTTATGATGCTGCCTTCTCTTTTTCATCCAACTTTCTCTGCCTTCTCTTTTTCATCCAACTTTCTGAAGAATCGATGTCCAACTAATTCCCAAGCATATAAATGGCTTAAAGTAGTATTTATATGGAAGATTCAAAAATGAAGTTTTGAGCATGCAAATCAACTATTTGGATGTCACTATTACCACTTTATGCATGGAAAGATTCGGCTCTAATTTCCCCATTATATTCTTTTTGGATTTCACTATCTCTATACTTGGATAATCAAAGTTTTTGGATGTTTTCCATCCATTCTGCCTCAGATTTTGCATTGAATTTCAGGTATAATTGAAATTTCAAATGGAGATTTGCCAAAAGGTGCAAAGATTCAGACTAAACATTTGGAAGCTCTAATTGAACTTCATAATACAACTGGGAGCTTTGCTAGGAACATTCAACACCTGTTTTCAGACGCTGATCCTCAAGTTGTGTTGGATGCTCTGAAGGCAGTCTACTTTCCTTATGAATCTTTCAAAAGGCGGTATGCATGCATGCAAAAAGCAAATATTCTTGTTTATCCCTTTTGTCTTCACATTTTTTTCCACTGCATGTGGCACTCCCTTGTCCAGATACCAAATTTTCTCTATTCATTTTTCCGGTGCTTCCTTTTGAGGAGCAGCACTTTTATTCTCATGCGAAGGTCTTTTATTTTATTGCAATGCATTTATGGTGTGTGATTTGAGTTGAGTACCACCATCATGTAAGTTGTATATATAGCTTTAGCCCTTTCAAGTCTTGGATTATCGAGTAGGAAAAGTTAGTTCTCGTCTAGATGATTGAAGTTGCAGAAATATAGTGCTTTTGATGAGGATAGCAATATGCGTTAGTTGATTCTTCTTTTAATGCTTTTCTGCAAGTATTTTAGGAATAATGACTACTTAGCATCTTGTGGTATGTGATATTACATCACTCTGTTTTTCCCTCACATCCTAGACCTTTATGCTAGATGAAGCACAGCTGGAGCTGGTTGTAATAAGTATCAACTTGTAGGTCCATTAACATGAGATTTCCTGCTTAAATTTTATCATCCTGATATGATCAGGCGTGTTGACTATTTACATGTGAAGGTCTTATCATTGGGTGGTTCTCTTAGACTGACTGTTGAGCATTTTTTTCAAATACTTTGTCTGGTGTCATTGGAGGATCTAAATTGTAATCTCAAGGTCATGTGCTTTTCAGTATCAAGTATCCCTACCCTAAATGCTTCTAAATTTGTGATCTAGATATGGACAGATGGAGCGTGCCGTTCTTTCTGGTGAGATTGCAGGACTTGATCTCAGAGGAGCTGCTGTTACTCTTGTGGGAGTCCAGGGAGTTGAACTTAGTGAAACTATCCGAAGGATGGAAGAATCAATTCCACAAGTCATTTTGCTTCTTGAAGCAGCAGTCGAAAGATGCATCAACTTTACTGGTGGTTCTGAGGTGGATGAACTAATTATTGCGCTGGATGATGTCATGCTACAGTATATTTCCACTTTGCAGGAAAACGTAAAATCATTGAGAGCTGTTTGTGGGTTGGATGTGGATGCTATTAGTACCAAAAAAGATACTGGAGCAGAAAGAAGGGAAGCAGCTTCAAATGCACGTAAGGTTGACTTCACATCAGGTGAGGAGGAGTGGTCATTTGTTCAAGGTGCACTGCAGATCCTCACAGTTGCTGATTGTTTAACCAGCAGATCTTCAGTCTTTGAAGCTTCCCTCAAGGCTACTCTTGCTAGGTTGAGTACAAGCCTCTCTCTCTCAGTTTCTCGGTCAAGTATCGATCAAAACAAGCCAGATGTAGTCAATGATGATGGAACTGGGCAATTATCTGTGGCTCAAAAGGCTGCCTTGGATGTGGCAGCTGTGAGATTAGTGGATATTCCTGAGAAGGCTCGGAAGCTTCTAAATTTATTGGAGCAGGTCAGTGGCTCCCACAATAGTTACACAGATCTGGGAGTTTGTCTTCCTCTGATTCCCTTAGCAATTCTATCCTTTCTTTAATTCCTTTTAGGGGTCTTTTGGTACACCGGATAGGATAAACAAGGATATCCTGATACGGGTGTCACGGGCTCTAGACCATTTACTAGAAGTCAAGCTCGAGAACTACAAAGGCTTCAAGGCGTGTTTATGAAAATGGATGCGGTTGGGCTTGTTGCAAACTCGCCCAAGGGAGTGTACGTATTGACATGTGGGGGCTGACATTAGGGGCCCAAAATACAACCCCAAGGCTGCCCCAAACACTCCACACCCTCCCCTTTCATTAAGGGCAAAGGGGTCCTTTTGCCATCCTTTTTGTAAAGACTATTTAAGGTGTTTCTTTAGTCTTGTTCTCTTAGTTAGCTTATTCTTAAAAATCACTTGTAATATTGAACATCATCTGCTTCTCAAGAAGAGAGTAGACCACCATTTGACACCACAAGAAATGGTTTCTTCTTGTGTTGTGTGTATCGGCTAGAAACGAGAGTGCTTGAGGGAACCGAGCTCCTCTTGTGTTCCGTAAGGACGTGGTGCTTGTTAACTTGTTTTGTAGAGGTTTTAGAGTATTAATACACTCTTTAGTTGCTGCATTATGAGTTCTCCTTGCGTCAAGTTACATATCTTCTCTATCGTTTAAGTTGGTGTTTGTTATTTCCGTTAAGTGTCTTGTGCGTGTGGACTGTTTGTGCGATTGCGGACTATTTCGTGCTCTTTTAGATACTGTTTGGTATCATTTGGTATCAAAGCTAAGGCTGGTTGTGTTCCTACACTACCAATCTTGGGCTCTCTAAGTCGACAAAAAAAAATAAGTGTTGAAAATCTGAAAATTCCAAAAAAGAAGCAAATCTGTCCATTCTTCTTGTTTGGCCGAATTTGTGTCTAGTTATAGGTGTTATTTTGCTTGTCTTAGTAGTTTTGTGTGTTAGCTTGTTGTTTCTCTAGCACACTTGAGTCTAAGGGCCAAGATTTGAGCTTTTGTTTAGTGTTGTTAAAGAGTTGGATGACTTGAATATTGTTGTTGTTCATAAGTGTTCTTATTGTTCTTATTGTTGTTGATAATGTTCTTGAGGTGAATGTTCAACAAAAGTGTGGAACTTTTGTACAACTTGAACTCTCTTGCAAAATTGTACAACTTGAACTCCTTGCAAAATTGTACAACTTGAACTCCTTGCAAAATTGAAACTTGATCATAGAGGAGAACAAGTGAGCCACGATATCATCCGGTTCAAGGTCGGCCTAAATAAGGAAATCTCTACACACATGACACTTCATAAGTTTGAAACTATTGAAGGGATCTTTCAAGCGACTTTAGAGATTGAATGAGAGAACAGGGAAAGGTCGGCCTACAAAACCAAAGCCTACCAAGGGCCCTCGGGTTGGACCAAGGGGAGAGAAGTGGTTCCCTCGTCTTCGGGGTGGAACAAATCCAAACAACAACCAGTCAAGACCCCTCCACCCATGAGCAAGAGTGCTCAACCACCTCCTCCACAGTTTGAGGGAAAGCCGAATGTTTCTTCCAATGTCAAGGGATTCCAATGCTTCAAATGCCACGGATGGGGACACAAGGCTAGTGAGTGTCCTAATCGGAGAAATGTGATATTGAGAGAAGGGAAATTGTATTTCTTGGGGGAAGAATTAGGACTTGAAGGGGCTGAAAATGAAGAAGTCGCTCAAGATGGAGAGGGGGGGAGGCCGAGAGGCCTAGTGATGATGAGGAAGAGGAGGTTTGGCCTCAAGAAGGTGAACTTGAAGTACCTAATTATGTGGTACGGAGAGTTATGATTAGCAAAGCGTTGGATGATCCTAGCCAACGGGAAAACCTCTTTCATACTAAGTGCCTCATTAAGGGGAGTGTGTGCTCCTTGATTATTGATAGCGGAGGTTGTGCTAATGTAGCTAGTGCCTCGATGGTGAATCACTTGAAGTTGCCAACTACTCCACATACGAGTCCGTATAGACTCCAATGGTTAAATGATTGTGGAGAGTTGAAGGTGACTCGTCAAGTGGTGATTCGGTTCAAGGTTGGAAATTATGAGGACGAGGTACTTTGCGACATCATTCCTATGCATGCTTGTAACCTTTTGTTGGGTCGGCCATGGCAATATGATAGGTCGACCAAGCATGATGGCCGAACCAACTATTATTCCTTTGAGTTCAAGGGTCGAAAGTACAACCTCCGACCACTATCACCATCTCAATTGTGTGAGGCATACAACAAATGAAGAATTTTCCAGGAAAGGGAAAGAAAGAGAAAGAACCTGCGGGTAGAGGGGAGGAACTCGAGAGTGGGAAGGGTGACGGTGAAGAGGGAGTTTCGTCATTGAGGGGTAGGGATTCGATGGTAATGTTGGATCGTAAGGACGACCTCTTCAAAGAGTATGATGATACTACTCTCATGCTACTTTTGGCACATGTTTTGAATGCTAATCCATCCACTTCCCCTGTTCCGTCTTCTATTTCTAATATCTTGCAGAAATTTGATGATGTGTTCCCAAGTGAGTTGCCGCAAGGACTTTCTCCACTTGGAGGAATCGAGCTCCAAATTGACTTTGTTCCGGGGTCGCAATTGCCAAACAAGCCGGCTTATAGGAGCAACCCCACGGATACAAAGGAACTCCAACGGCAAATTGAGGACCTCCTCAACAAAGGATATACCAAGGAAAGCATGAGTCCGTGCGCGGTCCCGGTGTTGCTTGTGCCGAAGAAGGATGGGACGTGGTGAATGTGCGTGGACTGACGAGCCATAAATAAAATTACGGTAAAGTATCGTCATCCTATTCCTAGGCTAGATGATATGCTTGACGAACTAAATGCCTCTTGTGTGTTTTCTAAGGTTGATCTTAGGAGCACGTATCACCAAATTCGTATGCAACCGGGTGATGAATGGAAGACCGCATTCAAGACCAAATTTGGTCTATATGAGTGGATGGTCATGCCATTTGGTCTTACCAACGCTCCTAGTTCCTTTATGCGGCTAATGAATCATGTGATGAAGCCATTTATTTGCAAATTTGTGGTCGTGTACTTTGATGATGTTTTAGTTTATAGTAAGTCTCTTATTGATCATGTCTTGCATCTAAGGAGTGTGTTTGATGTTCTTAGGAAAGAAAAGTTGTATGCTAATATTGAAAAATGCTCCTTTGGTGTTGATAAAGTTGTGTTTTTGGGATTTGTTGTAAGCTCGAGGGGAGTAGAGGTAGACGAATCCAAGATAACCGCCATTAAAGATTGGCCAACCCTAAAAACCGTGGGTGAAGTTCGGAGCTTCCATGGGTTGGCAAGTTTTTATAGGAGGCTCGTCAAAGGATTTAGTACCATTGCCACCCCCTTGACCGAAATCATCCGAAGGGACCAACCTTTCCAGTGGGGTAAGGAGCAATCTAAGGACTTTAAGACCTTGAAAGATATGCTCATTTTGGCACCGTTGTTGCAATTGCCTAACTTTGATAAGATGTTTGAAGTTGAATGCGATGCTAGTAAAGTAGGCATAGGGGCTGTTTTGATGCAAGATTTAAAGCCCATTGCTTATTTTAGTGAAAAGCTCAAAGGAGCAACTCTAAACTACTCTACGTATGACTTGGAGTTGTATGCCTTGGTTAGAGCGTTAGGCAATTGGCAACACTATCTTTGGCCCAAGGAATTCGTAATCCGAACGGATCATGAATCCTTGAAGCACCTTCGGGCACAAGATAAACTTAACTAACGACATGCCAAATGGATTGAATTTCTTGAAACCTTTCCCTATGTGATTCAATACAAAAGGGGGAAGGATAATGTGGTAGCCGATGCATTATCTAGAAAGCATGTTCTTGTGTCCACTTTGTCGTCCAAGCTAATGGGGTTTGAGAGCCTCAAGTCTTTGTATCCCGAGGACCCTTACTTCACTCCTATCTTTAGGGAAAGTGAAGTCGTGGGTAGGGAAATGAGGCCCTTGGAGTCTAGTCCTTATGCCGTGTTTGATGGGTTCTTGTTTCGAGGAGTGTGTACCTTCTAGCTCTTGGAGAGAGTTGTTTGTGAGGGAGGCACACGATGGCGGTCTCATGGGTCACTTTGGAATTGATAAGACCCTCGGGATATTGGAGGAGCAATTCTATTGGCCTAGGATGCGCAAAGATGTTATCAAAATTTGCGGCCAATGCATGGATTGTAGGAGTGCTAAGTCGAGGCTCCTTCCTCACGGGTTATACACCCCCGCTTCCCACTCCATCACGCCCGTGGTTTGATATTTCTATGGATTTCGTGTTGGGGCTGCCATAGACTCAAAGGGGTCGGGATAGCATCTTTGTTGTCGTTGATCGTTTCTCCAAAATGGCACACTTTATTCCATGCAAAAATAGTGAAGATGAGGCTAGTGTAGCTTCTTTGTTTATTGAAAATGTTGTTAAGTTACACGGCATCCCAAGGACCATTTTAAGTGATAGGGATTCTAAGTTCCTTAGTCACTTTTGGAAGTTAATGTGGGGTAGGCTCGGAACTAAATTATTGTTTTCTACGTCTTGCCACCTACAAACCAATGGCCAAAAGGAAGTAGTGAATCGAACTTTGGGTTCCATGCTACGCTCCATGGTTAAAGGTAAGTTGACATCTTGGGAAGATCACCTACCTCTCATAGAATTTGCTTACAATCGGGTGATCCATTCGAGTACGGGCATTACGCCCTTTGAATGTGTCTACGGCTTCAATCCCCTTATCCCCTTGGATCTAACTCCTTTGTCAAGTGATGTTGTTATTAGCTTAGATGGAAACAAGAGGGCCGAAGCCATGAAAAGCTTGCATGAGAAGGTGAGGATGCGGCTTGAGAAGAAGAAGCAAGAGGTGGCCAAACGAGTCAACAAAGGGAGAAGGCGTCTTGTACTTGAGCCGGGAGATTGGGTGTGGGTACACCTACGTAAGGACCGGTTCCCCAACCAAAGAAAGGGCAAGTTGCTGCCAAGAGGTGACGGTCCATTCCAAGTTCTTGAAAGAATCAACGATAATGCTTACAAGATCGACTTGCCACCGAATACCAAGTACATAACACGTTCAACGTGTGTGACCTCACGGATTGATACCATTGAAGATGAAGAACCCGTGAGTTTGAGGTCAAACTCCTCTCAAGATGGAGAGGATGATACGGTGTCACGGGCTCTAGACCATTTACTAGAAGTCAAGCTCGGGAACTACAAAGGCTTCAAGGCGTGTTTATGAAAATGGACGCGGTTGAGCTTGTTGCAAACTCGCCCAAGGGAGTGTACGTATTGACATGTGGGGGCTGACATTAGGGGGCCAAAATACACCCCCAAGGCTGCCCCAAACACTCCACACCCTCCCCTTTCATTAAGGGCAAAGGGGTCCTTTTGCCATCCTTTTTGGAAAGACTATTTAAGGTGTTTCTTTAGTCTTGTTCTCTTAGTTAGCTTATTCGGAAAAATCACTTGTAATATTGAACATCATCTTCCTCTCAAGAAGAGAGTAGACCACCATTTGATACCACAAGAAATGGTTTCTTCTTGTGTTGTGTGTATCGGCTAGAAACGAGAGTGCTTGAGGGAACCGAGCTCCTCTTGTGTTCCGTAAGGACGTGGTGCTTGTTAACTTGTTTTGTAGAGGTTTTAGAGTATTAATACACTCTTTAGTTGCTGCATTATGAGTTCTCCTTGCGTCAAGTTACATATCTTCTCTATCGTTTAAGTTGGTGTTTGTTGTTTCCGTTAAGTGTCTTGTGCGTGTGGACTGTTCGTGCGATTGCGGACTGTTTCGTGCTCTTTTAGATACCGTTTGGTATCGTATCCCATGGGGCCATTCTATCTCAACTCCATGAGGGATAGTAATCCCCACGATTTAAGTATAAATGGTGGTTAAAATAGTCCCGGGATTAGTTAATATCTCACATTAAACATGGGATAAAGTCAATCCCAAATTTTATTCTAGTAGTATTTTCCTTGTCCCATGTACTGAACGACCCCGTAATGCTTCCTTGCCAATCTTATACAATGTATATTTGATACTCTTTTTTGTGCCTTCTGCAGTCTAAAGATCCCAGGTTTCATGCACTTCCAGTAGCATCACAGCGAGTTACAGCTTTCACAGACGCTGTCAATGACCTTGTTTATGATGTTCTCATATCAAAAATACGACAGCACTTCAATGATCTGTCACGGCTGCCCATATGGTCATCTGTTGAAGAACATCATGCTAGGCCCCTTCCAACCTTCAGCTCATACCCCCAGTCTTATGTGACTGCTGTTGGTGAATATCTCCTTACTTTACCCCAACAGCTAGAGCCACTTGGAGAAAATATTTCCAACAGTGATCCCAATGCTGATGAGGCCCAGTACTTTGCAACTGAATGGATGTTCAAGGTATATATGTTTTAGTTAAATATTTTATAATGTAGTGTTGAGCATTTACCCACAAGTGTCTTTGCTATCAACTGAGCTTTATTCCACCTGGTCAACGACACCATTACTCCATCTATAATACTCAAATAAAAAGTCTCTTGAATGGTGTAGGCTGAAACTAGCATAAAGTTTAGAAGAAAATATCGGGAAGAAACATCTAGAAGACAAGTTTGATTAGGAACTACTTGTGCGTAGTGCTTTCTTTTCTTTCAGGAAATCATCAATGCTGAGCAACTACTTACCTCCATGTCTTCCAGTGTATTTCTTCACTCAACCATAAACTGACTTTTTTTCCTTTACCTCTTTTTCTTTTTTTTTTTTTGGAAAGGTTGCTGAAGGTGCCACCACACTTTACATGGAACAGCTTCGAGGTATCCAGTATATAATGGATCGTGGAGCACAACAACTTTCTGTTGATATCGAGTATCTAAGCAATGTACTTTCAGCTCTATCAATGCCAATTCCTACATGTCTTGCTACATTCCAGACATGTTTTTCAACACCAAAAGACCAGCTCAAGGATCTTATCACATCAGATTCAGGGAATCAGCTTGATCTTCCTACTGCTAACCTTGTCTGCAAGATGCGACAGATCAGGTTAGAATAATGACTACTTAGTCATGCTGTTATTACAACAATGTATCATGCTGTTATTACAAGAATGTATTTCGATTTGTGCTGCAGTAGTATTTGTTGTAGGGAGTTTAGTTTTCCCCTCTCTTCATAGAAACAGTTGTGTTTACTTTCTAAGTTATGACAATTTTTTGTACAAGCACGTTGTCGAGCTATATGTGAGAGATAAACAGAAGGATACTTGTATATTTTCCTTTGACGAAATATTACATTGGGTGTCCCTTCTGTGAGCTGGTGGTATAATCCTTGTTCCCATTTTGAATTTATTTTTGGCAAATTTAGACCCAGTGGCAAACTGCCCCTTCCATCTCCATGCCCATTTCCCATCTCTTCCTTCATCCTCTGTTTCATGCTTCTTGGTTTGTAAAAGCACTTGCAAAGCTAAATTTGGAAAACACACATTGGCACACGACTCGTCATCTCGCACAAAAGTATGTTGGAGGAATTTCAAGGATTAATAGGTAAGTGCTTGTGTGTTCTCCATGCCATATTTTTTACGTATCAATTTGGAGGCTTGCTAACTTGCTTTCTGGACGAAACTAGGTAGGAACTTTCTAGTTTTATGGGGTTATATCAGAGAGATGTAAGCTCATAGGTCTGATGGTTGTTATAATCCTATAATGATCATCATCAAAGGAACCCATTAGAGAACGCGGCAAGATGGAATGAGCAAATAATTGATAAACTTTGGAAAAAGAATAAATCGTAGAACTCTCAAAATTTTTATACTTACACTGGTCGGGAAGTGCTGCACGGGCCCAAATAATTGATAAACTTTGGAAAAAGAATAAATCGTAGAACTCTCAAAATTTTTATACTTACACTGGTCGGGAAGTGCTGCACGGGCCCAACAATATGAAATCAGATAGTAGAAATATTTTTCAAAAATATAATGTCAATTTCATTATTAATGGTATCTATAAAGGAAAAGAATATTTTCGTTGTCTCAATTTATATGGCATCTTTGCAATTTTTTAGTTCAATCAACTTTTTTTTTATTATAATTTCTTATACATCGTTTAAATATTTTGAATTGTTAATTATTATGACTTGTTGTATTTTTACGTAGTTTTGAGATATGAAGATGTTATTTCAAAAAAATTGAAGATGATTTTATGTCCAAATTTCAAGTGAAAATGAAATTATTTAACTTTTGAAATTCAAAATCTGCTACATAAATTAGAACAAAGAAAGCATTTCATTTTTTTTTACATTAATTTATGTGAGATATATGAAATCTTGAAAGTCAAAACAATTTTTTTAACTGTAATTTTTTAATATATTTTTTTAAATTATTAATTATTGTGATTTATAATAATTTTAATATATTTTTTAAATATTAAATTATTTTGAAAAGATATTTTAATTGTTGAAAATATATTTTTTTGGTAAATGAAACTACACAATATTTCTTGGAGCTTTGGGCTACAGGTGACAATTTTTTTTTAAAATGAGGTGTAGGTGACACAAGTCTTAATAATTGAGTGGATGTGACAATTACTTAATTATGGATTAAGAAAGTTTGAAAAAATTTAAAATAACTCATAAGTTTTTAAATTTACACTTTGATCCAAATGTTAGTTAATATAATGGAAAATAAAGGAAAAAAGACGCGTTTTTCTCTCTTCTCATTCGTTGTTATTTTCTCTCTCTTCGCGATATTTGTTGTTCATTGTTGTTGTTGCTTTATTCATTATCTTCTGATTCATTATCATCATCTTATACTTCATTATCATCTTCATATTCTTCTTGTTGACCATTGTTGTTGTTGTTGTTACCATAACTGCTGCTCTTTGATCAATTTCTTATGTCAAATTTTATTTCGTATATCACTTTCAACTTTGACATTTACTTGAGATGAGATTTGGTAAGTCAAATTTTATTTTTTAGTTGAATTTGTCATCTGGGTAACTACTAGTGTGCTGTTGCTTCAATAATTGCTAGCACGCGAACATGAATGCAACATAAGAACAATCTATTTAAACAGATCCATCATTTGTTGCATCATATAATTTCTGTTTAGATTCATGTTTATGGTTTTGGGTGCCCGTAATATGAATCGAATAGATGGGTATTCTATTGCAACAGATTAGTAATCTGTTCAAATAGACAATTAATCTGTTGCACCAAATTAGTAATCTGTTTCAACAGACAAGTAATCTGTTGCAACAAAATATATATCTGTTGCAAAAGAATATTTATCTGTTGCAATAGATTATTATTCTGTTGCAACAGATAATTATTCTGTTGCAACAGATGAATAATCTGTTTCGAACAACACAATACAACTCCTGTCACAAACCCAACAGATAATTCATATGTTGATCTTTTGCTATTGATTCTGGATTCAAATTATTCCTTAATTTGTAGACATGTCATTTGTTAAGAAGAAGAAAAATACAGCATGAAAATTAAATAAGAATTAAAACGTCAAAGTGGATCAAACATAAATTTTTTATTAAACAAAAAAAATAAAAATATATAGGTAAAAGAAAAAATAATCTTAATTATTATACTCATCATTATCATTATTATTTGTATGGCTAGCCGGCCAATCTTCAACCGGCAGCAGCAGCGCCCTCCTCAGCCTGCAGAGAGTAGTAGAATGAACGATACGATTGATTAAAGAGGACCCTATTTATAGACAATTGAACTTGAATGTGTTGGGCAAAAAGCAACTGTTCACCTCCATTTATTAATGACATTCTTGCTTACTGTGAAAAGTTATGACTTAATTAAATTAAGCAATATTGTGATAAGTCATGACTTTTCAGCTTTATTATTATTTAATAATTAGTTCTTTCCAGGAACCATTTTTATCGAATTGTGACAACAGATTCTATATCTGTTGCATCAGATAACTCATCTGTGACAATAGATATATCATCCGTTGCAACAAATACACAACCTGTTGCATCAGATAATATATCTGTTGCAACATATAATCTATATATTTTTTTAAAAAATTATCATCGTATCATTAATCCAAATTTGCTGACTTTTTAATTATATAAATTAATAAAACAGATTTAAAAACAAAAATATTTTTTGTGAAAAGAAATGACGCCTATTTAATATTAACGTCAATTATTCAAATTGATTAATGCCATTCTTACTTAATGTGAAAAGTTATGACTTAATTAAATCAAGCAATATTGTCATAAGTCACAACTTTTCAGCTTATTATTATTAATTAGTTCTTTCCAAGAATCGTTTTTATTGAGTTGTGACAACAGGATCTATATTTGTTGCATTAGTTAACTCATATATGACATCAGATAAATCATCTGTTACAACAAATAAAAAGCCTGTTGCATCAGATAATATATCTGTTGCAACATATAATCTATCTTTTTTTTTTAAATTATCATCATTTCATTAATCCAATTTTGTTTACTTTTTTATTATATAAATTAATAAAACAGATTTAAAGACGCAACTGGTTACCTCCATTTATTAATGATATTCTTGATTACTGTAAAAAGTTATGACTTAATTAAATATTGTGATAAGTAATGACTTTTCAGTTTATTATTATTAATAATTAGTTCTTTTCAGGAATCATTTTTATTGAGTTGTGACAACAGAATCTATACCCGTTGCACCAGATAACTCATCTGTGACAACAAATATATCAACCGTTGCAACTAATAGATAACCTGTTGCATCATATAATATATCTATTGCAACATATAATCTATCTTTTTTTTTTTTAAATTATCATCATATCATTAATCCAAATTTGCTGATTTTTAATTATATAAATTAATAAAACAGATTTAAAAATAATTTTTTTTTTGTGAAAAGAAATGGTGCCTATTTAATATTAACGCCAATTATTTATATTAAATAATCATTTTCTTACGGTTATAAATTGTGTTTATCATTTATTTTCTTATTATTTTCTGTGAAAATAAATGACTTAATTAAATCAAGCTGGTGAGTTTTTTTATTATTGTGACAAGTCATAATTTTTCAGCTTATTATTATTAATTAGTTCTTAAATTTAAATAACCTTTTTCTCAATTTAAAAATCGAAGACACCTTTTCAATAACCGTTTCTTTAAAGAAATAATAACCATTTTTATTGAGTTATGACAACAGATTGTATATCCGTTGCATCAAATAACACATCTGTTGAGACAGATATCAATCGAAACAGATGGGAAATTTGATGCATCAACAACATTGTTTGTTTGTTTAATGTGTTTAGACAAAGAGTCACGGTCACGATTGTTCACCTTTTTCTTAACAAACAATCATCATATAACTTAATTAATCTAATATTGTGAATTTTTTTAATTAAATAATCTTTCTTTTACGATTATAAATATTGTGTATATCATTTAAATTCCTTTCCTTATTATTTATTTACGAACCGCTTTTCATATTAAATAATAGGAGAATCATGACTTTTCACTACCCTCTCAACAATAACCCTTTTTTTATTAATAACTGCCTGTTGCAATATATGATCCATCTGTCGCATCAGATTTTTGTTGCCACAAATGCTCAATCCCTACATCCAACCATCGATATGTTGAGAATAAGGAATAAAATAGAATGATAATTAAATATTAAATAAGAATTAAAAATTTAAAATTGACCAAACCAAACATAGATTTTTGCATCCCTTAGGTAGATCCGATATAAAAAACGAAAATACATACGCTAAAAAAACATAACTTAATTATTATTACTGCTATTGTTATTATTATTATTATTATTATTACTATTATTATTATTAATACTATTATTATTGTTAACCAGACAATTTTTATCCGGCCGCAGCAGGGCCCTCAGCCTTGCTTCGAAGTGGGCCAAATCCCTCTAGAGTTCATCAAATTGCCTTTGAAGTTCCCGGAAGGACTTGATATGAATCTTCTAGTACGAATCTGGATCAACCATATTTGTAGTGTAAGTGTAGTAGAATGAACGAGAGAGAGTAAGGAAATGAGGCCGGAGGGACTTAGTCAAACAAAAAATCATGACTGTTCATATCCCTTAATTATATAAAACTGGTGACTTTTCAAATATGTAAATTAAAAAAATGGATCTAATTACAACATTTTAACTTTTATTGTATTTCGGAAAGAAAAGAAAATTGCTTTAAAATAAATCTAACAGATGGGTAATTTGTTGCAAAATATATACCATCTGTTAGATAACTTTTAACATATTGACAATCTATTGCAATAGATGGATATATCTATTTTATTTTCCAATAGACATGTCATATGTTGCAACAGATTGATCATCTGTCGTAACAGATGTCTGCAATTGTTTCACAATTTCAATAGATGTGGCATCTGTTGCAATTTGCTAGTCATCTGTTTATTCAATTTAAGACATAGATGGGATAGGAAGAATAAGGTGCGTGCAGATGGATCCACTATCATATGTGTGGGAGTTAAGTAAGTATTACTGACAAGGTCACCAGGACAATACACACAAAGTACAATGTTTTTGTGAATGCAGTTTTTAACCGATTAGGCACTGATCATTCAAACAAGATCCTGCATCGTACAGTTAACTTGGTGGGTTCGAATTAATTAGGCTGAGGGCCCCATGAAGATGGTGCAGATACCCTGTTTGAATTACTGACGGTTATTGCTCGTGTTTATGAGTGTCAAGTTTTGAGAAGGGATCAATATTTGGTGTCATTGCAGAGATCCAATAGCGATTGGACTTAACTTTAAGTGTGCATTTATAACGACCTGAGATCCCATCCCGAGACATCACACGGTGCTTATGAACCCCAAGGACCACAAACTAATCCTTTACTGATATTTGTACCTGTACACTGCATAATATCTGAGATAAATACGGAAACTGGCCATAAGGTTCAACACATATATGAATACTCAAAACTAAAAATTGAATACTAATACATCTGTCTGAAAAGCCTCCAAACTCTCTGAACTATGGAGTTGATGGGACATGTCCCCAACTAACTCCGTCAACTGAAAATATAAATAAAATCTTATGTAAATAATAGTAAACTGAGATTCGTCCTCAAAAGAAGAGGACTCACTGCTACGACTATTACTGCTGACTGGGACTGAACTGCTGAAGAAACTTTGGGTCCTGTGCCTCTGAACCTATGGTGCCAAATAAAACACCATAGCGCAAATGCGTCAGTACAGGAATATACTGAGTATGTAGACGAGGTAAGGCTAAATGGAAAGGCTCATGCGTGCAGAATATCTAAATTGAATAATCATAAAAATGTCTCACCGGAACACATACATGAATACACAGACCATATTCACAATTATCACAACTCTAGATACTGAAACTCGGATACAACTTTACTACAGACTGAACTCACTACTGACAATGAGATACTGAATCACTAACTCATATGATACTGATAACTGAGGATCTGGATGTACTTACATCAAGGACTAAATTCTGATGTTTATTACTTTCGACTGACAGGATTTAAGATCAACCTCTCTAACAGGTAATATTCAAAACTATTATCAATGATAAGAGAATGGTCGTATCTGAATTTGACAACAAAGATACTCAATAGAATCTGAGATTGTGAATCAAGCCTATCTGGCGGCTTATCTCTAAATATGATATTAAATAACTGTATATGTGACCAAGCCTATCTAACGAGATGGTCCATGAATCAATGGAACTATCTGAGTTCCTCATAATGATAGATGACTATATCTGACAACCCTGATTTCTGAAGATTTATACTGAAACTGAAACTGTGGGAAGTAGTTACTTAACCGACATGCCCCGAACTACCACAGGTGGGGTCCAACCTGTAACCCCAGTTGGAAGGGTGTCAATACCGTTCCATGAGTAAAGACCTCTCTCTAGTCAATCCTCTCTAATGGATGACCCTACCAGACAGTCGACCTAAGGCAATATAACAGTCAAATACTCTCTCTTTGGAGGTAACAACCTTTTCTGGCGGTGACTCCTGTATCCTGCGCTGGCTATGCAGTTTTAGAGTTCAGGGATTGCTACTAACGACTTCGACCTCTCTTATCTCTAGCGGGAGGAGCCGCCATCCCTTCCCTCGCACGGTGCTAGTCAACTGAAAGACTCTGAACTGAATTCTTTAACTGAACTCAATTAAACTGAATCTGATACTGATCATGTTTCTCAAAAGATCTGACTGAGTCACGCTGAGATCAATTAGTTCTATATCTGATAGAATGCTATTAGATCACGGTATCTGACTGACGATACATAGCTTGGATAGATTAGGATTACTCGAATCATTTTTGAGATTAGAATTGAACACTTGAGATTACAGGACTGAGGCTAGATTACTAGTGATACGGAGATTACAGAGATAACTGAGATTACTGAGCTTTCTTAAGTTCTGTAATTGTCTGAAGATACAGAGTTTTATAGTTCACTGAATTCTGAGAATCATGGCTCGATTGGAATTGTTGTGAAACTGACACGGGCTCTAGACATCAGCTAAATTATCGGGTATAAATACCCCCAGGACTCGATAACATAAAATAAAGTATAATCATTCATTCATCATCACAGTCATACATTCATCATCATTATCATTAAAACATCTCTTCAAGTATTTAGGAATCATAAACATATAATAGCGTAGGGGAAACATGCTACTAGATCATACTCCATTCAACAAGGTCTTTCCTCAAGTACTTCACCCCTAAATCAATCTTGACATGTATTTGGACATCATATGATTTGAGGAAACTTCATACTATCACGTCACAACTTACTTGCTAACCACTTGGCATGTATTAAAAGCTTAGTACATATCAAAGAGCACATGATTGGTGAATTTACCACTATCTTGTCTCAACTTACTCACTAAGGTCTTTCAACAACCACTAGAAAAGTACGGGTTTACACCTACTTGGGGATTTCATACTATCATAGCACCATCCATTCACTAAGGCATTTTATCAAACCTATGGGGGACATACTTCACTTATTCAACTATTTCTACACCCAAATGTCATGAAAATATTACATAGAAAGCAACATAAGGATAGTTCATCACAAACATCATATGGATTCCACATACTTGGGTCAAATCTCATGAATATTGTAAACAAACATAAATAAAAAATCAATAACACAAGTAACATCAATTTCAACTCATAAAAATCATGGAATCTCACCAACATAAAATCTTTAAGTTTTTAAAAAGGGTTCTTGAGCTTCTTGGATGAAAGAGACCCAAGAATTAACATCTACATACTTTGAGGAAACTCTTTTCTTGAAAGCCTTCGGAAGATTTCTTGATTTCTCTAGATCTTTCTTGATTTTTTATTGAAGAAGAAGAGAGGATTTAATTTTTTGGAAACCCTAGTTTTTGGAGTGGAAGAGAAAAATGAGGCTAAAATCCCTTAGTCGGGTATTTATAGAGGTTGGGGATAAGGGAAAAAGACCAAAAAGCCCTTGGAATTATAAACTGCAAAATCCTGATTTTACATGCTGGCGCGATGCGCCATAATCGCGCCAGCCCACTGGAAAATGGACAATTGGGAAATTGCAGGATGGTGCGACGAGGTGGGGATCACTTTTCCAACTTGGTTGGGAACTGGAACTTCACCACGACGCAGAGAAATCGCGGAGGTCCACTGGAAATTGACAATTCTGAAATTAAGCCTTGGCGCGATGTGCCATAATCGCAGAGGATCACTGGATTTTGACGATTGCCATTTTGGCTGGCGCCGCGACTGGCTAAAGTGCCAGGTGGCATACTGTCTCACTAAAATGGCTCTAACTCTTCACCCGAGAGTTCGATTTGGCCAAATTTGGTATTGATGGAAAACTTATTCAATGCTCAACATAACAAAAGGTAGAAATTAGGAAAATTACACACGATTCAAAGTATTTCATACTTGAGAAGGTATTTCTGAAACTTTTAGACTTGGATTTTTGCTTTATTGAATACACTCTAAGGCTCAGACTAGAAGAGAACTTTGCGGGGTATTACAACATTCAACTCTGAGAACGCCTTCGAAGCCTCGCACTGCATCAAATAAGAATGAAAAACTAATAGAAATTTCCCAGGCCTAAATTTATATGGAAGGGTTGATCGAGAAGATAATTATATGCCAGAAGGAGCCAAAGGAGAATGCCTGTGAGGGAAAGGGGAGTTGATGAAAGACTATATCATCTGAGAGCTAATTGAAGTAGAGACATAGGGTAGAAATTAACTTCTAGAAAATTTGTCCGATGAAATTATCTTAAAATATGAAAAATCTCTATCAAGTGCAAATATGAAAGTGTATCCGATAATGAAAAATTCATCTCTTGTCTTTCTGAAAGAAAAATAGTGTAGATGGTCAGTTTGCTATTGAGATAAAATTAGATAGCGTGGTCGAAATTATCACGTAGATAGAAAATAGCGAAAGACCAAGAAAGCAGCCTTACGGGTATTGAGGGTTGACATGATGTACAGTAAGTCTAGAAAACTTTCGCCACTAGCAACTACAGTTAAAGTAAGGAATCTAAGCGAAGGCAAAAATTTCTGAATTTTAAATTGCATCCCATGCCTTCTTGTTTGTGGTTCCGATTAAGTCTAATATTTTTGATCTAATCGGAACCAAAAACGAGATTGAAAGGCAAATTGAGTATCATTACTTCCTTAGCAATATGGATTAATTGATTGTGTTTTGTTGCCTTAGCATGATTTC
Source organism: Capsicum baccatum var. pendulum (assembly GCA_030864225.1). Taxonomy (NCBI): domain Eukaryota; kingdom Viridiplantae; phylum Streptophyta; class Magnoliopsida; order Solanales; family Solanaceae; genus Capsicum; species Capsicum baccatum. The sequence continues at coordinate 137,589,018 of CM061560.1, forward strand.
AACATTCCTTGGAGAAGATCAGAGGCTTGCTGTAGTATGCGAATCCCAATAATTTTCAAGCTTTCCTCCAACTTGCCGATTTGGTCTTCAATTTTGTCGTTGCCATCTTTGAATTTGGTATAGAGTTCCTGGTCTCTTGTGAGCTCAATTAGGAACACCATCTTCAAAGTTGTGGCATTGAAGAAGGCCTTCAGAACACTTTCTTCAGAAGCCTTAAAGGATACACAGAGGATCCCTATGTTTGTTTTAGGTCAAAATGTGTAGATACACACTCAAGATGTTGTCCTAACCGTTGAACAATTGACTTTTATCAAGCGTTGCTCAATGCATCTTGCTCAACCAACCTTCATGGATTTTGATAAATTAATAAGCAAGGAGTTACGTAACGTTTGATCTATACCGACTCTACAGCAGAAAGGCTGAGAGATTGAGTCGATTTAGATCAAACGTTACGTAACTCCTTGCTTATTAATTTATCAAATTCCTTGAAGGTTGGCTGAGCAAGATGCATTGAGAAATGCTCAATAAAAGTCATATGTTCAATGGTTGGGACCACATCTTGAGTGTACATCAACATGTTTTGACCTAAAAACATACACAGCTACACTACATGTATCCTTTAAGGCTTCTAATGAAAGTGTTTTGAAGGGTTTCTAAAATGCCACAACTTCGAAGATGTTGTTCCTAATTGACCTCACAAGAGATTAGGAACTCTATACCAAATTCAAAGACGACAACGACAAACTTGAAGACTGAATCGGCAAGCTGGAGGCAAGCTTGAAAATTATCAGGATTCGCATACTACAACAAGCCTCTGATCTTCTCCAAAGAATGTTGAAAGAATGCTAAGGCTATAAAACACAATCAGTTATAACCATATTCCTAAGGAAGTAATGATACTCAATTTGCCTTTCAAACTCATTTGTGGTTTCAATCAGGTCAACAATAGCTGACCTAATCGAAACCAAAAACAAAAAGGCATGGGATGCAATTTAAAATTCAGAAATTGCTGCCTTCGCTTAGATTACTTACTTTAACTGCAGTTGCTGTTGGCGGAAGTTTTTTGGACCTACTGTATATCATTTCAACCCTTGATGCCCGTAAGGCTACTTTCTTAGTCTTTCGTTATTTTTTATCTATGTGATAATCCCGACCACGCTACCTAGTCGCAGCTCCCTAGCAAAGTGACCATCTGTACTATTTTTCTTTCAGAGAGACAAGGGACGAATTTTTCATTATCGAATACACTTTCATATTTGCGCTTGATACAAATTCTCATGTTTTAAGATAATTTTATCGTCCAAATTCACTAGAAGTTAATTTCTACCCTATGCCCTTCAATTAACTCTTAGATGATATAGTCTTTCATTAACCACCCATTTTCCCTTAAAGGCATTCTTCTACCGCACCTTCTGGAGTATAATCATCACCCAGAGCAACCCAACCATATAAATTTGGGCTAGGGCAATAACTATATTGGTTTTTCGTTCTTGTTAGATGCATTGCTAGGCTTCGAAGGCCTTCTCAGAGTCCAATGCACCCTAAAAGTTAGTTCAATCACTATTGAATCTCTTTACAATGACACTAACACTAGATCCCTTCACAATGCTTGACAAATAAACATGAGCAACAACTGACATTAAATCTTAACAGGGTATCAGAACCATATTTATGGTCCCTCATCCTTATCAGTTTGAACCTACCAAACTTAGCTGTAAAATTACAAATATCTTATTTGAATAATATGTGACTAATCGGTAAAAACAACATTCACAAAATAATTTTACTCTATGTGTTTCCATGATAACATTATCAGTAATACATACCTCACATATGAAGTTGTACCATCTGCATGCAGCTTATTCCTCCGAACCTATCATTACTGTAGGCTCTTGTGATGGTTGGGCAAAAGTTGATCAACTTTCAGTTCCTTATATCTATAGAAAAAATGCATTGTCCATCTGTTGCATTAGACGTGGAGTCTGTTGCATCAGATGTGGAGTCTGTTGCAATAGATGTGGAGTCTGATGCAATAGATGTGGTGTCTATTGCAATAGATGTGGAGTCTGTTGGAATACATCAAACCAACCTTACTGGTGGTTTGACTTGTTCCAACAGTTTCTCCTTCTGTTGCAACATCAACAACAACATAAACTACAAAGAAACAATAAATAAAAAAAATCAACAACAAAGAAAGAAACAACATTTGTTCCAACACCATCAACAACAACAAAGAAGCAATATCCTTTGTTCTAACACCATCAACAACACCACACCACAAGTTCTAACAACTCCAACCCCACCAACAACATCAATAACCGCATAAACAATGAAGAAATAAACAAAACACATACAAAAAAATGATACTACTAACAAGGCTTTTAAACTTCTCCTAACAAAATACTTTTTTCGCATATTGTAATAAAAATTCTCGGTTTGTTTATTCAATACTTAAAAATTTCTTCATATTTTTTAAATAAATATGACATGGGTAAATGGTAATTAAATAAAAAGTAGATGTAAATAACTTAAAAAGAAGAAGACAAGAATGAAAGATCAATAGTGAACCATACCTTAATGTCAAAAGGAGATCAAAACAACAATTTCAGTCGAAAAAAGATATGGATCGATTTAGATCCGAAAAGATCTTTATAAAAAAGAGAAGAGAAAAGAGAGAAAAAAAGTTGTGATAACCCTAACCTATAGAGGAGAGAGAAAAAGATGAGATATGAATAAAATAAATTTAGGGATGAAGTTGAAGCTGAGGAAAGATAGATGAGATAATTCTAGATGTATTGTGTACGTAGACATGGGTTTTTAATATTCATTAATTAATATAATTAATATTCATTAATAATTTGAGGGGCACGAGGAATACTAGTGACATTGAAAAGACAAGATGAAACTACTCATTGAACTCATTTTTGAGTTATCCAAGAAAAAGAAACTCTTTATTTTTACCGCATTTTGTGGTACTTACTACTTTATCTACTCAGACAGAAATCTTTAAAATATAAAGAAAAGAAGATTTTCAAACAGATATGTCATCTGTTGCAATAGATAGCAATATCTGTTTAAAAATCCCAGCAGCACAGTCATCTGTTACAACAGATACAAATATCTGTTTAAAAATCCCAACAACTCACAGATGCAAATTTCCATTTGATAATTAAATTAGATATATCATCTGTTATAACAGATATAAATATCTATTTAAATATCCCAATAGCTCAGTCATGTGTGACAAGAGATGCAAATGTCCATTTGATAATTAAATCAGATATATCATCTGTTACAACATATATCAATATCTGTTTTAAAATTTCCAACAACTCAGTCATCTATCACAACAGATGAAAATTCCTATTTGATAATTAAATCATATATGTTATCTGTTGCAATAGATATGAATATCTGTTAGAAATTTCCGACAGCTCCGTCGTTTGTTCTAACAAATTTAATTGCAATTAATTTAGGTGGAAATAGGGATGAATGAATAAGCTCATAGGATGAAAACAACCTCAATTGAGTCATCGCAATTACATGTTGTTGGTATTGCATTTATCCCGACCCGAGTTATCGATCAATTACTTTGAGTTGAAATGAGCTCTCATTTACTTAATGTTAAGATTAATATTACCTAAATTGATTTAGGTGGAACTAGGGATGAATGAATAAGCTCATAGGGTAAACTAAAACATCAATTGAGTCTTTGCAATTTGATAGTATTGGTATTGCGTTCATCCCGACCCAAGTCATCGATCGATCACTCTGAGTTGAAATGAGCTCTCATTAACTTAATGTTAAGATTAATAATAACTAAATTTATTTAGGTGGAACTAGGTATGACTGAATGAGTTCATAGTGTGAACAACAACTTCAATCGAGTCATTGCAATTGCATGACATTGGTATTGCGTTCATCTTGACTCGGATCGTCGATCGATCACTCTGAGTTGAAATGAGCTCTCATTAACTTAATGTTAAGATTAATAGTACCAAATTGATTTAGGTGGAACTAAGGATGAATGAATGAGCTCATAGGTTCAACAACTTCAATTGAGTCATTGTAATTGCATGGTGTTGGTATTGCGTTCATCCTGACCCGGATCATCTATCGATCACTCTGAGTTGAAATGAACTCTCATTAACTTAACGCTAAGATTAATAGTACATAAATTGATTTAGGTGGTACTAGGGATGAATGAATGAGCTCACAGGGTGAACAACAACTTCAACCGAGTCATTCCAATTGCATGGTGTTGGTATTGCATTCATCCCGACCCGAATCGTCGATCGATCACTCTGAGTTGAAATAAGCTCTCATTAACTTAATATTTTAAAAACTAGTATATCTTTTGAAATTTTACAAATTAATTAATATCAATACGGACCAAAGTAACAATTTCAAAACTTGCCATTCTTTTCCAAAATTACAAATTAGCCCATACAAATCATCCATTCGCGGGAAAAACTTTTCCTCATTTCAAATCTCAAGTTCTCGCTCCTCTCTCTCTCAACAATATAGACAACAACTACTCAACATATTGCACAACCCTTCAAAAAAGATCGATTTTCTTTCCATTTTTGACCATATAGTTGTTATTTTTGACTTCATTCTCACTTTTACCCATCGTTTTCTCTATCTTCGCAGGTAACATAGTTTGAGAAGAGTTCTACATTTGTTATTTATTCTAAAAATTAGGGCTTTTTAGTTAATGATGAAAAAGAAGACTTTTGGTTGTATTATCTTCGAGAATGAGTTAACAATTTTGTGTTTTGATGCTAAATAAGTAGGAAGCACTAGAGAAAATCCTAGTTTTTGTATCAGTGTTTTGTTGAATATCATGGTATTGTTGGATGGTGTTTGTGGTGTTGTTGGTGGATGTTATTGTTGGTGTCAGTATTTTTATTTTTGATGGTGATGTCGATGGTCTTGGTGTTGGTATTGGTATTGGTGGCATTGGTGGTGGTCTTGGTGGTATTGGTTGTGGTTGTTGGTGGTCCATCTGTTGCAACATGTGGGATATCTGTTGGGAAATATAAAATAGGTCTTCAAATAGATTCCCCATCTGTTCCAACTGATGGGTTATCCGTTGGTGTATTTTGTTTTGTAATGTGGCATAAAATAATTTATTGAAATTTGTCTTACCTTTTTTTTTAAAAAAAATTATGCAGACATAAAATGCAATGTATTTTTTGTTTTTTTATTATTTGTAGTTAAAAGATGTCCCCCAAAAGAAAAAATTGAAAGTGGATCAACTTTTGACCACCCAACAAAAATGACTAAAGTACAGATAGATTCGGAGGAACTTCCTGAACAATCTCAGTCGGGGAAAAATAAAGCCGAGGAAAGTGATAACTCCTTATCACCAATGGGGCGTGAAATAATATCGAAATTCCAGCATGATTCTGTCAAAACCATTAGTATCGACAGGTTTCGAGTTACGATGCCGATGGATAGCCCTGACAAAGTAACTAGTGGTCTTGTAGTTAAATGTCAGTTGGGGAAATGTTTTGATGAATTAAGGAGAATTATGAAGAATGAAAACATAGACAAACTTTTTAATAAGAGCTGCTTTGCATACTTTCTTGAGCTGCCTGAGGACTGCACTCTCCATTTTCTAATGAGCATAGTATATGGTCTTCTCTAGCGCAGGATCAAGTTCGTAGGGGATGATAAAGATCTGAAGGATGGCAAAAAAAGATAGATAAAATCAGGATCAACTACTGTAGCATGCCGGTTTGTTTTGGGTTGAAAGAGTTTCTATAGTGACGAGCTTGAGATGCGATCGTCCAGAAAACCTCTCATCAAGAAACACCCTATAAAGGGTCCAACAAATGTAAGGGAAAAAAGATGGTTTGTTGTGCATTGTTGGACGTAGTAGCTACAAAGCAGTGGATTTGATGGCAGATCTCAAGGATAAAGACATACCAAAGCACTGTAGGGAGAAATTGTGCTTAGTTTGGTTTATCTGTTCTATTTTATTAGCAAGAGACGTCACAAAAGTAATAACAGATGATTTTTTGGAGCTTACTGATGATTTTGACAAATTTAACGACAATCCCTGGGGATATGACAGCTACTACTTGACTGTCCAATATTTACCAACAAAGCTATCCAAAGGGACGATCATATTATACGGCTTTCCTTGGGCTTTCATGGTAAAATTGATCTCTATTTTTACTCATCCATTAATTTATAATGAATATAGTTATTATGAATTTTTTTTACCTTGCTTCCTATTTACATTTTTAGGATTGGGCATGTGAAGCCATTCCCCCTCTATGAAAGCAGTTCAAGGATTACCCGGATGAGGTTTCTCATCTACGGATCCTTAGGTGGTTGGCGGCTACAAAGGACAACAAAAAAATATTTAGTAGGAGGAAGATCTATTTAACCCTCCGAATGATGCAGTACATCTTCTTTCAACTTAAATAATTTGCCTTAAAGAAAGATATTAAAACAAATGTTCCATCTGTTGTGACAGAGGGGTCGTCTGTTGCAATAGATTACCCGTTAATTGCAACTGGTGCAATAGATGGGTAATCTATTGCAATAGAAAATCCATATTTTGCAATAGATTGATAATATGTTGCTCTAGTTCTCTGAACCCGACTTAACAGATTACCCATCTATTGCAAATTATGCAATAAATGTGTAATCTGATGCAACATATTGTCAATCTGTTGTGACATACATATTAGCTATTGTGGCAGCTAGATTATCTATTGCATAAGTTGGCTGTGTTAACATCCATGTAACCCAACTGACAACAAATTATTATTATATGATTTAAATGCCTCATGTCTTTTTTTCTAGGTTGTTGTAATGCCCCACAAAATCCTCTTCCAGTCTGAGCCTTAGAGCGTATTTGGGAAAGCAAAAATTCAAGTCAAAATGTTTCAAAAATATCCTCCCAAGTATGAAATACTTTGAATCATGTGGGAATCTATTTGAGTATGAATTAAGATAATAGATGTCCCCTACTTCATGGTCGAGTTGAAAGCTTTCCTATCGTTCAAGTTTTAGTGATCGTAAATATTTGGGTCAACTTCAATTGACCATAACTCATTGTATATGAATAAATGGGTGTCTTTCTGTATATCAAATGAAATATCTTTGAATTAGCTTTCCAACAATACCAATTTCGCCTAAATCTTATATCGTAGCAAAAAGTTATCCCTATTTTATTCCAGCATGTCAAGCTGGAAAATGGTGATGACATTTCTGACGGGCTATCACGTTTCTGACGACCTTTATGACGACGTCGTCACATTCTGACGACATTTCTAATGACATCATCAGCCCTGGGCAGAAAATCAAGAATTTGGATCCCTTTTGTGACGACCATTCGTGACGGCCTATCATGGACCTGACGGCCTGCCATGGATGGCGTCAAGTATATTTTTCCAGCAATTCAAGGGTGTTTTTGCAAGGGTATTTTGGTCATTTCTCACCTTTTTTGAGCCTCTATAAATATGAGGAACCCTTATTTAAACCCTAATTCAATCATTTTCTTTTCCAATTCTCTGAAGAATATCTAGGGTTTCATTCAAGAACCCTAATCTTTAAAAATTCATCCATAAATTCTTCAAGGTTTCTTCAAGAATCCAGTTCCTCATAGTGTGAGCTTCAAGAATTTATTTATTTCAAGTGTGTATAAAGTTTCAAGCACTAAATTTCATCCAATTTCAAAGGTTAAAGTATGTAGATGTTGATTCTTCGTTCCCTTTCATCCAAGAAGCTCAACAACCCTTTTTAAAACAAAAAGATTTTTATGTTTATGAGTTTTAATGATTTGTATGAGTTGAAATGGATGTTTAATGTGTTGTTGAGTTTTGATTTATGTTTGCCTACAAAATTTATGAGCTTTGACCCTAGTATGTGAAATTCATGTGATATTTGTGATAGACCCTCTTGAAGTTATTTTTTTCATGTGATGCGTTCATGACTTTTGGGTGTAGAAATGGTTGAATAAGTGAAGAACATTCTCCATAGGTTTGATAAAGAGCTTAGGTGAAGCATAAGGTCCACTATAGTATGTTGAATAGGAAACCCCAAATTGTGAGCTAGTCCATGCATGCCTAGTGTTTGATAAAATGCCTTAGTGAGTGAAATGTGCCAAGATAGCATGAAATTCCCAAGTAGGTGTAAAATCGGTCATGTCTAGTGGTTGTTGAAATACCCTAGTGAACAAGTCAAGATATGATGGTTGTAAATTCCCTTAATTATGTGCTCTTGATATATTTTAAGCTTTTAATACATGCCAAGTGGTTAGCAAGTAAGTTATGACATGATAGTATGAAGTCTCCCAAAGCCATGGGATATCCAAACACATGTCAAGATCGATATAGGTATGAAATAGCTGAGGTAAAACCTTTTTGAAGGGAGTACAATCTAGTAGCATGTTTCCCCTACGTTATTATATGATTATGATTCCCAGATTCTTAAAGTGACTCCTTGGCGACTGTGATGATGAATAGATGTTTGAGATCTTTAAATGCTTGAGGTGATGTTTAATGACTATGGAAATGAACATATGGCATAATTCCTGAATTACTTGTGAAGATGCTTGAATGATTTTGATGATGCATGAATTCTTGCGATGATGAATGAATGATGATGCTTACTTTTATGCTATCGAGTCCTGGGGGTATTTATACCTTAAAATAGAGCTGTTTTCTAGAGCCCGTGTCAGTTTCTCGATAATTTCAGTTGAGCCATGATTCTCAGAACTTAGTGAACTGTAGAACTCTGTATCCTTAGACAAGTGCGGAACTTAAGAAAGCTCAGTTATCTCAGAAATCTCTGTAATCTCTGTATCGCTAGTAATCTAGCCTTAGTCTTGAAATCATCTCAGATCTAATAGTATTCAAGTTATTCAATTCTAATCTTAGAAGTGATTTGGGTAATCTATTCAAGCGCTGTATCATCATTCAGATACTATGATTTGATGTCTTTTTCATCAGATACAGAACTAAGTAATCTTAGCATAACTCAGTTAGATCTTTTGAGAAATATGATCAGTATAAGATTCAGTTCAGTTGTGCTCAGTTAAGAATTCAGTCAGAGTCTTTCAGTTGGGAGTAGAAACTAGCATCGAGCGAGGTCAAGGATGGGAACTCACCTAGTAGTAGAGGGTGTGATTCTTAGATGCAATATTTGTACTCCATAACTACATAGCCATCATAGGTTGAGACATCATACCTACTAGTTGTGGGTATACATAATACCTATTAGATGAGGGTAGATGAGGTGGCTTGACCTGTTAGATGAGGGATCCACCATTCTCGTTTGATCACCTGATAGATGAGGGTCACATAAAGATAATACACATAAAGATAATGTCTTTACCCGTGGCATGGTATTGGCACCCTCTCAACTGGGGGTAGAGTTTGGACCCCACCTGTGGTAGGTTGGGGCATCTCGTTTCAGTGACTACTTCCCACAGTTTCAATTTTAAATTCAGTCTCAATTTCAGAATCAATCTTTAGAAATCAGGATCGTCAGATATAGTCATCTATCTTTATGAGGAACTCAGATAGTTCCGTTGATTCATGGACCATCCCGACAGATAGGCTTGGTCACATATACAGTTGATTGATATTATATTTAGAGATATTCCGCTAGACAGGCTTGATCACAGTATCAGATTTCTATTGAATATTCTTATCGTCAGATTCAGATATAATCATACTTCTTATCATTGATAGTCGCTTCTAGAATAATCTGTTAGCAAAGTTGATCTCTAATTCTGTCAGTCGAAAGTAGTAAGCACAGAGTACAGTCCTTGATGAAAGCACATCTAGATCCTCAGTAATCAGTATCAGAGGAGTCAGTGATTCAGTATCTTAGTGTCAGTAGTGAGTTCAGTCTGTAGTAAAGTGGTATGAGAGTTTCAATATCTAGAGTTGCAATGATTGTGTTCATGTCAGGTGCATTCATGTATGTGTTCTCATGCAACATCTTTCATGATTATTCAGTTTAGATATTGTGCATGCATGAGCCCTTGCATTAGCCTACCTCGTCTACATACTCGGTACATTCCTGTACTGACATATTTGCGCTATGGTGATTTATTTCCACCATAGGTTCAGAGGCACAGTATCCAGACTATCCTCAGTAGTTTAGTCCTCATCATCAGCAGTAGCAGTGAGTCCTCTTTTTTCTAGGATGAATCTTAGTTTACTATTATTGTTTTAGATTTTGTTTATTTTCAGTTGACGGAGTTAGTTGGGGACCTATCCCATCAACTCCACAATTCAAATAGTTTAGAGGCTTTTCAGATGGATGTATTAGTATTTAGTTTTCAGTTTTGGGTATGTATAAATGTGTTGAACCTTATGGCAAGTTTCCAAGAACCCTAATCTTGGAATTCTCTCAAGAATATCTAGGGTTTCATTCAAGAACCCTAATCTTCAAAAATTCATCCATAAATTCTTCAAGGTTTCTTCAAGAATCAAGTTCCTCATAGTGTGGGCTTCAAGAATTTATTTATTTCAAGTGTAGATAAAGTTTCAAGCACTAAAGTTCATCCAATTTCAAAGATTAAGGTATGTAGATGTTGATTCTTGGGTCCCTTTCATCCAAGAAGCTCAAGAACCCTTTTTAAAACTAAAAGATTTTTATGTTTATGCGTTGTTAATGATTTGTATGAGTTGAAATGAATGTTTAACATTTTGGCTGAGTTTTGATTTATTTTTGCCTACAAAATTTATGAGCTTTGACCCTAGTATGTGGAATTCATGTGATGTTTGCGATAGACCCTCTTGAAGTTGTTTTTTCATGTGATGTGTTCATGACTTTTGGGTGTAGAAATGGTTGAATAAGTGAAGAACGTTCCCCATAGGTTTGATAAAGAGCTTAGGTGAAGCATAAGGGCCAGTATATTATGATGAATAGGAAACCCCAAATTGTGAACTAGTCCATGCATGCCTAGTGTTTGCTAAAATGCCTTAGTGAGTGAAATGAGCCAAGATAGCATGAAATTTCCAAGTAGGTGTAAAATCGGTCATGTCTAGTGGTTGTTTAAATACCCTAGTGAACAAGTTGAGATATGATGGTTGTAAATTCCCCCAATTATGTGCTCTTGATATATGTTAAGCTTTTAATACATGCCAAAGAGTTAGCAAGTAAGTTATGAAATGATAGTATGAAGTCTCCCCAAGCCATGGGATATCCAAAAACATGTCAAGATCAATATAGGTATTAAATAGCTGAGGTAAAACCTTGTTGAAGGGAGTACAATCTAGTAGCATGTTTCCCTTATGTTATTATATGATTATGATTCCGAGATGCTTAAAGTGACTCCTTGGCGATTGTGCTGATGAATAGACGTTTGAGATCCTTAAATGCTTGAGGTGATTTTTAATGACAGTGGAAATAAACATATGGCATGATTCCTGAATTACTTGTGAAGATGCTTGAATGATTGTGATGATGCATGAATGCTTGTGATGATGAATGAATGATGATGCTTACTTTTATGCTATCGAGTCCTGGGGGTATTTATACCCAAAAATAGAGCTGTTTTCTAGAGCCCTTGTCAGTTTCTCGATAATTCTAGTTGAGCCATGATTGTCAGAACTCAGTGAACTATAGAACTCTGTATCCTCAGACAAGTACGAAACTTAAGAAAGCTCAGTAATCTCAAAAATCTCTGTAATCTCTGTATCTCTAGTAATCTAGCTTTAGTCTTGTAATCAACTTAGATCTAATAGTCTTCAAGTGATTCAATTTTAATATCAGAAGTGATTTTAGTAATCTATTCAAGCTTTGTATCATCAATCAGATGCTATGATTCTATGTCTTTTCCATCAGATACGGAACTAAGTAATCTCTGTGTAACTCAGTTAGATCTTTTGAGAAACATGATTAGTATCAGATTCAGTTCAGTTGTGCTCAGTCAAGAATTCAGTCAGACTCTTTCAGTTGGGAGTAGAAACTAGCACCGAGCGAGCTCAAGGATGGGAACTCACCTACTAGTAGAGGGTATGATTCTTAGATGGAATCTTTATGCTACAAAACTACATAGCCAGCGTATGTTGAGACATCATATCTACTAGTTGAGGGTAGATAAGAGACATCATACCTGTTAGATGAGAGTAGATGAGGTGGCTTGACCTATTAGTTGAGGGCTACACCATTGTCTTTTGAGCACCTGATAGATGAGGGTGACATAAAGATAATGCACGTAAAGATAATGTATTTACCCGTTGCATGGTATTAGCACCCTCCCAACCAGGAGTAGAGGTTAGACCTCACCTATGGTAGGTTGGGGCATGTCGGTTAAGTGACTACTTCCCACAGTTTCAGTTTCAGATTTAGTCTCAGTTTTAGAATCAATCTTTAGAAATCAGGACTGTCAGATACAGTTATCTATCTTTATGAGGAACTCAAATAGTTTTGTTAATTTATGGACCATCCCGATAGATAGGCTTGGTCACATATACAGTTGATTGATATCACATTTAGAGATATGTTGCCAGACAGGCTTGATCACATTATGAAATTTCTATTAAATATTCTTGTCATTAGATTCAGATATAATCATACTTCTTATCATTGATAATCGCTTCTAGAATAATCTGTTAGCAAAGTTGATCTCTAATTCTATCAGTCGAAAGCAGTAAGCTCAGAGTACAGTCCATGATGTAAGCACATCTAGATCCTCAGTAATCAGTATCAGAGGAGTCAGTGATTCAGTATCTCAGTATTAGTAGTGAGTTCAGTCTGCAGTAAAGTGGTATGCGAGTTTCAGTATCTAGAGTTGCGATGGTTATGTTCATGTTTTGTGTATTCATGTATGTGTTCTCATGTGGTATCTTTCATGATTATTCAGTTTAGATATTGTGCATGCATGAGCCCTTACATTAGCCTACCTCGTCTACATTCTTGGTACATTCCTATACTGACGCATTTGCGCTATGGTATTTTATTTGACACCATAGGTTCAGAGGCACAGGATACAGATTATCCTCAGCAGTTCAGTCCCTATCAGCAGCAGTAGCAACGAGTCCTCTTCTTTTGAGGACTAATCTCAGTTTACTATTATTATTTCAGATTTTTTTTAATTTTTAGTTGACGAAGTTTGTTGGGGACCTGTCCCATCAACTCCACAGTTCAAACAGTTTAGAGGCTTTTCAGACAGATGTATTAGTTTCACTGTTTAGTTTTGAGTATGTATAGATATGTTGAACCTTATGGCAATTTTTTGTATTTATTTCAGATATTATGCAATGTACAAGTATAGATATCAGAAAAGGATTAGCTTGTGGTCCTTCGGGTCTATTAGCACTGTGTGACATCTCGGGATGGGATCTCAGGGCATTACAGTTGTGCATCCTTAGATTGTTCCTACCGTTGATGACTTAGTGATGACTTCTTTTCTTTCTCTAGGTCTTGTTGATATACAAGAAGACCCATTGGTGGAGATAATAAAGAAGGAATTGACTGGAGCAACATCCATAAGAAGAGTAGTTAGGCAAGGTCAGCCTAATGGTTAGCCTAATGTTAAAGCTCTTCATGACCAACCACAAATTACAACAGATCTGGGTGCTTCTTTTGGGGTGTTGCTAGTAGAGTTGATTATGACGGTGGCAGCCATCCTGATGCTACTGCTGCTGCTGGCAGCCATCCTGATACTGCTGCTGCTACTAGTCGTGATTATGAGCATGTTGGTGCTCAGTAAAAAAATAAATACATTTGAAAAAACCCCTTGCACAAGCCCCTCTCACCCCTACACCGGTCCTTCCCACCTTTACAGTGATCCCTCTCACCCCTCTTCACCTTTATGTTCTCATTGCAAATGCAAAGTATGCAAGGACAGAGAGGATAAACTCCTTGAAAAACTAGAGGCTATTGCTGAAGCTACCGAGGAGTTAAAATCCAGGAGGGATGTTATACCATCCAATGAGGTGAGGGAGCCATGCACTCCTATAGTGGCGGTTAGGAGGAAGAGAAGAAAAATTAGAAAAATTCTCTCCATTCTGAAAACAACAAAAATTGCAATTCCTCCCGCTCCAAGAGTTGTTGAAGTTCAGGGGCCGCTGAAGAAGTTGGACATATTCGCAGCACTTGTCAAGGAGAAGAAGAAGGAACTGGAAGAAATCATGAATGGAAAGATGAAGGTTCAAAAATAATACACCATGCATTCATTTGCCGCTAAAGACTTCACGAATATGACAAATATCCATGAGTAGTACAAGGACAATGTAAGTTTACTTTTGCTAACCTAGCCTTCCAATCTACTCCATGAAGAAGAATCTATGCAGTAGATGTTTAATCTGTTGCAACAGCTTGGTATTCCGCTACAACATAATACACATCTTTTGCATAAGTTGCATTGGCTGGGTTATCTATGAAATAATTCAGATAACCCTCTGCATCAGATTCTTTTCATTGTTTTTTTTATTCTTTACTATTACTAACTTATTTAAAAATTGTCTTTTATACCACTGTATGTTGATGAAATTCTCTACCTTATGAGGGGTAGGCAATTAACGTACCTAGATGTTTATGTTGCTGCCGATAGGATAATGGACCTCAACTTCTACAATAATTTCAAGATTAGGTATGATGATCTCTGTAAGCTAGTTGATTTCAGTGGCCTGAGATTTGATAAGTTAGTTTTATGTTCCAATGGGATGAAGAAGTGATTAAATATGTAAGAGGAAAGAGGCCATATTCACACGACAAGAGTTAGACCAAGGCAAAGAGAATCCTTGCAGTCATAAATGTGGAAGTCAAATATTTTCTCACTGTTGAGATACTACTCTATGAGGTAAAGCTTAAGGTTTATGACTGCAACTTACCTGTCTTCAGCGAGGACATATTTTTAGTCTACATACAACCACTCTTAAAGTGGTTGCCCAAGTTGTTAACGCAGAGTAAGCAGATGGATCATTTGTCAGCTGAAGTCTTGAGGAAGGAATCATGGAATTTTAAAGGTCGAAATAAGAACATCCATCTCCAAAAAAAAACCAATGCAGTGTGCGAGCCATACTCGCTTGCATATATCGAGTGTTTGCTGATCGACACGGAAATGACCGGTATGTGCGACACCATTGTAGGAAAGATGCAATGGGTCTGGGCTTATGGGGTATTAACTAAATAGTTGGATCCTATGTACAAAAAGGAATATGTACAAAGACAGAAACGAACACGATAATAATTTTTTATTTTAAGCCACTTCACTTTACATGTAGTGACAATAATTTTTATGTCTGGCCAAGTTAAATTTTTATAATGCAAAATTTTTTATATATGTTGTAATAGATATAATACCTGTTATGATAGATTGATTATCTGTTGGAATAGGTTAGTCATCTGTTGCATTATGCAAATGTTTCCTAGTCTGTCTGTTGCAATAGATGTACAATCTGTTGCAACATATAATCTATCTATTACAACTGATAGGTAATCTGTTGGAACAAATCAGGAAAATAGGAAGACCTATTATATAATTTCCAGTAGATGACCTAACTTAATAGTTGGAGCCCATGTATAAAGAAGAATATGTACAAAGACGGAGACGAACACAATAACAATTTTTTATTTCAAGCTACCCCACTTTACATGTACTGGAAATAATTTTTATGTCCGCCGATAGTTAAATTTTCGTAATGCAACAGATAGTATATCTGTTGTAATAGATATAGTACCTGTTGTGACAGATTGATTATCTGTTGGAATAGGTTGGTCATATGTTGCAACATAAAATCTATCTGTTACAACTGATAGGTAATTTGTTCGAAAAAATCAAGAAAGTAGGAAGACCTGTTATATAATTTCCAGTAGATGACCTACGTGTTGCATCTCATGTTGCAATATATGTCTAAATCTATTTGATAAGATATGTCGTTTGTTGCAGCAGATGTATTATTTGTTATGATATTTGAATCTAGTATTCCATTTCAATTAACATATTCAAGACTAAGGATTAAATTATATTCATAGACAACATAAAATAAGTTAAAGCCTTTGGAAATTACATGAAATAACTCAACAAATGAATAAAATGTAAAACAATCATTATGGGTACAAATGATCTACTCTACAAATAATTCAACAAGTTAAACCAAGGAGGATAGGTTATTACATTGACGAACTCAAGCTATAAAGATCTACTCATTATGGAAAAATTATTCTTCATTCGATGCTGCCAAATTCGGCTTTGGTCATCGTGGATCTTTAATGTTGCATGCGTTTGGCTTTTGAGCTTTCGCTACTCTGTATTTCCATAAAAGAGCAGCATATATTTTACGAAGTAATCCGGCATCAAGTTCATCATTTGGTACTTGTAATTCATCGCTCAAATACTTGGCGTACGCGGCCACATAAAGACCGCAATCCCTGCATTTAAAAAATAGATAATCTGTATCTTGCAGTTCATTCAAGTGTTGTGAATTTGTGAAATGAAACTAAATCATGACACTTAAACTTACAGGCTGCCAATGGTTTGTTGAGAAATTCCTTCAACATATTGTACATCAAATTGATTACCCATTTTATTTCGGTATGCTTCAATCGTCTACCAATTAGTACAAACCTTTTGGTCCAAAAAACCACTAATATCAAGGTAAGTAGGCAATATTTTGACCAACTTTTGTATCTCAGATGACAGCTTGAAACGTCCTCTTCGCAACATCGAGTCATAAACTCGGATGTGCTTCTCTTTTAGAATGACGACAGCTAACACCCAATGGAATTTATCACCACAATTGATTGGGATGTACACTTCATCGACCAAATGCCAAGGTAAGCCAGCCAGAATGCTAAAACCTTTGATGATGTTGATTAAGTATTCCTCATTTCGAGAATCTTCCGGCTGTTATTGACAATACTTATCGTAGGCATTATCCATGTAAACTTTTTACAAACAATTACATGTCATGTATTTGTATTACTCTAATATTTGCAACTTGGCCTTTGATAACGCCCAAACTACAGCTCTCGGTAGAAAGCGTAAGCGGTCGCTGTCAAATATAGAACCCAACTGGGTTGGGTGTCGAATCCCACAGGGAATACTTGGTCACTAAGTGTTGCAATTATTAGTAAACTGTTGGTCGAAAATTCTACGGAAAAAGGGGGGATTGGTTTAGGCGTGAATTAATGCTATCAAAGTAACGTTGGAATGCTAAGTGTAGTAAGATTTAATGATAGAGAATAATAAGTTAGGGTTATGTCCACCTTGTAATTTCTACGTATCTATTAACTATGAGTAATGCGGAATGTAGACATGCATGCACTTATAGAGAGTCGTATTCTAATGGTAAATCCTAGTGTTTCTCAACCATCAAGGATTATTTTGCTTTAGCTCTCTCGAGCCTAAAGTGTATAATGAATGGTACAAACTCTCCAAGAAAGTTAATCCGGTTAAGGCATTAACGTGTAAACAGGGGTTGGAAACCCTATTTTCTTGTCACACTCTCTTTTCCAAACATGTAACTTTTGTCTCGAACAAGTTAATGATATATTGGCATATTTCTACGTTTGCAACCATAAGAATTCAATTTAAACGAAGAGAGTAATGATATAAGTAGCATACACATCAAGAATTCACAAACTCATAGCAATAGATAGTATCTTACAAGGTTTTCATAACCCTAACAGAGAAGTTTAGCTACTCATGATTACAACGGAAATCAACGAAGACATCATCATCATACCAAATTTAGAATAATCTCACGATGGGGATGAGTTTGGCGTCAAACAAGAGGTTGACGTTTTGCCCTCTAGCCGTTCGTGTTGCCTTAGCGTTTTTCTCTGTCTTAACTTACAGATTCTGAAAACTGAATAATGATTAAAAGCTTGCTGAAAAATTCAGAAATAGGGTTTTTATAATGTCCTTGTCTACTAAATTACTGCTGCATCCTTAAGTCTTTAAAAATGCTGGGTTTGCCCAGGAAAAAGTTCCCATGCATCACTTTCAGTCCAAAAGCTGCCTTCCCTCTAATGTGAAGTTTTCCTTTGCTGCTCAAAAGTCCATAAAGTGTTGAAATCTTCATCATTAATACCTGAAAACATGCTAATCACGTAGGTCAGCTCACTTAAAGGAAAATGGACTAAAAGTGCAAGAATTATATATTTAATCCTCAAAACTTGGCTAAAACATGGGTAAATTATGGTGCTTAGATGTGTAAATACGCCCAACATCAACACCCCACACTTAAAGCTTTGTTCGTCCTCAAACAAAATATAACATCCATGCAAACACCTAACTAGAATTGCACAACAGCAACACAAAATTTATCCTCAAGACATGCACGACAATTATTAACAAAGAGTAGTTTTCTTGATCATTACTAGAAACAACTCAACCTCCAACATAGACTTATTAGGATGGTTAATTCGTATCCACAAGTTAAGCCACGAAGAATCATACAAAACTACCCAACAATCATCAACCATGTGTGTCTCACACAAGATATCACCCATAATCACTCATAGTTTTGCATTTTTCGAAGCATGGGTATAAGATTCTCTTTGCTCTCACTCTCACAAAGAATTCTTATATTGCAACTGATGACCATAGGCTTTCCCTTAGTGTAATGCTCCACTAATATTAGAATGCTAAGCTTAGGATCAAATAGGTCTTTACAGGTTGTAATGTAGGCTAAGGGACAGGTAGGACTATTTTGGCCAGAAATAGTGACTGTTCCCTAAGCGCTTTAATACACCACATTATGCCATTTACAATATCTTTTAACAACCCCTCTATCTTTCTTTCATCTACCAACCCCTTTTCACCTATTTTGTTATTCAATCATAAACACAACTATCTTTTTATTTTTTTATTTCTTTTTATTTCTTTTTTTATATTTTATTTATTTATTTATTTTTTATAAAGCACCTCTATGATAGCCACTCTTTTTCACAACATTTTCAAGTACTAATACACTCTGAGGCATCATTCTCACCATTTTCCTCTTATTTTGCCACATGGCTCTACAATTTAAAGCGCTTAGGAATTTGGATCAAATTATGGTCTTGAAAAAAAATGGATTAGGCTACATATGAGGCTGTCAAAGAAAATAGCTAATGGCTCAAAGGGGGTTCACTAGGACAATGTACAAAGGTAGGTAAAAAGAAGGTAAACAAATTCAGGGCTGCCAAAGAAATGCCTAAATCATCTCCTAAACTCACACTCTTTATTTTGCTTTACACACACACCAGGCAAGTTCTAGCATCAGTAACAACAAAGAATATACTATAATCTCACACACACAAGGCACATGGTCAACTTAATTGGGAGCATTATAGGTTCTTGACCCAATAGATGAATGAATTAAACCATCAACAACACAACGAGTCACAACTTAGAGTCTAAATGTCTCAATAGAAATGATGTAGCACAAACTCTTGTTATAATACCATGCCATCTATCAGAACAATTTCATGTATTTCATGCAAAATCTAAAATCTAACTAACTAATTCAAACAAACAAGAATAAATGTAGGCAAGCAGTACAATACAGCAGACATATACCCTCACCCCACACTTAGACGGGACACACTGCCCTCAGTGGAAATAAATAAGGAAAACCTGATTAGTTGGACTTCTCTTCTATGTCTGGGGTCATACCCCCTGCGTCGGAATCATCATCTGAGTCATCATCCTTAGAGTTGTCCTCCACATCTGAGTCTAGCAGTCGACGATCATCATCAGTTGGCACGTCATCATTGAGAGGTTCCTCAAAATGTACCCCCACTCCACACATGGCCCGCGTATGCTCATTCAATGGGTAGTCATAGTCCAACTGCTGAAGCTCTGTATCAGTTGGAATACGACCCCCACTCATCATGGTAAACCTATTTATGCCATATAGATGGCGAAAGAAACTTTCATCTCGAGCATGTTTTTCTGCAGTGGTAAGGTTGATGCCATGACCAGTTTCAGGCTCTTTAACTTTCGTGAGATCAACCTTCTTCGGGTTTAGTTCAAGCTTATGATCTGCAGGTTCCTCTTCTATGTGCTCCTTCCTTATGATCACAGTCAACAAATTGCCAAAGTTGAAATGGGACCTTTTGTGCAACCTTGCTTTACGCATTGACGATTGTATAACCGCACCAATGTTGATGGGAATATTTTTCATCAGAGCGTACACCAAGCATACTCGATCACGTGTGATCTTTGTGTACTGTGTCCCAGGAATCAAGCAAGAGTTGACTATCCTCAACCATATACGAGCTTTTTTGTTCAAGGAAGCATACAGGAAGGTGTTATGCCGACCATTATCCTTGTGACGAATCCACCGGGCCATGGACCTTGTTCCGCATAGTGTATGTCTGATTGACCTGTAGGAAGGTATGTGATAAAGCTCCTTGAGCGGTGATGGATCCACAGATGGAAGGCCCAGAAAAGAGTTGAAGAACTCCGCATTCAGTTGCAAGACTTGGCCTCGAATCCTTACTTCACTTCCGGTAGTCTTTGGGGACCAATTGGAATAAAACTCTCACGTTAGATCAAGATTGCATTCCCCCATATCTCGAAAAATGAAATCAAGATTTAGTGCCATGATTTTAGCCAAAATGCGGGGCTCTCTCTTTGCTAGACTCTCTTTCTGCATCAATTCCACATGAACATATTTTTTTACTTTGTTGTTCTTGTACCACTCCTTTCCTTTCTCCTCTAGGACCCACTTTATCCCAAAAGTGCGTCGAGGTATTTGCAAAGAGGAGGACTCATCTTGCTCTTTTCTTGACCGTTTCTGCCCTTTCTATGAGGTGGACACTTTTTCTTTTTCTTGTCGTCCTTTTGGGGCCATTCTACCTGAGATCACCATAGAATCATGTTAGCTTCATCTTAGAAGATTCAATCGAAAAACAAACAGTAATGGCACCACCCCATACTTAATTTGTTGGCACAAACTAATTAAGTGAGTAATGTCGATTACTCAGACTTCATCGACATATATTCAGGCGATATGTTCCAACAACATGTTAAGCACAGTCATACCTTCATGTAATCTTGAATATCCTTTCATGTTTGGATGAATGCATTTTTTAAACAAGACTACCACATAGAGATCGTATCAAGTTATTGCATAAAAATAATCACAACATCTTATGCTTGTGGTCAATCATGATCGGTGTCTCGATGAATGAGTCATTCAAACATTCAGGCTTTCAACTTTCAAGATTACGCATTAATTTCACAATTTCAACTTCATAAAAATATGACAGTGTATAATAATCAAATACAAGTCGGAATAAAGTCAAGAGCACCCACACGAAGTATTTCACTCAACTAGATGTATCATAACAAACCAATCATATTCTTATCACCAAACACCACTTCAAAAATCTAAAATACCATTATAAGCATAGTATTGCAACAACTACGGAATATAAAAGAATAACTTACTTGGTGATAGTTCAGGAAGATGATCTTGCAAGATTAGATGAGCAAAAAGAAAAACTTTGAGAGATTTGGGAAGCTTAGGCGACGCCTAGGTTGAACAAACAAGTGTATTTTGTTCTAAGATTGAAGATCTATTTATAAAATCGGGTTTTATCCATGTAAAATCGGGTTAGGAGACAAAAAAGCATAAGTAGGCGGCGCCTAATGCTTTGCCTATGCTTAGTATAGGCGGCGCCTTTGTCAATGCCTAGTTGAGCATAAGCGGCGCCTATGCTATTGCCTAGTTGGGCATAGGCGGTGCCTATGCTATGGCCTAGTTGAAACAGTGAGCATAGGCAATGGCATAGGCGGCGCCTATGGTATTGCCTAGTTTGGCATAGGCATCGCCTATGGTGTTGCCTAGATTTGCATAGGCAATGCCTTGTCCGTTGCCTATGTAAGGCAGTGAGCATAGGAAATGGTATAGGCCTTGCCTTGTCCATTACCTAGATTAGCATAGGGAATGCCTAACCGATAGCCTTTGCTCCTTCATTCCTAACTTACCACCTTTAACATGGCTCACTTTCAAATCAAAATTTGGGACTAATCCCCTCCTTTGTACATCTTGCACCTACACTTAATCAAAAACAACAAAAACGATTAGAAGGATGGGTTGCCTCCCACCAAGCACCTTAGTTTTGGTCGTGGATCGACTTTTTTTTTTTTGGATTTTTATTTAACAAAAACAAACTCCTAGTAAAACAGAACGATTAAAAACGATGGGTTGCCTCCCATGTAGCGCTTGATTTATTGTCGCGGCATGACATAGTTATCTCGATTACTTAGACTTCATCGAGATAGATGGTGGCCATGCATTTTATCGAATCAACTGGACTGATATATGGATTCACTCGTTGGCCATTCACCTTAAAGATACCACCATCATTGTTTTCTAACTCTACTACTCCAGACGAGTAGACTTGCCTAATTTTAAATGGACCAGACCATTTAGACTTCAACTTACCTGGAAATAGCTTCAGTCTGGGGTTGAAAAGAAGTACCAAATAACCCTTCTAAAAGTTTCATTGGATAATCCTCCGATCATGGTACTTTTTCATCCGTTCCTTGTAGAGGTCTGCTCTTTCATATGCATGTAGACGGAATTCCTCCATCTCATTCAGCTGTTCCAATCTCAGATTAATAGCATCATCCCAATTCAGGTTAAGCCACTTCAACGCCCACAGTGCTTTATGTTCGAGCTCGATTGTCAAGTGACAAGCCTTCCCATAAACTAGTTGGTAAGGTGACATGCCAATTGGTGTATTGAACGCAGTCCTATAAGCCCATAAGGCATCGTCCAGCTTTCGGGACCAATCTTTCCTACTAGCATTTACAGTCTTAGCAAGGATAAGCTTGATCTCCCGATTAGAAACCTCTACCTGCCCACTAGTTTATGGGTGGTAAGGTGTAACTACCTTATGTTGCTTGACCCCATATTCACCAACATGGCTTTGAACAATTTGTTGCAAAAGTGTGATCCTCCACCGCTTATAATGGTACGTCGTACCCCAAAACGAGTGAAGATAATTCTCTTTAAGAATGCTACAACACGCTTACCTTCATTATCAGCCAGCGCTACTGCTTTGACCCATTTGGATACATAATCCACAACAACTAGGATATATTTCATCCCAAATAAACTCACAAATGGGCCCATGAAATCAATACCCCACACATCAAATAGCTCTACTTCATGAATTTTAGACATGGGCATCTCATGGTGCTTTGAAATCGCGCCTTGCCTCTGACACTGATCACATCTTCTCACAAAATCATAGGCATCCTTGAATAATGAAGGCCAATAATAGCCGCTTTGCAATACCTTCTTGGCTGTTCGATCACCTGCATGGTGACCCCCAACTTGGGAAGTATGACTTGCTTCCAATATGCTAGGCACCTCCTCATATGATATGCATCGTCTAATAACACCATCAGCACATCGTCAAAAAAGATACGGCTCATCCCAAAAATAGTGTTTCACATCATGCATGAACTTTCTCTTTTGATGAAAGGAGAGATGCTCAGGAATCACTTTACTTACCACAAAGTTTGCAAAGTCTGCATACCACGTTAAGTCTTTCACCATAGTAGCTAAGATCTCTTCGTCAGGAAATGCATCATCAATCTCAAGGTCGGGTTGTGCTATGTGCTCACTCTCAAGTCTAGATAGATGATCAGCTACTTGGTTTTCGCAACCTTTTCTATCCTTTACCTCGAAATCAAATTCTTGAAGCAATAACACCCACCGAATTAGCCTTGGCTTAGCATCCTTCTTTTCCATTAAATATCTCAGAGCTGCATGATCTGTATGAACCACCACTTTGGTTCCCAACAAGTAAGCACGGAACTTTTTAAAAGCATAAAAAACTGCTAGAAGCTCTTGTTCTGTGACGGTATAGTTCTTCTGGGCTCCATTTAAGGCCTTGATTGCATAGTAGATTGGATGAAATAGCCTTTCTCTTTTCTGACCAAGTACAACACCCAAAGCTACCCCGCTTGCATCACACATCACATCAAAAGGTAGAGACCAATCGGGCGCTACAATAATAGGAGCTTCAACTAGCTTCCCTTTGAGGCATTCAAATGCCTTCAAGCAATATTCACCAAAGTCGAACTTTGCATCCTTCTCCAAAAGTTTGCATAATGGGCTAGCAATCTTGGAGAAGTCTTTAATAAACCTCCGATAAAAACCTGCATGACCGAGAAAACTATGAACTCCCTTTAAAGAAATTAGAGGTGGTAGTTTCGCGATAACTTCAATTTTGGCTCGATCAACCTCGATTCCCCTTTCAGAGACTTTATGCCCAAGAACAATGCGTTCCTTAACCATAAAATGGAACTTCTCCCAATTTAGCACCAAGTTGAATTCAACACATCTCTGCAAAGCCATACTCAGATTTGCCAAGCATGATTCAAACGACTCACCTACAACTGAAAAATCATCCATGAACACCTCCAAGGTGTCTTCAACCATATCAGAAAAGATGGACATCATACATCGCTAAAAAGTGGCAGGAGCGTTACATAGCCCAAATGGCATTCGTTTGAAGGCAAACGTACCATACGGACATGTAAAAGTGGTCTTGTCCTGATCTTCCGGAGCAATGCAAATCTGATTATAGCCGGAATAACCATCTAAGAAACAAAACCATCCCTTCCCTGCCAATCGATCAAGCATTTGGTCCATGAATGGCATTGGGAAGTGATCCTTTAGCGTCCACGAATTCAGCTTCCGGTAGTCCATGCACACTCTCCACCCTGTGACAGGTCTAAGTGGAATTAATTCATTCTTTTCATTTGCGACTACCGTCATGCCCCCTTTCGTAGGTACACATTGCACCGGACTCACCCATTTACTGTCTGAGATTGGATATACCACCCCTGCATCTAACCACATAATAATTTCTTTCTTCACCACCTCTTGCATAGGTGGATTCAAACGTCATTGATGCTCAATGGTGGGCACACAATATTCTTCGAGCTGAATCTTATGCATATATATCCCAGGAGGGATACCAATTATATCAGTAATAGTCCAACCGATGGCTCTCTTGTATCTCTTCAGAACAGAGATGAGAGCCGTTACTTGCTGCTCACCCAAATCAGCCGCAACAATAACCGAAAGTGTATTCCCACTTCCTAAGAATGCATACTTTAGATGACTGGGCAGCTCTTTCAATTCTAGCATTGGTGGCTCTTCAATGGATGGTTTCACTGGTGGTGAAGGCCGATTCTTAAGATCAAGGTCCAGCTTCTTAGGAGTATGAGAATATGACCCCATTCCTGTTAGACCACAAATAGTTTCTTCATACTCTTCAACATTTTCACGCTCAAAATTCATAAGCACAACAGCCAATGGCTCAATAATAAGCTGCTTCTCTACAGATACTTCTTTCTCATCCTCATAATAAATATCAGCTATAGAGAACACGTTCATATCTTTGGGCTGCTTCATTGATTTGAATACATCAAAACGGACCACTTCGTTATTCATCCGGAATAAAAGCTCATTAGCTCTTAAATCAATAAGCACACTTCCTGTTGCGAGGAAAAGGCGTCCCAAGTTTATGGGAACTTCAAAATCCACCTCGCAATCCAAAATAACAAAGTTTGCAGGAAAAATGAAGGTAGAAACCTTCACCAATACATCATATAAGATACCAACAGGTCATTTTACCGACCTATCTGCCATCACAAGTCGCATATTGGTTGGTGTAGGATCTCCCAACCCCAACTTTCTGTAAATGGATAGCGGCATCAAATTGATGCTAGCTCCCAAATCACACAACGCCTTAGCGAAATCCAAAGATCCAACAGTGCAAGGAATAGTGAAAGCACCAAGATCTGCCTTCTTCTGAACTAACAATCTTGTAGCTATTGCACTGCAATGATGAACATTATCTGCCAGCTCATAGCTTGCTGCCCACTTCTTTGTCAAAAGGTCCTTCATGAATTTTGCGTACCCAGGTATCTGTTCCAGCGCCTCCACCAAAGGCACATTAATAGTCAGCTGCTTCAACATGGTCATGAATTTACTGAACCTGGTGTCATCAGCTTTCTTCTTCAGTCTCTGAGGAAAAGGTGGTGGTGGAAGAGGAAGAGTTTTCTCCACCACTTCCTTTTTATCTTGCTTCCGATTATCAATCCTTTCCGGCTAGTGACGTCTAGGTGTAGTGTCATGAACGTTCTCATTCTAATTTTCAGCTTCTACAGAATCATCACAATCTGCTTCAATGACATTCTCTTCTATATTATCAACCACCTGCTTGCCTTTGGATGGATTTTCCAACACTTTACCACTCCGGGTAGTAATAGCCATACATGATCCATCATTTCTTGAATTTTGCACAGTGTCACTAGGTAAGGTACCAGTTTTTCTTTGATTGAGTGCCGCTGATAGTTGACTCAATTGTTGTTCCAGGTGTTTTATTGAAGTGGAATGCGAATTAACCAATTGATTTATTGATGACAAATCATTCTTTACCTCAGTTACTCCTGTGTTGGTTTCCTCCACTCCTTTCAACAGCTTAGCCATCATATCTTCCATAGACATCTTCCCAGAGCTAGATGCCACAGCCTCACGGTTTCCAGGAGAAATGTACAAACCACTTCTGTCAGTCTTATTCTTCCAACTACCTTGATCGCAGTCCTTGTATACAGATTTATCATAATAGTTCCGACCTTGGTTTCCTTGGGCATTGCCTCGGAAACCCCCCTGATTATTCAAGTAGTTAGCTTCTTCCTCAGAATCAGATTTATATCTTCCCTGTGATACAACGGCCTTAACCTCTATAGTCTTCCTTGATAATAAATACTTGGTAAGAAGGTCCATCTGCGTTTTCATGTAAGCCATATCCTGGTCACGTTTCTCTTCTCTTCGCCTTTGTTCTGCCGTCAAGCCAATAGATACAGTAGAGCTTGATACCTCAGAATCCCTAGTATGCCAAGCTCTACTCTGCTTTGTCATACGATCTAGCATATCACTTGCCTTTATAAAAGTAAGGTCCATGAATGACCCTATAGCAGCATTATCAACCACTGGCTTAGTCACCGAATTCAAAGACCTGTATAATATCTCCATCAAGTGGACATTGGTCATATGATGATTTGGGCACCGTATAAGCTTCTTCTTGAACCTCTCCCATGTTTCGTGAAGAGCTTCAGTTGGAAGCTGTCAAAAATTGCTTATCTCGTCTCTTAATTGGGCTCTCTTGGATGACGGAAAGAATCTTTCTAGGAAAGCGTCTTTCAGTTGCCTCCAATTAGTAATAGATTCAGGAGTTAGCCTATTCAACCATAGAGTTGCCTCTCCAGATAGAGACAATGGAAATAAGCACAGCCGAATTGCATTCTGTCCAACTCCTGGATTGTCAAACGACTTGCATATTGAGATAAAATTAATTAGATGCATATTCAGATCATCGCCTGCAAGTCCACCAAATAATCCCTTGAGCTATAATAGCTGAATCATAGTGCTTGTGATATTGAACTTGGCTCCGGGTGCCAAGGGTAGAGGAATAATAGCCCCTGTGGCACTAGCTCCATCAAGATAGTCATCATCATTATCAAAAGGAGCCTGCACAGCTCGGTGTTCAGGTCTCATTCTAGCTTGACGATCTCTCCTGTGTACAGGTGCTGCCACCTAATCTGTACACCTAGGATTTAGTAACTCATCATCACCAAGGTCCTCATCATCAGGATTTGGTGCTCAACCTGGGTTATCAATATTCTTTTGATGCACTTGAGTAGCTGCCAATGCAGCTAATCTAGCCTGCTCCTATTGAGCAGCCCTTCTTTCGATGTCACGTTGTGCATCCATTCTGCCAATAAGTTATGGTTCAGGATTTATAGGTAATAATGGCTGACCAGATCTTCGTGTATTTGGCATGCACTCCACTAAACCTGAACAAAACAAAAACAATAAACAAAAAGTAAAATTATAGAACATTTAACCAAAGGGTCTATTAACTATCACAAACTTAGTTGACAACTGTATTTCCCCGGCAACGGCGCCAAAATTTGATAACGCCCAAACTACAACTCTCGTTAGAAAGTGTAAGCGGTCGCTGTCAAATATAGAACCCAACTGGGTTGGGTGTCGAATCCCACAGGGAATACTTGGTCCCTAAGTGTTGCAATTATTAGTAGACTGTTGGTCGAAAATTCTACGAAAAAAGGGGGGATTGATTTAGGCGTGAATTAATGCTATCAAAGTAACGTTGGAATGCTAAGTGTAGTAAGATTTAATCACAGAGAATAATAAGTTAGGGTTATGTCCACCTTGTAATTTCTACGTATCTATTAACTATGAGTAATTCGGAATTTAGACATGCATGCACTTATAGAGAGTCGTATTCTAATGGTAAATGCTAGTGTTTCTTAACCATCAAGGATTATTTTTCTTTAGCTCTCTCGAGCCTAAAGTGTATAACGAATGGTACAAACTCTCCAAGAAAGTTAATCCGGTTAAGGCATTAACGTGTAAACAGGGGTTGGAAATCCTATTTTCTTGTCACACTCTCTTTTCCAAACATGTAACTTTTCTCTCGAAAAGGTTAACGATATACTGGCATATTCCTACGTTTGCAACCATAAGAATTCAATTTAAACGAAGAGAGTAATGATATAAGTAGCATACACATCAAGAATTCACAAACTCATAGGAATAGCTAGTATCTTACAAGGTTTCCATAACCCTAACAGAGAAGTTTAGCTACTCATGATTACAACGGAAATTAACGAAGACATCATCATCATACCAAAGTTAGAATAATCTCACGATGGGGATGAGTTTGGCGTCAAACAAGAGGTTGACGTTTTGCCCTCTAGCCGTTCGTGTTGCCTTAGCGTTTTTCTCTGTCTTGACTTACAGATTCTGAAAACTGAATAATGATTAAAAACTTGCTGAAAAATTCAGCAATAGGGTTCTTATAATGTCCTTGTCTACTAAATTACTGCTGCATCCTTAAGTCTTTAAAAATGCTAGTTTTGCTCGGGAAAAAGTTCCCATGCATCACTTTCAGTCCAAAAGCTGCCTTCGCTCTAATGTGAAGTTTTCCTTTGCTACTCAAAAGTCCATAAAGTGCTGAAATCTTCATCATTAATACCTGAAAACATGCTAATCACGTAGGTTAACTCACTTAAAGGAAAATGGACTAAAAGTGCAAGAATTATATATTTAATCCTCAAAACTTGGCTAAAACATGGGTAACTTATGGTGCTTAGGTGTGTAAATACGCCCAACATCAGCCTTCTTTCCTAGGTAGTAGAAAATGACATTGATATGCAACACATATTATCAAACATTTTGAATTACATGACGAAAAAAGTAATATGTAAATTTAATTAAATAAAGTATTAATTAGTAGTAATCTGGATGACATTTAAACCTTATCATTCCAGCAAGTTTGGGGTTGTGACATCAAATAGAATCAATTCTTCATTCCGAGATGTGTAACAGCAAAGTTGAATATATCAAATCCAAGACTCGATTCATTCACTTTGTAGTGTTTGTTATTTTATTTTCTACATGATGATTTATATGTGTTAATGTCACATTCTTACAAAAAGAATTGTATAAACCAATATCTTTAAAAATGAATTTATGTACCTGCTGGTATGATGCTTTAATAGCCCATCGGTAATCCATTCTGGATAGTCGTTAATCAACTATGTTAGTTTTTTGTGAGCCTCGTCTGAGATGTTGAACCCTTCAAATGGAAAATTCTTCCGTTCTCCCGAACTGACAGGCTCCACTTTTTCTTCTTCTTTGAAAGTAGTTGATGGATTATCAATTATGATATTATGCTCTTCCACAGTAGCTTCTACTGTGACATCTACCTGGAAAGCCAGAAATTGTCAATGCTAATTACAGATATACAACAGATTATCCATCAGTTGCAACAGATGAGTCTTATGTTACAACAGATGGATCATCTGTTGGGATGAATTAAATAGGTAAATTAGAGCAGTACGACAATTTTGAATAGATGACCCATTTATTGCAATATAAGACTCATCTATTGCAACAAATAACGCATCTGATGCAAAAGGTTAGAAAATAATTGCAACAGATGTATATATCTGTTTGATAATTTTTAGCAGATGTATCATCTGTTGAAACAGATATGTACCTATTTTTTTGTTGGAACAGGTGATGTACAATCACCTTCTTCAGCTCATACTGCTCTCTTGTGGCCCTGACACACTGAACAACAGTGCAAGACAAAGACATAAGCGTTGCACTTTTGGTTTTGTTCGATGCTTGATGATGCCTTGGAAGTATCTTTCCTTCTCTTAGCCACCTTGATCTCTAGTGGAGTGTATGGATATGAACTCCTCTTTGATAGAATGACACCCCTCTTAGATGCCATTTCTTTTATAGAAGCAGTTAGTGCATTAATAGTATTAATCGCTCCATCGTGTTTCACCTTGCAGTTTTGACATTTGCATGCAAAACATTTTCTAGATGTGGCAAAATCTGGAAACAAATCTGTACAACCAGATGGTCATAATCATAATAGCTTTTTGTTTCAAAAACTGTAAAAGAAGCATTATTAGCCCCAACATCAGCACCACTACCACTACCATCATCAACAACAACAAGCCCACCCTCCATAATTATTTTTCTTTTGATGGTTATTACTCCAAACAATTTTATTTTTATTCCATCAATGACCTTAGGATCCGATAAGTTTGCACAGACTGTAAAGTAAGAAAAAATGGCATCTTCAACTCTTGGTTGGTTGGAAAAAGCCACGGATGGACAATCTAAAATAAATTAGTACATATATTAGAATGATGATGAAATTATTTAAAATAATCATTAATTAAAAAAAACTTGATTAGAATTACACTTACTGCTTTCTTCGGGGGGTTGAAAATATCAAGAAATTTTGCATTTTTACCAGTTTTGGCTGACAACCATCTCAGGATTCTTGGACAGGAAACTTCTTCCTGGTAGTTCACTTGTTGTCTTAAATAAGGAATGGCTTCAAATGCCCAATCCTATAACACAACGCCAATAAATTAAAAGCATTATTAAATTAAAAAATGATGAATCATACCATGATGAAAGAAATATTTACCATGCAGACCCATGGAAAGCCATATAAGTTGACTGTCTTTGGCTTTAACAGAGTCAATAAATATTGGACAGTCATTTTGTAGCTTTCATAACCCTAAGGATAGCTGTTAAATACCTCAAGATCCTCAGATAGATTTATTAAATTGGGGCTTATATTGTTGTAAACGTCTCTCGACCAAAGAATATTATGTACAAATCAAACTAAGCATAATGATTCCATGTGTTTCTTTGAGAGTCCTTTACATTTCAACGCTTCTATCAAATTTTTATTTTTAAAGCTTAGAACAATAATGGACAACAGTTCCTCATGATCACTCGACTTGCCTTTGCCTTTTTGGGTGTTCAGGGTGCTTTTTTTGGGTCAGAGTAGGTATAACTTGAGAAGGAGAAGGAGGATAACATTTTATTCTGGTAACTATGACAAACTCCTTCCAACCAAAACAAATAGGCATGCCACAATAATTTATCCACACCTTATCCATCTGGTCTTTGTTTTCATACATAAATCTATGCTTGAGAAGATCGTATACCATTTTCATCTAGAAATGAGCATTTTTGTCCCCCGGTAAATCAAGATACTGCCCAAAGCAGCTTTCCCTGAAATAAACATCCAATTTTTATTCTCAAAAGTATTTTTTGAAGGCGTCGAAAGATTTTCTAATGTCTGACTTAACCACAAAATCACCAGTTAAATCTGTGGCACCATCGTACTGCATTCTCATAGGATAACAATCAATGCTGAAGGTTTTGACCAACTCTTCGATGGAAGGGCTATTAGCATTTGGATCATCTCTTTTAAGACATTCCTCCTCCCCGTGTTCATTATCTTCTACTCTTGATTAAGATAATGCTTTTAAAGAAAGCTCATAGAGTGGTGGATGTAGCCGAGCTTCTGTACTTGTTCCTTTACTTGGACTTGATTCAGTTTCTTTTCTTTTGGGAGCCATATTATCTTAAATTAACAATAACATAAAATAGATTATAATTGATTAATGCATTATTAAAAAAGGGTAACAGTAAATCTAAAATGTATAATGGTAAAATAACAATTCCAACAACCACACATCTATTGCACCAGATAAGTTATCTGTTGCAACATATAATCGACCTGGTGCAACGGATGGGTAAATCATTGGAAACAATAAAAATAAATCACTAATCTATTGCACCAGGTATTTTATCTAATGCATCATATAACCGACCCATTGCAACGAATGAGTAAAGCATTGGAAACCATTAAAATAGATCACTAATCTATTGCACTAGGTAGTTTATCTATTGCAACATATAACCAACCTTTTGTAAGGATAAGTAATCCGTCAGAAACCATAAAAATAGATCACTAATCGGTTGCACCAGGTAGTTTATCTGCTGCAACATATAACCAACCTATTGCAACAGATGAGTAAACCGTTGGAAATAATAAAAACAAATCACTAATCTATTGCACCAGGTATTTTATCTGATGCAACATCTAACCAACCGTTGCAATGGATAAGTAAACTATTGGAAACCATAAAAATAAATCACTAATCTGTTGCACCAGATAGTTTATCTGTTGTAACATATAACCAACCTATTGCAATGGATGAGTAATCCATTGGAAACCATAAAAATAGATCACTAATCTGTTGCACCAGGTATGTTATCTGTTGTAACATATAACAAACCTATTGGAATGGGTGAGTAAATTGTTGGAGATAATAAAAATAGATCACTGAACTGTTGAAACATATCACTCATCTGTTGTAAAATGAGTTATTTCTTGGATCAATATTTTTTAAATTTCTTTTAAACAGAAGAGTCGTATGTCGCAATAGATGAATGATTTGTTAGATTGTTCATCTGTTGCATCAAATTTTCATAGTTGCATTAGATTTTAATCTGTTGAATTAAATATTTTCATCTGTTGCGTCAGATCTCTTCATCTATCGCATAAGATGTTTCATCTGTTACATCAGATGTTTTATCTATCACAACATCTTTTTTATCAAGACAAATAATAAATCAACCCTGCAACACCAACACATCACACATAGATACTAAGAACATCAACTATGAATAAAAATCACCAACAAATCTGAATCAATAGTATGATAACAAGAAGAAGAAATACGAAAAATTAGGATTTTATTTATTCCACATTTCTATACTAGAAGAGTAGTTGGCTTAAGTTCCTTTGTTTCTTCATAATTTTTTACCTGTAAAAATGGAAAAGGGACGACGAAAAAATCAAAGTTATTATTGCCAGAGAAGTCTTCACGTTGATTGATGGTTGAAAGTCAAAAGGGAAGTCCCCTAACTATTTTTCGTTGAAGGTTGAAGTCGTCAAGGATTGAAGGGAGAATTTCGTAGAACTGTTGGTTGGGAGGGAGTTGAGAGAAGCTGTCAAGAGAGAGATAAGAGAGAGACTGATTGATTTGGATTGAATAGGGTGTGTGGGTTGGGTTGATTTGTATTTTTGAAAAGATTAAAAAGTTTTAAAAATATTTCAAGTCCATAATTAACTTAATCAAGTTTTCTAATAATGTTTGTCCCTTTAAGTTGGTCACTGTCACCAATCCTTCATTCAAGACGTAAAAGACACCTTTCCTTCAATTTTCTCATATTACTTACTAATAAAGGTTGCTACAGAGGCTCGAACCACAAACGTGTAACATAAAATGCCAAACATTGTCCACCAAGCCAATTAGCTCGTTAGTGAGGGAAGGACACAACTGAAGCAGAAATGTTGACAGTCTGTTGTGTGCTTTACCTCTTATTAGTAAATAATATAAGTGATGATAAATTTCTTTGTCATCCTCACAACGAAAGATTTTTATTTTTTTTGAC
This sequence comes from Capsicum baccatum var. pendulum, assembly GCA_030864225.1. Classification (NCBI taxonomy): domain Eukaryota; kingdom Viridiplantae; phylum Streptophyta; class Magnoliopsida; order Solanales; family Solanaceae; genus Capsicum; species Capsicum baccatum. Next base: position 137,622,842 of record CM061560.1, read on the forward strand.
GAATTGTGGTGCCACATGAGGCTATCCCATTGACTTTTGTCATTTTTCATTTTCACACTCACGCCTTTTGATTAAATTCATTCAACGTGGGCATCTATAATTGGTGTATTTGACATTGTAATACTCCCTCTATTTCAAAGTAATTGACCCTTATTGATTTGACACCCATCCTAAGAAAATATTTATTCTAAGCTTATTTTATCAAATTAACCTTATTAATTATCCATTAAAAATATAAATTTTAATTTATACACTTTGGGGTCATTTGGTAGAATATATAACAATAATGCAAAATATGATATATTAATAATGCTTGTATTAGTAATATTGTATTAGCTATGCTTGCATTAGTTATGCTTGTATTTTCTTATGGAATGTTTGATTTGATGTATTAAAAATAACATGAATTATATAATTTTTTTTACCAATATATCCTCCATATGTATGTTGGAAAGGAAGTATAGAAATATTTGAGGGGTAGTTGTATTTTTAATCATGAGAATGCATGCATTATATCCATTGCATTACTAATGCCATGAATTTCTAGATATTAGTTGTACACACCTCAATACACAATAAGGGGTCGTTTGTTAGAGTATATAAGAACAATACTGAATAGAGTGTATTGATAATTCTTGCATTAGTAATGCTTATATTAGATATGCTAGTATTAGTTATGCATTCAATATTTCTTACACACTGTTTGGTTTGATGTATTAAAAATAAAATATAAAATAAGTTTTTATCAATAAAATTTATTTACCAAAATACCCTTTATTTAGCATTCTTCACTCTTCTTCGAATTTTGTGTCAAAAATGAAAACTCTTCTTAACTTATCTGAAAGATGCAACATTTTATTGAAAGTTTAGAATTTTCAGTAAAATGTGAAATTAGCACTGTACTCTAATGTTCACTTCGTCTAAATCAAAATTCTGGCAGCAAAATTGGTGAATTTTTTGTCAAAAAAAGGAGAGAAATTGGAAAAACAAGAAAAATTAAACAGAGAAAAAATTTGAGCAAATTACAATATCCAATTTTCTTTGGCATAAAAGATTCAAAAGATAAGTTACTTGGGGTTTTGAGCTAAAAGTGACAAAAGAGTTTGAAAATGAGGTGTAGGTGACTCAAGTCTTTATAATTGAGTGGATGCGACAATTACTTTATTATGGATTAAGAAAGTTGAAGAAATTTTAAAAATAACCCAAAAGTTTATAAATTTACACTTTGATCCAAATGTTAGTTAATATAACAAAAAACGAAGGAAAAAAGGCACGTTTTGTTCTTTTCTCGTCTGTTGTTGTTTTCTCTCTCTTCGCGATTTTTGTTGTTCATTGTTGCTACTTCTTTATTATTCATCTTCCTCTTCATTATCATTAACTTCTACTTCATTATCATCTTCATCTTCTTCTTGTCGATCATTGTTGTTATTTTTACCGCTACTGTTGCTACTTGACCAATTGTTTAGGTGATTTTTTTTTGTACATCACTTTCCACTTTGTCATTACTTCATAGGTGACTTTAAGAAGTATAATTATTATTTTTAGTTAAATTTTTCATTTGGGGACACTGCTACTGCTATTTTTTCAATAATGGATAGAACCCGTTAATGAATACAATATAAGAGCCCACTATTTAAACTAATCGCTCAGTCTATTGCAACAGATACATATTCTATTGTAATAAAAGACTCATATGTTGAATTCATATTTATGGTTCTATAGTGCCTATAACATGAATCAAACAAATGGTTAATCTATTGCAACAGATGTGGTATCTGTTGCTACAGATAATTATTCTATTGTAATAGTAATTATCTGTTAGATCAAATGAGAAATCTATTACAATAAAATATTTATCTGTTGTAACAGATGAGTAATTTGTTTGGAGCAAGACAATACAACTCCTGCCACAAACCCAACAGATAACCCATATGTTCAACTTTTGCTATTGATACCAGATTCAAATTATTTCTTAATCGTCGACATGTTTGTTGCAAAGAATTAAATAAGAATTAAAATGTCAAATTCGATGAAACATAAACTTTTTAGTAAACAAAAACAAATAAAAATACATAGGCTAAAAGAGAAAAAATAATTTGCCTTCACGAGATAGAGGGGTTAAGGTTTGGGGATACACCACCCTCCCTAGATTCCACTTATGGGATTATACTAGGTATGTTGTAGTTTTTATTTGATCAACTTTAATAATTTACTAAGTACTTAATTAATATGATCTAATAGTGGTATCTACTTGAGCATTAATGTATGCACTGGGTCAAGTTTTAAGTTTCAACTCTTGCTATTGCTACTGGATTCAAATTATTTTTTAATCGTCGACATGTTTGTTAAGAAGAAGAAATAGACAGAATGAAAATTAAATAGAATTAAAATGTCAAAGTCAATCAAATATAAATTTTTTATTACATAAAAACAAATAAAAATACATAGGATAAAATAAAAAAATAATCTAATTATTATTATCATCATTATTGCCAGCCGGCCAATCTTCAATCGGCAGCAACAATGTCCTCCTCAGCCTCCAGATCTCCCGGAGAATCCTTGCTCTCATTGCAGACAACTCCCATTGTAGGTCATGAACTAGAGTTTGTAGTTCCCACATAGTGTTTTGTAAAATAGCAACGTCCCACACTGGATCATCCATATCAAGAAGACGAATGAATTGACAAAAATATTAAAACAAAAGTAAAGAAAAGAAATCCGAATGTAATACAACATATACCGCCAATTGAGTATATTTATATAAAAAGAAATAAAAAAACTTACTTGGTCAGGGAAGAGAAAGTGGTTGAAGGTGTAGTATGAAAGACAAGATGCAAGAAATAAATTTAGTAGAATGAACGAGTAAGGAGAGACCTATTTATAGAGGATTGAATTTGAATGAGCTCTGCAAAAAGGCGCGACTTTTTACCTCCATTTATTAATTACATACAAATTGGTGACCTTTTGATTACTTTGATAAGTTATGACTTAATTAAATGAAGCTGCTGACTGACTTTTTGATTATTGTGACTAGTCATAACTTTTCAGCTTATTATTATTAATTAGTTCTTTTCAGTAACCATTTTTATTAAGTTGTAGCAATAGATTCTATATCTGTTGCATCAGATAACCCATCTGCGACTACAGATATGCCATCTCTTGCATCAGATAACCTATTGCGACAACAAATATACCATCTATTGCAACTAATCGACAACCTATTACATCAGATAATCTATCTGTTGGAACATATAATCTATCTTTTTTAATAATCATCATATCATTATTCCAAATTTGGTGACGTTTTTATTATATAAATTTAAAAAATAGATTTAAAAACAAAAATGATGAAAAGTCACTACTTGTCACCTATTTTATATTAACATCAATTATTCAAATTAAATGACCATTTTTATACCGTTATAAATTATGTTTATCATTTATTTCTTTATTATTTTCTGTGAAAAGAAATGACTAACTAAATCAAGCTGGTGAGTTTTTATAAAAAGTTACGACTGTTCACCTTTTTTTAATAATCATCATATACCTTAGTTAATCCAATTTTGTGACTTTTTTTATTATATAATAAATAAATAATTAAAAAAATATATATAAAAAAAATGGTGAAAAATCACAATCAGTTATTAAAATTAAATAACCGTTCTTTACAATTATAAATTGTGTTATCATTTATTTCCTTATTATTTATTTACGAACCATTTTTCATTTTAAATAATCAAAAAGTCATGACTTTTCACCCTCAATAACAACAATAACCCTTTTTTAATTAATAACCGCATGTTACAACGTATGATTCATCTGTCGCAGCAGATTAACCATCTGTTGGAATATATGGTTCATCCATTGCCGCAAACGCTCAATTCCTACCTCTAACCGTCGACATATTGAGAATAAGGAATAGACAGAATAAAAATTAAATATTAAATAAGAATTATAAATCCAAAGTCGACCTAACATAGATTTTTAAATCTATTATATACAAATATATACAATAAAAAAACATACCCTTGGGTAGATCCGATATAATAAAAGAAAATACATAAGCTAAATAAAAAAACATAACCTAATTATTATTGTTACTATTATTATTATTATCATTATTGTCAACCGGCCCATCGTCATCCGACAATAGCAGGGCCCTCCTCAGCCTTACTCTCATGTTGCCCAACTCCCATCGGAGTTCATGAATTTGCCTTTCTAGTTCTCGCAAGGTGTCGTGCAAAATCACTTTATACGAATCTACATCTGCCATATCTAGAAGTGGAGTTATATATAAATATATCCCGTAATTAAATAAAACTGGTGACTCTTTGAATATGTAAATTTTAAAAACTGATTTAAATACAACATTTTATCTTTTATTATATTTCAAAAAGAAAAGAAATTTTTTTAAAAATAAATCTAACAGACGGGTAATCTGTTGCAAAATATATTATATCTGTTTGAAAATTTACAACATATTGATAATTTTTTGCAATAGATGGATATATCTATTTGATTTTTCCAACAGGTAAGTCAGATGTTGCAGCAAATTGATTATCTGGCGTAACAGATGTCTATAATTGTTTGATAATTTTAATAGTTGTGTCATCTGTTGTAATAGGTTAGTCATTTGTTTATTCAAATCAATCCATAGATGGGATAGGAAGAATAAAGTGTGTGCAGATAGATGGATCCACTTTCATGTGTGGGAGTAATGTATTACTAATAAGGTCATCGGGACAACACACATAAAGTACAATGATTTTGTGAATGCAGTTTTTAACCGATTAGGCATTGATTATTCAAACAAGATCCTACATTGTACAATTTAGTTTGATGGGTTTGAATTAATGAGGTCGAGGGCCTCATAAAGATGGTGTTGATACCCTGTTATGAATTAATAATGGTTGTAGCTCATGTTTATGTGTTTCAAGTTTTGAAAAAGGATCAATATTTGGTGTCATTATAGAGATCAAATAATGATTAGACTTAACTTTAAGTGTGTATTGGACTCTGAGAAGGCCTTCGAAATATCACACTGTATTAAAAAAGAATGGAATCTCGCCCAAATTTATATGAAAGGGTTGTTTGAGAAGATGATTATACGCCAGAAGGAGCCGTAGGAGAATAGTTGTGAGGGAATAGGGGAGTTGATGAAAGACTATATCATCTAAGAGCTAATTGAAGAGGAAAACATAACATAGGGTTGCAAGGAACTTCTAGCGAATCAGGCCGATGAAGTTGAATTCGTACACGAGAAATCTGAATAAAGTGCAAATACGAATGTTTATCCAGTACTAAAAATCCATCTGTTATTTCTCTTAAAGAAAATTAATGCAGCTAGGTACTTTGCTGGAGTTGCGACTAGGTAGCGTGGTCGGAATGATCACCTACATAGAAAATAGCAGAACACTAACAAAGCAGCTTTACGGGCATTGAGGGTTGAAATTATGTACCGTAAGTAAATAAAACTTAGGCCAAGAATAGCTGTATTTAAAATAAGCAATCTAATAGAAGGCGACAATTTCTAAATTTTAAATTTCATCCTATGCCTTCTTGTTTGTGGTTCTGATTAGGTCCACTGCTATTAACCTAATCGAAACCACAAACTAGATTGAAGATAGATTGTGTATCATTACTTCTTAGCAATAAGGATATAATTGTTTGTGTTTTCTTTCCTTTGCATGCTTTCAAGATATCTAGGAGAAAATCAGATGCTTGTTGTAGTATGTGAATCCCGATAATTTTCAAACTTGCCTCCAGCTTGCTAATTTGGTATTCAAGTTTGTTGTTGTCGTCTTTGCGGTCACTGTAGAGTTCTTTGTCTTTTGTGAGCTAGTCAATGAGGGAGGAACACTTTCTTCGAAGCTATGGCATTGTTAAAAGCCTTTAGAAGGCTTCCAGAACACTTCATTTGGAAGGCTTAAATGATACATAAAGGGTCGCTATATTTGCTTTAGGTCAATGTCTTGATGCACAATCAAGCATTGGTCCCAACAGTTGAACAACTCTTGATAAATTTATCACAATGTGCATAGATAAGAGTCAGTCTAGCTAGATGAGTGATCGAACTTTGTGGAGGAGCCTATGCTCATTTTTGCAAGTGATATCAGGTGGTTTCTCACTAGAGAGATTCTTATAGAGATGTTTTAGTGGAGACACCACCCAATAGAGGATGCTACTTAGGATATTGAGAATGAGTTACAGACCCAGTATCCTCATCTATTCAAGACTTTACGTGCATCCTAACCCGTGACTTTTGCGGATGAAAGTCCATTTAGTAGTAGATATTAAAATGACCCTTCAGGTTCTTTTGCATATTTCTACTTATTTTTGTCATTTTAGATTTCCTATAGCTTTCATAAGTCATTTATGACATGCTAGAACTAACAGTTCAGTTATCAAGCAGTTTATTTGATTTTTAAAGCCAATTCCATATTTTGAAGTCTTTACTGTTCAAAATGGCTACTGGGCTAAAACTTTAGTCAAATGATCTCATATGAAAATTTTGACTGTTCCAACAACTCTAGAATATCTATTTTAGGCTAAAAGGACTCTTGGTTTGTGTCCTGAGGCATCCAAGCTCATTTCGATCCATTGGTCAGAAAGTTAAGAAAATAAAGTACGGGTGCGGGACCCATTTTTTTTAAAAATGACCTTGGATAGAAATTTTGACTATGCCATTGAGTTTGAAACATCAAATTTGATATGGTTGCATAGTTCTTTTGTGTATATGTGATTTCGGATGAATCTCAAGGGGTTGGAGGAAACTTGGAAAATTCCAAGTCTCACCTTATTTGCTGCACTAGCTAATAGTGAGCCAGGGGTCATGATCGTGATTCCCTTGGCATGCTAGTATATGCTAGAATCTAGAGAACTTGTCATGAATGCGACTCCCATGAGAATCGCTCGAAGCTGCGATCGCGAGGTGCCGGGCCACAATATTCATACTCGAAAATATGGAAAGGGTATAAATACCCCATTTTAGCCCCTTTTTACCCATTCTTCATCCATTCCAAATATCTATAACTCTAAACTTGGTTAAGTTTAATTCTTGATTTTACTTCGGATTTGAGGTAAGATTCCTCTAGTTTCATGGTTTATTTTCCCTTTTCTTGTCCAAAATACATAGAACTTGGGGACTTGATTTTAGCCCCAGTGTAGCTCATATTTCACCCATTTTGTGGGTAATTTCTCTTGGAGCATGAGGAAATGTTTGGTTGACCTCAGAAATGTCATTTTGAAAATGGGATCCACATGGGGTTTTGGTGTGATTTTTGGATCTGAAGCATAATGGTGCAATATGAGTATCATTATTCTCGTATTAATGAATAGAATGTGGTTTTGATAGAATGACATCTTGCGGAAGCTTCTCGGAATGAAAAGTAGTGATTTAGCAGATTTTTTGGGTTTTCTTCGGCGCCCAGGTAGGCTAGGCTTACCCTTATTATAGATTGAGCTAGTTCATAGTATGTTTATGATATTGTGTTGGATTTTGATGGATTTTAGGTGTTGGCATGATGAATTTCAAGACTTGGGTTAGTTAGAATGTAAGGGCTACCTAAAAACTATACACTTGGAGAACTTAGCTTATTTTCTTGTGCCTTAGGTGAATTGGGATTCATGATTCATGTTTAGAATGAGAATACCATAGTTACTCAAATTAGGTGAAATTGCCTTAGTTATTTATCCCTAGGGTGAAACTGACCATAGATTCTTAAGATAAGGAAGATTTCCTTGGTTACTAGAATGTTAGTCAGGATTGACTTAGTTGTTTGTGTTTGGGAAACATTACTATCTTTGGGATAATTATGGATTATGAAACGTCTATAAATGGATTTAGATACCTTATCCTAGTCTGGGTAGAATTTGACTTAGAATATATTTTGGGGATTAGAAGCTCGCCCTTTGACCCATCTTAGGCCAAGACTTGTGTTAGTTCTCAAAAACCTTCATATTCTCGTTACACACCTTGGGAATTCTTATTGAAGAATATTGAGAAACGTTGGCACTTGATAGTTATGATGGTTGATATTGAGAGTTAGCCTAGTGATTATACTAATTATCACACTTATACATTATATTAATAATTATACTAGCGATTGTGTTTAATGACTATGCTAGTGATTATGCTACATTTATGTTATTGATTATGCTAAGTGATTCATTCTATCGTTTAGGCTATTGATTATTCTAAAGTGATCATGACTATTGACTATGCTAGTGATCACGTTTATAGATTATGCAAAGTCATTCATGTTGTCAGTAATGCTAGTAATTATGCTCTTAATAAAGTTATGAACTATATAATTACCGATTCAAGTTCAAACATTGGTTATGAAGTAATGAAATGGTTATCGGTTCAAGCCCGAACATTAATTAATGAACTTACATACCCGGCTCAAGAACGAAGGATGGTTATGAGATTGATGATATATATATATATATATACATTTATCGATTTAAGTATGACTATTCCCCATGATATGATTCTATATATGATTACCAAATCCAATCTAAATATTGGGGTGTGATGCTAATAATAGGGATACCGATTTAATCCCGAAGGTATAAAATGGTTATGGTGTGGCATGACATGGTCAAATTCCAGTGGTACCATGATAATGATAAATGATGTTTAGTTGATAAGAGATAACTAGTGGGTAAATGATGTTTAGTGGATAAAGGATGGCTAGCTGATAAAGGATGTTTAGTTGATAAATAGTGATTAGTGGATAAATAATGGTAAATTAATGAATGATGGTTAGATGGCAATGATGGTTAGTTGATAAATAAAGGATGTTTGGTTTATTCGATCTTTATTGTACTCTCCAGGTTTATGCATAATGATGTTGGAGTTATTTCAGATGTGTTTTTGTACCTTGACTAAGTTAGGTTATCACGCATTTTATCATATTTATATCATGGTTTAGCTCAATAGTCTGATGATGCCTACTGAGTACCTATGGTTTTGGTACTCATACTACACTTCTGTACCTTTTTGGTGTAGATCTAAGTACTAGTTATTGCTGTTGATCCGATATTCATGCTGTGTGGATTTTCGAAGATACGGTGAGCTCTTGGAGTCAGAGTCTCTTATTTCCTTATATCTCTTATCTTCAGTCTTTAGTTTCAAGACACGATTATGTGGACTATTTTTAGACTTGAGTTGTATTTATAGCCGCTCTTGTATTGGCTCTACCAGGCGTGGGATGGATTTTTGTATAATGATTATCCGTTATCTATTATTATTATCTATCTTATCTACCTATTACATATGTTATTTTTGCCTTATTTTGGGCATTTTATACCAAGTTAACCTATTGTATTCAGCTTTGGGTTACAATTTGGCTTACCAAATGGTGGGGTTTAGTAGGTGCCAGGTCATGATAATTGTTGATACTGCATTGGTTGCGCCTTTAGAAAGGGTTGACATGAATGGTAGCCTCTATTAGGAAGAGGTTCCTTTAAAAATCCTTGACTGTCAGGTTTAGAGGTTGAGGTATAAAGAAATAACTTTGGTAAAGGTTCACAGGTGAAATCAATCAATTAAGAGAGCTATTTAGGAAGCAGAGGTAGACATGATGACCAAGTACCCCTATCTTTACCCTTTAAGCTTAGCCCTAGATTGAGGTAATAGTTTCACTTAATTAATTAATTCTTTCTATTTCCTGTCACCCAGTTATTCCTATGCCATAACATGCGTCTATGATTCTAAATTACCCTATGTTTCAGTTACTGATATAGTACCATGTAGATAGCCAACTTCTAGGAACTCAGTGTAGGAATTTTAGGTACAGATAGTGTAGGGTGATTCTTATAATATTAGGATAAGTGGTGAAAAACATATGGGAATTGCAACTTTTTTCTCCTAACCTACCAGCTCAGTTAGTTTTCATTTAGGGATGAATGATTCCAAGGGGGAGATATTATAATACCCTAAAAAATACAAACCTAGACTAGAACCATGCATCAAGTATATGTGGGGTTAATCATTAAGTTTTAATAGAATAAGAGGGTATTTGTTCATGTACCAAGGCCAGAAGAACCCCCTAGCCCTTAACCAATCTAAACCTCCCTTATTAATTACAAAGGTAGTGATTATCTTCAAATGAGTAAAAACTATAGATTTTGGTGAATTTTTAAGTACTAGACCCACCATGTTCTAGGTATTTTAATTATTTTTCCACTGCATACAGTTTTGCATGAATATGAATCGGAGCACGAAGTTATGAATTTTTTAGTAAAGCACAACTTTGCTGTGAGATACCACGAGACCAACCATGACTGCGGTTCATTGTAAAACTATACAATGGTTTCATATGATCAAGATAACCCCAATTTTTAAAAGTTGACAAAGTTTACCCTCATGCCACGAGAGGGAACCACGACCATGCACTGAAACCACGACCCCCAAGCACGATTGTGAGTTTCATAGATGCCTTTGATGTTGCCAACAAATGTAAGAACCAAGGTACGACCATAGGTAGGTACCATGATTGTACCAAGGGTCATCTAATCATGTTCCGAGGGTTCAATACAGCTCCCAACCATGAGATCAACCCATGATCATCAGTTGTTCCTATGATCATGGAAAGGTCTTGTATGTTCCTCCCCACAGTTTCTAGTTATGAAATTATAAGTTTAAATCAATCTTTTCCCAGTCTTTATTATAAAAACTAAGTTTTTTGGGGAATTACAAGGGTCATTATTGGGGTTAATAAGATCCTAATCTCTCATTACCTAGGATTTTATTTGACACTTAACTTTAATGAGAAAAATAGTCGATTCCCTTTCCTCAAGGCCAATTAATGTTCATCTTCCTCAGGCATCCAAATCTAAGGAATTATTTAGTGCTCTTACATCCAGTATGTGGGATTTCATCAATGGGTTCCCTTTCACCCATTGCATCTAAAATTTAACCCAATTCTCTAGTTCAGTTCTCTCTCATAATTTAGGGTTTATGAATATTGGTAGATTCATAGATATATCGATGCTTTGGTGTCATTGAGTTATGATTCTCTTTTTATAATGAATTCCAATGTCGTTATTTTATTATGATCCGAAACCCTAGTTAAATTGTGAAGTCCATAATTGTTGGACCTAGGTCTTTGAACTCTATTGATTCGATTAGTTTACGAATTTAACACAACGATTGCATTCTTCAGAGATGGTGGCTTATGAACACCCAATGACCTAGGATTTCATGCATATACTATTGAATGTTATATTCCCTGTTTACATGTTTGAATGTTTTCAGGGAACAAATTTATTTTATCTATCATATTATTACCATTAGTGAGCATTATAATTATTAATGTGGTTCTGTTGGTAGTAGTACTTAGCATCGACTGGACAAAAGAGATAGGACCATTCTTCTATTAGGCTGAGACTTTCATTAAAAGTTCATGTCCCAAAACTATGATTCCATCATAGGTTCTAAAAGTTACCCCTCAGATTAGGATTTACATCTTAGTCTTTTTGGACATTAATGTAGTGGACCCACACCAGTCAGTGTTTGTACCCGTGTCAAGGTACTAAATACCCTTCCAACTGGGTTCATAGGTTGGATCCCGAGTAGATCACATTAGGATATGCCAGTTACTAGCAGCTCCCATAGTCCATAGTTTACAGTTTAGATTTTAGATTCTTGCATGGCCTTATAATTTAGTCATTCAGTATATGTTTATTACTTGGTCATGCACTAGTTATCATGTTATATCTTCCATGTTCAGATCATATCAATTATTTTCCTATCTCACATACTCATAGAATTCAAAGTATTGATCACATATATTTTTTGAATTATATTATCTTATAATATAGGTTTGGATGCTCAGCATCCTAATCGTGTATAGAATGATCTCATAACTTATCAACTGTAGAAGTTTTCGTTTGTCCTTATCATGTGAGGACCAGAGTCAACATTTCATTTTATTTTGTCTTTGTCGTTCCTAGTTCTCAGTCAGTCTGAGTTGGGTGGGGGGCTTGTCCCAGTAACTCATCTTAGTAGAGGCTTTTTTGTTTTATAATTAGATGTTTTGTTTTGATCTCAAACATGTTTAATGATGATTTGATTTCCTTTGGATATTTATTATATTTTTCAAGTTCAGCTTCCACATACGTTCTATTTATCTGCTATTATCTATATTTCTTAGTGTTTTGCTATGCTATAGGTTATCTTGGAGTCACTTGTGATTCTAAGAATCATGTTACGACTGGGGGTAGTCTTAAGTCATAACAAAGCACAAATATCTAGTAGACTCTCGCAATTTAGAGAGGTTTGTATCTAATCCTCGGGACACTATCAGGTATTCACTGGAGAGCTTCACTTTTTTCATTTATTTTATACACTAAGTCTGTGTTGGTTTCTAAGGTTCTCATTGTTTTATTCATATGTAGATGGTCTAGATTCGAGCTACGATGACTGGCGATGAGGACCCCATTAATTCAGAAGTGGCAACTAGGCTAGAGCTGCCACCCCAGCTAAGGTTTAGGACAGAGGACCTTTACCAGATCTTATCATTTCTCCCAAGCCAAAAGTAGCTTTAGAGGTTCCATTACCTGAGCCATTGGTGGGAAAGGGCCAGACTAGGCTCTATCAGTGTTTATTTCTTCTTCAAAATGCTAAGAGATGCCTTGCTTTAGTTATTGGTATTAGTGGTGGTGCACTGTCTGATGGTGCTTAATATATGTATAAGAGTGGTACTAAGTTAGGGGTGCAACCTATATCTGTGGCTCCCAGAGTTGATCCAGCTAGTACATAGAGTTGCTCAACCTATAGTTGCCCAGCTAGCTATATCTATAGAGGAGTAGAAGATATTGGGTAAATTTTTAAGATTTACTCTACCGATATTTATAGGGTCTTTAGGCGAGGAAACATTTAAGTTCTTGACTACTTACAAGTATAGGTTCATAATTTAGGCCTGGTTGAGGTAAGTGGGCTCAACTGCACTACTTTTTAGTTAGATTTTGTAGCTAGACATTAGTAGAAAGGTAATGTTGATTCCAAGCAAGTTGAATATCCTTTTATAACATGGACTCAATTTTTTGACGCTTCCTTAGAGAAATATATGCGTCACAGTCTTCAAAATTAATTGAGAGACCAGTTTACCAGGTTGGGGTTGAGTTCTATAATAATTGTAAAGTATGGGTTAGATTCCATAAGATGGACAAGCATGCTATGCCGATCTTACCTATCGAGCATGAGCAGATAATGTTTTGTTAGATGGATGAGACTTACTATTTGCATGGATACTTAGAGTTTTATTATTGCTGGTAGGTCCTTTGTTGATGTTTTTGACTTTGCCCAAACTATGGAGTACATGCATTACTAGGTCCAAAGGGTCATCAGTAAGATTCTATAGTAGCATGGTACTTTTAGTGGGAGTCAAAGTGGCTCAAAGTTTAAAGTTAAAAGATCTTAGGCTAGGTACCCTCCACACCAGTCTTATCAGCACCAGGGTCATTCTAGTAGGGTGGTTCATATAACACTCTAGATAAGGGATAGAGGTCAGTCCAGTTATAGTGAATATAATGGGCTAAGCAAGGACTAGTCTTTGTGAGCTCCACATTTTGTGAAGACGAGGTGGATATTTTGGGTCAACGAGATCTTTTGGATAGAGTAAAGTGCCTAGGGCTTGCTATGATTATGGGTTATTGGTTATTTCTTTAGAGAGTCTCCCCAATATGGGATAATTCAGCCTATAACTTAGAGTATTCAGCAGATAAGATCAATGCCGCCGCCAGTTAGGGGTCGTGCTTATGGTTACAAGAGGGGACCCTAGGGTTCTCAAGGAGGCCCTCAAGTAGGTAGTATAGGTGGTTGGTTAGGCACCCAATTTAGAGGCAGATGAGGTTAATGATATGCTATACTTGGTTGGCCAAAAGAAGATTCTTTTGATACTATTATTACAAATATGATTTTGGTATACCATCATCATGCTATTGTCTTATTTGATCTAAGATCCATTTATTCATAAGTTTCTACTTATTATGCACCGTAGTTAGAGTTGGAGCCTTTATTTGTGCCATTATGTATATCTACTTCTACGGATGATTCTTTAATAGTGGATTAGGTTCATAGATCATGTATTGTGTCTGTTTGAGAGTTTGATACTCAGTCCAACCTTATTGTGTTTGATATGGTGGATTTTGAGATAATTTTAGGCATGGACTAGTTATCCCCCTATTATGCGATCTTGGATTTCTCTGATAAAACAATTTCATAGCTATACCTGTCATACCCTTAGTTGTGTGGAAGGGATCTTTTAACTTTTTATCAACGAGGATTATTTCTTATGTTTGGGCTAGGAGGTTTGTGTTGTGGGGTTGCAAGTCTTATAATGATTATGTTTGTGATGTTAGTGCGGAGTGTCCCTCATATGTTTCTATTCTAATTATCCATTATTTTTTTGATGTCTTATATACCAACCTTCTTGGACTTCTTTCTAAGCATGATATTGAGTTTGCTATTAATCTTGAGCTAAGAATCTAACTTATTTCTATGGCACCTTACCACATTGCTCTTATCGAGCTTTAGGAGCTAAATTCTAAACTTTAGGATCTTGTGGGTAAGGATTTGATTAGGATGCGTGTATCACCCTAGGCTTCTCCTAACTTGTGAAGAAAAATAATGGTTTTATGCATATGTGTATTGACTATAGGCTGTTGAACAAGATAACAGTGATGAACAAGTATCCTATGCTATGTATTAATAATTTATTTGGCTAGATTCAGGGAGTAATAGTGTTTTCTAAGATTCAGTTACCATTAGTTAAGGATTAAAGCTGAGGAAATCCCTAAGACAATCTTCAGGACTTGATATAACTATTATGAGTTTTTAGTGATGTATTTAAGGTTGAACAATGCCTCAAATGACGTTTATGGATTTGATGATTTGTGTTTTTAGGCCTTATTTGGACTCCATCATGATTTTTCATTGATGATATCCTTATTTACTTAAGTAGAAGAGAGGAGCATAGAAGCATTTGAGGATTGTGCTTCAGATTTTGAAAGATCATAGGCTTTTTTCCCAAATTCTAAAAGTGTAAGTTCTGGCTTGAGTTAGTGACATTCATAGGACTTGTGGTATCTAAGGATGGGATTATGGTGGACCCAATGAATATTGAGGCCATTCATGATTAGGTTAGACATAGATCTCTTTCTGAGGTTTGTAGCTTTATTAGTTTTGCTAGTTACTACAGGTGGTTCATTTAGGGTTTTGATAGTATTATAGTGTCAATGACCAAATTGACCCAGAAGAAGGTTCCAATCTAGTGGTCCAAGGAGTGTTAGTTAGGCTTTTAAAGGCTCAAGGTTTTTCTTACTCCATCTTCTATTTTAACTATTCCAATTGAGATGAGGGGTTTATAGTTTATTATGATATTTCTAGCATTGGTTTGGGTTGTGTTTTAATGTAATGAGGTCATGTTATTGCTTATGCATCGAGGCAGTTGAAGGTGCACGAGTGAAACTACCCCACCCATAAATTAGAGTTGGTGGATTTTACCCTCAATATTTAGAGGCATTACTTGTATCGTGTTTGTTGTGAGATCCATACTAACTATCATAGTCTTTGGCACATTATAACTCAGAGGGAGAATAATTTAAGATAGCGCAGGTAGATTGAGTTGCTAATGGATTATGATATCTCTATTTATACTATATGGGCAACACAAATGTGGTAGTAGATTCCACTAGCCAGAAGGCAGTGAGTATAGGTATCTTGGCCTTCATTTTAGTTTTGGAGTGGTTGTTGGCTTAGTTTATTCAGTCCATAGCCAACTTAATTGTTTGACTTGATATTTCAGGCCACGTGAGGATTCTTTCTAGTGTTAAGGCTAGATCTACCTTGATGGAGCAAATTTGAGAGTTTGAGGATACTTAACTTTGTGGTATTCATAGTTTGGTGTTGAGAGGTGATTCCAGTCGAACTACCATGGATTTTAAGGGTATTTGGAGAATTGATGCTGATATTGTATTTTAATAGTTGGAGATATTATTTAGTTGATATAGTGGGATGTTTATTACTCCAGATATTCTACATACCCTGGGACAACTAAGATGTATAGAGATTTGAGGAAGCATTAATGGTGGAGTGGGTTGAAAAAAGAATCAGTAGACTATAAAACATTGTCTATGTTGTCAGTAAATAAAGACCAGGCATCAGAGGCCTGGTGTCCTAATTCAGAGAAATACCCATTCCAGAGTAAAAGTGGGAGTTATTGTTATGGACTTCATGAATGGTTTGTGTAAGACCCCGCAAAGTTCCCTTATAGTCTGAGCTTTAGAGTGTGTCAAGTGCAGTGTAATTTCAGCCCTAAAAGATTAAGAAGAGACTTCCCAAGTGATTGGTGTTTAAACCATATAGATCTTTCTTAAATTTGACTTTTTGTCATGTCAAGAATTGAATTAGCTTTCCAACTATACCAATTTCGTCCAAATCCGACATTGGGGTGAGAAGCTATAACCATTTTACTGAGAGTTGTCGGAATGCCCAGGTGCGACGGACGATCCGACGGACTTTTGAGTCTACGAAGGACCAACGCTCGGCCTATTGCAACCAAGGCAGTAACTCCCTTTTCTGTCCTAAGTGAGATGGCCAGGACGATGAACCGTCAAGGATGCGATGGACCATCGCTGAGACCATCGCCACTGAGGCAGTGTAGACTCATCCAGGCCAATGTACGATGGATAATCTGATGGACCGTTGAGTCTACAATGGACCATTGCATTGAGGTAGTGTGTTCTTTTTCTTACCGATGTACGACGAACGATCCGATGGACCGTCAGGCTAGCATTAGACCGTCAGTTTGACCATCGCAGCCCCCGTTCAGTATTTTTAACTCATTTTTAAAAGGGCTTTTTGCTCTTATCCACTCTTTTATCAACCAGATATATTCCAAGCAAAGCAAATGGCTTCATTCATCATCCAAAACATAAGAGATCTAGGGTTTCTCCCTCAAGACCAAATCTAAAACCCTTCTCCAAGAAATCCAAGAACTCACCATAGATTCTATAAATTGAGTTGAGATTTGAGTTCCCCAAGTTAAAGGGTTGCAAGAACCTTCCCTCAAGAGTAAGAAGAGGAGTTTAGAGAAAACTTATTCATCCAATTTTATAATCTAAGGTATGTAGGGTTTTGAACAAGGGTAATCCTTTCACCTTTGTGCCCAAAGGCTTATTTAAACTATAATTTTCTGCAATCTATGAGATTTTACATGATATTGAATTAGGGTTTTTCACCCATTGTTATTGATTACAATATCTTCATGTTTCCCATGAATTGAAAGTCAAATAGCATGATTTTTGCATGTTTTCTTAAGAAATTAAAGCTGGGTTTATACCCTATGTTGTTACTCCTTAAGGATTTAAGAGTTGTAATGTTCTAGAAATTGAAGTATATGAGTATGTTGATATTTTGAGACAAATTGCTGTAACTTCCAGATTTCTACATGAATTATGAATCTATATGCAATCTATTATGCATTATGATCAGTTTTAACTTGAGATTGAATTATGGGTCATTAACCCCTACTTGAGACTTGCAATTTTATGAACTATTATGCTATAAGCACCCATGATTTGAGTATTTTGAGATTATTGAGAAATGTTTTGACCTAATGGTCATAGAGTTTAGAAATACACTCTACCACATGAGATTACAGGTTTGATTATTGGGTTCTTATCAACCATGAGATTATTTTGAAAGTGGATTTCTATGAGATGAGCGAGATAAACTAAAGGGAGTAGTATTTAGCACTGATTTGGGTAAGTTACCACGATTTGTTACCTCAGAACTACGTGCTATCATAGGTTTGAGATTTTGGGCCTGAGGCCGAGATGATTGGCCCCAAGGCCAAGATAAGTGATCACTGAGTTGAGGTTATACTCCTTGCCAAGAGTATGATGCCTCTCCCCAACATGAGGTTTCTTCCTTAGGAGGAAAAGATGTTGGAATCCTTGTAGCTCATATGGTTTATGTCGGTGAAGAGAACCTCCCTAAACTAAATTATTTTTAATTAAGATAGAATAGTTTCCCTAAAGTTTTGAGATTGGATATTTTCTAAAGTGAACGAATTTCTTTTGAGTATTTTCCAAGGAAGGAAGTAGTTTTCTCCACTAATAAGAGTTGATAATCAGTTTTTAAACCAAAGTCATATGATTCTGAGTTCCAAGTGTTTGAGTTCAAAAGAGTTATAAGTTCTTGAGTAATAAAGAAGTTTTACCCTCCATGAGATATATGCATGAGTTGAAAGTATTTTTTAAAGCTTTGTTTATCCTATGAGTAATGAGAATAAGAGGAGAGCACATATTTAAAGACAAGGTATAATGACTCACGAGATTTGTGTTATATGCTTCATTCTACATGATTTATGAGCTTTATATTTTAGACTTATTCAAGCCATGTAAGTCATTCCAATTTGAATGCATGATTTGATTAAAGAGTATTGATATTGTTTTATGTAAATGCATACATCCCTATATACTCAGTACATTTCCAAGTGCTGAGCCACATATGTCAGGTGCTCAGTCCCAGTAATCAGTGATTTCCTAGTACCTTTGTCTACATTTGTCCAATGGTTAGTCCTCATGGTTCTAGGACCTATCTTCAGACTTTTTAGTATTTGAGTGGTTATGTTATCGCTTTTATTCCAGTTTGAGTCAATTGGGGACCTATCCCAATGGCTCTCTAGTTTATAGAGTAGTAGAGGCTTTGTTAGACTAGTTATCAAATTATGGCTGTATTGAGATTTCCAGTAACCGAGTATTATCTTTGTATTTCCTTTTATTTGATATAACAGTGCCAGTGTTTCGTATATTTCTTCTTGAAATGAGTCATTATATGTGGTAACAGGCTCAAAGGGTTAACTTGGAGCTACTTGTAGCCTTAAGCACCGTGTGACGTCCCGGGAGGTGAGTTTTGGGTCACTATAAACTTGGTAACCGAGACTAAGATTTTAAAGGAGTCCTTGGGAGTCTGACAAGCCACGTTGAGTGTAGTCTTGATCATTGGTATGTAGCATGCCACATCTATGAGCAATAGGCTATAAGACATTTATGGAAAAAGTTCTTTCTTACCTTCAGATTCTATCATTCCTATAGTTGTCTCTCTTATCTAATAATTCATGCTCTCTTATTTTAGAAAATGCCTCTTTGAAGATCGGATGCCCAGTGAAACAATAATGAGCAACCCCAGCCCATTGATCCCTTGAATGAGAAAGTATCTCATGCTAAGTTTTGGGTTGCCTTTCATGCGTTAGCCCCTGCAGTCACTGCTAATGTCTGGGCCAATAACTAGGCCGCATTTACAAATTAGTAGGAAGGTGATGCAGCTATTTCTAGGATCCGTGATTTCATATGTATGAATCTGCCAGAGTTTTATGGGTCCAAGGCAGGTGAGGACCCACAGTTATACCTTAAGGAGGTGAGAAAGATCATGTAGGTGATGCATGTTTCTGAGGAAAAAAGTATTGAGTTGGCGTCTTATAGGTTGAAGGACATAGCTTATGACTGGGTTGTATCGTGGAGGAAGGGTAGAGGTGAGGATGCTGCTTCTATGACTTGGCAGGTATTCCAAGATGCATTCTTTGATAAGTTCTTTCTGCTTGAGATGAGGGAAGAAAAGATTAAGGAGTTTATGAACTTGAGGCAGGGCTCCATGACTGTTAAGGAGTACTGCTTGAAGTTCAACCAGTTGGCCAAGTATGTTCTTGATTTGATTTCTGACACCCGGGCTAGTATGAACAAGTTCATGATAGGTGTTTTTAGGTTGCTGCTGAAAGAGTGTGGGACTGTTATGTTGCATAGGGATATGGATCTGTCTATGTTGATGATGCATGCACAATAGATAGAGGCAAATAAGATTAGAGAGAGAGACAGAGTGAGGGGTAACAAGAGGGATAAATCTGAGCTGCATGAGTTTAGTTAGCCTAGGTTCCATGAAGGGAACCACCCTTAATTTCAGAGACGTCTGTCTATTCCAGTGCCTTTATTATCTAGTGCTCCCGCCTAGAGACAGGCAGGAGCATGGGAGCAGGTCTTTTATTTATAGGTCACAAAATAGTGTTGGTAATAGGCCTCATTATCCTTCTTGCACTAAGTGTGGTAAGGATCATCTCGATGAGTGTTTCACAGATTTGAGGGGTTATTTTGGTTGTGGAAAGCAGGGCCACAGACTTAGAGATTGTCCGCATGCTAGAAAGGGGACTAGAGATGCCCGACCTCAGGCATATACTACTAGTACACCAGCTCCTGTCCCTCGTCCTGCCCCTGTTCAGGGTGATTCATCTAGCACTGCTGGCAGTCAGTGCCAGAACATATTCTATGCCTTACCATCCCATCAAGAGTAGAAGGTTTCTCCTGATGTTGTTACTGGTATGCTCTATGTCTTTTGTCTTGATGTTTATATATTATTGGACCCCGGGTCAAGTTTCTCTTATGTGACCCGATTTATAACTGTGAATTTCAAAATAAGTCCCAAAAAGATTCCTGAGCCTTTCCTAGTTCTACACCAGTAGGAGAGTTAGTTGTTGCTAAACAAGTGTATAGAGATTGTCCTGTTACTATTCTTCATAGAGTCATACTTGCTGATTTGATAGAGCTAGACATGATGGATTTTGACCTTATTTTGGGTATGGATTGGCTTCTTTATTATTATGCATCTATAGACTGTCGTACCCATGTGGTCAAGTTTCAGTTCCCTGATGAGCCAGTTTTTGAGTGGTCTGGGAGTTCGGTATCTCCCAAGAGTCATTTTATCTTCTATCTTAAAGACAAAAATCTAATATCTAAGGGTTGTATCTATCACCTAGTTAGAGTCAAAGACACTATGTCTGAGGCTCCAACTATTCAGTCAGTCAATATTGTTAATGAGTTTCCTGATGTTTTTCCGGAACATCTCCCAGGGGTACCTCGTGATAGAGAGAATTCGGGATTGACCTTCTTCCCAATACTCATCCCATTTCTATTCTGCCGTACCGTATGGCATCTGCTGAGCTTAAGGAGTTGAAAGAGAAACTTAAATATCTTTTAGACAAAGGTTTCATAAGGCCAGTAGTTCTCTTTGGGGCACACCTGTTCTATTCGTGTGGAAGAAAGATGGTTCTTTGCGTATGTGCATTGACTATTGTCAGCTTAACAAGGTCACAGTAAAAAATAAGTATCCTCTTCCGAGAATTAATGACATATTTGATCAGTTGCAGGGTGCAAGTTATTTCTCCAAGATAGACCTTAGATCCGGTTATCACCAGCTTAAAGTGATAGAATGTGATATTCCAAAAATAGCCTTCCGAACTCGCTATGGTCATGTTTGTCATTATTTTCATAGATGACATCCTTGTGTACTTCCGTAATGAGAATGACCATGAGAATCACCTTAGAACTATCTTGAAAACTCTTAGAGATCCCCAGTTGTTTGCCAAATTCAACAAGTGTGAATTTTGGCTAAGGTCTGTAGCCTTTCTGGGACATATTGTTTTAGCTGAAGGTATTAGAGTAGATCCCCAAAAGACAGAAGCTGTAAGAAATTGGCCTAGACCCATATATCTATCTCACATTAGAAGTTTCTTGGGTCTAGCGTGCTACTACTGTCATTTTGTTAAAGGTTTCTCTTGTATTGCATCTCCTATGACCTGGTTGACCCAAAAGAAAGTTAACTTCCAGTGGTCAGATTTCTGTGAGAAGAGTTTTCAGGAGCTGAAGACTCGACTTACTTTATCCCCTATTTTGAATTTGCGTGATGGTACAGATGGTTTTGTGGTGTATTGTGATACCTCTAAAATTGGTTTGGGTTGTGTGTTGATGCAAAGAGGCAAGGTTATAGCCTATGCCTCTAGGCAGTTGAAGCAGCATGAAAAGAATTACCCAACCCATGATCTTGAGTTAGCTGCTGTGGTCTTTACTTTGAAAATCTGGAGACACTATCTTTATGGTGTCCATGTTGATGCGTTTACTGATCATAAGATCCTGCAATATGGGTTTACTCAGAGGGAGTTGAATCTTAGGTAGAGGAGGTGGTTGGAGTTGTTAAAAGACTATGATATAAGTGTGTTATATCACCCCGAGCAAGGCCAATGTAGTGGCAGATGCCCTTAGCAGGTTGTCTATGGGTAGTATTGCTTATATAGAGAAAGGTAAGAAAGATTTAGCTCGCGATATACATTGTCTGGCTAGACTGGGTGTTAGGTTGCTTGATTCAGCGGAGGGAAGTACTTTGGTGCAAAGTAGTTTCGAATCCTCTTTAGTTTCAGAAGTAAAGGAGAAGCAAGATAGAGATCCTAATTTGGTCAGGCTGAAGGAGGCAACTAAGGACCTAAAGGTAGAGGTTTTCTCCCAAGGGGGAGATTGCGTGTTGAGATTGCAGGGTAGGTTGTATGTTTCATGTGTTGATGATCTGAGGCAGAGTATTATGGTTGAAGTGCATGACATGCGGTATTTCATTCATCCTGGAACTACCAAGATGTACCGCGACTTGCAGGATATCTATTGGTGGAATAGTATGAAGAAGGATATAGCTAGGTTTGTAGAAAAGTGTGCAATGTGCCAACAGGTTAAGGTAGAGAACCAAAGATTGGCGGTGTGATGCAAGAGTTTGGTATACCCAGTTGGAAGTGGGAGGTGGGGAATATGGACTTCATGACTGGGTTACCCCTTTTGCGTCATTATCATGATATTTGGGTTGTTGTAGAAAGGATGACTAAGTCCACGCATTTCTTGCCCATGCACACATCTTATACAACTGAGGATTATGCTAGATTATGTATTGGGAAGTTTGTCAGGATGCATGGAGTTCCCTTGTCTATCATTTTGGATAGGGGTACTCAGTTTACTTCTCAGTTTTGGAGGGCATTTCAGCAGGGTCTTGGTACCCAAGTTCATTTGAGTTTTGCTTTTTATCTGTAAATAGATGGTCAGGCTGAGAGGACCATTCATACTCTAGAGGATATGTTGAAGGAGTGTGCTCTTGATTTCAAAGGTAGTTGGGATGAGCATTTGCCATTGATAGAATTTGCCTATAACAATACTTACCATGCTAGCATCGGGATGGTACCATTTGAGGCCTTTTATGATAGAAGATGTAGATCACCCATAGGTTGGTTTGAAGTGGGTTAAACTATTGCAATTAGGCCTAATTCAGTATTTGAAGCTACAGAGAAAGTTAAGTTGATTAGAGAAAGGTTGAAGATAGCTTAGAGTTATCAAAAGTCATATGCCGATGTGAGGAGAAGAGATCTTGAGTTTGAGGTGGGTGACTTGGTGTACTTGAAGATTTCACCCATAAAAGGGTTGAAGAGGTTTGGCAAAAAGGGAAGCTTAGTCCCCGATATGTTGGCCCATATAGAGTCTTGAGCCATGTTGGTAAAGTAGCCTATGATGTTAAGTTGCCCGTAGAGTTATCAGCCGTTCATCCTATTTTTCATGTCTTCATGCTTAAGAAGCATATTGGTGGTAGATCCTTCAGAGAGTGATGATATTCAGAACAGTCTTTAATTTGATGATATTCCTATTAAGATCCTATAGTTTTAGATCCGTATACTAAGGAACAAAGAGGTTCCCTCGATAAAAGTTTTATGGCAGAACCAGTTAGTTGAGGGTGCTACTTGGGAGGAAGAAGCAGACATGTGAGCCAAGTACCCGTACCTCTTTTCCGCGAGTTCAGATCAATCTGAAGGTATTATTCTTCCTTAATTCATCCCTTCTAATCTAAAGTTCAGCTATATATATCTATTCTAACATGAGTTCTTATAATTTCTGAGGTATTCGAGAGTTGAGAGTGATGTCGAGCTGTTTAGCGAATTGCTTTGGCTAGGCATACTTCATTTTCCTATGTTCCTAGTCTAACTAGTTACATTCGAGGATGAATGTTTCCAAGGGGGAGATATTGTAAGACCCTGCAAAGTTCCCTCGTAGTCCGAGCCTTAGAGCATGTTAAGTGAAGTGTAATTCTAGCCCTGAAAGATTGAGAAGAGACTTCCCAAGTGATTGGTCTTTAAACCATATAGAAGTTTCTTAAATTTGACTTTTTGTCATGTCTAGAATTAAATTTTCTTTCCAACAATACCAATTTTGTCCAAATTTGACATCGGAGTGAGAAGTTATGGCCGTTTAATGAGAGTTTTCAGAACCGCCAAGGTGCGATGGATGATTTGATGGACCGTTAAGTCAGCGATGGACCGTCGCAACCAAGGAAGTAAATCCATTTTCTGGCCCAAGTGCGAAGGCTAGGATGATGGACCATCCAGGATACGATGGACCATCTCTGAGACCGTTGCCACTGAGGCAGTGTGGCCTCATCCTGGCCAACTGCAACTAACGATCCATTGGACCGTCGAGTCTACGACAGACCATCACTGAGACCATCGCATCGAGGTAGTGTGTTCTTTTTCTGACTAACGTGTGATAAACGATTCAATGGACCATCGCTTCGACCGTCTCAACCCCCGTTCAGTATTTTTAACTCATTTTTAAAAGGGCTTTTCGGTCTTATCCTCTCTTCATCAACTAGATATATTTCAATGGAAGCAAATGGCTTCATTCATCATCCAAAACACAAGAGATCTAGGGTTTCTCCCTCAAGATCAAATCTAAAATCCTTTTCCAAGAAATCCAAGAACTCACCATAGATTCTACAAATTGAGTTGAGATTTGAGTTCTGTAAGTTCAAGGGTTGCAAGAAACCTCCCTCAAGAGTAAGAAGAGGAGTTTAGAGCAAGTTTGTTCATCCAATTTCATAATCGAAGGTATGTAGGATTTTAAACAAGGGTAATCCTTTCACCCTTGTGCCCAAAGGCTTATTTAAACTGTAATTTTTTGTAATCTATGAGATTTTACATGATATTGAATTAGGGTTTTTCACCCATTATTATTGATTGCAATATCTTGATGTTTCCCATGAATTAAAAGTCAAATAACATAATTTTTGCATGTTTTCTTAAGAAATTGAAGCTGGGTTTATACCCTATGTTGTTACTCCTTGAGGATTTAATAGTTTCAATGTTATAGAAATTGAAGTATATGAGTATGTTGATATTTTGAGACAAATTTCTGTAACTTCCAGATTTCTACATGCATTATGAATCTATATGCTATCTATTATGCATTATGATCAGTTTTAACTTGAGATTGAATTATGGGTCATTAACCCCTACTTGAGACTTGCAATTTTATGAACTATTGTGCTATAAGCACCCATGCTTTTAGTATTTTGAGATTATTGAGAAATTTTTTGACCTAATGGTCGTAGAGTTTAGAAATCCACTCTACCACATGAGATTACAGATTTGATTGTTGGGTTCTTATGAACCATGATATTATTTTGAAAGTGGATTTCTATGAGATGAGCGAGATAAACTAAACAGAGTAGTATTTAGCACCGATTTGGGTAAGTTACCACAGTTTCTTATCCCATAGCTACGTGCCACCGTAGGTTTGAGATTTTGGGCCTGAGACCGAGATGATTGGGCCCGAGGCTGAGATAAGTGATCACTGAGTTAAGTTTATACTCCTTGGAAAGAGTATGATGCCTCTCCCAAATGTGAGGTTTCTTTCTTAGGAGGACAAGACGTTGGACTCCATGTACCTTGCATGGTTTATGTTGGTTAAGAGAACCTTCGTAAACTAAAGTATTTTCCATTGAGATAGAAAATTTTCCCTAAATCTTTGAGATGAGATATTTTCTAAAGTGAATGAATTGCTTTTGAGTATTTTCCAAAGAAGAATGTTGTTTCCTCTACTAATAAGAGTTGATCATCAGTTTTTAAACCAAAGTCATATGATTCCAAGTTCCAAGTATTTGAGTTGAAAAGAGTTATAAGTTCTTGAGCAATAAAGAAGTTTTACTCTCCATGAGATATATGCATGAGTTGAAAGTATTGCTTAAAGCTTCCTTCTTCCTATGAGTAATGAGAATAAGAGGAGAGCATAGATTTTAAAGACAAAGTATAATGACTCGCGAGATTTGTGTTACATGTTTCATTCTATATAATTTATGAGCTTTACATTTTAGAATTATTCAAGCTATGTGAGTCATTCTTATTTGCATGCACGATTTGATTAAAGAGTATTGATATTATTTTATGTAAATGCATACACCCCCATATACTTAGTACATTTCCAAGTGCGAATCCACATATACGTCTATGTGCTACATTGCCTTATAATATAAGTTCAGGTTCTCAATCCCAGCCTCGTTAGTGATTTTTGAGTACCTTTGTCTGCAGTTCTCTAGTGGTGAGTCCTCATGGTTTGAGGACCTATCTTCAGACTTTTTAGTATTTGATTGGTTATGTTATTACTTTCAGTCCAGTTTGAGTCAACTGGGGACCTGTCCCAATGGATCTCTAGTTCATGGAGTAGTAAAGGCTTTGTCAGAGTAGTTATCAGATTGTTGTTGTATTGAGATTTCTATTATTGTGGTCATTTGGACTGAGTATTATATTTGTATTTCCTTTCATTTGAATTGACAGTGCCAGAGTTTCGTATATTTCTTCTTAAAATAAGTCATTATATATGGTAACAGGATCAAAGGGTTAGCTTGGGGCTACTTGTAGCCTTAAGCACTGTGTGATATCTTGAGAGGTGAGTTTTGGGTCGTTACAGTTTGTCTTGTACTTCTCATTATATTTAGATGTCTTTCAGTGCTGTGAGGTTTTCCCGTATTTATGTTTGTGAGATTAATTTCTTGGATGGAGTGCCCGTATCTATTATTTTAGATAGAGAATCAGTAACTACCTCTAGCTTTTAGCTAGGCAGAGTTGGGTACTTAGGTTGATCTTTGCATGACATTTCACCCTTAGACCGATAGTAAGTCGGAGTGGACTGTCTTGGTTTTGAAGGATATGCTTCATATGTGTATAAAGAACTTTAGAGGTCAGTAGGAGTAGCACTTAACCTTAATAGAGTTTGCTTATAATAATAACTACTAGTTGAAGCATTATATGGTAGACAATGTCGATCTCTAATAGGTTGTTTTGAAACTACTGAGATTGGTCCCTGTGGTACTGACTTTCTTCGTGAGTCATTTTATAGGTCTAAGTGATTCTGGATTGGTTAAGGACAACATTGAGTAGGCAGAAGAGTTATGCTTATTATAGACTTCATGCCTTGGAGTTTGGAGTTGGTGATTGGGTTTACCTTCGAGTATCGCCCATGAAGGGTGTGATGAAGGGAAAGCTCAACCCCAGGTATATTGGAAAATTTGAGATACTATTTATGGATGGAGAGGTGGCTTGTGAGTTAGCCTTGCCCCCTGATTTTTAGCTATTCACCGAGTTTTTCATGTCTCCATATTGCAACGTTATATTACAGGTCATATTCCAGTGGTTATGTTTTAGACGAGACACCATCTAGATAAGTAGGCTACTTAGAAGACTGAGAGAGAGATATAGACCAAGTATCCCCACATGTTTGAGCCTTCTAATACATCACAATCCTTTACTTTTGAGGAAAAAACTCCTTTAAATCAAGGATATTGTAATGAATCTCTAGGTCATTTTCTTTATTTCCACACTATTTGTTTTTAGAGCTTTCCTATAGTTTCCCCAAGTAATATATGACTTGCTAAAGCTGTCAGTTTGGTTACCGGGCAGTTCGTTTGGTTTTTAGAGGCAATTTTCTATTTTGAAATTTTTGTTGTTTAGATTAGGGTGTTGGGCCTAAAATCTTGGTAAATTGACTTGTATGCCAATTCTAAAATTCTTGTTACATCCAGAATGCCAATTTTAGGCTAGAGGGATCCTTGGTTTGGGTCTTGAGGCTTCTAGACTTGTTTTAGGTTATTGGGTGGATTTTGGTTAAAATGGCCATTGGGTGTGGACCCATATTTAAGTGAAACAATCTTGATTGTAAATTTTGATGGTTCTGTTAAGTAAAAAATAATGAATTTTGTAGGGTAGCATAGTTCATTTGTGTTCATAAGATTCCGAATGAATCTCGAGGGTGCAAGCAGAGATTTGACACTTGGCCAAACCTATTGGTGTAGGACAAAAATGGTCTTCACATTTCTGAGGCCTTGTTTTCATTTGCGAAGGCCAAGGAAATAACTTGCTGCAATTGCAAGACCTTGGTCGTATTCACAAAGGCTAAGAGTAATGGCCATCATGTTTGTGGGCTCATTGCTATGCTTGCAAAGGGCATGTTGAGTTAGACATTGCATTTCCGATGGGGTCCTCGTGATCACAAAGAAGTGACCCCTGGAAGTATTTATTTATTACATGTTCTATGTCCATAAAACCCTAGGAGGCTTAGAGATTGCGGAGCTTGATCTTTGGGTGTTCAGGGTGAGTTAGAGAGTTTGGTGGTGTCATTTTCTCATCAAAGTTCTTTGTAAGTTTCCTCTAACTTCTCAGTTAACTCTTTTATAAACTTAAATCCTTAGATTCTTTCCAAACTGATTTTAGGGAGTACTTGTGCTCATATTTTACCTAATTTTGAGAGTAAATGATCCGTGTGCGTAGAGAAATGTTTAGTTAGTTTCAAAGTGGTGAGAAGCAAGAAGGCCTAACATTGGATGCTTAGCTTAGTTTTAGAATTGAGGTATTTACATGCAATATGGGTTTCATTATTCTCGTGTTGATTCATAGATTATTATTTTGATAATGTGGCATCATGCAGAGACTTCTTAATTGGGGAAAACCCCAATCTAGTTGACTTTATCGAGCTTTTGATGATGTCAAGGTAGGCTAGGATTACCTCTCACTTAGGTTGGGATTTGTGATGGTATTAATATAATATTATTCTAGCTAAGGGTGGGTGTTACGCCTTAATGGTTATTTTATTATTTTATGGGTTAACGTTAGCCATTATGCGACCTTTTATTTGGTATTTAACCTTGTCACCCCTCTTTAAGATCATAATACCTTCTTAGGACTAGTGTTGGCTTATCTTGAACCTTTGGGTAAAATATTAAATACTTAGTAGAGGTTTGGGTAGGTTCATACCTTAGCGCGGGTTTTTAGCAGTAGTAACGGGTCCCTCTGGCCCTCCTCATAGGCCAAATGTCTAGGTTAGCACCTTGTAGACCTAGGAGATCTTATTGGAATATTTTAAAAAATTCTTGAATCATAGGGTAACTTAGTTCTTCTATAAGTTTTTGGTTAGTCAAAATACCCAGAGTAGAATACAATGCCCTTCAAGCTCATCTACTAGACTTATTGAGTAAATCTAGCCACCGTTGTAAACTCTTCATTGAAGTAAATCTCCATTGTTAGAAGACCCTATGAATAGGAACCTTAAGCTATATCATGATAGGATATAGCATAAAGGAAGAGTATGTTATCAATACTATCGAATGACTAAGCATGTGACATATGGAAATACCATAAATAACTCAAAAACATGTTTTAAACTTGTTTTAGATTCAATAAGCAAAATTATACGAAGGTATACAAATTCTAGTACATTGGCTCAACATAGAGAAACATGAATGATTGTAGTAAATCATAAATAACTTGGCTAATTTGAAATATATAGAGTTGTGTACGTTTTTCATATTTAAATCATATTTGTGGCAGTTTCTTATAAACAACATAAATTATCCGAGCAATGTAGAATCCAACATAGAACTTCAGTTTAAAGGGTGTCCTGTACTCGGCCAAAAGTTAGAACCTATTTTATGTGGATATACTAACTGAGCCTATTTTAGGCTAAGGTAGTCAATCTCAACTATTGTTAGACCATTATCATATGGTATCGACGTAGTTCTTGGACTTTGATTATCTAGAAACCATGTCCTCTTGTTACTAAATAATTCTCCAAAAACTCATATTATAATACACTAATAAATATAAACTGACGTCTAAAAGAAAGCATGAACTAGTTTAACTAAGTAGGCATTTGGCCATGAAAACCCAAAAAACACTTTATTGGAATTTTCAAAGTTGGAGTTGGAGTTCGAGTTGTGTTTGGCCATAGGTTCTTGCAGTTAATATTTGGAAATCAAATATATTTTTCTAAAAAAGAATAAAATATGATCTGAACATGGAATATCTGAACATGGAATATACTTTAAATGGGGTTATTTTATAAAAATAAAAAAAATAGAATTTTTTGAAAAAAAAATTTAAAAAGAAAAAAAAGTAAATGTGAAAATAAAGTTTTGATTATTTTCCAAATTCCAATTCAACTTCAAGTTGTATTTGGAATTTTCATGGATAAACATTGATTTTAAAAAAAAAGTAAAATTTTTTTTGGGAAAAAGTGAATAATATTCATGTCAATGGGTCCTTACAGTTTTTCTGATATTCTAAAATAAGTAATTAGTCATTCTAAATTTATTAAGTTCTAGAATCATGTGTGCAAAACTACCAAGTTATACTAAAGTAGACCAAAATATACCAAATGAAGCATAATTGTTATTCAAGTATAATAACCGCATTGGGACTACTTGAATCATGCATTTTTTTTATAAAACGAAAGAGCTATCGCAGTATAATAGCTTGTAAAGACTGAAAACCACATAACATAGACATTGGGTTCAAATCCTAAATCATAGAATCATGAAGATTACGACTGAAATATAAAACTTTATGGACGAGAGTGAAAGGAAACCCTCATTGAAATCCCACATACCAACTTGATGGAGTATCTAGAACTAAATCTTGGAGAATTTGATCATGAGGATGAACCCTAGACTTTTTCATGAAAAAGACTTGATAGAAAACATTCTGAGTTTCTAACTGTTAAAGCATAATAATACACCCCTTAAAAAATTTTAAAATGACATAATTTAGGGCTTTAAAGTATAAGAAATGACTAATTCACCCTTTTAAGACTATTCTAGATTTCTTGTGGCAGTGGGGCATGAGTTATTCCATGAATCACAAGTCAGTCCATGAGTGGTAGTTAACTTATGGTCCCTAAGACAACTTTGAATAGTCTTTGGACATGGGTTCCATGAGTCAGCAGTATGACTCATACAATGAATCCATGAGTCATAGTCTAACTCATAGTCCTTGAGACTATTTTTTATCACACTCTTGTTAAGATTCTATGAGTGATAAGTAAGACTCGTACTCTAATTTATGAATCATACAATGACTCAATGATTTCTGGAGTGATTTGATAACATTCTATATTGGAATCTATGGTTCAATAGTACGCTTTGTGATTCACTCCATGAGACATACTTTGACTAGTTGGAGCTTGGGAACTTTGCTATTTTTAGGCATCCCCTCAGTGATTCATCCCACATTTTCAATTGATATCACAAGTAGTGAAATGACCTATGGTTCATTGGGACTATAAAATTTTGTTTAGATTTTCTGCACATAGTCTTTATTAAGGCATAACAAAGTAATAGGTGCTAAAATATCTCCTTGTTAGGATCATTTGTCCTCGAATGAAGACAAAGGTTAAACTGAAAAAGAAAGGAACTACTAGTACTAATTGACTGATAGCTTAAAAGAGTATAGAACATGGAGGAGAAATGAATAAAAAAATATTGCTGCCTTAAACTGTCTCGGTGTTAGGGGGAATAAATGAGGGTATTTGGCCATCATATCTACTTTTTCTTCCCTAGTTGGTCCCTCAATGGATAGGTTTCTTCATAACACCTGAATTTAAGCTATCTCTTTATTTTTTAGATCGAGAACCAACCTATCAAGGATATTCACTCAAACCTCCTCATAAGAAAGACTATCCTTCACACCAACACAATCAAAATATGTAACCAAAGTTGGGTCAGTAATGACCTTCCTTAACAAACACACATAAAATCTAGGATCAGTGCTTCCAACTCCATAGGTAGCTTTAACTCATAAGCAACATTATTTATACATCATAAAATTATGTAGTAACAAATATATGTTGCGCCTAAGCTCGCCTGCAAGTGTACGTGGTCTCACCAAGTAATATAGTGACCTCTTATAAGCCAAGTATCGATTCCTCAGAGACTTATGTTAACAATTATCTAAGACGAGTTCACTAATAATGTTAATTTAGTGTATACGTAACCATAAGAGTGTTTAAGTTATAAGTAACCATAAACTAAAAAATACGATAAAGTAAAGGTTCGAACAACCAATTGAAAAAACCCAGGGTTAAGGCTCTGCAAAATAATATACTACGTGAACTGGATTGGTTAGGTTAGTTATCTTGTTTGTTGGTCAACGGGGTTGATATTATGACTATGGTCTTTCGAACCTCTAATCACCTATCTAAGATAGCCCCACAACTACATCGTTGAGGGGGATGTGAGACATAAGTTAAATGCATTAATATTTAATCCCATAATTGAACCAAATAGGGAACTGAGGTATGTTCCTATCCTAGATGCAAATTATAACTTCATTCAATTAGAAGATTATTATCCTATTCTATCTATCCCACGTTCTATCCCCTTGTTCTTCCTTCTGGGTTCTCAAGATGATTATGTATGTAGTATAAGGGTCATGAAGCCTTAAAATAGTGATAATTATGATAAATAGACAAACCAATAATTATAAAAAACCATAACTAAATAAATTCAAAACAACAGTACTTATGTTCATGGCCTTAACCCCGAAAAAAGGTGTTTAGCCGATCATACATAACTGTAATCACTATGAATAAATACATGTTAAAATCCAAAAAAATACCAAATTAATGCAATAAAAACCCTAATTGAAGTGTTCTACAACCTCCCTTAAAGTCTCAGGATTGTCCAAGGTCTCCAACACTATAATTATGTGTCCTATTTATAATAGGAACAAAAATACTGATTTCAACCTAAGGGCTCACGCCATGTAGGTAGCATGGCACACAAAAAATGCATAGGATCACTATAAATTTACATCCAAAATATTTCCAAGGGTGTGTCACAGCCTTATTGTGGCACCTAGGCAGAGTGGCATTCCATCCACTTCAAAATGCCCCACTTTAGCTAAGTCTTGTCCCATGCTTTTGTGCATTAAGTCAAAGCTTTATGGTGTTGTTTCCATATGATTTACTGATTTTAAGCATCCCTTTATCATCATAAACAACTTGCCAAGATTACTGCAACATCAAACACCACACCTTAGAGCCCAAAACAGCATACAATTTAAGATAACAAACTAGTAAAGGCCATAGCTCAAGCTAAGAGTACTAACTTTTGTCCCTTGATTCTTAACTTTGTGTTTTAACTCCAAATTCACTATGAACAGACTTGAAACATTACATTTACATAAAAGAACACTTAGATTCTTATTTTAACCCATAATTATTCATTAAGAACAAAAGAAGTCCTCTAAACTAAGATAAATAGCATCTCACTTACCTAATCACAAAAATATTAAAATTTCTCCTAAAAACAAAAAAGATACAGGGTTCAAGTGGCCCCCTCATGACAAAGAACCAAAAAGAACAACGACGAGGTAGGTGAAGTGTGAACCTACTAAACTGACACCTACAAACTAAAAACTAAAAACTAAAAATAAAATCTTTTTGTAATTTTTCAAATTTAGGTAAAACATAGAAAAACAACTATAATTTAAGATCCTACAACATCACATCACCTGAAACATGGGAATTTCCCTACCTCATACTTAATAATCTACTTTGTCACAAAAGTTGAATGTAAAAGTAGAGATACAAATACTTTCTGAGGCCTCTAAGCCTAGATAGTAGCATTTTTTACCATCAAGAGGATCCTGGGACCCAACACTTAGTTTATTCCATACTCCTTAGCTCAGGTTTCTGGTACTTCGACTTCCCATCAACCCATGACCAAATAAAAATAAACATTACATGAAGTAAAAACTAAAATACTAGAAATAAAATATCTATCTTTACTTGGGTTTCTTCCTAAGCAACGCTTGATTTAGTGTCATGGAACGATCCAACATCACTACTCAGTCAAATCCCTTCATCCTTTTTCTCCTACTTAGAGCCCATCTTATTATTAATTTCTGACCTCGTAAGTGTGTACTCTCAATGTCAACATCTTTTTTAATTTTAGCCTTTTCAGGCTCATTAATCATTATTACTACAGGCTTAACTGGTGGCTCGAGCAACCCAGTAAGACTATCTAAAGGGGTTTTTGTTAGTTTTTTTCTACCACCCCACACTTATCAATTAATATCTGTAATAATACATATATATTTGTAGTGGTAAGGTGAATTAAGTGGCTTATAAACTCTGAAAACCACCTCTTCATCATCCAATCTTATTGTGAGAGTGCCGTCTCTCACGTCTATCAATGATCCTCCAGTGGCTAAGAATAGAAGTCCCAGAATGATCGATACTCTGTAATATGAATCATAATACAAAACAATAAAATAATCAGGAATTACAAACTTAACAACCTTTACAAGTACGTCCTAAATTATCCCATCAGGTTTGATTATGGTTCTGTTTGCCCATTGTAGCCTCAACGAGCATGGTCTTGGATTACCCAAGCCAAGAGTTCTGAACATGGACAGAGGCATAAAATTTATACTTCCCCTATGCAACTCAAGGCATGAACTATTTCATCATCACCAACCTCTATGGGAAGGGTGAAACTCCTTAGGTACTTAAGCTTCTCAGATATGTTTTTCACTAACACAAAGATGCACTCGTTTCCCAATATATAATGCCCCAAAAATCTATCCCGAGATGTCACACAGTGCTTAGGACCACAAGTGATCCCAATCTAACCCATGAACTAGCATACTGTAAGGAAACTGATTAAATATGTATACAATAGCTAAATTTACTATGCAGAAACATAGAAATGATGGAATCTATGAAAAATACAATACTGATACAACTTTTACAATCTGATAAAGTATGAAATGAGGGAATGAAATTACATAACTGACTCTAACTAACATTTATGAAGCCTCTACTATACTAACTATAGATAGCTGGGATACGACTCCAACTACCACTAATCAATACATATGAGTAAGAAAGTAAAGTACATAGATAACATCTAGCTAAAGTACCCAAACTAGGAGGACTCATCATCTATTGGTTGGAATCTACAACTGTTTGATTTTGTCTGTACATACTATAACTTGTACCTATATTATGAGACAATGTAGCACATAGACGTATATGTGGATCAGAACATTGAGGATATACTAAGTATATGAGAGTGAAATGCATGAGTAAAACATCATCTCATAATCATCATTTATAAAATAATGAATGCTAAATGCAAATGACTCATATAAGCTCGAATATCTGAAATACAGAAATCTGAAATCATGAATAGAAAAATCATACTTTATAAATCTAGTGAGTCATAACATTTAGTTCTAAAAGTTGTAGTTATATTCTCTCTTTAAATCATATTATGTAAGTGTAGAAAGGACTCACCCTTAAATCTGAAATCTAAAAGATAAAAATTGTAGCTAATATCTTTCTGTAAAGCATAGTCTGAATGAATTGGTGAGCTTTTACACTTATTTTTCTAAAAAGCTTTTCTGATATTTTGTCTTAGGAATTAGGAACTTTGGGAGGTACTCTAACCGACATAAACCAGGTGAGCTGTCATGGAGTCCAACATCTTGCCTATGTTAGGAAAAACTGTTCTACCCTTGCCATCGGAATAGAACCTTACCTTTAGTGATCACTTACTTAGCCCACTATGGGCTCTTAAAACCTATGATGGCATATAGTTCTAGGGCATGAGACCTTGGAATCATACCCAACTCGATGCTAAATACTACTTACATACTTATTGCTCAGAACTTATAGGAAATCCACTTTAAAATAGATCAAGGGTTTATAATGAAAACCAATTATGCTTCTGTTTCTTTAAATTTCAAACTATATAAACAATGTGGATTCCTTATCTTAGATTAGGATCAAAATATCAAAGCTTTATTGAAAATTTGAAAATAAATTGATCATAGGATGCTTAAAGCATTATCTTTCTTGAAACATCAACATATAAACTTGGGCTTACTAACCCATACATCAAACTCATGTCAAAATATCGTAATATTTATGCTTAATCATGAAAACAATAATAATTCATCTCAAAATCTATAAATTTATGCAATAGGCACGAAAGTATGAAAATAGACATGCAATTCAACTTCTAAAACATTGGAAATCTCATAATCTTGCAATTTGAAATAATGGTTATGAACCCTAATTTAAAATTCTTGTATAAACATTCAAAATCATATAAATTTGTAGTTAAAAGCTAGTTTTGGGCACAAGGATGAAAGGAAATCCTTGTTCATAAACTCCACATACCTTGATTGAAGATTAGATGAAGAAACTTGATCTATTGATTCCTATTTGAGTTCTTGGAGATGAGTTCTTGATTATCTTGCCTTGGGAATCCTCAATTTGGAGCTTTCTTCAAGAATCTATAGAGGATTTTTGATTTCTTAGAGAAGAAGCTTTGGAGCTTTAGGGTTTTACTTTGAGAGAGAATGCATGAAATTGGGCATAAAGTGCTTAGAATAGGCTTAAATCTTATGTTTGGATAGATTGAGGGCTTGGGAACTGACCAAAATACCCTTTTTAAACTTCTAAGTGAAACTGGAAAACGTAATATTTTTTTGAACTAGGTGTCCACTGCGACGTGCCATTATCGTGGTGGCTTACTATAATTGGACAATTGGGAACTGGGTAGACTCCACAATGTGCTACCATCGTAGTGCCCCTTTGGAATGTCATTTTGGCTGCTGGCGCAACACGTTAGTATCGCGTTGGGCTACTGCATTTTGACAATTGGGAATTTGGACCTCTCTGTGATGCGCCAATATTACGAAGGTCCACTGAAATTGAGAATTATGAAATTATCCTTCATCGTGATGTAGTGGTTGCTCAGGTGGGATACTGTCAACTTAAAAATGCTTTAACTTCTCAACCGAGTGTCGAATTTGAGCAAATTTGGTATATATAGAACTTATTCAATTTCTCACACAATGCAAAGTCAAAATCTTGAAAATTTCATATGAAATAAAAAGGTATTCTTCTTTGAAGAAAATCTTGACATTCTAGGGATGAATTTAAGCTAGGAAAAAGTAAGGGTTATTACACAATGCCACCATTACTACATCTTGCAGCTTTTCCTTATTAGTCACCACATCCTTCAAGTACTTAGAGTACTTGGGAATTCCCTTTAAAACATCTAAAAAAGAAAGGTTAAAGTGAGGTTTTTAGAATGTGTCAAAGAACTTCTTGAAGCATGCACCCTTCTTTGCTTTTTGGAACCACTGTGGGAACTGTGGTTCTGGTTTTTCCTTCTCAACAAATTTTGTTTTTGAGTACTCAGACTTACCTAAATTTTTAGCAATTTTGTCTATAAATGGTTGAGAAACCAACTCTGTATCTTCCTCCTTATTTGTGTTTGAATGACTATCATTTAACTCTCTACCACTTCTTAAAGTGATTGACATTACTTGTTTTAAAGGTTCATTATCACTTAGAAAACTACATTGAGGCTGGGTGTTTTCTGTCTGGTCCAGTTGCCCCATTTGCTGCTCTACCTATTTCTGTGCCACTTGCTGATTTTTGATTTCAACAGCCATATGTTCTTAGTTGGCCAATATTTTTTTCAAAGTCTTTTCAATTTACTATCCTGAGTATTATGCTGTTGCTGCTAAAACTATTGTTGTTGGTTGTTTCCCCAAGGATACATTGGTTGAGTCTTCCATTTTTGATTGAAGGCAATACTATAATTTGGATTTTGTTCATTTCCTACAAAGTTGATATATTCAGGATTGGCACTACACATATCTGCAGAGGATCCACTATTTCCAAAAATCTCATACTATAACGGGGTTTGTTATACTGTATTAACTTGAGTAGAAGATTGATTCACACCCAACTTGCTAAACTGTGCCATCATCTAATTTTTGGAGAGTAGACAGTTGGGTGACTAAGGCTGTTATTCTATCACCTTTGATTATGCCCACAACCTTTTTCACTGAACTCCATAAGGTATAACTGTGAAAATTCATATATCCTTGTGGAATCCAATTTAATAAGGTGTATAAATCATCATAGGTCTTTTCCAATGCTTGACCACCTATAGTTGAATCTAGCAAAATTTTTGTATTTTGGTCAAGTGCCTCAACAAAGGTGTGAGCTAGTGCCTCATTGGACTGTTGGTGATATGGATAGTCTTAAAAAAGATCTTTGAACTTCTCCTAAGCATGATACAAGTTCTTATCTGGTTCTTTTTAAAGCTTAAAATCTCACTGTGAAGTCTTACAGTTTTGCTAGATGGGAAGAATTGGAGGAGGAACTTTTGAGCTAAGTCATCCGAAGTTGTAATTAAACCTACCGGCTCAGCGTTCTACAACTTTTTTACTTCCCCAAAAAGTTAAAAGGGGAAGAGTGTCAACCTCACATGATAATTTGATACACCCGTCGGGATGAATGTGTCACTGATCTTCACAAAGTTTTACAAGTTGACTTGTGGATCTTTGTGTTATAGCTTGGTGAACTGTCCACTTATGTGAATAAGCTGCACCATATTTTTCTTTAATTAAAATCTACCTCCAGGATTCGATCGTTGAATAACAGAGGTCACACTAGTTGCAAGTAGGATTTTCACTTTGTGAAATGTCCTATAGGCTGGTGGATCCTCAACCATGGGCGCAAAAATATCTTGTTCCTTATGAATTCTTGGGATATAGTAGATGTAACATACCGTATTTTTCTTATATTTTTTCTAACTATATGGAACCTGGTATAGCCTTGTGGTAGGTAACAAATGAGATTTAGATGGAATTCTAGATGCTGCCCATGCATTTTAATATGATGTGACCAAGTTAACATTGATATAACTATTTAAACTTTGGATCGTAAGCTAGTATTTGAATCTTAAGTTTAAAGTGACCAAGTGTGCATAAGTTGAAGGTTAGATTAAAGGGATTAGGAGATGAAAATGGAATAAAATATTGAGGTGCTTTCTTGACTTAATTAAGCTAGTAGGTGAGTCACCTACTTAAGTTATTTGGACCAAATTAATGGACCCATGGCTATGGACCAGATTTAGGCCTATACTAAAGTACTCATTTGGGCCAAAATTGAATAAAATAGGAAGAAAATGGATAAATAGCCCAACACATAAATCTTCTAAGGCCCAAATAGAATTGTGCCCAACTAAGAAATTAAGTTAGTAGGCACATCACCTACTTTGAAATTTTGAGTAGCTTGAACCTTTAAGTACGTGCATCACCTACTTGGACTAATTTGTGGCTGAAAATGAGGCCAATAAGAGAAGTTCTAGAGGGTTCAATATAAGATCTGTATTGCTTTCCATTTTTCTCATTTCAAACCCAATATTCACCCTTTTAAATTTCATCTTTCTCCCTTTCTTAACAAGGATAAGAACAGCAACCCTAAAATTCCTTCTAGGGTTTTTGAAGAAACCCTCACCTTTTCAGCCCAAGGTAAGTGAAAAAACTTATGGTTTAGCTTAATTATCTCATGGAAGATCAGGAAAACATGTTATAAGTGCCTAATTATAAATACATGGCAGAATAGAACAAGTTGCTTGCTCGCTTTTTCTTTGTTATTAAGAGATATCTTTTCTTTTTTGGTTTAAAGTGTGAAGGAAAGTGAAAGCTAATGTTCTTGAGGAGTTCAAATTTAAAGTATAAGTTTCAGCATTAATGTAAGGTGACTGCTCCATTTTGTTCTCCTTATATATGTTTGAGAGAGAATTATGGATGCGTTGTTATTAAGAACTCAAGCGTTGATGGGTTCAATAATTGATTGCTACAATAAAAGAGATTTGGGACTATTTTATGGACTATTTTGTTTGTATATGTTATGGACTTCCAGGTTGATGTTGGAGAAAGGTGTGATTAGTTTGTAATGAAATATAGAAGAAAGGTGTGGCGGTATACCACTGAACTAAGTATTGCATTTGTTTACTGCCTAATCTATCTTGTGTATTATTTGGAATGTGTGATGAAGTTTAGGTGGTTTCGGTGAACCTTATAAGAACCTATATATGGTATGTGGGTGTAATTGGAGGAGAAAAGGGTTAAAATAACACCCTTGATTGATAGATTAATGGTTTACTACCCGATTACTATTTTTGGTGAATTTAAGTAGCCTAAATATGTTGGTTGGTTACTAAAACTAGTTTGCCATATATTATATTGTAGATAAGTAACCTAAAAGGAGGGAAGTCAAGTCGGGTTATTCGGAGTTATATAACCAGGTATGTAAGGCATACTCTATTTTGCACTTTTTTGCATGAAATCGGACATTTATTCCATCAAGTAAGCTTCCAAGGCTATCCTATAACAAGTGATACATAATAGTAGCGTATTATATCCAATGTAGCCAATGACCTTGTTCCCACTCTCTAACGTGTTAAAACACATCCATGCATACTTATTACAAAACCTGCATGTCTATTTTCACTAGAAATTTTTCAGAGTTCTCCATTTACTCAAATAAGACCCATGTGTTATTTTCAGCTCCTAAACACTTTATTTGTGTTCCAACAGCTCTCTACCTCATTATTGTTGCATTAAGTGTCCATTTATATGTCTCTTATTAGTACATTATTGGTTAAAGGTACCATAATATTATGATCACCAAAGTAACAATCTCAAAAGCTAAGTAAACTAAGTAATGCAAATCTATAAAAAGAGTGGCAGCTTAGGGGCATAAGCCTAGCATGGTCCAATCTCAATACCTTTACATGTGGGTGATAGCTCAGGGGCATAAGCCTAGCATGGGCCGATCCCAATCTTTATATGTGGGTAGAAGCTTTGGGGCATAAGCCTAGCATGGGCCGATCCTGATTTATCCACTTACCATTGATCAGCTAGTCATTTGCATTATATGGCTTACAAAGATTATGAAGTAAGAAAGGTAAAAATGAAGAAAACAATGTAATGTACGTAGTCCCACAAGTATATAAAGGAAGTCTACTAGTACTACTTAGACACTTTTATGTGATTTCTATTGAGCTCTTGTATCATGTGTTTTTACCTTCATCCTTACATATTCAGTACATATTTTTGTAATGACGTCCCTCATGGGGGACCTGTATTTTATGCTACAGGCACAGGTACTTCAGCTCATACACCTCACTAGTATGAGCACAGGCTATTCGGTGACTATTGGTGTGATCCAGGTTGATTCAGACCTTTTTGAGTCTGTTCCATATATTTTGGTATTGTGCAGTAGTCAAGAGTAGGGAGGGGGTTTGTCCCGACTCTAACTAAGTCTATGTATCTGTTAGAGGCTTTGTAGACTAATGTAAAGTTAAACATGGTAGTGTCTTGTCTTTAGATATGGTGGCCCCAACGGCCATGTGTTGTATATATAATTTTGTGCTTGCCTATATAGATATTCTCATCGATGCATAATAGCATGCTTGTCAGAACCTTTGGTTGTTAATAGTTACATAAATAAGAAATACAAGGTTATGAATTGGTTCTCTCGGGCCTTTACGACTATGGGTTCTTGTCCGCCCTAATAGGATTTGAGGCGTGACAGTAGAGAAAGACTGTTTCTTCCTCTGTTGGTGAAAGTGTTGCTTGGGCTCGGGGTTTGGTTCAACTAACTCCCTGTCCCTGGCTATCTTACTATCCTATTAACCTATTTACTGCAAATTCAGAAACTAAGACAAACTAAAAAGCACCAATGAAATAAAAAAGTAAAACTAAACTAAGACAGTTTCCTATTGATAAGTCCTCAGAACCGGCGCAAAAAATTTGTTACGTCAAATCTGACATGCATGTGTATATGGTCGTACCAAGTAATATAGTGGCATTTTACAAGCCAAACATCAATCCCTCAAAGAATTGTGTTAACAACTATCCCAGACTAGTTTACTAATAAGATTAATTCAATGTATACATAACCACAAAAGTTAAGTAACCATAGACTTAACAATGTGATAAAGTAAAGGTTTGAACAATCAATGGGAAAAGGCCAGGGTTAAGGCTCTGTGAACAATCATACTATATTATAGAACTTCATTGGTTAGGTTAGTTGTCTTGGTTGTTGGTTCATGGGATTGATATTATGACTGTTATTTCGAACCTCTAATCACCTATCTAACTTAGCCCCACAATTACATCATTGAGAGGAATGAGAGAACTAAGTGAAATGAATTCATAATTCATCCCATAATTGGAAAAAATAGGGAACTTAGGTATATTTATATCCTAGATGCAAATTATAACTATATTTATTTAGAAGATTACAATCCTATTCTATATATCCCACATTCTATCCTCTTGTTCCTCCTTCCGAGTTTACAAGATGATTAGGTATGTATTCTAAGGGTCATGAAGCCTTAAAATAGTTATATTAAGGATAAATAAACAACCAATAATGATAAAAAACTATAACCAAATAAATTTTAAACAATAATACTCATGTTTTTGGCCTTAACCTCGAAAAAAGTGTTTAGTCGATCATGGACATAACCATAATCACAATGAAAGAATATATGTTAAAATCCACAAACAAACCAATTTAATGGAATAAAAACTCTAATTTAAGTGTTCTAAATCCTTCGTTCAAGTCCCCATGTCGTCCAAGGTCTCTAACACAAAAACTAAGTGTCCTATTTATAATAGGAACACAAATGCCAATTTCAACCTAAGGGAGTGCCACGCCAATATAGCGCCATGAAGGAAGTGTGGAATGACAAAAACATGGAGGATCACTGGAAATTGACATCCATAATGTTTCCAAGGGCGTTCCAAAGCCTTATCTCAGCACCTAGGCAGCGTGGCACGCCAAGCACTTCAAAATGCCCTACTTTAGCTAAGTCTTGTCCCATTCTTTTGTCCTTTAAGTTCAAGATTTTTAGTGTTGTTTCCATGTGATTTAAAGATTTTTTAGCATACCTTTACTATCATAATCAACTCATAAAGCTTACTACAACACCAAATACCACACATTAGAGCTCAAAACAATATACAATTCAAGGCAACAAACTAAGAAAGGCCATAGATCAAGTTAAGAGTACTAGATTTTGTCTGGTAACTTGGTGTTTCGACACCAAATTCACTATGAACACACTTTGAACATTAAATTTACATAAAATAACACTTATATTCTTATTTTAACAAATAATCACTCATCAAGCACAAGAGAAGTCCTCTAAACTATAAGCTAAATAAGCCCGGATAACAACATTGAGGTACATAAATCCAACTCACATCAATTTACATGGGACTAAGATTACATTTCTTACCAAATCTCATCACCTATGTCATGGGTGAAACTTTCAAGAAAACCCAATAATGAATAAAGAACTCATAGTACCTTCTTCTTACATCTGCATAAGATTTCTTAGGACTTTGAGCAGTATGCAATCTCTTCTATTTAGATGAACCTTCTCTATAGACTCATGAACCATATCAGGCCCTAACAAAGTAGCTTCACCTTCTGCAAACCAACCAATAGGAGATCTATATCTCTACATATAAAGTTCTTCAAAAAGAGCCATCTTTGTACTAAAATTGAAACTGTTATTATTTATAAACTCTGTAAGAGGTAAATGATATTCCCAATTATATATGAAATCAATCACACAATCCCTCAAAATTTCCTCTAAAGTTTGAATAGAATGCTTAGCCTTCCCATTTTTACGCAAATAAAAAGTTGTACTCAGATCTACTTGAGTACCAAGACCCTTCTAGAAAAACTTCTAGAATTGAGATGTGAATTGAGTACCTCTATCTAAAATGATAGAAAAGGGAACTCTAGTAATCTTAACAACTTATGAATAAAATTTTTTACATAGTTTGTTGTTGAATCTATAGACTTCATAGGCAAAAAGTAATATGATTTAGTCATTTTGTTTACTACTAACCAAATAAAATCATATTGTTGTTGTGTGAGAGGTAAAATGATGATTAAATCCATGTTAATAATCTCCTACTTACATATAGGAAGTCTAATATCCTAATTCTTACCTCTTGGCCTCTAGTGCTCAGCCTTCACCTGTTGGTCATTCAAACCCAAAATCATAATATTTGTAATGTACCTCTTTATGCCATTCCCTAAATACAAATTTAATAGATCACTATACATCTTGGTGAAACCTAGATTACTAGAATATTAAGGTCAAAATCTATTACTTCAACCCATATACATCTACAACACACAAACTTCCCTAATTGAAATACCCAAGAATATGACCTTGGAATTTTTTTAGGATGATTGGTGATGATTATGATATGTGTTGTGTTGTAACCTTGGTGTGTTATGTTTATAACTTGTGTAATGATTTCCATGATGCATGTTGATGTGATTAACTTGTGTATATTCGTGATTTAATCTTTCTTCATGGAAAAATGATACCAAGTGGGGAAGAATTAAATAACCTAGATGTGAACCCTTGAGAAGACAACTCCTTTTTGTGTCTCTGGAGTGGATATAATTTAAGAGCTTAACTCGTATCCTAGGTCACGACTT
This sequence comes from Capsicum baccatum var. pendulum, assembly GCA_030864225.1. NCBI lineage: Eukaryota > Viridiplantae > Streptophyta > Magnoliopsida > Solanales > Solanaceae > Capsicum > Capsicum baccatum. Next base: position 137,667,164 of record CM061560.1, read on the forward strand.
GTACCCTTTTCCCCATTACCTTTAGTATCCTAGACAGTATGTTAGGGTAATATACTGTCCTCAATACAACAAGTATATCCCTTGTTCGTAACCATGCTTACGAGTCATATACTACTTAACCGTATGAAGTTAAAACCTAACCTTGAGTGGACTGTTTTGGTCATGGATGGAGCTTTCAAATTAGGGGTTGAGTTGTACCCTTTGTGTACGAGTAAACGGTTTCCTTTAGTACCCAAACCAGTGTGGTTGACCTAGGGCGAGCCTAGGGTACGTGTTAGGGTATCAATCGTACCCTAGGTCACGATTGCCACATAAGCCGTATAGGGAGTCGTACCTTTTCATAGGTGGACTTTCTATCTTTTTATTAAGGAACTTTTGGTCATTTAAATTGCCTAAAACCCTAAGTACTTGAACTATATAAGGCATGGTATTCTCCTAAGTCTTTATTACAAGACTCAAACACTCCTAAACAGTCAAAAAGGTTCTTGAACCAATTTTAGAGGCTAGGTTTTGGCGGGAGCTTATCTAGTGGAAAGAAGGAGTAAAGATAATTGGTGTATCACCTTTTTTAAGGCATTTATATCTTCCACTCTTTAAATTACTCTAAACCCATGTATTTCACACTTGAATTAGTAAGTGTACATGGTGGTTTTGAATCAAATGAAAAGGGTTTTACTACCTAACAGGGAATAATGATGATTCTTGTTTATAATTTTGTTGATACATGTTATTGATGGTAGATTGAATTTGTGGATGATTTTTGTATATTTTTTAACATGAGGGTCTTTATTAATCCTAGTATTGATGATATCTACCATGAAAATGACCTTGATATAAGTATGCATAATAGGTGTTTGTGAAATATCTAAGTAAAATACCTAGTTACGTGTGGGTAATGTATTGTATTAGGAAAATGGCCTAATGAGTATGAATGATTGGTAAATGTCATGTTAAATTTATTGTGAACCATGTATTATGTATTTGGTGATATTGTTGGATTAATGACTAATAAGGGATTGTAACCCTAGACATGAAAACAAATTTATTATGTGTGTTGAGCCTAAATATGGTGAAAACATGCTAATAAATTATTAATGGTTATATCGGTCTTGGTCACCATAAATATAATTAATGGTGTGTTGAATCAAGGTATGTGGACTATTGGGATTATTACTGGTTAAATAGTTGTGTGAAGGTCAAATGTGTATCTATTAATGAGCCTAGTGGACATGACTGCATCATAATAATGCCTAAATAAACATAAATATGTGTGGATTATTGGTAAAGGCCTTGTTGTCCATGAATTGAGTTATCATTATTGTAATTTCCTTGTGAATGATTGCAATAAACCTTGTTAATCATGTAATGAATTAGCCTATGACTTTAAGTGGTGTGATGGCCCTATAAGTGTTAATGGTTGATAATTGATATTGTGTTGATGTTGTTGGCCATATAATTTGTTTTACTATGACCACATTGGTTTGATGACTAAGAAGGGTATTCAATCCCCCATATTTCAACTTGAATTGTGTATGGAATAAAGTGTGGTGAAAATTTGATTTAATGTTGTTAATGACATGTGAATGGCTTATGTGGGTCTTGAGGACCACAAATTAAATTTTATGATAAATTGAATGAATTCATCAGCCTATTGAAATGGTTGAGCAATGAAGTCTCCCATGAGGACCATGTGGTCATGTATAATATTAAATTAGCTAAGTGAGCCAAATCCCTTAAATGCGATATGAAATGTATGAATGAACTTGCATGAACTAATAGGTCAAGAGTTCAAATGTCGACTAATGATGGAGATGTGATGTCTTATGTTTAGAGTCCCTTGCCTTATGAAATGACTTGTGGGTAATGTCCCCTCATCAAATATCTTATGGGTAATGTCCGCTCGTCTAATGACTTGTGGGTAATGCCCCCTCGTCCAATGACTTATGGGTAATGTCCCCTTATCCAATGACTTTGGGGTAATGCACTCTTGTTTAATAGCTTGTGGTTTGATTCCTTTGCTTAAAAAGATCTTTTGAGGTTAAATTACCACACCTAATATGTAAGTATGCTATTAGAGTTCCATGCCCACTTGAACGTGTAAGCATGTGATTCGAGTTCCATGCCTACTTGAATATGTATGTATGGTGTTAGAGTTCCATGCTCGGTTAAATATGTGCTTATGTGATTAGAGTTCCACGCTTAAGTAATTGTGGTATATGGGTAGAGCCCTTATTTTAATAGATAACTATGTGGTTGTTTTCCCTTTTCTTTATCAAGTTTAACCATAGATAAAGTACATTGTCTAGTGATATCTGAATATGGTTGAAGTCTTATCCCAAATAAGGATGGTATGAACCTAAGTATGGAATATTGTGGTCCTCTACTTTGTGTCTTGTGATTGAAGTATTTTAGAATATTTTCAAGTCTTGATAACTTGCTTGGCATGTGATATATCTATGTGTAAGGATAAATGTGTGAATATGATTGAACATGATATATTGACTTGTTGTTGAATGATGATATTATTTTATCCTTATACTTGAGTTACATGCTATCTCTCCAACCGCTAACCGTCTTTGGGATGTTATAACTGTAATGACCCAATTTTTTAGAACCGAAACATCGCACGGTGCTCATGATCCCGAAGAACCACAAGCCAACCCTCTACTGATATCTTTATCTGAACACTGCATATTATAGATAATAAATGTGGAAAATAGCCATAAGGTTGAAAACATCTAAAAATCTCAAAATTGAAAACTGAATACCGATACATTTGTCTGAAAATCCTCTAAACTATCTAAACTATGGAGTTGATGGGATATGTCCCCAACCTACTCTATCTACTGAAATTAAACCAAATTTGATATGATAATAATAAAAATAAGGATCATCCTCGACTGAAGAGGACTCACTACTATGTCTACTACTGCTGACTGGGACTGAACTGCTAAGGGTACTCTGGATCTCGTGCCTCTGAACCTATGGTGTCAAATAAAATACCATTGCGTAAATGCGTCAGTACGGGAATGTACAGAGTATGAAAATGAGGTAAGGCTAAATACAAGGGCTTATGCATGAATAATTACTTAACTGAATAATCATGAGAGTACTGAATGAGAACACATGCATGAATGCACAAATGATAACTGAAATTATCATGACTCGAAATATTGAAACTCGGATACTACTTTACTGCCGTATGAACTCACTACTAATGCCTGAGATATTAAACACTGAATTATCTAATACTAATAATTAAATACTGGAGTTGAGACCAATCTTATCTAGTGAGTGATCTCAAAAACTAATGATATTGAAACTGATTAACTGAATCTACTCATATCAATGACTTAATTTTGAGCTTTCTACTCTCGACTGACTACATAAGAGATCAAACCTCTCTAATGATGATTCTGGAATCTACCATCAATGATAAGAAAAGACCATGTTCGAATCTGACAACAAGAATACTCAATTGAATCTGAGACTGAGATCAAGCCTATCTAACAGGTGATCTCGGGATCTGATAATGAGATTACTCAACTGAATATGAGACTGAGATCAAGCCTATCTGATGGGTGATCTTGGGATCTAATAATGAGATTATTCAACTGAATCTGAGACTGAGATCAAGCCTATCCGACGGGTGATCTCAGGATCTGATAATGAGATTACTTAATTGAATATGAGACTGAGATCAAGCCTATCTGACGGGTGATCTCTAGATCTAATACTAAAATTACTCAACTAAATATGAGACTGAAATCAAGCCTATCTAACGGGTGATCTCTAGATCTGATACTGAATAACTTTATATGGGACCAATCCTATCTGACGGGTGGTCCATGAATCAATAGAACTATTTGAGTTTCTCATTGAGATAGATGACTGTATCTGACAGTCCTGATTTTTGAAGATTAATACTAAAACTATAACAGTGGAAAATAGTCACTTAACCGATATTGCCCAAATCTTAACTGGTGGTGTCCAACCTGTAACCCTAGTTAGAAGGGTGTCAATACCGTGCCATGGGTAAAGACCTCTCTGGTTAAGCCTATCTGACCGGTGACCCTCGCAGGAAGTCAAGCCTAAGGAATATAATAGTTAAGCCTATCTGATGGGTGATCTACCTTTCCGAATGGGTGACTCCTATATCCTACGCTGGCTATGCAACTCTGGAGTTTAGGGATTGCTCCTAACAACTTTGCCTCTCTAATGGGGAATCGCCATCCCTGACCTCGCTCAGTGCTAGCTCCTACTCCCAACTGAAAGACTCTGAACTGATTTTTAACTGAACACAAACTAAGCTAAATCTAATACTGATCATGATTCTCGAATGATCTGACTGAGTTAAGAAGAATTCAGTTGGTTCCGTATCTAACAGAGTACTACTAAATCTCATTATCTAGCTGAACGACACTGAGCTTTGAATAGAGTACTTGATTTCTACAGGGTCAGAACTGAACACTTGAATACTATTAGATCTGAGTTGGGTACAGAACTGAGGCTAGATTACTAGCAATACTAAGATTATGATGATTACAAAGATTACCAATATTTCTTAAGTTTTGTATCTGTTTGAGAATACATAGTTCTATAACTGGCTGAGTTCTGAGAATCATAGCTCAACTGGAATTATTGTGAAAATTGACACAGACTCTAGACAACAGCTAAATTGTCGGGTATAAATACCTCCAGGACTCGATAATATAAAAGTAAAACATAACCATTCCTGAATAATCAAGACCATGGACAATTATTCACCATCACAATCACTAAGGCATTACTTCAAGAATTTAGGAATCCTAAATATGTAATAACAAAGGGGGACATGCTATTGGTCATACTCCATTCAATAAGGTCTTGCATCAAACACTTGGCATGTATTAAAGTCTTAGCATGTATCAAAGAGCACATAATTAGGGAATTTCATGCTATCATGTGATAATTCATTCACTAAGACTTTTCAACAAACACTTGACATGCATGGGCTTGCACACAATTAGGGATTTCTAGTCAACATGCTATAATGGCTTTATTTCCTTCACATAAGTATTTTAGCAAACATATGGGGAGCATGCTTTGCTTATTCAACAATTTGCTTCACTTAATTGACATGAGCACATCACTTAACCAGAAACTTGAATAGGGTTTATCATGAACATCACATAAATATCACATACTAGGGTTAAAGGTTGAAAACCTTGCAAACTAACATGAATCAAAACTCAATAATAGCATAAACATCAATTTCAACTCACATGAATCATGAAAACCCACAAACATAAGATCTTTAAAATTTAGAAAAGGGTTCTTGTGCTCCTTGGATGAAAGGGACAAAAGAATCAACATCTACATACCTCAGAGAAACTCTTTCTTGAAAGTTCTTGGAGAGATTCTTGATTTCTTGATTTCTCTTGATTTTTTCTTGAAGAAGAAGGAAGGGTTTTGATTTTGTAGAAACCCTAGTTTTTGATGTTGAAGATAAGAAATGAGTTGTGATCCTTTATCAGATATAGATAAGGGATAAAAAGAGTGGGAAAAAGACCAAATAGCCCTTTAAGAAAATGAGTTAGAAATACTGAACGGGGTCTGCGACGGTCAAAGTGACGATCCATCGCTCAGTCTAACGGTCCGTTGGATCGTTCGTCGTATAACGATTAGAAAAATAGCATACTTCATCGATGTGATGGTCTCAATGATGGTCCGTCGCAAAACCGATGGTCCATCGTATCGTCCATCGCATGTTGGCTAAGATGAGGTCATACTGCCTCAGCGCGATAGTCCCAGCGATGGTCTGTCACAGCCTTGATGGTCCTTCATCCTTGTCGTTGCACATGAAAATCACTGTCTTAGTTGTGATAGGCTGGGCGATGGTCCGTTGCAAGCTTGACTGTCTGTTAATCCGGCCATCACACCTAGGCGATTTTGACTATTTTTAGTAAAATGACCATAACTTCCTCGCCCGATGTCAGATTTTGATGAAATTTGTATCGATGGAAATATTATGCAATGCTATACATGATAAAAATTTGATATTAGGGAAATTCTACATGGTTCAAAATATTTCTCACTTAGGAAAACACTTCTCAACCTTTTTAGATCAGATTTACGCTTTACTTGACACACTCTAAGAGAAATTTGTGGGGTCTTACAATGACCCTACTTAATGTAGGCGTCGAAGCATATTCTTTTTCTATGCAGTAATCAAGTGTTCAAGAAAATTCATGCATTGGCCTTGAAGTGGTGAGATTCCATTCTCCGAAAGACCTAACTTTCATAGTCATTTTACTTTTTGTCATAGACTTGTATAGTTTTGGTACTTGGTTATTATCGGGGGCATGTCCTGACATATCCTTAACTTAATTATTTAGAGGTTTTGTAGATGACTGTGGACTTAGGCATAATGGCTAGACTGTTGTTATTAATGAAATGGTAGATGTTGCCTAACTTTGACTATTAGTCTTTTATTTTTGCTATCTTATTATATGGTTGGACTTCATATGATCCTTATGGATTATTGTTAGTGATTAGGTTGGTTTATCGGGGTGATCTCCAATATATGTGTGCTTGAGGTACCCATACGACATGTCCCAAAGTTAGGGGCATGCCAAGTTGGTATCAAAGCTAGGTTCATGGTCAGTTGGGAGTTCATAAAACTATGTCGAGTAGAATCTCTTTTATTGGTGTGAAGAATGCCCCACTTATAAGAGAAAGGTATGAGGCATTTAGGAATATTTCCCTGTCTTATGTTTCACTCTCAAGCAATGTCGAGTTAAGGTCTTAGATTTCTATGATTTCTTCTTGCTCATATTTTACATCATGCATCAAAGGAGATCTGACTCTTAAGCAAGACCTTTTGTCCTAGTTGGGGGTAATATGGACAATATTCATCCAATTTTTAGGATTCTTACTCGGCTAAGGGTCATGACATCTGACCATCCTTATGGGGTTACACTTGTTCCCACTAACCCCACTGTGAGAGGTGCCACTTCTTTTTAGTTACCTCAAAATGCTAGAATCTATCACACTTTTGTGCAGTTGGATCAGGTTGGTGAAAAATGGTCTAGATGGAAGTATTGGGAGGGTCCTAGTTTTCACTCCACGATTAGTACTCCCTACACAAATTCATTAGGGACGGGTATCTTTAAACTGGTGATGCTTATATGGCACAAAGTGCCTAATATCAGGCTGGTGAAGCCAAATCCACATTCATCTACCCTCTTTATCAGTTTTATAGCTGGTCACATTGTGGTTATTGCAATAAAGGAAATGATCAGTGTTTCAAATATGGTCAATTGGGCCACATACAACGGGAGTGTCCTATAGTGGCTGTTGCTTGGGCAAGACAAAGGATGTTGGTTACCACCTCTCTAGATCTTGTTTCTTGGGGTGCCGCTTTTAGCTCCAACGTTGGTCAAGACTATCTCAATTCTCTTGCTATCCCTCGAGAGTCTGAGGCATCTTCTAATATTGATACAGGTCTGTTGAGATTTTTCTCCCATGATGTGTATTGTTTGCTAAATCCAAGTTCTATATTTGTTATGTGACCCCATAAGTGGATGTGCATCTTGGTTATGGTCCAGAGAGTCTATCAGTTCACCTTTCTATTTCTACCTCGATCAAAAAATCTGTGGTTATTAAAAGAGTTTACAGGGGATGTGTGATATCTGTTGGTGGTATAGAAACTCTTGTAGGATTGGTAGTATGTGATATATTTGAATTAGATGTCATCCTAGAAATAGATAGATTGTATTCTTGCTATACTTCCTTAAACTGTTGGACTCATAGGGTCATGTTAATTTCCGTAATAAGCTGGTTATTGTATGGAAGGGTGGTTCTTTTGGTTCTTTAGTACCTAAGGGTGTATTCATTTCTTATCTCAAATCCCGAAGGGTAATTTCAAAGTGTGTGTTTGTATCATTTGGTCTGAGTTAAAGGTTTTAACTTAAGGCCTCTTCTAGAATCTATTCCCTAGGTTAATGAATTTTTTGTCATGTTCTTTGGGTTGACCAATTCCTCAATCGCATTCATGGGATCGATGAATAAGATCTTCCGTCCATTCTTGGATATGTTTGTCTTTGTCGTCATGGATGATATCTTAGGATATTCTAAGAGGAAGGTAGGTTATGTAAATCACCTACGTGCCGTGTTGTGAACTTTAAAGAATTATCATTAGTATGCTAAGTTCTTTGAGGGTGAATTTTGGTTTGAATTTGTGGCTTTTTTTGTTCATGTTTTCTATCTCTAATGAAGGAATCATGGTGGATCCCCAAAATATATGCGGTGATGTGTCATTTGGTTTTCGTACCTAAGAAATCCACTTTTTGTATCTTGTATCGGGATGGGTCTCCTTTGTGACATAAGTGGTTACTATGAAGCGCTTTATGCCTATGGTGTCATATCTCCCATGAAGGGAGTGATACGAGTCGAAGAAAAATGGGAATCTTAGTCCCCATTGTGTTAGTCCCTATTCTATTCGGTCTTGAAAGAAGGGTTGGCAAAGTCGCCTATGAGTTGGAGATGCATTCTAGATTGAACTCCATTTCCCTCAATTGTTCATGGCTTTATATGCAAGGATGTGTAGGTGATTCTTTGATGGTAGTTTCCTTAGAGGACGTTAGTGTTTTGGGTTCCTTGACTTGTGAAGAGATCCTAGTGATGATCTTGGATAGGTAAGTTTGCTGCTTGCAAATGATAGGAGTGGCTTCAGCGAGGGTTCTATGGAAGGACCAATAGCAAAAAACTACTAGGGTGGCGGAATAGGGCATGAAGCCAGAGTATCCACAATTATGTCCCAACCCTAAAACTCATGTTTGAGATGTGCATTGGTATTCCTAACTTGGTTTATGTCTGTAATAGACAATGGGTTGAAATCCCAGATATTTGTGATTGGTTGATGTCTCCGATGAACATGGGATTCGAGTTACCAAAATTTGAGTTTCTTTATATCTTTTATAGGCAAAGGAATTAATCCCTTAATCATTAAACTGGTCAGGTGTTTTTGGTAAATGGTGGGATGGAATCCCAAAAATATTGAAATGAAGTGGTTAATTGATAATGACCCTGACATGTGTTGAATTGAACCCTAGTTTTATGCCTTATCCTCAATTGTGTGAAGAATGTTTTGATGAGTGATAATGTGTTAAATTGAAAATGATCTTGTCTTCACCATCATTGGACGAATGATCCTACATAGGGGAGAATGAAACACCCAAGAATGTGACCTTGAGAAATTTTTTGGGTTAATTAGTGATAATCATGATATGTGTTGTGTTGTAACCTTGTTATGTGTTGTTTCTAACTTGTGTAAAGGTTTCCATGATGCATTTTGATATGATTAAATTGGGTATATTCTTGCTTTACCCTTTCTTCAAGGACAAATGATCCCAAGTGGGGATGAATTGAAACACCTAGACGTGAACCCTTGAGAAGACAATTCCTTTTTGTGTCTCTGGAGTGGATACGGTTGAAGGGCTTGATGCATACCCTTGGTAACAAATCGTACCCTTATACCCATTCCATTACATATCCTAGATGGTATTTTAGGGTAATATACTATCCTCCATATTACAAGGCCATGCCTTGATCGTAACCATGCTTACGAGTCGTATACTCGTCAACCATATGGAGTGAAAAACTAACCTAAAGTGTACTATTTTGGTCACGGATGGAGATTATGAATTAGGGGTTGAGTCATACCCTTTGTTTAAGAGTCAAAAGTGCCCTTTCGTACCTACACCAGTATGGTTGACCTAGGAGGAGCCTAGGGTATGACTTAGGCTATCACTTATACCCTAGGTCACAATTCCAACATAAACGATAGGGGGGAGTCATACCCTTGCATAGGTAAGCTTTCTAGATTTTTATTAAGGACCTTTTGGTCATTTCACATGAATAAATACCTAAGTCCTTTCACTCTATAAGGCATGGTAGCCTCATAAGTCTTCATTATAAGACTCAAACACTCCTAAACACTCAAAAAGGTTCTTGAACTAAGATTGGAGTCTAAGGTTTAGAGAGAGCTCATCTAGTGGCAAAGAGGAGTCAAGATTGTTGGCGTGTCACCTTGTTTGAGGTATGTATCTCTTCCCCTCTTTAAATAAATCTAAACCCATGTATTTTACTCCTAAATTAGTAAGTGTACATGGTGATTTTGAGTCAAATGAGAAAGGTTTTACTACCTAACAATGAATAATGATGAGGGTCTTGAGTAATCCTGTTCTTGATGATATCTACCATGAAAATGACCTTGATATAAGTATGCACAATAGGTGTTTGTGAAAATGTCTACGTGAAATGCCTAGTTACTTGTAGGTGATGTATTGACTTAGGGCAATGGCCTAATAAGAATGAATGATTTGTAAATGGTATGTTAAATTTATTTTGAACCATGTATTGTGTATTTGATGATATTGTTGGATCAATGACTAATAAGGGATTGAAACCCTAGACATGAAAACGAACTTATTGTGTGTGTAGAGCCTAAATATGGTGAAAACTTGCAAATAAATTGTGAATGGTTATATGTATATTGGTGACCATAAATGTAATTAATGATGTTCTGAATCAAGGCACGTGGCCTATTGGGATGATTAATGGTTAAATAGTTGTGTGAAGGTCAAATATGCATCTATTGAATGGGCCTCGTGCACATGAATGAGTTATGATAACACCTAAATAAATATGAATACTTGTGGATGGTTGGTAAAGGCCTTATTGGCCATATATTGAGTTATCATGATTGTAATTGCTTTATAAATGGTTGCAATAAATCTTGTTAATCATGTAATGAATTAGCCTACGACTTTAAGTAGTGTGATGGCCCTATAAGTGTGAATGGTTACTGATTATTTTTGTGTTGATATTTTGGCCATGTAATTTGTTTTACTATGACTATGTTAGTTTAATGTCTAAGAAAGGGTTTAATCCCCCTTGTTTGAACTTGAATTGTTTAAAATAATTAATAAAATCACATGGCTACATTTATAAACATATGTTTTTATAAAATAATAGTTAGGGAAGAGTAACATGTCATAGACAATCAAATATTTGTGAATAATTGATAACTTGGAACCCGAATAATGAACGTATGTTGAAACCCTTATGCTTTCTTAGGGTTTGGAGTTCAAGAGTGAAATATTCAATGTTGTATCAAGAAAAATGATGGTAATATGCTTATGTAATGTTTAAAATTCACCTCTAGGCAAAAGGACCTTATTACTCCCATACCAATTAAATGAAACAAAACAACTGCATTTTTACATAGCTCCACGGTACATACCTTATTGCTGAGACTAACCTCTGTGCATCGGACCTTAATAAGGAGAGTAGCCTTAGTGTCTAGGAGGCTATCACAAAAGCCAGCCTCCATAGCATGTCAATATCATGGTGGATTACTACCTCCATAACCCAAACCCACCCTAAATCTTGTCCATAAATTCTGAAACTCTCCCTGCATACCCCTTTAACATACCTAAGTACAATTTAAGTTAAAAATTAATATTTTAAACATGGGGAGGCCAAAAATAAAAATGCTCAAAATTTGAGGGTGTTACAATAACCTTAATATTCTTCATCAAAACACAACCAAGGCCAATTCTATAAGTATCATAACAAGCTATAAAATCATTTGAAACCTCTAGCAAGGTCAAAACTAGAGCAAAGTAAGTAGATCCTTCAATGCCTAAAAGCCCTTCTCACAATCCTTAAACTACTAAAACGTAACCCTTTTCCAAGTCATCCTAGTTAATGGTGTAACAACAGATGAAAACCCTACAACAAACCTTCTATAATTGTCAGCCAAGACCAAAGACCTCTTAATAATTGAGGGAGAAGTGGGTTTAGGCCAGTTCTATACTACCTACATTAATAATCTAACTAGAAAAACATGGCCAAAGAATGTAATTGGCCTTATCTAAAACTCACACTTAATGAACTTAGCAAACAGCTGGAGTCCTTGAGAGTCTACAATACAACCCTTAAATAATCTGCATACTCATCTTCACTTTCAAAGAACACAAGAATGTCATTAATGAAAATAATGATGAACATATGAAAGTAATGCTTGATACCCTATTCATTAAGTCTATAAAAGATACAATAGTATTTCTTTGTCAAAAATACATAACTACAAAATTGTTACGACAACACTGAGTTCTAAAGGTTGTTTTTAGAATGTCAAACACTCTAACTTGGAGTTGATGAAACCCTCATGTGATATCGATCTTAGATAAACAACTGGTGCCCTAAAACTAGTCAAATAGGTCATCAATATTAGGGATAGAATACTTATTCTGATTGTGATGTTTTTCAACTGATAGTTGTTACATATTTTGAGTCAATCAACTTTATTTAAAAAAATGGATCGGATCACCACATTGGGAAATACTATTTAGAATGAATCCTTTATTAATATGGTTTTTGAACTTTTCTCTCAATTTCTTAATATTATATTGAGCTATTTTGTAAGTAGGAATAGATATGGGCTGGACATGTAGAAAAAGGTATATTCTATAGTAAAACTCTTATTGAGGTGGGACTCCAAAAACTCAAAGGAGAAACTTTTAGAAATTGTTTAAGTACTAGAACTAACTAAAGAGATGAGTCTCAAACTTAAAGTCCTTAACCCTAACTAGATGGTAGATGGAACTCTTAGTAGTTATCTTTCTCACTGTAAGGTAAGATATGAAAGGACCTAGGTTCACTATAGTACTACACTTCCACTATAACATATAATAATTTGGAAAATAAAATTTTATGACTGTAGTTCCTTAATTGACCAAGGAATAACAGAAATATAACAAATCCTTTCTAAGAAATATATCAAAGTGAGCCATGTCTAACTCAACTAGATTAGTTGTAGTGACTCTATAGAGAACTAAAACCAAGGAATTTCTATACATTGATCTATCTATAACCGATTCACTAATTGGAGAATAAATACAAAAGGGTTCTAGGATGTAGAGGCATAATCTGAATGCACTAATCACAAGTTAAAAGAATAGATAAAGTTAAACTTTATCACACTATAAAGAACATGAAAGAAGGAAAGGTTTTCTGAAATGTCTCATAGCCTCTCCTTCAAAATGGTGGCATGCTTCATACCCATGAAAGAGACTATACTAAATATGATTTTCAAACATCGTTGGTCTATTGAACCTAGTGCTCTAATTCTAGGTTTTTAGGATTTGAGTTTACACTCTGGATAGGATATTGTACTTAGAACCATAAGTTATCCCAAGTTAATCTAGGTAGTGGCATATTACAAAAATAAAAAAATAAAAATTGAGTAGAAGCATAAAGATTAACTAAAATGGGAAAAACTAAAAATAAATTAAACTTTATAATAATTTACTAACTCAATGCAAGTGAATTGTGTGACTACATTTGAAAGCCTTTACAAAAATTGATGAGTAACTGGGACAAGCCCACCAGCTAACTCTAAACAACTAAAACAACTAAAATAATGTCTAGAACTTAAGGCTACTAATCATCTAATCCCCTAAGGAGAAAGACTCACTATTGATGGATCAGAGTATCTGCATACTGTTCTAGTCACAAATCAAACAATAGGCACTTAATCTATATGATTATAGAATATAGCATAAATAAAAAGTATATGGTCACTACTATCTATGTACTAAGTATGTGAGATATGAAAATGCAAAAAATAATACAAAAAATATGCTTTTAAACTAGTTTTAGATGCAATAAGAAAAACTGTATGAAGATATAAAAACCATAGTACAATGACTCAAAATGGATTCATAAAGTGGAAATATAAATGATAGTTGAAAACCATAAATAACGTAACTATTTTAGAGTCTATTAATTGATGGAAGTTTACCATGTGTGAATCATTTCTATGAGATTTTATTATAAATGAGATAAATCATGTGAACAATATGGAGTCTAACATAAAATCGTAGTTGGGAGGTGATAATTCTCAATTACAGCTAAATAGTGTGCATGATCGTTGTCAATAAATTCATATAATTATGGATTTAAGGTCGATTCCATAGTGAGCGAGAAGTTTATTTTTTCCTTTGATAGAAGTTAGTAGGTACTTTCAATGGAATTAAAACAATAGAGTAAAATTAGGTGGGGAGAGGAGGAGGTTGTAAAAACATTTGAACACTTTTGAATATAGTTTTCAAGTAAGAGAGTTGTATTGCACTATATTAAACTTAGAAGTTGTAATCAATAAAAATGGTAACCTAGGGGTGTGTAATCATGGGTATAGAATGATTAATGGGTAAATAATAATTCTTTTCATTCAATAAGAGTTGTGGGCGGGATGGATTATAGGTATTAATACCAATTTCTCAATTAGACACCAAATATCACTAGTGTGTTTTTGCAAAACCCATTTTGTGCCATCTCAATTAACCTAAATCCTCCATTTAGTAGCATCATCTCTAATATCTACTACCAAATAATACAAATTATGTCATTGTGAACTAATATCTCTCACCTTATCTCCTCTTTCAACTAAGATAAAAGACAAAAAATTAAAGCCTGCAACCTCCAATTATAGATTAAAATATGGAACGAAGATTAAATCCACAACATATAATTAATTAAGAAGGTAAACAATGACTATACATGAATTAATCATAGCTTGGTTATCACGTACCCCTAGGTTAGGAGATTTAGCTTTGTATAATGGTAGATGATGAAACTATACAACGATGTTCATTAAAATCCTCGATTAGATTGAGTATTTCACACTAAATTTATGCATTCCAATATAGAAAATCAATGTAAAAGCTAAAATTCACACTTACGAGTAAGATTACAATTTCCTAGGTCTAAAATTTGGTAAACGATAGGGTTTCAAGTAAAAAAAATCCTATTTATTGTTGTAGAAAAATGGGAACAAAACATTTACAAAAATACCATTATGTCAGTTCATGATCTAGGTTATGGCCAAACTCTTTGGTGATGCACTGAATCTGCATAATATTGTTGTACTATCATCTATTCTTAAGATTAATTGCTTTGTTCTCTTGAGTTTGGCTATGGAACCACACCATCACCAAATAATTTGATGAGTCACCAAAATTCACTTTTGCTTGCTAAAATGATTTCCATTAAAGTTGAGTTGTCTTTCAACTTTGTTGAAAATACCTCTATATTAGTGATGCACTGAGGTAGTTTGGCGATGCGGAAAACTTTCTTAGCAATTTGAATTTTATTTCTCACTATTTTTCTCCACGTTTTTGTTTAATATTCTTTCTTCGAGCTTCTTTTCGTGATCTTTTAGCTTCAACCCAAAAAATCAAACAAACTAATGTAAAGCTAGCTTAAATGGAATTGGGGATAGTAATTTCTCACAATATTTAGGATAAATAAATCACAAAATGTTGATTTATCAACACCCCCAGCTTAAATTTTTTTTTGTCCTTAAGCAAATCAATACACACACAACAAAACAACAATGACTATAAATGGAACTATTCAAAGTTCAAACACATGCATCTTTATGAAAACTAATTTTCCCTTATGACTTTGAAAAGAGTTAGTACAAGAATTCATGATCAATACTCAAATTAGGAGTCACAATCCTTAAATATTGACTATTTGCTAAAAAATCAAACTCTTGATTATAGATATCAACAAAAGTCAATCAATGTGTTTTATTAGTGCAATTGAGTGACATCAAAATAAGAATATACATTTCCTTATGCTGCAATCAAATCGACAATCAAAGGATCAACTAGAATCACTCTCGCTCTACAAAAAATCATGCATATGAATACCATACCATAGGCTTTCCCATATTTTCCATCTCACCATAATTAAATAGCTTAGTCAGAGATCGCAAATGTGTTTTATTGGATTATAATGTAGGCAATGGGTAAGGTAGTATAGCATATGGTTCTAGTGACTCTACCTTCTTAATTAACTATATGAGACCTTAACTCAATTCTTCCTTAGTGCTCATACAATTTGACATCTTATGGACCATTTATGCCATTTCTTTTGGTTCTGTGCTTGCAAACTTCCTTCACTAATCCTTTTAGAAGCAAAAACAACTTATTTATTTACATTTAAGATCTACAATTTTAACTCTTTTTTGGTCATTTTTACTTTTCTCTTCTCTTTTTATATAAATTTACAAAGGATAGTAGAGTGAACTAGATAAGGAAGTAAATGATTCCATGTTCTATAAACTTCCAATCGCAAATCCTGCCACATAATTAGTCCACCCTCTACCTACATTTTAGGACTATGTTGGTTCAAGTCCTCACTTATATACTTCAAATTAGATTGGTTTAAAAATAGGGTATAATGGGAGAATGTCTTATGGCTTGTAATATAGTTGTTCAAGAAAAAGACTACAAGGAATAATTTGAGCAGCGCTTAGTCACTCAACTCAAAATGGGAAAGGATATATGTTCAACTTCAAAGGCTAACTCTCTATTGATAGACTAATGTTATTTCTCCGATGTCATAATTCTCTATTTTTAGAGACAAACAAACAAGGCAAGTTCTAGATGTACCTAAGATAAAGTTGAAGCCTCACCACATATGGCACTCAACTACACTCGTGATGCAACACTTTTAGTTCCCTAATTGATATACCATATTCTTGCACATATAGATGATATTATTCAAATAGTTAACAAAAGATGTCAATATTCACAATAATGACTTCCTCACCACTTCAACTCGACTAAAAAAATTAAAAGATAGGAATATTATGTTAAAAAGGTGGGTCTATTCATAACAGATTGGTAAACTTCAAGTTTCGTGCATGTGAAAATTACCATAAGAGTAATATTTGAGTCAAAGTGCTCTATTACTAGCATACTTCTACTCGAGCACCAAATTAAAAAGGGATTTATTAATCAACAAATGAACAACTAAAAACTAAAACATTATGAAATAAGGAAAAAATGGAAATCACAACAAACATTTTATCAAAAATCCAAATGCGTGCACCCATAAAATTAGAATCGTCAAAAATATTTTTAATAGTATTAGAATCAAAATAAGTGAAATATTAAAGATCCAATAATAACCCTCCCAAATTAAAAATAAAGCATTTTCTATAATGTAGTAGAACTAATATATAAGAGTGGAATAAGTGGAAGAGTCCACCTGAAATATACTAAGCCTGAGGTAGTGTGATGATTGCAAAAATAGCCTCAATATAGGAATCAACACCCAACTCAGCTCTAGATATGGTATGTCTTCCTAAATTAGGAACAGCATCACTCACCTCAATGGAAGATCTAGGTCGGTCATAGTGTCAAACATCTCATAAGTGGATTTAAACCCACTACCACCAATTTGTGATATATCCTATATCAATTTTCTTGCCTCTAAATCGCAAAAGTATGATCAACAAAAACATCCACACACTTCCTTATTAGTCTTGATCTTAGAGGCAACCTCTTCATCATTATCCATAGAATCTTTTAAACACTCTTCGTGTACTGGAATGGGAACCTATGTGGCCTTGATCTGAACACTAACTGCACCATATTATCATAGATCAACCTATAAAGGTATGATATCTATGGACCTAAATGATCCAACTCAATATGCATAAAAAAATCATAGCCTGCATATCTGTCTAGTCCATAATTTGGCAACCCTAACTCTGTTGTTATTGACCCTACCTAACTGTAGTTCTCAAGTCATATAATATCACGCCATATAGTTTTACAGTCTCTTTATATCTCTTTATATCCTCTTGCAAGGGGACTAAAATATCCTTAATAGCTTTTTGAACAATGGTCGGTGTATAAGACTTCAATTAGGTTAACCTCTATTCTGCTGCATATGCCAAATTATACATCTTGAGAATCACAAATTAATTCAATGGAGGTCTTGAAGGAGCTACAACCACTGAAGCTTGTGAACTAGGAGTAATAGGCTATGTGGACTATGATGGCTCAATAGAATAAATAATAGGAGATGGACCAGTAACAATAGGAGTAGGTAATGTGGCTCCACCCTTTAAAGTCTCGATATAAACTATAAGAGATGTATTTTCTTAAGCTTTCTTCTTCCCAAATTGATCCTTAAGATAAAACACCTCTATCCTAGTGATATCATATATGGATGTTGGAGTATAATCAACATCCCTCTTAGAGTTGAAACTAACCTTTTCCCTCTGGAAATTCTCCATGATAAGAAATTGAAATGAGAGGTTAAGTGTTCTTGTTTTGATCTCGCATGGAAATTTGTAGCACAATAATTTAGCTAAGGTTTAAACTCTACTTCATAATGATACTCCCTAGTAAAACTTTCTTAGGATTCCAAATAATTGATTGATTTTGAAAAGGCATGATATTACTATATATAAAACTCAAACTATATCGATTTTCCAAGATGACGTTTTTCTTTTAAATTAGCAACCCCAATACAATCCCTGGGGGTATCCTATCACTGAGAAAATAATATAACCATCCTTTTAGGTCATCAAAAGTCATAGATACTCTTATGGTGTGTAATGAGACTCAATGTGTGAAACCATAAACCCTATTGATTATCATTTCATCACATGTGACTTTACCCTTTAGACGGTAATATTATCAATTATTTTTTGATGATTTTTGTTCTTTCATTTAGGTGGAAAAATATAACCATAGGATATGTAGAATTCTTGAAATGAATTTTTCAGATAAGTACATGGATGTTGTGTAAAAATCTCAAAATCAAGATAGTTGATAGTTGCCCAAATATAGGGATATTTTTCATGCAAACTACCCCTAGACATTCTTTGCTCCTTAAGTATTGTATGCTATCCCAAAACCATGAGTCTATTTGATAAATGGGGAACTACCTTCGTTAAAGGGTTTGTTCCTGCTTTAAGCAATATTCAACCTTCTTTATTTTTAAAGGTGTAATTGTTAGAGTAAGAACTTAAGAATAAATAGAAGTGTTTTCCCCTTTCTCACCTTCAGTAGAGCCGAAGGTGGTCAATATATATTTGTCAAAGTTTGAGCTACCTTCAAAATCAGACTTCTTATATACCTGGAGTGAAGATTTTTGTTTTGACTAATCAGTAGCCAATTGTATAGCCCTTTTGGGTTTGCTCGTCCTAGAATATGCAACCTTTTTTATTAATGACCCTTAGACTAAGAAGGATTAAAATTTATATGTTTTATGGTAGAAGTACCTGAGTAGAGAAACAAGTAATATAGCAAGGCAAGGTTATAAAAACAATTTGAGCAAAGAGGTATTTCTAAAATACTTCGGCAAATTACTTAATTATTTGGTGAACCTTGGGGCCATACCTGAACTAAATAGTTTTGGAGGATTTTGTAATGACCCTCTAAGTCATTTTCTGCTTTTCCATACTTTTCTCCATTTTTAGTATTTCTATAGCTGCCCCAAGTCATTTGTGACTTACTGGAGTTGACAGTTTAATTTTTAAGAAGTTTGTTTTTAGAGTCAATTCCTTATTTTGAAGTCTTCATTGGTAAAGAGTAGATGTTAGTCATAAAATTCATGTTAACATCCTTGTATTCCAATTTGGATTGTTCCATCAATTCTAGAATATCAATTTTAGGCTAGGAGGGCTTATGGTTAGGGTCCCAAGGCTTCTAGACTCATTTTGGCCTATTGGATGGATTTTGGTAAAACTGGCCCTTAGGTATGGGGCCTATATTTTATTAAAATGACTCCAGATGGAGATTTTAATGATGCCATTGGGTGTGAAATGACTAATTTGATAGGTACGAATAATTTTTTTGCATTCATGGGATTTCAAATGAATCCAAAGGGGTCGGTGGGAACTTGGAAAAATCTAAGTTCAGCTGGTGCATCCGCTTAAGCAAACCTTTGGTCACTTTATCATAGTCCACTTTATAATACAATTGGTTGCTTTATCATCCAAAGACATTCCATTCACTATCTCTTAACCGACATTGTATTCACTTTAGCTGAGCCAATGTATGCCAGAGACTGCTTTAGTGATACCATGTTACTTTAGCAGTGACTGCTTAAGAGGTTAAGTAACCAATTAAGAAACAACTTGAAGAGCATTTAATTTATCCCTTCACCTATTTTCCCTACTTTTATCCAAGTCTTAAGATGCATAAAGCCCTAGAGAGTGTAGAAAATTAGGAGACAATCCATGGGTGATCGTGGGGTGTTGGTGAGCTTAGAATAGTCATTTACTTGTCATAACCCTTATATGTTCCTGTATAATTCTTCAATTAATTATCCCATTATTCATAAATCTCTTGTTTGTTGGTGGGTTTATGTAATGCTCCGAGAATACACCCCGGACACTACACGATGCTTGCGACCCCGAAAGACCACAAGCTAACCCATGAATGATATCTGCTGTGAGCACTGAACAATAATACTGAAATAATTGCAGAAATTGGGCTAAAATTCCATAAAGTTCAAAACATGTAAAATACTAATAATGAATAATAACATTTGAATTTGAAATACTATCTGAAAATCTAGTCTGAAAAGCCTCTAATTGAAGCTGTCTGAAAGTAGAGTTGTTGGGACAATCCCCTAACTAAATCCAGCTACAAAAATGCTGCTAAGCTAAAGTACTGAAATAAAATCATATCCTTAATAGATGAGGACTCACTGCTAACTCTGCTACTGCTGGCTGAATCTAGCTAAGCATGTTTAGGAACCTGAGCATCCGAACCTATGATATGAAATATCATAGTGCAAAAAATGGGTATGCGATTAGTACGTGAGAATATACTGGTATGATAAATAAGGTAAGGCTAAATGCATGGGTTCATATGCATGAACAATAACTAATTGAATGATATGCAAGAGCTGGATAGCATACATGGAGGATCTGCAACTACTAAACATACTATGCATACTGTAACTGAGTATGCTAGAACTAAATCTGATAACTGATAACTGAATATATTGATAATCTAAGTTACTGATAACTGAGTGACTATATCTAGCAATCCTAATTCTGTAGAACTGAACTGAGTTTTATTCTGAAAACTGAGACCAAAATTAAAATTATGGGAGGTAATTATCTAACCCACATGCCCCAAATAAGATAAGATAACTGAGCTGGGGTCCAATATGTAACCCTAATTAGAAGGGTGTCAGTACTATGCCACGGGTAAAGAAAAGCTGAAGAGTAACCTTTACTGGCAGGTTCCCTTAATCGAGAATGGTGGTACCCTCTACTGGCAGGTAGGGCACCTCATCAACCCTCAACTGGCAGGTTTGATGTGTCAACCTGTGCTGGATATGTAGTTATCGAATACAAGGATTGCTTCTAAGGATCACACCCTCTGCTGCTAGGTGAGACCCCATCCTTGGGTTCACTTGGTGCTGAATCCTACTCCCAACTGAAAGCCACTAAACTGTGTATACTAAACTAGACTGGACTGATACTGAGATTACTGAGTTTTCCTAAGTTCTGTAACTGACTAAATTCTACTGAGTTCTATAATAGATTGAGAGTACTATTGATTGTAACATGACTAATACAATTCTGTAACTGTCACTGGCTCTAGGTAAATAACTAATTGTCGGGTATTAAATACCCCCAGGACTTGATAGCATAAAATGTAAATCAAAGCATCATCTTGAACAACATAATGATGTTTACTTGGTCATAATTCATTCATAGAGACATTCCATCAAACACTTGTAATGCATTAACTTGTACATGAATGGGGAATACATGTTAGCATGCTATAATGGCATTAATTCTCATATACAATTTATCAAACACATAAGAAGGATACTTGGTTCATTTAATTATAAACACGTAGGGTTAACATGGTTACAACAATCAACTTGCTAATTGAAGTGTTTATCATGAATATCATGTAATTCAACACATACTAGAGTCAATTCTTGGAACTTGTAATCTAAATCATGGATTAAAACTCAAACAACATCTTGAACATGAATTCAATCTAATTCAAACATAGAAATCATTAAATCATAAATCTTGTATTTTCAAAAAGAATTCTTGGGCTCCATGGAATAGAAGGATCCATGGATGAACATCTGACATACCTTAATTTGATGAGTTCTTGAAGAAATTCAAGGGATTGACCTTGATTCTTGAGAGCTAGGGTTTGCATTTTTGAGAGAGAACTACCTTTTGATTTTTGGGGAAAGTGAATAATGAATGGTTTTAAATGTTTTTAGGGCTTAAATCCCACATCTGGGCAGAATAAAATCATGGGAAAAGACTGTTTTAACCCTGGGCGTAACTTTTATTTTTAGTGAAATTTTCCCGATTTAAACCCCTGACACGATGCGCCACTATGACGCCAAGCCATTGGAAAATGACTACTAGGAAATTACATGGTGGTGTGACACAGTGGTATCGCGTTGCAACTTTGTTTGTGAACTGGAAGTGCACCACGACGCGGTGGAATTATGTTGGTACACTAGAAATTGATAATTGTGAATTGAATCTATGAATCGATGTGCCAATATCAAAGACCAACGCTATAAATTGACAATCTCTATTCTGACACACTCTGCGATACGCTATTGGTCTAAATGACGATGTTTAATGACTGAAACTTAAAATTGCCATAACTTCTTACCCGGTTGTCGAATTTAGGCAAATTATATATCGTTGGAAAGCTAATTGAATTTCCTATGCAATTACAAGCTCAGATCTAAAAATTATTAAGTATTTCAAAAATTTTATTTAGAATAACCCATGTACTGAGGGTTAATCTAGGCTAGAGAAATATGGGGTATTACAGTTTATTTGTGTATCAGTTGAGCTCAAAATTTACCCATTCTCAAGGGTAATTAATTTTTGAATGTAGAGGGATGTTTTGACAATTTCAAAAGTGTGATTCAGTATGCGAGCCCCACATTTGATTTTGACTTAGTTTTGGCCTCAAAGCATAAAAATGCAATATAGGTATCAATATTCTTGTATTAATGTGTATCTCGCTATTTTGATAGGGTGGAATCATGTTAAGGCTTCTCCATAGGTAAAATCTCCAAGTTAGTAGATTTTATTAGGCATTCTTTGGAATTTAGGTAGGCTAGACTTATTCTCTTATTAGATTAAGCTTAATTATTGTATAGGCATGATGTTACGGTAGTTTTGGGTTGGGAATTACGACTTGGTTGAAAGTTAGCGAAGATTGGATTATTTATCCAGTTAGTGAATAGTAATTATATGGATTGACCTATCTATCCATTCCTTAGATGAAATTGCTATCATAGAACTTAATGAGACTAGTTAATACTCTTAGTATAAATTTAGGCCTTTATTCTAGTTGGGTCAGTAATGGCCTTAGAATGGTCATTTCTGGGATAGAGGTGGGTCTCTCGGCCTACTTTAGGTCATGATATATACTAGCTTCTTATGGACCCAATAAGCCTTCTTATGTTATCCTATTATTATTCTTAAGCCCAAGGATTTATATATATTCCAACTCTTACAAGACTTGTGCCTTGGATTTTTTAAGGCCGATTCAAGTTTGGCGATTATGATATTATGATTGATTTAAATCTGGTAGCTACGATGATATTATTTTCAGTTTGAGTCAGGTATTTATGCTATTATTTCTAGTTCAAGTACAAAATGTGAGGTGTTATTTTTTGTTCAATTTTGGTATTAAGAGGTTTCTAATGATGGTTATGGAAACGATTCGAGTCTGATGTTTACCGTATGGACAAATTTACAATTACAATTTTGTGATTTAGATGCTCTATGCATGTATAGTCATTACTTCTATTTGAGTGCATCCACCAGGATTATGTTGGCTTGCATTGGATCATTTATTTTTATTTGTCTTTTCTTAGATTATGGGGCCCCTATTATGCTATAGATAGCTACATTAATCTTTGAGATTGTTTACTCGATTATTTACTTTGGAGAATTACTTTAGGTTTACCTTTTTCCCTAACCTAGTTTATTATTTCGCATCTTATTATTCTTATATTATGATTTAGCTTATTTGGTCAATGATACCTACTCAGTATCCATTGCTTTGGTAATCATACTACACTTTTGTATCCTTTTTGTGAAGATCCTAGTACTAGTGGTCTCCGTTAATGTTGTGTTTTGGATAGTATTTCTATTTCAAGACTATTGTTTATTTGCTACTGATAGTACTCTCATTTTATCTCTAGAGTCTCATGTACTTGCCTTAGTAGGCCATGGTATATTGTTACTCTTTTTCTTATTTCTCTTCAGTTATGTTATTATCCTTATTCTTTAAGGCTTGTAGTTGAATTACTTGCATGATTTTAGCTTTAATTCTATTTTCTGCCAATTAGCCCATAACTTGTCATTTTTGGTTACAGTTTGGTTTACCTACTAGTGGGATAAAGTAGGTGCTATTATGAATCGTGAAGTTAGGATGTGAAAAATTCGTTTCAGAGCGTAGGTTCACTGGTATTGTTGGTACAAGAGCAAGTGTCTAGCAGAGTCCTACATATGGAAATGATGATGTCTGCTTCTTCTCTTCGAGATGCTATAGGACATTATTAGAAGATTTTTACTTTTTTCAATCATTTCATGCTAAAAGTCTATATTAGTTTCTAAGATTCACATAGTTTCACTCTTTCATAGATGGCTAAGACACAAGCTACTACTACTAGAGATGAGTACCCTAAGTTTGAAACTAGGGATCCTATCAGAGGTAATAGCTAACCTTAAAGTCAGGAGAGGTCCAGATAGGGAGCCTTCACCATACCCTATTCATGCTTCTGCACTAGAAATTCCTCCACCACAACTAATAGTGGGCAATGGGTCAGTGCAGGCTCCACCAGGGTTTATTTCTTTATTACTTCTAAAACATGATTTAGTTCAGCTATTGTGTTTTGTTGGTGCTGCACCATATAATTGTGCCCAGTCTATGGATTATAATGGTATAGAGGCAGGGGTACAACAGGTCTATAAAGCCTCTAATGTGGAGATACTTCCAACAATGGTAGTTTTTAGCCTTTTGTCTCTGGCCTGCTATGTCTATTGAGGAGAAGTAAATTCTATGTATCCTTAGGGAGCATCTGAGAGATCAACTCTTGAGACTAGAGAAGGGTTCTATGACTATCCTGGAGTATGAGGTTTGGTTCTAAGAGATGGACAAGCATTCTATGTCTATTTTTTCGATTGAGTATGAGCAGATTCAGTGTTTTGTTCAGAGATTGAGACTTCCTCTTCATATGGATACACAGATTTTGGTGGCTTTTGGTAGGTCTTTCATTGAGGTTTTGGATTGTTCTCAGACCATAGAGGAGGTACATTACGAGGTCCAATGGGGAAGTAATACAGACCGCCCTATCAAGGTAGTTTCAGTGGGAGGCAAAGTGGCTCAAGTTCAGAGGCAAAGGTTCTTAGTCTGTTGTTAGCCTTCTAAGTTTAGATTTTAATAATGAAAAAATAATGAGTGGATCTTTGTAGGATATTAGATGACTGCTAATGATGGAAGGATGAATGAAGCAAGTAAGGAAGCTAGCTCCAGGAATGGAAGGACATCAAATCATGATCCACGGTATCCAAGCGAATCAATCAAAATGAGAACAAATGAAGGGAGAATCCCAGTACTGGAATTGCGGTAGATCAAATCAATCACAATAAAGTAAAAGAAAGAGTACATCATAAAAAAAATTATAAAAACATTAATCACTACAATACCAAAAGGACGAAAAGATCACAGACATATCTGATATGGACATGAGTAAAAACTGTATATGGAAATATCTGATATGGATATATCCTATGGCTACATTCCTCAATCAAGGAACTAATTCAAATCGTTGATTGAGAAGAAATATCTTGGATTTCATCATGAAGAGTAGAAGACGAAGATTATAAAAGAACAAGAATAAAGATAGACGAGGGTTACACAACTTCAAAGAAGAATCTTCAAATGTCTCAATCTTAGTTTCATGAAGCTTTGTAACTCTAACTCTATAATTGATGTATAAAGAGTAGGATCGATTCAACTTTTTAACATAGACTGAAGCTATGTCACAAGATCTGAAGAACAAAATAAGTCTTCAAAACTTGTTTCCTATCTTTGTACTCGAGCCCGACATTGAACGATCTAAGGAAACATTGAAACCCAAGGGGATTGTAAGTAGGCACCACATTGGTGTTCCGAACTAGGATAAATCTCTATGGCTTAACTTAAATTTGATTATTTATTTTTTTGATTATTTCAAACCTAATCTATTTATTGAAGTGTACTAATCTGCAGGAAATTCGACTTTGAGGAGCCAATAGCCAACTCACTGAAAATTTTCCATTCATCTTCTCTTGAATTTCAATTGGTATTAGAGCAGGTCTCACCAATCATGTTTCTTAACCGCAAGTGAGGAAATATCAAATGGAAAATTATCAAAATTCCTGCTCTTCTTTAGGATGACCACTCTTCCATAAGACCCCATACTTTAATGGATAGTACTACTCTTACTGGAAGAATATATTCAGAATTTTTGTCCAATCAAATAACTTCCATGTTTGGGTTGTTAGTATTAAGGGTTAAAAGTCAATTCTAGGACGTAAAGAGAAGCAAAAGGACCAAGACAAAGAATCTAGCAATACTAAAATAGAAGACCTTGAAAGTTTTGAGGCCACCAAAGAACAATAAGAGGTAATCCAAACTAATGCACGTGCAATAAGTTTACTTCTTTATACAGTTAGTGGAGAAGAATACGACAAGATATCGACCTGCAAGACTGCAAAAGAAATGTGGAAAAAATTAGAGTTAACCTATGAAGGAACCACCAAAGTCAAAAAGTCAAAGATTGCTGCCCTGGTCAATGAATACTAGTTGTTCAAAATGGAAGAGAAAGAGAACATTGACATAATGTTAGCAAAATTCAGAAAGATCGTGTGCAAACTGAAATCACTGGGGATAATCTATCCACATAGCCTGCAAGTCCAGAAGCTGGTCCAAAGTCTCCCAAAAAATTATGAAACCAAGGCTTCCATTCTGGAAGATAGAGATTTTCACAGTATGACATATGACGAACTATGAGGTAACCTCATTTCATATAAACAAAATTATATCAACAGGTACCACAAAGAGGGAAAAAAGAAACCAATAGCCTACAACGCTGCTCCAACTGAAAAAAAGAATACTCTGGAAAATGCCAATGGCAAAATAATGGCCCTCATTAACCGTGGAGTAAGGCAGATCATGAGACAGAGACAACAAAGATCTCAAGGAGCCAAAATTAATAACTTTACTAGAAACGATGATCGTGGTTATCACTGTGGAAGGCCTAGACACTTCAAACAAAACTTTCTAGAATTAAGAAGAAGAACATCCTAGAAGAATCAAAATTTTAGAGCCTGGAGTTAGAAAGATGAAACTAAAGAAGAAATAAAAGCTGCCATTATGTGATTGATGGCAACAAGTGAATCTAGTAAGGTAAGACTACACGATTATCATAATTGTAATATTATTGAATTTAATTTAGATATGATAATTGGTGAGTTTCAAAAAGTTATTGATGAATATAATAAACTCGCTCAAGATAAGAAAAGTTTCAAAGCTCGATTTAAACAAAAACTCGAAGAGAAACAAAGAAGTTATCAAATAAAAATCAAAGCATGTAAAATTGAAATTGACTTAATTCATGAAGAGATTGATGATGTAAAAATAAAATTAAACAGTATTAAGAGATCACCAAGTTACAGTTTTGTCAGATCAAACTTGTTTAAAAAATATTCAAGTTCCTCATCAGAATTGTTTAATTTTCTCTTTCTCTTCTCGAGGACCTATCTATTTTATCAGTGGATAAAAGAGGGCACACATACTATAGCTATAGGCATAAGCCTAAAAGTGTGTGGGTTTAGAAGACCAAAGGAAACACATCTAACCATCAAGGACCCAAAACCGCTTGGGTACCTAAAAAAATTAATTTTATTATTTTGAAAGCATAGGTCCACAAGAAATACAAGAATGGAATATGGGTCATTTATAGCGGATGTTCCAAACACATGATCGGGAAGAAAGAAACCTTTTCTACCCTAAAGAAAATAGATGGGGGACCAGTCAGATTCAGTGACAATGCTAGAAGAAACGTCATCGGAGTTGGCTCAGTAAATATTAGCTCATTATGTGAATTCACTAAAGTATATCTAGTAGACAAACTTAAACATAATATGCTTAACATTAGTCAGCTGTGTGATGCTGGTTTTGAAGTCTTCTTCAAAGGTTAATATTGGTCAATAAAACATGAGAAAATAGATATCTCTCTCATCGATGAACACATTGATAATGTTTATATCCTAAATAGTACTGACTTTGCTACCTTAACTTGACTCACTGTGCAAATCAATGATATTTGGTTATGGCATAGAAAGTTTGGGTATGCTAGTATGCATATCATTGAGAATTTGTCTAGACTGGAATTGGTGAAAGGTCTGCCAAAACATAACTTTGAAAAGGATCACATCTGTGATGCTTGCTAATTAGGTAAACAGAACCGAACATTATTCCAAGTTAAAGACATTGTCTATACTACCAAACCTCTTCAAATAATCCACATGGATCAGTTTGGACCCACCAAGACCTCCAAAATTAGTGGAAAGAGATATATTTTTGTTGTAGTTGACTATTACTCGTGTTTTTCATGGGTAGTATTTCTTGCACATAAACATGATGCATTCATAAACTTTGAGATTTTTTGGTAAAAAGGTACCGGGAGAAGATGAACTCCTCATCACTTATGTTCACAGTGATCATAGTGTAGAGTTAAAAAATAAGGTGTTTGAGGAGTATTGGGCTCAGAACGGATAGTCTCAGAACTTCTCTTCACTTCGATTTCCTTAGTAAAATGGTGTATTGGAGCAAAAGAATCAGTCTCTCCTAGAAACTGCCAGGACCATACTGTTAGAACATGATCTCCCAGATCACTTTAAGGTAGAAACAGTAAACACGACATGTCACAACATTAACAGATGCTTGATCAGGCTCATTCTAAAGAAGACGCCTTATGAACTTTGGAAAGAAAAGAAGACCAACATTAGCTATTTTAATCCTTTTGGCTGCAAATGTTTTATTTGTAATAATCGTAAGAATAACTTGGGAAAATTCGATCCACGAAGTGATAAAGGTATTTTCCTTGGGTATTCTCCTACTAGTCGTGCTTACAGGGCCTTTAATAAAAGAACTTTGTGTGTTAAGGAATATATAAATATTGTATTTAATAAATCTAATCACCCCTATGAGTTTAATCTAATCACCCCCTGTAAACTTAAGTGCTAATGAAGAACGGGAATTTGGAGAAAATGACAGAACAACCTCTAAGACATCACAAGATAAGTTAATTACACCCCCTATAATGTCAACTTCCTTAACAGATATAGTGAAACCGAGTGTTCCAAGACAGTGGAAACATGATGCTATCTTTGCAAACGAACTCAGCATCGAAAATCCACAAAACGATGTAAAAATGAGCATCATTGAGAAGACAAGCATTTATTGCCCTTGTAACCCAAATCGAACCAAAGGAAACTAATAAGTCCTTAAAATATTAATCTTGGGTAGAAGATATGAAGGAAGAACTGGACCAGTTTAAGCGAAATCAACTTTGGACCTTAGTTGAAAGACTAAGAAACGAATCGATAATTGGAACTAGATAGGTGTACAGAAACAAATTTATTGAAGAAGGTAAGGCTATAAAAAATAAATCCAGATTTGTAGTTCAAGACTATTCCCAACCAGTAGGTATTGATTATGACGAGACCTTTGCCCTCGTGACAAGGTTAGAGTCAATTCAGATTTTATTAGCTTTTGGTACTTTCAAATGTTTTAGTTGTATAAAATGGGTGTAAAAGTTTCCTTTTAAATGGTTTTATTCATGAAGAAGTTTTTGTAAAACAACCCCCAGGGTTTGAAAATCTGTCGTATCAAAATCATGTTTTTAAATTGTCAAAAGCAGTCTACGACCTCAAACAAGCTCCAAAGGCTTGGTATGAGAGATTGAGTACTTTCTTACTAAATAACAATTTTCAAATGGGTAAAATTAATAAAACTCTGTTCATACAGAAGCTTGATTCAAATCTTTTTATTGTGCAAATTTATGTTGATGATATCATTTTTGGTAGTTCTAACATCTCTCTGTGTGAGAATTTTGCTAACTTGATGAAAGGAGAATTCGAAATGAGTCTTATGGGTGAGATAACATTCTTCTTGGGATTAAAAATAAAAAAAACTCCTAAAGGCACTTTCATCAGTCAATCCAAGTACACGAAAGAACTCATCAAAAAATTTGGTATGGAAAAAAAGGCCTATGGAACTCCAACCTGACTGCCAGCCGACCAGACAATATGTTCAACATATTTGATAAAAGTGATAGAGAAAGTTCCAGTGAAACTTGACAAATTCCTGGTGATGCCCTGATATCACAGCATAACAAAAAGAAAACTTCAGTTTCTTTTTGAAAAACTATATCCGAATACATAGCCATTGGAAGTTGTGGTACTCAAATTTTATGGAATATGTATCAACTACTTGATTTTAATTTGTCTTTTGAATCTTTTAACTTAATGTGCGATAACATCAATGCTATTAGTCTATCTAAATATACTATGCATCATTCTAGGGGTAAAATTCATTGATATCAAGCATCATTTTATTCGTGATCATCTAGAAAATGGTGATTTTGTAAACATTTGTTGATTCCAAAAATTAACTGGAAGATATTTTTACAAAACCCCTATTAGAAGAAAGATTTTGTTACCTCAGAAAAAGACTTGGTATTCTTAGTATTCATGACTTATGAGCCTTATTTTTTTAAAAATAATTTTTTGTTGTCATTCTTTTAAAATTTAATTTTCAAAATGTAAGTCATCATTAGCCTCACCATTTTCATGTCTTTTTTGCCTCCCTTGCGCCTTTTTACCTTTACAACACTCTTTTGATTTCCATGTTTTCACTTCCATCAGTCACCTTTTCCCTTGCACCTCTTCAACTTCCCGTCACCTATCTTTTCCAACAGTCATATAATTCATCCTATTCCTCTCCAAGTTCTCTTTATTGTCTTCTCCTCTACCTATATTCTATTTTTAAAATTCACCTTTCCTTCTCTCCTATGAACAGAACCCATTAAAGGTCGACAGTATCCAAATCTCTTCTCATATATCCTGATAGCCCTATTCTTTACTCTGAGTCATCTGATGAATCCTCAATGGACTCTTCATCAAGTCTCATCAAGAGACGCCGTCTTAATTCTAGTTTAACCCCCTCCACCAAGAAACCTCATCCCAACCCTCTCTTCTCCCTCCCTCTAGAGGACATGCACAAGTTTTGGACATGTTCTCACAAAGAAAAATTATCCGCCTTTAAAAGTTTATCCATTATACCCGATCGCATTATTAATCTCTATCAATTAAAATTATCCTTCTGTAATATCAAACACTTCTTTAAGTTTCAAGATTTGTCCCTTGTCTTTCGTCTCTGTGGACTTTAGGTCTATGAGGATCCAGTTCACATGTTTTAGGCAAATCTTTACCTTTCCCCTAATAGTGGTAAACTAGAGACTCTTATGCTTGGAACGAGAATCATTTTGAATGATTTTATATTTGAGAATGCTTTGTTACTAAGTTCTCTGGTGACATCTATTTTATCAATGGTACCAGGCCTGAATATTTTGAGGCCAACTTTGAATAAGCTTAGAAATTTCTTTCAGACACTGACTCTACTTCGACCAATTTTGGTCCCTTGTCCTTCTGGTTCAAGTTTTGCATTATGGCTTACATACTTGTTACTACACTGATTCTTTGAAAAGGATTTTTCAGCAATATCATTGGTCGTGATATTTTTGTACTATACCATTTGGTTAATAAAATCAAAATCAATTTGGCATTATGAATTGATGAGTACATGCTTGAAAGTGCAGTCGATGCTTATGCCTTTGCCAATCTGCTATCTAGCCTGCTCATTACTTGGATTCTTCAAGATTACTCAATTGATTTATACACTTACACACCAGTGTAGGTTATTTCCACTTATGATTCCAATACATTTAAAAGTATGGGGTATGTCTTAGTTGAAGAGGAATGGTGCAATAAGGATTCTGCTCGGGCAAGGTCAGAACTTCCCAAGGTAAGCAAATCTATATCTAACCCTATGAGTTTTGTTTGAAGGAACTAGAGGATTTTAAGTATCGGTTCAAGGCCATCAATAAAAGTGTTTCACTACTGCAAGAGTTGACTTCAAAACTTCTGGAACTCAGGAAAAGCACCATGTAACTCCTCGAGTCTGTACTCTAGATGCTACATGGTGCTCACAGCCTCGAGGGACCGTAAGCTATCCCATGACTGGTAACTTCTAAGAGAACTGAATAATAATATTAAAATAATACAAAAGTTAGGTTGAAATGCCACAAGGGTCACAAACTGAATACTGATAAATATAACAATTGATCATAACATCTAAACTGAATAATGTCTAAACTAATCTAGTCTGAAAAGACTCTAACTAAATTGTCTGAATATGATGTTGATAGGACAAGACCTCCAACAACCTATAACTAATAAAATACTAATTTTACTATAATACTAAATAAAGAATATCCTTAATAAATGAGGACTCACTACTGAATCTACTGCTATTGACTAAATCTGGCTATGCGCGGTCAAAAAATTAAGGTTCCGAACATATGATATGAGATATCACAGTGTAGAAAAGAGTATGTGATCAGTACGTGAAATGTGCTGGTATGCTAGATGAGGTAAGACTAAAATGCAAGGGTTCATATGTATGAACAGTAACTGACTGAATGATATGAATAAAACTGAATGAGAGTACATGGAAAACTAAACTGCTGTAAACACTGAGTATGTAATACTATGCATATCTATATATATACTGTATCTTAGATTTATGTTGAAACTGAGTACTAAGTTTTGATAACTGAGTAACTGATATCTGAGATTACTGATAACTGAATTACTGATAATGAGGTGACTATTACTGACAGTCCTAATTCTACAGAACTGAACTATCTTCTATACTAAAGACTAAAAATGAAATTGTGGGAGGTAATCATCTAATCGACATGCCCATCTCTGAAATGATTGGGGTCTAACCTGTAACCTCAGTTAGAAGGGTGTCAGTACCATGCCATGGGTACAGACACTGGCTTGTGGATCCAGTAAAATGTCATCCCGAAGGACTAAGGGTTACCTTCTACTGGCAGGTTCCCTAATGAGAATGGTATTACCCTCATCTGACAGGTAAACACCTTATCAACCCTTTACTGGAAGGTTGATATCTCAAGCTACGATGGCTATGTAGTTCTAGAATGAAAATACTACTACTAAGAATCACACCCTCTGCTAATAGGTGAATCCCCATCCTTGGGTTCGCTTGGTGCTGAATCTTATGCCCAACTGAATGACACTAATTATTAAATTAGACAGAACTAGACTGAGTTTCAATGAGTTCTGTAACCAACTGAATACTACTGTTTATGACATTACTGAGACTTTTATAATTCTAGGTAAATAGCTAGATTTTGGGTATTAATTACCCCCAGGACTCGATAGCATCAATAATAGACATGGAATAATCTTGAAAGTATACTAGCTAGTCACTTAGTCATGATTCATTCATTTAGACATTATGTCAAACTCTTACAAGGCATGAACTTGTACATGAATGGGAACAAAAGCTAAAAAGTCATGATTGCTTTATTCAATTCACACTGGCATTTTAACAAACACTTGGGGAGCATGATCATTTCACATAATTGTAACTCCCCAAATCTAATACCCGAAATGCTACACGGTGCTAGCAATCCCAAAGGACCACAAACTAGCCCATGACTGGTATCTGTAATTGAGAACTACATAATATACTGTATAAATGTGGAATAAAAGGGCTGAAAGGACATAAGGTTCAAATATCTGATAAAACATAACATTTGGAAATACGGTATAACAATACCAAAATTGAAATAAACTGTCTGAACATGCTAGGATGAAAGCCTCTAAACAGTTTGAAAACTGTGGATTTGATGGGATATGTCCCTAACTAACTCCATCTATGAAAACTAAAATAATGAAGTAATGAAAAAATCATGCAATCCTTGAATGATGAGGACTCACTGCAAATCTACTATTGTTGGCTGAATCTGAAGCTAAGTGCGATCGGGAACTTGAGCATTCGAACCTATGGTATAAAACACCATAGCGCACAAGAAAAATATGCGTTAGTATGTCTGAATGTACTGGTATGAAAAGTGAGGTAGGCTGAATGCATGGGGTTCATATGCATAAATAATACTAATTGACTGAATAACATGATTGTGAGAATACATGCATAAATATGTAACTGTAAATGATATCATGATAATATTGACTATTGATTTTGAATACTGATAACATTAGTTTTATATAACTAATATACTGTTAGCTGAGTGACTGTGTCTGACAGTCCTGATTCTGATGGAACTAGCTAAGTTCCGTCCTGAACTGAATGAATGTATCAGACAATACTGAATCTGAAGAACTATTTGAGTTCTTTTACTGAGACTAAGACTGAAACTGTAAGAAGTAGTCATCTAACCAACATAGCCCTTTTTTGTATAGAGTTAGGATCCAATCTGTAACCCTAATTAGAAGGGTGTCAATATCGCACCACTGGTAAGGACAAGCTGTGAGTGACCCTCATTTGGCAGTGTCCCCAAAGGGGAATGGTGGGACCCTCAACTGGTAGTTATAATCCATCTCATCAATGCTTAATTATCAGTGTTGATTTCTAAACCTATGCTGGCTATATAGTTCTGGAATGCAAGGATTGCTTCTAAGAGTCACACCCTCTACGGTCAGTGTATGCCCTCATCCTTAGGTTCGCTCGGTGCTGAATCCTACTCCCAACTGAATAGACACTGAACTAATTATACTGAGATGAACTAGACTGAGTTCACTTAGTTCCGTGGACTGATAGAATATTACTGAATTCTGTTAACTGACTGAGTTCATGAGAATACTGAGTTTTCCTGAGCCATGTAACTGACTGAATTCTACTAAGTTCTGAAACTAAC
Organism: Capsicum baccatum var. pendulum; assembly: GCA_030864225.1. Classification (NCBI taxonomy): domain Eukaryota; kingdom Viridiplantae; phylum Streptophyta; class Magnoliopsida; order Solanales; family Solanaceae; genus Capsicum; species Capsicum baccatum. The sequence continues at coordinate 137,702,129 of CM061560.1, forward strand.
TAAGAATACTACTGATCACAGAGTGACTGAGATTATCATGAAACTGACACTGGATCTAGGCACACAACTAAATTTTCTGGTACAAGTACCCCCAGTACTCGATAGCATGAAATTAACAAGACATGATACTTCTTGAACACATGACCATAGTCAAAAATTTATAGTATAAACATTGGGTATTTTCATGAAGTATTTGTATGTTATACACTTACACATGAATAGGAATACATATAAACATGTCATAATTTCATAAGTCTAATCTCATGACCATTCCACCAAACCATTACAATGCATAACAATAATATGGAGGTCATTGTGAACATAAGGATAAAACTTGGATTCATCAATTTGGTCACAATTGAGTCATAAAGCATAATTCTTATTCAATTAGAAATTTTAGCAAACATCTTGCATGAATAACTTAAGGATTAGGCATGAACATTAAAATAATAAATCATGGAAACATTTGTCACTTCAAATACAAGAATTACAACCACATGCTAACATAATTTCATTATATGTATTAAATATTTCAACTTGGTAATCATACAATAACATAAACATGGATATGATTCAATTCAAAACATGAAATCCAAAATTTATATTTTTGAAAGGGGTGAGCTTTATGGGTGAAAGTAACCCATAAATCAACACTTTACATACCTTAGATAGAAGTTTCTTGAAGTTCTTGGACTTGAAGAACTTGAATCTCTTAGTTTCTTGAAGAAGGGTTGGGATCTTATTCTTGGGGATTGATCTTTGAGAGAAACCCTAATTTGGTGTTGTAAATGAATAATGAAGTAATGAGACCTAGTTTGGTATAATTAGGTGTTAAAAAAGAGTGGAAAAGACCCAAACACCCTTATAAAAATGGCTTTAAATTTTTGAACAAGATCTACGATGGTTTGGGTAATGGTCCATCGCTGTCTCGATTGCCCGTCGACCTTCCCATCGTATAGGCAACAATGTGATCTTTTTGCCTTGGTTGCGACAGTTTGGGTGACGGTCCATCACTATCTCAATGGTACGTCGGCCATTTCATCATGCCTGGCTAGAAGGTTAACTCACTGCCTCACTGCGATGGTTTGGGCAGTGGCCAGTCGCTAGATCGATGGTCCGTCGGATATTTTCGTCGCTCCTAGGCTGTTCAGACTTCCTTTTGTATTTCGGCGATAACTTTCTACCCCAATATCAGATTTAGGCAAATTTTGTTTTGATGAAAATTCCACGTATATAAAAGTGAATTCATCTTTTAAAGCGAGTCTTTAACATTTTTGGGATGATTTTTAAGCTAAGTAGAAGTATGGGGTATTACAATAATAATAAAAATTTACATAAATATCATGGCTACTACATTCCAATTTTAAATTTAAGTGTTTAATTATGCGAGTCACATAAGTCACCAAATATGCTATCTTAATTTCATGAAACTTGTAATTAACCAGGGATTGAAACCCAAAAAAACATCATGAATAAAATTACAATCAAATTCAAACATGTAAATCATGAAATCTCAATCATGTATTTTTCAAAAAGGATTGTTGAGCTCCATGGGTGGTAAGGACCCATAGATGACCACCTAACATACCTGGGAGGATGAGTTTTTGAATTTTCTTGGTGAAATTCTTGAGAATTGCTCTTGATTCTTGAAGGCTAAGGTCTTACTATTTGATAGAAAGCTCTTAATTTATGGAAGAATGAGTGAAAATAATGACCTAATTAGCTTTTAGGGATTAATTAATCATGTCTAGACTGATTAGGGCCTTTGAAAAGACCAAATTACCCCTACAAAGATTTAAAACTCAAAACTGGAAACTGAAATCCCAATTTTACTTGCCTGTATGATGTGGTGTAATCGTGTCGGGCCACTGGAAAGCTAACAACTGCAACGTGCAACTGTGGCATAATGCGGCGCCATCGCGGTACCTCACTGAATGCGATTTTACCCCTTGGCACGATGCGGTGGTATCGCGACCAACTATTAGAAATTGATAATTCTTAAAATGGGTATTGGCGCGATTCTCGATTATTACATTGACACACTAAAAAATGACAATTTTGACTAGGAACTTTATTGCAACGCGCTAAAATTATGGTGTCCCACTGGAAACGGACAATTTCCATTTGGCCTGTTACCACGATACATTGCTGTTGAGTTTGGTACACTGTTTCACTAAAAGTACATAAATTCTCAGCTAGATATAGAATTTGGGCAAATTTTATATCATTGGAAAGCTGGCTAAATTTCCTACAAGATGGTGGGTCTTAAACTAAAAAATTCCACCTAGATCAAAGGTTATTCATAGGAATTGTAGTGTACTAAGAGCTAAACTAAGCTAGGTAAATGTGGGGTATTACAATATCTCCCTATTGGGAATATTCGTCCTTGAATGAGACTGATTAAGCTGAAAAGACTGATAAACACTGAACATGCACAACTGAAGCATGACTAAGTTGAGACTACTGATAAACTGAATTTACATACTGAACATGCATAACTAAAGCATGATTACCTAGATTAATTGATTCATTAATGCATGAGTGTCATGATAATGATATGCAACATTAACAGATACTAAGTTTGTAACTGTAACTTAACATAGAACTGAGTAAATCTAAGAAAGGTTGTTACCTCAAGCTGTGTCTGAGTTTATGGAGAAGAGTTGAGGATACTTGTACCGCATATCTTCTTCCTCTTTCCAAGTATCTCTCTCAACGGACTATTTTTGCCAAAGAACTTTGACCAAGGGAACTTCTTTTTTCCTTAGTCTACGAATCTGACGATCAAGAATTTGGAGTGGGACCTCTTTAAAAATAAAGATCATTTTGAATATCTATTATTTCTAAGGGGACCACAATTGTTGTGCACCAACGCATTTCTTTAGCAAGGAGATGTGGAATACTGGGTGCACTGAAGCTAAGTCTGAAGGCAACTCAAGCTCGTAAGCTACCTTTCCAAAACGACTGAGAATTTTGTAAGGACTGACATATTGGGGAATGGTTTTCCCTTTCTTGCCAAACCTCTTTACTCTTTTCATGGGAGAGATTTTAATGTATATAAAATCGCCAATCTCAAACTCGAGCTCCTTTTTCCTCATATCTGCATATGGTTTCTTTCAGCTCTGGGCTGCTTTAAGCCTTTCTTTGATCAACTAAACCTTCCCTAAGAAATCAAGCACCAAGTCGGGCCCTACCATTGTGGCCTCACTTACCTCAAACCATCCAATTAGAGATCTACATATTCTACCATAAAGAGCTTCAAACAGAGCCATCTGAATACTAGAATGATAGCTGTAATTATATGCAAACTCAATCAAAGGCAAGTGGTTATCCCAACTACCATTAAAATCAACAATGCATGCCCTTAACATATCTTCTACAGTTTTAATGGTCCTTTCTGCTTGACCACCTGTCTGAGGGTGGAAGGCTGTACTGAGGTAAACTTGGGTACTAAGACCTTTTTGGAATGCCTTCCAAAAGTAAGAGGTAAACTGAATACCTCTGTCTGAGATGATAGATAGTGGGACTCCATATAATATGAACAACTCTCTGATATAAAGCTTTGCATAGTCCTCGACTAAATAGGAAGTATGAACTAGCAAGAAATGGGCTGATTTGGTCATCCTATCTACAATGACCCAAATTGAATCATGCTGACGACGAGTATGAGAAAAACCTATCACGAAGTCTATATTCACTTTCTCCCACTTCCAAGTGGGAATACTAAACTACTATGGACCCACTAGGCTTCTGGTGCTCAATCTTAACCCACCGACACATTGAGAGCTTAACTACAAATTCTATGATATCCCTCTTCAAACCACTCCACCAATAGATCTCCTGCAAGTCATGGTACATCTTAGTGTCCCCTGGATAAATTGAGTAACATGCATCATGTGATTCTGTAAGAATTCATTGCCTCAGTTCATCTACACCTGGCACACATAGTCGACCTTGACAACACGACACACCATCGGACCCTTGGGAGAAAATCTATACTTTCCGATCTTTGACTGACTCTTTAAACTTAAATAAGCTGGGGTATCTATCCTGCTTTTCCTTTACTTTGAAAATCAGGGATGATTCAAAACTACTCTGCACCCACATACAACCCCTTACTGAATCGACTAAGCGGATACCTAGTCGGGCAAGGTGATGAACTTCCTAAACTATCTTCTTCTTATCATCCTCAATGTGAACAACACTACCAATAAACAACCTTCTAAGAGCATCTTCCACTATATTGGCCTTGCTCGAATGATACAAAACACTCTTGTCATAATCTTTCTGCAATCTAATGCAAATTCTAATATTTTTGAGAAAATACATACTCCAAACTCTTATGGTGTGTGAATACATGTACATGCACCCCATAAAAGTAATGCGTCCAAATATTTAAGGCAAATACTACTGTTGCTAACTCAAGATCATGGGTAGGGTAATTTTTTTCATGAGGCTTAAACTGTCTAGAGGAATAGGCAATGACCTTAACTCTTTGCATTAGGAAACTACCCAAGCCTACTCTGGATGCATGACAGTACACAATGAACCCATCTAAACTATCTGGTAATGTCAAAACTGGGGCTGTAGTAAGTCGAGTCTTTAACTCCTGAAAACTCTTCTCACAAGGATTTGACCACTGAAACTTGACTTTCTTCTGAGTCAATATAGACATGGGGGATGCAATAGATGAAAATTATTCAACAAACAATCAATAATAGTCATCTAATTCCAAGAAACTCCTTCTGTCTGATGGAGCAATGGGTCTTGGCCAGTTTCTCACCACTTTGGTCTTTTGAGGATCAACTCTAATGTCATCATTGGAAATAACATGACCAAGGAATTCTACTGACCTTAGCCAAAAGTCACACTTACTAAATTTGGCAAACAACTTATGGGCTCTGAGGGTCTGAAGTGTGATTCTGAGGTAATCTGTGTGATCATTCTCATTATGGTAATTAATAAGAATGTCATTGATGAAGACTGTAATGAATATGTCTAAATACTGCTTGAACATGTGATTCATTAAGTCCATGAAGGCTGCTGGGGAAATTGTGAGACCAAAGGACATAACAAGTAACTCGAAGTGACCATACCGGGTTCGGAAAGCTATTTTTGGAATGTCACATTCTCTGATTCTGAGATGATGATAGCCGGATCTGAGGTCTATATTAGCAAAATAGCTGGCACCCTAAAGTTGGTCAAACAAGTCATCGATACTGGAAATGGGTATTTATTATTGACTGTGACTTTTTTCAACTGATGGTATCCAATACACATTCTAAGAGAACTATCTTTCTTACGCATGAATTGAACTGGTGTGCACTATGGGGAAATGCTGGGTCTGATGAACCCCTTGTCTAAAAGGTCCTTTAAGTGTTCTTTAAACTCTTTAATCTCAGCTAGAGCCATTCTGTATGGCAGGATAGAAATAGGCTAAGTATCTAGAAGGTCTATTCCAAAGACAATTTCCCTTTTGAGAGGAACTCCGGAAAGATCTTCGGGAAACACATCTGAGAATTCATTTACTACTGGAACTGACTCAAGGCTAGGAGTCTCTGGACTAGAGTCTTTGACTCACACAAAATGATAAATACACCCCTTGGATATCATTTTCCTTGCTCTAAGGTATGAAACAAATCGACTCCTAAGTGTTGTAGTACTACCCTTCCGTTCAAGAACTAGTTCATTTGTGAATTGGAAATAAACTATTCTATTTCTACAATTAGCTAAAGCAAAGCATGAGTGAAGCCAATCTATGCTAAGAATGATGTCAAAATCCATCATCTCTAGCTCTACAAGGTCTGCTGAAGTAACTTTCTGAGATACCATAACCGGACAGTTTCTGTATACCCACCGGGCTATGATAGACTTACCCACTGGGGTAGAGACTAAAAAAGGATCTGCTAGGATTTTAGGATTGACTCCAAAATTGATCGCTATATAGTGAGTTAAAAAATACAGAGAAGCTCCTATATCTAATAAGGTATAAACATGTAAGTGGAAGATCTTTAACATACCAGTGACTACATCAGGAGAACTTTCCTGATCTTGTCTGGATTAATATGTATAAAGCCTGTTTAGACGTTGCCTACTGGTGGCACTAGAAGTGGCACCATACTGATTCAGGTGACTAGACTGAGCTGGGGGACGATTGTACTGACCCTGAAAAATTGACTGAGGACAATCTCTTATTCTATGGATTGACTTGACATATCTGAAACAAACATCACTGCCAGCTCTACAGACACCCTGATGGTTTCTGCCATATTTTTGGCAAAGAAGATTTGTTCGAGCACTACTGATACTCCCTCAAGACTTAGATCCTAGCACCCTATCTTTGTTACCATTTTTGAACTTAGGTGCTGGAGCACTAGGTGAGGATGGAGCTGGAACTAAAGAATTTGGATGAGATTAGGAATGGCTTCAACCCTCTAACTTAGGCTGAAAGAAATTGAAGCTAACCATTTTGGCTCTCTTAGTCTCCCTCTCCCTCTCCTTATTGTTAGCATTTTCTATCTACTAAGAATGGACCATAAGCCTAGATATGTCCATCATTTTAATTAACATCACAGGTCTGCACTCCTTAACCATACTCTCTGACACCCTGATACGAACTTACTCATTCTGGTCCTATTGCCTGCTACAACATGGGGAGCATACCTAGATAATTGAATAAACTTGAGGGAATACTCTTTCACACTCATGTTACCTTGCCTAATGTTGATAAACTCTAACACCTTGGCTTGTTGCAACTCTATCTGAAAGAATCTTTCTAGAAAAGCAATAACAATCTCTTTCCATTCTATAGGCTCTTCATCTGTGGCCCTGTCTACCTTACACTACGTAAACCACGTATGAGCTAAATCTTATAGCTGATAGGCAGCTAACTCAACACTTTTTGGAAGTAACTCTCATAATAACTATGAATTTCTACACCTGATCGAGGAACTTTTCGATACTCTTCAGACTTAGATCCTAAAAATAGGTGAGGATTCATTTGAGTGAAGTCCCGAATCCTGACTGCAGCTGTATTGGCCACTAGATGAGCCTGAACAATAGTTGGGTATTTATTCTGAGATACTATAGAATGGTCTAGAGTGGTGAATACAACTCTGAATTGGGCATGGGAGACATGCTCATCCAGGGGATCTACTTGAATGGGCGGAGGTGCTGGCTGATTTTCCTTTCTTCTTCCATTAGCTTTTCTGGGAGGCATGTTCTATAAATTGAAAAAAAGAGATGAATTAGATTGAGAGTTTAACTTGAGCTCATGCATACTTAAAGAAGGGAAAATTTCCTAAAAATACCTCATAGCCTCCTATCCATAAGTGTAGCACGCTACACACCCATGCACAAGACTCTACCGGACGTGTATTTCAGACTCCCTAGGACTCCGTTGAACCTTAGGCTCTGATACTAAGTTTTGTAATGGCCCAAGTTCGTACCCCGAAAGCTACATAATACTTACGACCCCGAAAGACCACAAGCTAACCCACGACTGGTACCTACTAAGAGCACTAAATAATAAAACTGAAATAATATAGAAGTTAGGCTAAAATTCCATAAGGTTCACAAACTGAATACTATAAACATTGTAACTGATCATAACATCTGAAAAACTGAATACTGTTTGAACTAGTCTAGTCTGAAAGCCTCTAACTGAACTGTCTGAATGTGGAGTTAATAGGGCAAGCCTCCAACTAACTCCAACTAATAAAATACAAAATTTACTATAATAATGAAAAAATAATATCCTCGATAAATGAGGACTCACTACTAATCTGCTGCTGCATACTGAATCTGGCTATGCGCAGTCAGGAACCTTAGCATCCTAACCTATGATATGAGACATCATAGTGCAGAAAAGAGTATACGATCAGTACATGGAATATAATAGTATGCTAGATGAGGTAAGACTAAAATGTATGGGTTCATATGTATGGACAGTAACTGACTGACTAATATGAATAAAACTGAATGAGAGTACATAGAAAATTGAACTGTTGTAAATACTGAGTAGGCAATACAGTGCATATATATATATATACTGTATCTTAGATCCTTACTAAAACTGAGTACTAAGTTCTGATAAATGAGTAACTGATATCTGAGATTATTGATAACTGAATTACTGATAATTGGGTGACTGTTACTAGCAGTCTTGATTCTATAGAACTGAACTGAGTTCTATACTAAAGACTGAAATTAAAACTGTGAGAGGTAATCATCTAATCAACATGCCCTTCTTTGAACTAATAGGGGTCCAACCTGCAACCCCAGTTGGAAGGGTGTCAGTACCGTGCCACGAGGACAAATACTATCTTTGTGGATCCATTAAAATGTCGTCCTAAAGGACCAAGGGTTACCCTCTACTAGAAGGTTCCCTAATGAGAACGGTATTACCCTCATTAGGTAGGTAAATACCTTATCAACCCTCTACTGGTAGGTTGACATCTTAACCCATGCTGGAAATATAGTACTGGAATGCAAGGACTACTACTAAGGATCACACCCTTTACTGATAGGTGAGTCCCTATTATTGGGTTTGCTTGGTGCGGAATCCTACTCACAACTCAATGATACTGATTATTAAATTAGACAGAATTGGACTGAGTTTCACTGAGTTTTATAACTGACTGAGTACTACTATTCATGACATTACTGAGACTATTCTGTAACTACTCAAATTCGGGGTAAAAAACTAGATTTCAGGTATTAAATACCCCCAGGATTCAATAGAATCAATTATAGACATGGCACAATCTTGAAATTATACAAGCTAGTCACTTAGTCATGATTCATTCATTGAGACATTTTGTCAAACACTTACAAGGCATGAACTTGTACATGAATGGGAACACAAGCTAATATGTCATGATTGCACAATTCAATTCACATAGACATTTTAACAAACACTTATGGAGAATGATCAGTTTACATAATAATAAACATGTACATAAATATCATGGATACTATATTCCACATGTAAATTCAAGTGTTTAATCATGAGAATCACATAATTCACCACATATGCTATCTTATTTTCATGAAACTTGTATTTAACTAGGGATTGAAACCCAAACAAATATCATGAAGATGATTACAATAAAATTCAAACATATAAATCATGAAATCTCAATCTTGTATTTCTCAAAAAGGATTCTTGCGCTCCATGGGAGGTAAGGACCCATGGATGAACGCCTAACATACTTGTGAGGATGAGTTCTTGAAGTTTCTTGGTGAAATTCTTGAGAATTGCTCTTGATTCTTGAAGGCTAGGGTCTTACTACTTGAGAGAAAGATCTTAATTTAGGGAAGAATAAGTGAAAATAATGATCTAATTAGCTTTTAGGGATTAATTAATCTTGTTTAGACTGATTAGGGTAGTAGAAAACACCAAATTACCCCTAGGAAGACTTAAAACTCTGAACTGGAAACTAAAATCCTCATTTTACCTGCCGGTGCGATGCGAAGTAATCGCATCAGGCCACCAGAAAATTGATAACTGCGACCTGGGACTGTGGCACGATGCAACACTATCACGATGCCTCACTAAATGTGATTTTGGCCTTTGGGAGATGTAGTGGTATAGCGCCGAGCTACTGGAAATTGAAAATTATGAAAATAGGTATTGGCGCAACACGTTATTATCGCATTGACACATTGGAAAATAACGATTTGGACCTAGAACTTCATCATGACATGCTAAAATCGTGGTGTACCACTAAAAATGGATAATTGCCATTTGGTCTGTCACCGTGACGTGATGCTGTTGAGTTTGGTACACTACTTCACTAAAAGTGCCATAACTTCTCACTTGGATATCGGATTTGGGTGAATTTTATATTGTTGGAAAGCTAGCTGAATTTCCTACAAGATGGTGGGTCTTAAACTAAAAACTTCCACTTAGATAGAAGGTTATGCATAAGAATTGTCGTGTACTAAGAGTTATACTTAGCTAGGAAAATATGGGGTATTACACAGGCACAGACATAGGCATGGTTAGGTTGGCTCTGGATAGATTCAAGATGGAGGGTATAAAATTGTTTACTCGGATGTTCCCCCGAATTGATTCCCTCAAGAACCAAGTCCACTCCTCCAATTATGATCTAGCTATTTTTGTCCGTAATTTCTATTCCTCATTCTTCAAAAATGTTGAAAAATCATATGACACTTTCTATCATAACATGCATAATACTTGGACCTACTTTTTCAAGAAGAGGTGAACAATGATAATTTTTTTTCAAAAAGGGGTCCTGTCCCTTGTGTTGATGGGTTGTAAGATGATTTGTTACACACTATCCACTATACTCTTTTGCTCTGTCTAGTTAACAAATTATATTTCTACTTGTTGTCTACTATTTTGTTTTGCATTTTTTAATTATGCCAAAAGAGGGAGAAAGAAAGTAACATCAGGAAATTAGGAAACGCCTACCAGTTAGGGGCAGCAAGTCGACTAATGTCAAATGAAAGTCTGCTAATACTAAAGAAATGTGTATAAGTCAAGGGGAGCAACGTGACATATAGGGAAGTCAACTGATATTTTCACTCATTTATCATTATAAAAAGAGAAAGGCATCGTTTCCACCCCAACCTATACCCGAAAAGTCTAAGTCACACCTAAACTATATAAATGACCCATTACACACCTAAACTATATAAAAGTGATATTATTACCTCTCCTCAACACCCATTCTTAGGTGCATATTTTACACTTGGTGTAAGCGCATCCAGCCTATTCAATGACAAACTTAAACGGCTAAAAGTACATTATCTTTAATTTGCAATGGATCTATTCTTATTTAAAGCCAATTTGGGGCTCAAAAGGAAACCCTAATTCTCAATTTTGTCTCTCAAAATCTAAATTGAAGAGCATTTGTTTGAAGAATTGGTAACTAAATCTTTCTAATCCTTTCATTTCTTGCTATATTGATGACTATTTTGTCTTAATTTTGTTGCCATTTTCATAATTTTTTCTTCCCTCAAGTGTTGTTCAACCTCTCTTAAACCTTGTTTTGTTAATCAAGGTACTTTAGTGACTAAGATAAGTTTGAGTAGACTTTGTAAGAAAGAAAAAGATCATGAATTGGTCGAGGTTCAATGCAAACATGGACATTTTTTTTCCTTTGATGACTTCATGGACCTCAAGAAATCCGGGTAGACGATATTGGACATGTCCTTACTATGGAGTAAGTGAATTTTTCCTTCAAACATTGATCTTGAATAGTGTATAAGAATCTAATTTCTTTCATTTTTGAAAGCTAGATCATGTAATTTTTGGATTTGGAAGGATGATTCTATTGATGAACGATTAAAATTTGTTATTCCTAAATTATTGGGAAGAATTGGGGATCTTGAGGAAAGAGTTGAATCTTTGGCAAATTGTGCATTTTGTGAACATAGAATAGTTGATGACAAGACTACTAGGAAAACCAAATCTGTGGAGAGCAAAATAGACATGAACAAAATAGAATTGCAAATGGATAATTTTCAGGATGATTTGAAGGTGATGAAGGAAAATGAGAAGAAATGGAAGATCAAGTTGGCTAAGTCCAAGAAAAGGGAAAAACAACTATCGATTACTCTCATTTGTGTAAGTATTTTTGGTGTTATTTTTCTATTTCAATTCATGTTCTTGAAAGGAGCTCCAAGAAGGCTACCCTAAAACTAAATTGCTTTTTTTTGTTATGTTTTAGAGGGCTAAAATTTGTATTAATTATTAGGTGTTACCTTTGACAAAACTGCCAGTTTATGTAATTAAATTGTTGTGTAATGAAATTGTACGATTGAACTTAACAATTTTGGCTTTGTTTTCAGTGGTTCTTTGTGTTGTAATTTGTATACATCATAACACTAAATGCAATCATAGCTGCTGTTGATAACGCTCAATCTACAGCTCTCGTGGGAGTGTAAAGCGGTCGTTAGCAAATATAGAACCCAACCTGGGTTGGGTGTCGATCCCACAGGGAATAGCTTGGCCAACAAGTAAGCAAAATTACTAAACTTTTGGTGCAAGTCTCGTAAAAGGGGGGATTGTAATGTGTAACGGAAACAATAAAGTAAAAGCTGAAAATAGCAAAGTAAAGAGAGAAAGATTGTTACGTAAGTTGTAAACAATGAGAATTGAAGCGTTAGGGTTATGTCCACCTTCTGAGGTATACGTCTCTATTGGCTATGAGTGTGTAGAGTTTTGACATGCAATTGCTTATAGAGAATTGTAGTCGATGGTAAATCCAAGCGTCTCTCCACCTGAACAAGGACTATTTCACTTTAACTCTCTCGAGCTTAAAGCGTGTCTAACGGTACGAATTCTCCAAGAGGTTAGTCCAGTTACGGCACTAGCTTTTTAATAGGAAAGGGTGTCCTACTACCTTGACGCTATCTCTTTTCCAGTCAAATAACCTTTCTCTCGAACAAGTTAAATGTTAGACTGGCGTTATTCTATGCGTCTGCAGCCACAAGAATTTGCATTAAGATGAAGAGAATAATGATATAAGCAATATACGTGTCTCGAACTCACAAACTCACAGCAATAGATAGTATCTCATTCGGCTTCCATAACACCAACAGAGAAGTTTAGTTACCCATGAGTGCGAAGGAGATCACGATTTGCATTGTTATTGTTGAGTAATGGCGTGTGGATTAGGTGATAGGCGTGTGGCGTGATTCCTTAGCAAGTAAAGATTCTCTTGTTGTGGAATTTAAGAATAGAATTAATGGAAAGATTAGAAGAGTTGTAATTGAGAAGTAGAATGTGTCTCTCCACTAAGGGAGGACTTGCCTCTCCACTAAGGGAGGACTTAATTAAAAATCTCTAGCATGATAGGGTATTTATAATACTCCTATCCTACTCCTACTATGCTAATGAAATAAATAACCAAATCCTACTAAACTAAGAAAATACTTAACCCATTTGTAATAGGTTAATGTAACATTCTCCTAATCCAAATAAACTAATGAAATACATAACCCAATTGTACTAGGTTAATGTATCATTGTCAAAATCCAGCTTTGTGTCTGTAAGTCCCCAAGTCTTCAGAAATGTTGTTTTAGCCCGGGACAGATTTTCCATGCAGCAGTTTTGGTCCTTTAGGCGTCCCACTTCCTTCTCCTTCGTTCGTGAGCTTTCTTTTGCGTCAAGTAAGCCATAAAATGCTGTATTTTGCATCATTTATACCTGAAATTTTTCTAATCATGTTCGTTAGCTCATTTACAGGAAAAAGGACTAAAAGTGCATGAAATATATAATTTGTTCTCAAAACTAGGCTAAAATATGGGCAAAATATATTGATATAGGCGTGTAAATTCGCCTATCATCAACACCCCACACTTAGAGCTTTGTTCGTCCTCGAACAACATATCATGTCCTTCTAAACATCAACTTAGGGTTTTTACAGCAACAACACGAAACATTCTTCAAGACAAGCACAACAATTATCAACAAAGAGTAGCTTTCCGATTATAAGTAGAAACAATTTAACCTCTAGCGTAGACTACGGATGGTGATCAACTCGCATGCAAATGTTAAGGTACATAGAATCATATACAACTATCCAAAGCTCATCAACCATGTGTGTCTCACAATATAGTACCCATAATCACTCACAAGTATAGCATATTTTTCAAACATGGGTATCAACATATCCTTGCTCTCACTCTCGCAAAGAATTCATATGTAGCAACTGATAACCATAGGCTTGCCCTTAATGTAGTACTCCACTAAATGTCGGAATGTTAAGATTAGGATCAAGTAGGTCTTTTGATGGTTGTAATGTAGGCTAAGGGACGGGTAGGACTATTTTGGCCAAGAATAGTGACTAGGTTCCTAAGCGCTTTAATACATTACTTTGTATCATTGACACTTTTTTCTTTCAACCTTTCTTCTTTCTTTTGTTCTACCACCCTTGTTCTCCTCTTTTGTTTTTCAATTTTAAGAACAATTCACTTTTCAGCTTTCTTTTCCTTTTTCTTTTCACAACATACCTCTTATGATAGCACTTTCTTTTTTTTTCATAACACATTCAAGAACCATTCCAATTTATAGCATTATACTCACCCAGTTTCCTCTTATATTGTCACATGACTTTTTCACTTTAAATTACTTACGAATTTGGATCAAATTATGGTCTTTAAAAAAGTGGATTAGGCTTACATACAAGGTTGTCAAAGAAATAGGCTAAAGGCTCAAAAGGGTTTAACTAGGATGATGTCCATGGGTAGGTAAAACAAAGGTAAACATGTATAGGTTGCCAAAGAAATGCCTAATTCATCTCCTAAACTTACACTCTTTATTTTCGCTTTGCATACATACCAGGAAAGTTCTAGCATCAGTCACAAACACAGAATATACAATATCCTCACACACACAAGGCACATGGTCGACTTAATTGGAAGTAATATAGACTCTTGACCCAACAAGTGAAGGAATTGAATCACACAATATCACATAATGAGTCACAACTAGAGCCTAAACGTCTCAATAGTCACAATTGTAACACATACTCTTGTTATAATCTCATGCTGTCTATCAAAATAATTTTATGCGAAGCTAAATAAAAAAATTTAACTACTAAAAAAACAAAACGAAACAAAAATGAAACAAAATCAAACAAACATAGATGTGAATAGAGAAGTATAGCATGTAATACCACCACCCCACACTTAGTCGGGACACTGTCCTCAGTGGAAAATAAATATGAGGAACCTGGTTGGTCGGACTTATCCTCTATGTCTGGGGTCATACCCCATGCGTTGGGATCATCATAAGAGTCATCATCCTCATAAGTTCCGCATAAGTATCCCACTTAATTCCAAGCGTGAGTCGAGGTGTTTGCAGCGGGGAGGGTTCTCCTTGCTCCTTGCGGCCTCTTTTCTTGCCCTTTTGGGAAGTGGTAGCCGTCTCCTTGCCTTGTCTCTCTTTAGGTTCCATTGTACCTGAGACTTGAAATAGCGTTAATGGTAGCACAATATCAATGGATACAATCTATACATAAGCAGTAGCGGTACCACCCCACACTTAGTTTTGTTAACACAAATCAGTGAAGTAAAAGTGGTCGAGTACTCAGATTTCGTCGACATACGTTTTAGGATTGTATTCCGATTAGAAAATCAACAATGTATCACTTACTTGCAGCCATTGTACTACTTTCATGGTAGATATAGCAACACTACTACATAGGGGTTACCACATGGAATCGTTATTCTTGAAACAATTACAACCTCCTAAGTCGGTAGGCCCTATAAATCTAATCCCGATGGCCGGGATATTCTAACATGCAAGTTTTCAAGTGACAAGATTATGCAATGTTCATGACTATAGCAATTTTGCAAATAGTATAACAATGCTATTAAAACCAATTTCAAGTCGGAAACAAGTCAATATTTTCCTACGTACATGTCACTCACATGATTTTGTATCAATAATCCAAACACATGAACATCACCAACAATCTTATACGATTTATCAATTCATAATAGACATAGCAATGTAGTACTTATGAGAAATAAATGAAGAATAAGAGAGTACTTACTTGCTTGAAGCTTGTGGAGATGGTTTTGTGAATTGGAAGAGCAAAAGAAGAAAATTTTGAGAGGATTTGGAGAGGGAATGCGGTGCCTTTAGGTCAATTTTTAGTGTGGTTATGTTTCAAGACTAAGTCCCCTTTATATAGGAAGAGAATGGGTCGGGTTATGACCCATTTACAATCGGTTTTGGAGACAAAAATGCCACATATGCGGCGCATAATGCTTAGCATAGTCATGACATATGCGGCGCATTGTCTATGGCATAATGGGACATATGCGCCGCATAGTCTATGGCATTTGTAGACATATGTGCCGCATAGTCTATGGCATATGAGATACTGAGACCAAATTCCATAGCATAGGCGGCGCATAGTCAAAAGCATACCTAGGAATAGGCGGCGCATAGTGTATAGCACACTAGATTCCTAGACCTTAGGCTATAGGATAGGTAGTGCATCGTTCGTGGCCTAGTTCTACCAAGGCCTAGCCTTCCTCGAAGCCTATTTTGACAAGGAAAAGGCTCAATCCATAGACTTATGCATCACCATTCCTAACTTACCAACTTTACCATACAATGCGTCCAAATCGTCAATTGAAATCGATCTCCTCGTTGAATACTTCTTGCACCTATTTTTGCTCAAAACCAAATAAAAACGATTAGTACGATGGGTTTCCTCCCACCAAGCACCTTAGTTTTGGTCGTGGTACGAATCTTATTTTTGGATTTTTCATAAAACAAAACAAGTACTAGAATGAAAGGAAAAACGATAAAACGATAAAACAATGGGTTGCCTCCCATCTAGCGCCTTATTTATTGTCGTGGCTCGACGTAGTTACCTTGAGTACTTAGACTTCATCGAGATAAGTGATGGATCATTTTCTAAAAGGATTTAGACGACAATGAGGCTTACCTGTGGGCATGCGATTTTTTTTTTGAGATGGCTCCTACTATTCTCTGGAGAGTCACCAATTATATCGTCAATAGTCCAACCCATAGCTCCTTTGTATCTCCTCAGAGCAGAGATGAGAGCTTCTACGTGCTGTTCACTTAAATCATCTGCTCTCTCCGGAAGTATATTTCTACTTTTCAAGAACACATACCTTAGATAATCGGGGAGCTCTTGCGATTCTAGTATTGGTGGCTCGTCAAAGGGAGTCTTCGCCGTTGGTTGATTCTTGAGTTCACAATCCGGTTGCTTAGGAGTATAAGACTCTATTTCTGTTAGATCACCCATTAGTTCTTCATAATCTTCATTATCCTCATGCTCAACATTCAGTGGCGCAGCAGACAATGGCTCAACAGTAGGTTGTTTCTCTATAGATAATGCTTTCGTATCCTCATAATGAACATCAGCTACAGATGACTCATTCATATCGCTGGGCTGCTTCATTGTTTTGCATATATCAAACCGTACCACTTCGTCAACCACTTGCTTGCCTTTTGCTGAAGTTTCCAGCACCTTACCACTTCTGGTAGTGATGGACATGCATGACCCATCATTCTTTGGGTTTTGCACAGTATCGCTTGGTAAGGTGCCAACCTTTCATTGATTAAATGCTGCTGAAAGTTGGCTCAATTGCTGCTCTATTTGCCTGTTAGAAGTGGAATGAGAATCAACTAGTTGCTTCATGGAGGACAAATCATCAATCACCTCCTTAACTCCTGCGCTCGTTGCTTCCACTCCTTTCAATAACTTAGCCATCATGTCTTCCATACTCCCAGAATTAGATGTGGTGGTATCACGTCTACCAGGGGGAACGTACAAACCACTCTTTTCATTATTTTTCTTCCAACTACCTTGGCCTTTGCTTCCTGATTTATCATAATAGTTCCGACCTTGGTTTCCTTGGGTATTCCCTTGGAAACCCCCCTGATTGTTCAAGTAGTTGGCCTCCTCGTCCGAATCAGATTCGTCTCTTCCTTTTTGTGCTACAGCTTTCACTTTTTCGGTCTTCCCTGATAATAAGTGCTTTGTCAGAAGATCCAATTGTGTTTTCATGTGTGCCATGTCTTGCTCACGTTCTTCTTCTCTTCTTCTTTGGTCTGCAGTCATGCCAATAGATAAAGTGTGGCTTGCTACCTCAGAATCCCTGGTATGCCAAGCTCTACTTTGCTTCGTCATCCGATCTAGCATATTGCTTGCCTGCACAAAGGTGAGGTCTATAAATAATCCACCTGCTGCATTATCAACCACTGGCATAGTCACCGAATTCAACGCTCTGTATAATATCTCCATCAAGTGGACATTGGTCATATGATGGTTTGGGCATCGCATTAGCTTCGTCTTGAACCTCTCCCATGTTTCGTGGAGAGCTTCAGTTGGAAGCTGTCGAAAATTGATGATCTCATCTCTCAACTGTGCTCTTTTGGATGGCGGAAAGAATCTTTCTAGGAAAGCGTCTTTCAATTGCCTCCAATTAGTAATAGAATCAGGAGTCATCCCATTCAACCACATAGTTGCCTCCCCAGACAGAGACAATGGAAATAGACGTAATCGAATTGCATTCTGTCCAACTCCAGGATTGTCGAATGACTTGCATGTAGAAATAAAGTTGATCAGATGCATATTCAGATCATCGCCTGCTAGTCCACCAAATAATCCCTTGAGTTGCAAAAGCTGAATCATGGCACTAGTGATATTGAACTTTGCTCCCGGTGCTAAGGGAGGAAGAATAATAGCTCCTGTGGAACCAGCTTCGTCAAGATCATCTTCATCATCATCGAACAGCATTGGTACAGTTCGATATTTAGGCCTATATCTTGCTTGACGATCTCTTCTGTTTGTTGGTGTCCCCATCTCAGCAGTATGCTATGGGTTTAATAGCTCTTCATCGCCCAGATCCTCATCGTCAGGATTTGTTGCTCGCCTACGGTTATCAATATTTTTTTGATGCACTTGAGCAGCCATCCTTTCAATTTCACGTTGTGCCTCCATTGATGCACTGAATAAACCTAAAAAAAACAAAAACAACAACTAAAAGTAAAAGTACGAGAATCTTTGACCAAAGGGTCTAGTAATTATCACGAACTTGATTGACACTCGTATTCCCCGGCAACGGCGCCAATTTTTGATAACGCTCAATCTACAGCTCTCGTTTGAGTGTAAAGCGGTTGTTAGCAAATATAGAACCCAACCTGGGTTGGGTGTCGATCCCACAGGGAATAGCTTGGCCAACAAGTAAGCAAAATTACTAAACTTTTGGTGCAAGACTCGTAAGAAGGGGGGATTGTAATGTGTAACGAAAACAATAAAGTAAAAGCTGAAAATAGCAAAGTAAAGAGAGAAAGATTGTTACGTAAGTTGTAAACAATGAGAATTGAAGCGTTGGGGTTATGTCCACCTTCTGAGGTATACGTCTCTATTGGCTATGAGTGTGTAGAGTCTTGACATGCAATTGCTTACAGAGAATTGTAGTCGATGGTAAATCCAAGCGTCTCTCGACCTGAACAAGGACTATTTCACTTTAACTCTCTCGAGCTTAAAGCGTGTCTAACGGTACGAATTCTCCAAGAGGTTAGTCCAGTTACGGCACTAGCTTTTTAATAGGAAAGGGTGTCCTACTACCTTGACATTATCTCTTTTCCAGACAAATAACCTTTCTCTCGAACAAGTTAAATGTTAGACTGGCGTTATTCTATGCGTCTGCAGCCACAAGAATTTGCATTAAGATGAAGAGAATAATGGTATAAGCAATATACGTGTCTCGAACTCACAAACTCACAACAATAGATAGTATCTCATTCGGCTTCCATAACCCCAACTAAGAGGTTTAGTTACCCATGAATGCGAGGGATATCATGATTTGCATGGTTGATGGTGTGAGAAGTAGGTGATAGGCGTGTGGTTTTGGTGATTCCCTAGCAAGTAACGATTCTCTTGTTGTGGAATAGATGAATAGAAGAATAGATTAGAAGTGTTTGTGGTGGAAGATGAGAAGAATGGAGGAATGTATCTCTCCACTAAGGGAGGAGTTGCCTCTCCACTAAGGGAGGACTTGATTAAAATCTCTAGCATGATAGGGTATTTATAATACTCCTATCCTACTCCTACTATGCTAATGAAATAAATAACCATATCCTACTAAACTAAGGAAATACTTAACCCATTTGTACTAGGTTAATATAACATTCTCCTAATCCAAATAAACTAATGAAATACATAACCTAATTGTACTAGGTTAATGTATCATTGTCAAAATCCAGCTTTGTGTCTGTAAGTCCCCAAAGTCTTCAGAAATGCTGTTTTAGCCCGGGACAGATTTTCCATGCAGCAGTTTTGGTCCTTAGGCGTGTAGACTTTCTTCCCTTCCTTTGTGAGCTTTCTTTTGCATCAAGTAAGCCATAAAATGCTGTATTTTGCATCATTTATACCTGAAACTTTACTAATCATGTTCGTTAGCTCATTTACAGGAAAAAGGACTAAAAGTGCATGAAATAAATAATTTGTTCTCAAAACTAGGCTAAAATATGGGCAAAATATATTGATATAGGCGTGTAAATCCGCCTATCATCAACTATACATGTACTACCTGGACTTGTTCTTAAAAACTCCTCTCTATAATATAAAATTCTCTCAAATTCCAAATTATAGTCACCCATCAGTTCTGTAATCACCTTATTTTTTGCTCTCCTACACATTGTTCTTCCATCATGTAAATCCAACTCCTTCTTAATAAGCAGTTGAAACTCAAAAATTCTAATATTTGTTTTTTTCTTTATCCTTTCATTAAAGTGGATAGCTACGAACTTGGTATTACAAAGTATGTTTCTATTGATAGGATCACACTTATAAACTGGATTGTAGGTTTCCATAACAAAGTTAATAGACCTATAATCAATGCTAGCATAAAGAAGCCATGGACAACCAGTTGTACACCTAACCCTTACCCTTGTAGGTTTATTAACACATTTCTCAATTGCAACATATTCAGCAACAACATATTTAGTAACAGAAGCTCTAAATTCATTAACACTTTTAAAAACAAGTCCTAACTCCCACACAACTTTCTGATAGTCTGAATTATATACAATTCTCTTAACTTTTTTCCTCCTTCTAGCTTTATCTCTATGTTCAACCTGTTCAAGTCCATCTTCTTCATCTATTACATCATCTGAATTAGTTTCAAAGCTGGCAGCTTTATCAGATGGGTAAAAAGGTTCATCACCTGCTAACTTACCCTCCAAACAATTTCTATCACCACCTGCAGATTTATCATAGCCAATTTCTAATCTCTTTCTTCCAGTTCCTAACTTAATATGTTTAGGAATTACTGGTCTCTCTCCCCTCTTTCTTCTTTTTTCCTCTTTTATTCCCTAAAACCTCCTAACTCTTCATCCACATATTCATCCATATCACTCCCAATCTCTATACCTCCATCAATAGATTCTACATCTAAATCTACGATAGATTTAAAAGGTGCAGCAGTATAATTAGTAGGAGCAACAATAGAACTACTAGGAGCAGCAGTATAACTACTAGGAGTAGTAGCTATAGAAGAAGAGATATGAGTAGTAGGTTGGTCAATAGGAGTCGAATAAGTATGAGCAATAGGTTGGTCAAAAGGAGGGGCATCTTCACTATTTTTAGATGCCCTGTCAACACTTTCAATGTTATTTTCAGTGTCTTTATTAAAATACACACTACTTGTCCCCTCCACATGCCAGTCTCCATAACTTACGAATTCCAAAAGTGGGGCCACCTCAGGTTCACCAACCATGTGACATACAAAAGCTTCCAAAACTTGCCCATTACTCAATTTCTTTGAAATGTCAAGTGTGTCCTTGTCTGACCTAATTTCTTTTAATTTAGAACATTTGGGAAGTCTAACATATAGTAAGCATTGTTTGGGAATATACCCTAAATACCTTACATAATCTCTAAATTCAAATAAAGACAACCTATCTACATCAACATCTAAAAAATTAGTAACTTGTCCATCCTTATATCTTTTTCCTTTTTTCCCATTCACCTTACCCATATTAAGTTCTCCACCATGGTAAAATCTCAAAGTGATCAGTTTAAAACTCATTTTATAAACCTAAAATTATTGACCACAACAACACAATAAAGATACAAGTCTCATAATACACAAAAACCAAAAAGATACAAGTTTCACAATACACAAAAATAAAAAAATTATAGTATTTATGCAACAATTATAAACATCACAGGTTATTTATCACATATTGAACCTCACAGCACATATTGTTACAGATTGAAGCACATAAACAAACTATAACAGATCAGTTTTCAAGATAAATTAAAGACAACAAAAACCCCTAATTCAAAAACCCTAATTAAAAACCCTAGTTAAAACCTTAGTAAAATCAAACTATTATATATGTCAAGGTTTATATTATCACATATTGAACATCTAAATGAAAATAAAACGTTAATTTGGACAAATTAAAGATGGAAAAACCCTAACTCAAAAAACCGTAGATCTAATTTAGGAATGAAAATAAATCCTAGATGTTTTAAAAGTGAAGTAATCATTACCCTTACCATTTTTCAATTCTTTTTTTCTGCCTTTGCACCTCTTTACCTTCCCAACACTCCTTCGATTGCCACCCTTTCACTTCCATCAGTCACCTATTCCCTCGCACCCCTTTAACTTTCCCTTACCTATTTTTTCCAACAGTCATATACTTTTTCCTATTTCTCCTCAGGAACTCTTAACTATCTTCTCCTCTTCCTATCTACCTCTTCTAAAATTCACCTTTCCATCTCTCCTATGACCAGAACCCATTTAATGTCGACTATGTCAAAATCTTTTCCCATATCTCTCCCTGACTACCCTGTTCTTCACTCTGAGTCATCTGATGAATACTCAATGAACTCTTATCAATATACGCCATACTAATTTTTATTTAACCTACTCCACCAAGAAACCTTATCCCAACCCTCTCTACTCTCTCCCTCCAGAATATTTGCATAAGTTCTGGACATGCTCTCACAAAGAAAAATTCTCTGCCATTAAGAGTCGCTCCATCGTACCCGGTTGACTTATTAATCTCTATCAATTAAAAGGATCCTTCTGTAATGTCAAACACTTCTTTAAGTTTCAAGATTTTTCCTTTGTCTTTCATCTCTGTGGACTTTTGGTCTATGAGGATCCAGTTTGTATGTTTTAAACAAATCATTGCTTGTCCCCTAAAAATGATGAACTTGAGACTCTTGTTCTTGGCACGAGAATTATTATGAATGATTTTTTGTTCAAGAATGCCTTTGGTACTAAGTTTTCTAGTAAAATCTATTTTATGAATGGTAATTGGCCTAATGATTTTTAGGCCAACTTTGAAGAAGCTAAGAAATTTCTTTTAGACATTGACTCTACTTTGACCAATTTTGGTCCTCTATCCCTATATTTTATGTTTCAAATTATGTCTCACATAATTTCTACTACACTGATCCCTTGAAAAGGATCTCTCAGCAATATCATTGGTCATGATGTTTTTGTACTATACTATTTGGTTATGAAAATCAAAATCAATTTGGCAACACGGATCGATGAGTACATGCTTGAAAGTGTAGCTGATGCTCATGTCTTTGCCAGTCTATCGTATGGCCTACTCATTACTTTGATTCTTCAATATTACTCTATTGATTTATATGCTTACACAATAGTGTAGGTTATTGCCACTTATGATTCCAATACATTTGCAAGTATGGGGTATGTCTTGGTTAAAGAGGAATGGTGCAATACGAATTTTGCTCAAGCAAGGTTGGAACTTCCCAAGGTTAGAAAATCTATATCTAACCTTGTGATTTCTATTTTGAAGGAACTAGTGAAGTTTAAGGATTGATTCAAGGCCATCGAGAAAAGTGTTGCGCTACTGAAGGAGTCGACTTCAAAACTTCTAGACCTCAAGAAAAGCACCAGCACAGACATAGGTATGGTTAGGTTGGATCTTGATAGATTCAAGATGGAGGGTATAAAATTGTTTACTCAGATGTTCACCCGAATGGATTCCCTCAAGATCCAAGTCCACTCCTCTAATGATGATCTATCTATTTTAATCCAAATTTCTATTACTCATTCTTCAAAAACATTAAAAAATCATATGACACTTTCTATCATAACATGCATAATACTCGAACCTACTTTCTTAAGAAGCGGTGAACAATGATGATTTTTTTTCAAAAGGGGGTCCTGTACCTAATGTTGATGGGTTGTAAGACGATTTGTTACGCAATATCTTCTACACTATTTTTCTTTGTCTATTTAATAGATTATATTTCTACTTTTTGTCTACTATTTTATTTTTCATTTTTCACTATGCCAAAAGAGGGAGAAAGAAAGGAACATCAGAAAATTAGAAAGTGCCTACCAGTCAGGGGGAGCAAGTCAAATAATGTCAAATGGAAGTCAACTAATACTAAAGAAATGTGTATAAGTCAGGGGGAGAAAGATGACAGACATAGAAGTCAACTGATATTTGCACTCATTTGTCATTATAAAAAATGGGGATATTATTTGCCTCCTAAGCTTACATTTTAATAATGACAAACTAATAAGTTGATCTTTGCAGGATATTGGAAGACTACTAATGATTAAAGGATAAAAGAACCCAGTAAGGAAGCCGACTCTAAGAATGGAAGGACATAAAATCATGATCCGTGACATCCAAGAAAATTAATTAAAATGAGAACAAATGGAATAAGAATCCAGTCCCAAAATCACATCAGATCAGATCAATCACTATGAAGTAAAAAAACAAAAGATCACAAACAAACTTGTAAAATAATTAATTACTATAAGACCAAAAGGAAGAAAACATCAGAGACATATCTGATATGGACATGAGTAAAAGATGTTTATATATATATCTGATAGGGACATATAATACGGCTATATTCCTCAATTAAGGAATCAATTTAAATCCTTGATTGATAATAAATCTCTTGGGTTTTCTAATGAAGAGTAGCAGCTGAAGATTATAAAAAGGAAGACTAAATATAGACAAGGGTTATGCAACTTCAAAGAAGAATCTCAAAATATCTTAATCTTAGTCTCACAAAGCTTTGTAACTCTTAGTTTATAAATGTTGTATAAAGATCAGGATCAAGTTAACTTTGTAACAGAAACTGAAGTTGTGTCACAAGATCTGAAGAACAAAATTAGTCTTCAAAACTTATTTTTCATCATTGTACTTGAGCCCGATATTGAACGATCTAAGGAAACATTAAAACCCAATGGGACTAGAAGTAGGAACCACATTGGTGTTCCAAACTAGGATAAATCTCTGTGTATTTACTTTAAATTCAATTATTAATTTGCTTGATTATTTTAAACCTAATCCATTTTATAAAGTGTACCAATCTGCAAGAGAGTCAATTATGAGGAGCCAATAGGCAACTCAAAGAAAATTTTCAATTCACCTACTCTTGGATTTCATAGGTACCCTCCACACCCGTCTTATCAGTATTAAGGTTAATTTAGTAGGCCTGTTTATGCCACACTTTAGATTAATGATAGTGGGTAGCCAGCTACAATGACTCTTCTAACCAGAGCAGTGTCAAGTCTTCCAGAGGTTTATATTTTAGGTTTTTTAGTTGTGGTGGCTATTTTGGGTCAGGAGGATATTATGGATACAATGCCACCCCTAGGGATTGTAATGATCCTATGGCCTTTGGTCTTATCTGTAGAGAGTGTCCCTAGTGAGGGGTAGTTGTACCTATAATGTAGAGTGTTTCACCAATTAAGGTAGTGTCTTCCCTAACTGTAGGTGGTATACAAGTTCTTTGGGGTGGTCCCTAGGGTTCTTATGAATGTTCTCAGGCAGGTAGGATAGGTGATTTTTCAGGATCCCAACCTAGTTGGGGAGAGGTCATTTATGTATTTTTCCTAGTAGACTAGAGGCAGAGTCTTTAGATGCTATTATTATAGGTACTATCTCAGTATGCTATCAACTAGATTTTGATTTATTTGGTCTAGGATCCACTTATTTTTATATGTCAGCATTGTATGCACTATGGTTAGAGTTATCTTAGGCTTCTTGATCTATGCCATTATGTGTATCTATTCTCATAGGAGATTCTTTAGTAGTGGATCGGGTTTATAGATCATGTCTTATGATCGTTCAAGAGTTTGATACTTAGGCTAATCTGATTATTCTATATATGGTGGACTTTAATGTGATTCTAGGCATGGAATGGTTTTCCCACTATCTTGCAATATTAGACCATTTCACCAAGATTGTTACCTTAGTTATGATCGATATACCCTCAATTGTATGGTTGGAATCTATTTGTTATGCACCGATAAGGATTATTTCTTATGTTTGGATAAGATTCTTATATTGAGGGGTTAAGATTCTTATCTCTCTTATATTAGTAATGTTAGTGTAGAGAGTCCTTTCCTTTACTTTGTTCCCATAGTTTGTGAATTTTAGATATTTTCCTACCAATCTACCTAGTCTTGCTCCTGAGTGTGATGCTAAGTTTGTTATTGAACCTGAGTCGGGCACCCAACCTATTTCTATGGAACATTACCTTATGGCTACTTTCGACCTTAAGGATCTAAATTATCAACTTCAGGATCTTTTCGGTAAGTTTTTTATTGGTCTAAGGGTGTTACCTTGAGGTGCTTTGATTTTGTTCCTGAAGAAAAAAATGGTTCCTTGTGTATGTGTATTGATTACAGATAGCTAAATAAGGTGATTGTAAAGAAGAAATATCATATTGTAATGACCCTTCAGGTTATTTTGCATATTTTTTCATATTTTTACCATTATAGCTTTCTTATAGCTTTCTCAAGTTATTTATCACTTGCTAGAACTGACAGTTTAATTATCAAGCAATTCATCTATTTTTTTGACCTAATTTTTAATTTTGAAGTCTTCGAAGGCTGCAAATATCCATCGAGCAAAAACATCAGTCAAACGACGTTGATTGAAAATTCTAATTGTTCCAGTAGCTCTAGAATATTAATTTTGGGCTAGGTGGACTCTTGGTTTGGGACTCATGTCACCTGGGCTCATTTTGACCTATTGGTTAGAAGTTGAGAAATTGGAAGTTGGTTGTGGGACCCATATTTTTTCGAAATAACCTTTGATGGAAATTTTGACAGTGCCATTAAGTCTAGAATGTCAACTTTAGTACAGTTACATAGTTTATTTGCACAAATAGGATTCTAAATGAAATTCGAGCACTTGGCATTCGTAGTCTCAATTGTATCTAGTGCATCGCTATAATGATTCTAGGGGTCATGATTGCAATACCCTTGAAAGTCACTAGGTACTGTGATTGGTGCAAATATTGCGATCGTGACTAACCAAGACAACCTCAAGATATGGTGATTGCGAGGTGGTGGGCATCGATAACAATACCCGAGCACCTCGAGAGGGTATAAATGTCATTATTTAAGGTCGATTTTCATTCTTCGTCCATTCTAAGAAATCTAAAAACCTAAAAAGTGAGATAGCTTAAAATTGGAGTTTGTAGGTGATTAGAGAGCTTAGATAACACTTGTTTACGTGATTATCTTTCAAATTTTGTAAGAGTTTACCCTTTTAATGATATATTTTATCATTTCTTTTTCAAAAATCCCCAAACTATGAAGCTTTATTTGAGGCCCAAATTTGCTCGGATGTCACCCATTCTTGAGTGTAGTGATTCCCCTAGCAGGAGGGAATGTTGGGTTGCTTTTAGATAAGTGATTTTCATAAGTAGCACCCACATGTGATTTTGGTATGATTTTTGGACCTAAAGCAATATGGTGAAATATGTGTATTATTATTCTTGTATGAAGAGTAAAATACAATTTTGATAGCTTGGCATCTTACGAAAGCTTCTTAGAAGGGTAAAATAGTAATTTAGCAAATCTTTTGAGCTTTCTACAACTTCTAAGTAGGCTAGGTTTTAACCCTTTTAGATTAAGCTAATTCATAATATGTTTATTATATTGTATTGGATTTGGGATGAGTTTTAGGTGTTGGTGTCTTAAATTGCAATACTTGAGGTTAGTTGGAACGTTTAGCCTATTATGGATATCATTTTGGGCATAATTTTCCTAGTTAATAATGCCTTAGGTGAAGGTGACCTTGTAGGCTTATGCTTAGGTCGAAAATACTTTAGTTACTCCTCTAATGAAGAGTTTGCCTTAGTTTCTTTAGTTTAGGGTGGAATTGACCTTAGTTTCCATTCCTTAGGTGGAGTTGACTAAGTTTCTCCATATTGGGAGAGATTTCTTTCCTAGGGCTAGATATGCCTTATTTATCATCTAATAAGTGATTTTGATACCTTAGCCAATTTTGGGGTAGATGTTGCTTGGAAAAGGATTTTGAGGATTCAGACATGGGCTCTTGATCTACCTTAGGCCAACATTTGTGTTAGGTGTTTAAAACCTTTTATATGCTTGTGCATATCTAGGAAATATTTATTTCAGTGATATTGAGATGCCTTGGTACTTGATGTTCATGATGGGTTGACATTGGGAGTAATGCATATTAATTTCACCTGGAATGATTTATTGATTAAGTAAATAATGAGTTTATTGATTATTCTATTGAATAAGCCCCTATGTATGATATTAATTAAGCCATTGATTAGGATATTTATTGGGCCATCGGGTAGGCCTAAGATTATGCTTAATGATTATATTAGAAATTATGATATTGATTATATTTAAGACTATACCTATTAATTTTATTATTTATTTTTATATGAGCTATGCAAATACTGATTTAAGTCCGAATAATGATGATGATATTGATTATTTGTACCTGGTGTAAATCTGAAGGTTGATTATAATAATGATAACGATATTGATAGTATTAGTGATGATGTGGAGAATGATATCGATGATAATATTTATAATTATATTGTTGATCATACTTACCTATTCAAGTTCGAATATACATATTATACCATGATAATACACCTCTCATGGTATGATTATATTAGGGTGTGAGACTTGGCAATAGTGATTTTAGTTAAGTCGGAAAATGAAAAAATTGTTATAATGAGGCATGATATGAATGATTTATAGTGGTACTATTATTAATTAATAATTGGTGATCGATTAATAGATGGTAGTAGTGGGTTGTGCTATCTTGTTTGTACCTTTCAGGCTTATGGGGGCTTGCGATAGGTTATTTACTTTTCTACACTAATTGGTGTATGGGAGCCAATTTTGTAGTTATGATTACATGATGCTTTCTATTATGCTATGTTATTATTCTAATTATCTATTTATTAATGTATAGGGATGATGGAGTTATTTCAGGTTTATTTCCTTACCTTGACTTAATTAAGTTAGCTTGCATCTTATCATTCATATATCATGATTTAGCTCAGTCGGCCGATGATTCCTATTAAGTACCCATTGTTTTGGTACTATTACTATATTGTACCTTTTTGGTGCAAATTTTAGTATGAGTTTCCATCGTTGATCGACGTTAGTGCTGTGTTGATTTTCGGAGATAGGGTGAGCTCTTGGATTTAGGATTAGCCATTTCCTTCTATCTTACTTATGTCTAGTTTTTAGTTTCAAAATATATTCTATTGACTATTCTAGTTACTTAGATTGTATTTATAGTTGCTCTTGTACTGGCTCTACCAAGTCATGGGATGGTATTTATTAAGTGACTAGCTTTCAACTATTTCTATTACCATGCTTATTTATTGTGTTGGATTTCCTATTTGGCCCTTTTGGGTCATTTTTATATAGTTAACCCATCGTGCTTAGCTTCGGGTTAAGGTTTGGCTTACCAACTAGTGGGATAGAGAACGTCCTATCATGACTCCTAAATTGAGTCATGACAAATTGGTATCAGAGCCTAGGCTACAATGGTAGTGTTGGTACGAGAGCAAGTGTTTAGTATAGTCATGCGGATCGGAGTGATGATGTTTGTTTCTTATCTTAAGAAGGCTATGGAAAATTCTTAAGAATTCTTCACTTTTTTCACACATTTCATGTTAAGATTCTGAGTTGATTTATATAACATCCCTTTGACCACTCTTTCATAGATGGCTAGGAAATGTGTTATTGCTACCTGAGATGTGGGTCACAAGACTGAGACTAGGATCCAACTCTTGTTTGTAGACAACCCAAAGGTCATATAAAGCCTAGGGTTGTGTCACCAGTAAGGGGCCAGGATAGAGGGCCTTCACCAGACCCTATTCTTGCTTCTAAGCTAGAGATTTTTTTGCCCCAGCCAACGGTGTGCTAGGGCTTGGCCTAGGCTACACTTGTATTTTTTTTTATTACTTATAGATACTTTAGATTATATTTTTGGGTTGGTTGGTTTCATGCTATATGATGGTGCCCAACCTATATATCAGAGTATTTCTAAGGCAAGTACGTAGCCTATAGCTATAGCTTCCATAATTGAGGTCCCTCCTACATCGGCGGTTGCTTAGCCTATAGTTACTCAGCTAGTGGTTTCACTGCTTGCTATGTCTGCCGAGGAAATTAAGATATTGGGTAGATTCTTAATATTTGCTTTGCATAGGTTTTCTGGTGCTCTGGTCGAGGATGCATATGAGTTTCTGATTGCTTGTGAGGATTGGCTATGTAATTTAGTCCTAGTAAGACTCGTGGCGTGGATTATACTATATTTCAGTTGGACTTGGCAGCTCAACATTGGTGTAGAGGTTATCTTGATTCCAGTCTAACTTGATCTTCTTCTTTAAGATGGACTGAGTTCTCTGAGATATTCTTATAGAAGTACATGCCTCACAGCCTTAGGTATCGTGTGAGGGATCAGTTCTCTAGATTGGAGTAGGACTCCATGATAGTTGTGGTGTATGAGGCTTATTTTTATGAGTTGACTAGGCATACTACTTCTATTCTTGGTAC
Source organism: Capsicum baccatum var. pendulum (assembly GCA_030864225.1). Taxonomy (NCBI): domain Eukaryota; kingdom Viridiplantae; phylum Streptophyta; class Magnoliopsida; order Solanales; family Solanaceae; genus Capsicum; species Capsicum baccatum. The sequence goes on from CM061560.1 coordinate 137,732,462, forward strand.
TGAGTATGAGAGAATTTGTTGCTTGGTTAGAGGGTTGAGACTTCCCCTTCGTATGTCTAGTCAGAGTTTGGTTGCTATAGGTAGGTCTTTTGAAGAGGTTTTTGTTCCCACTTAGTTGATATAGGAGATATATCGTGAGGCCTATGGGGGCAAAACTAAAAGGACTAGGTATAAGGGTGGTTTTCTTGAGAGCCTTAGTAGTTACTAATTTAGAGGTAGTAGCTCTCATGGTAGATATCCTCTGTATCTTAGTATTAGCCTTAGAGTCAGCCTAGTTCCTAATTCAGAGGTAGCAACTCTCATAGTAGATATCCTTTGTATTTTAGTATTAGTCTTAGGTTAGCATAGTAGACCTGCTTAGGTAACACTTCAGATTACTGATGGAGGTCTGTCAAGTGCTAGTGATCGTCCTAATCTGGATGGTGATAAGACTTTAAGGGGTTCATCTTTTAGGTATTTCTAGATATGGTGGCTATTCCGAGTCAGCTGAATCTTTGGGTTCTGGTTTAGTTCTTATGACATGCTATAGTTTTAAAGCTTATGTTCACTATTCATAAGATTACCTTAGATATAGAGCAATAATTGCTTCAAATTAGAGTGTTTCCCCTAGTAGAGCAGTTCATCCCTTAGCTAGAGCTAGTTATCAGGGTCGTAGGGGTGGTCCCCAGCGTGCTCGAGGTGGTTCTTAATAGGTAGGATAGGAGATTTCTCAGAAGCCCAGCTATATGGTGGGCATAGTTAGTTGTATACAGTACCAGCTAAACCTAGGGCTAAGTCTTTAGATACTGTTATCATACGTATAATTTTTTGTGTATCATCAGTCGGCCCTTACTTTATTTGATCCAGGATCCACTTGTTCCTATATGTCTACTTATTATGCTCTTTATTTGGAGTTATATTGGGATTTATTATATGTTCCCTTGCGTGTATCTACTCCCATGGGTGATTTTTTAGTAGTGGATCAGGTGTTCAAATCTGTGTTGTGACTGTTAGAGATGTTGATACTCATGCTGACCTTATTGTTCAGGATATGCTAGATTTTGATATGATTCTAGGAGTGGACTGATTATCTTAATATCATGTAGTCATAGATTCTTTTGGCAAGACCATTACCTTAGCCATGCTCGGTATACCCCCAATCGTGTGGCAGGGAGCTGTTAGCCATGCGCCGATGGGGTTTATTTCTTATTTGTGTGTTAGGAGACTTATTTCTAGGGGTTGCGAGTCATATCTTGCTTACATTCCTAATATTAGTGTGGGGAGTCCATCATTTGACTCTATTCCGATAGTTTATGAGTTTTCTGATGTTTTCCCTATCGATCTACCTGGTATACCTCTTGCCCATGATATTTAGTTTATTATTGATCTTTATCCTAGCATTTAACCTACTTTTATAGAACCTTATCATATGGATCCTGTCAAGCTTAAGGAGCTGAATTCTCAAATTCAAGATCTTCTTGGTAAGGGTTTTATTAGATCAAGTGTGTCTTCTTAGGGAGATCCTATGTTTTTTGTAATCAAGAAATATGGCTCCATGTGCATCTGTATTGATTATAGGCAGCTTAATAAGGTGACGTTGAAGAATTGTCATGTTATGCCTCGTATTGTAATATGTTTGACCAGCTTCAGGATACAGTGTTGTTCTCTAAGATTTATTGGATATTTGGTTACCATCAGTCGAGAATTTGAGCTGAGGATATTCTGAAGATAACCTCTAGGACCCATTATGGTCATTATGAGTTCTTAGTGATGTCTTTTGGGTTGACTAATTCCCCACCCGCGTTCATGGATTTGATGAACTAAGTGTTCAAGCCTTATTTGGATTCTTTTGTTATTGTGTTCATTAACTACATCCTTTTGTATTCGAGGACTAGAGAGAACAAAATACTATATTTGAGGATTGTGTTTTATACTTTGAGAGATCCTTTTCTTTTTGCCAAGTTCTCCAAGTGTAAGTTTTTGCTTGAGTCTGTGACATTCCTTGGGAATATGGTTTCTAAGAATGAGATTATGGTAGACCCCTATTTTTGATTGGTCTAGACCTATATCTATGATTGAGGTTCATACCTTTATTGGTTTGGTTGGCTATTATAGATAATTCATCAAGGGTTTTGCGACTATTTTGACACCTATAGCTAGATTGACTTGGAAGGAGGTTACTTTTCGGTCATTTGAGGTGTGTGAGTCGAGCTTTGAAAAGGTCAAAGATTTCCTTACTTCAGTTCCTATTCTATCTCTTCTTATAGAGAGTGAGGGATTCACCATGTATTGTGATACTTCTCATGTTGGTCTAGGTTTAATTTTGATACAACATGGTCGTGTTATTGCTTATGCTTTGAGATAGCTTAAGGTTCACTAGCGCAACTACCCCACTCATGATTTAGAGCTGGCAGTGGTAGTTTTCTCTCTTAATATTTGGATGTATTATCTTCATGGTTAACGTTGTGAGATTTTCATCGATCACCACACTCTTCAGCAGCTTATGACCTAAAGAGAGCTTAATACTAGGCAGTGAGATGGATAGAATTGCTTAAGGATTATGATATCTCTATCTTGTATTATAGGCAAGGCTAATATGGTAGCTGATGCATTGAGCTAGAAGGCAGCTAGTATGTGTAGCTTGGCTTGTAGCTTAGTTTCTCAAAAGCCATTGGCATAGGACATTCGGTACTTAGCCAACTTGATGGTTCAACTTGATATTTTAGACCCTAGGAGGATTCTTGCTAGTGTTGAGACAAGGTCTTCACTTTTGGAGCATATTCGAGTCAATACTTTAAGGATAGTAAGCTTTACTTCCTTTCTGATCAGGTGTTGAGAGATGAGTCCAAGAGGAAAACTATAGATTCTAAGGGTGTTTTGAGGTTTGATAACCACATTTGCATTCCAAGGATCAATGAATTAATTCAACTGATTTTCCATAAGACTCATAACTCTAGATGTTCTATTCATTCTTGTATAACCAAGATGTATAAAGATTTTAGACAAGATTATTGGTGGAGTGGAATGAAGAGAGGTGTGGCAAACTTTGTAGCTTGTTGTCTTTGTTTTCAACAGGTGAAGGCCAAGAATCAGTGATAAGGGGGTTTGATTCAAAGATTGACTATTCTCGAGGGGAAATAGCAGAGGATTACTTTGTAATTAATTAGCAGTTTTCCTCATACTTCCTATTATTCTGATGGAATTTGGATTATTGTAGACCGGTTGACAAAGATGACATATTTCTTTCTAATTTAGATGTATTTCAGTGCCGAGAGGTTAGCCCAAATCACTATGCGTGAGGTAGTCTGTTTAAATGGTGTTTCCATATATATCATTTCAGGCTGAGGTTTCGTGTGCACTTCTACCTTTTGGAGAGCTTTTTAGGAAGAGTTGGTCACTCAGGTGGATCAGAGTATAACCTTTCATCCTCAGACCGATGGCCAGTCCGAGCGGACCATTTAAGTGCTTAAGGATAAGCTTCGATCCTGTATTATGGATTTTGGAGGCCAGTGGGAGGAGGACATTGACATGGAAGAGTTTTATTATAACAACAACAATCATTTGAGTATTGAATTGGTGCCTTTTGAGGCTTTGTATAGTAGGAGATATCATTCTTCAATGGGATGGTTTGAGACTTCTAAGATTCAACCCCGTGTATTGTTTACTTTAGGAGTCATTGGATAGATTTAGAGTGATTCAGGCCAGGTTGAGGGCAAATCAGAGTAAAAAAAAGGCCTATGCAGACTGTAGGCTTCAACCTTGACATTCAGAGTTGGTGATCAGGTATTTCTCTGTATGTCACCCATGAAGGTTCTGATGAGGTTTGGGAGGAAGAAAAGCTCAAACCTGGGTATATTAGACCTTTTGAGATTCTTTGCAAAGTTGGTGAGTTGGCTTATGAGTTAGCCTTACCTCCAGATTTTGCTATTATCTATCTAGTTTTCTATGTTTTTATGTTATGGAGAAATATTCCTGATCCATCTTATGTGCTGAGATGGGACTCAGTCCAGCTAGATGAGTGGTTGAACTTCGTGGAAGAGCCTACACTTATTTTGGATAGTGATGTTAGAAGGTTGTTCACTAGAGAGATTCCTATAGTTAAGATTCAGCTAAGGCACTGCCAAGTAGAGGAGGCTACTTAGGAGAACGAGAACGAGATGTAAACCTAGTATTACCACCTGTTTAAGACTTCAAGTACATCCTAACCTTTTAACTTTCGCAGACAAAAGTTCCTTTTGTAGTGGATATTATAATGACCCTTCAAGTTATTTTCCATATTTCTGCTTATTTTTGCTGTTAGATCTTTCCTATAGCTACCTCAGGTTATTTATGACTCTCTAGAACTGATAGTTAGATTACTGGTCCGTTCTTTTGGTTTTAAAAGTCAATTTCCTATTTTGAAGTCTTCACTAGTTTCAAATGCCACTGGTTGAAAACATCAGTCAAACGTCCATGAATGTAAATTTTGACTCTTCCAAAAACTTGGAAATGTTGATTTTAGGCTAAATGAACTCTTGGTTTTAGTCTTAGGGCACCTCAGCTTATTTTGACCTATTGGTCAGTAAGTTGAGAAATTAGAAGTTGGGTGTGGGACCCGTATTTTTTTGAAAAAACCTTGGATGGAAATTTTGCCTATGCCATTGAGTCCTGAACATTGAACTTAGTATGGTTAAATAGTTTGTTTGTGTATACGGATTTTGGATGAATCCCGAGGGGTTTGCAGAGACTTGGAAGATGCCATCACGAGTCTCAACCGCATGTTGTGCATTGCTATCACGATGCCAGGGGTCACAATCGTGATACCTTTGGATGTCACCTGGTACTGCAATTACGGTGCATATGTAGAGATTGCAACTAACTAGGACAACCTCAACACATGGCAATTGCAAGGTGTCGAGTCTCGATAGCAATACTCGAGCACCTGGAAAGGGTATAAATACCCCATTTTTTCCCGATTTTGCTCATTCTTCATCCATTCCAAGATATATAAAACCCTAAATATTAAGATAACTTAAAATTGGATATTGTGGGTGATTTGGTAGCTTGGCTAACACTAGTTTACGCGATTATCTTCAGAATTTTGGTAAGATTTCACCCTTTTCATGATAGAATTTTCTCACTTCTTGTTCAAAATTCCCAAGACTTGGAGGCTTGATTTTATCCCAAAATTAGCCAAATTTCATCCATTGTTAAGGATAATCATTCCTTGAGCATGAGGGAACATTGGGTTGGTTTCGAATACACAATTTTCTTAAGTGGGGACACACATGGGATTTTGGTATGATTTTCGGAACCAAAGCACAATGGTTCAATATGGATATTGTTATTCTCATATTAACGAGTAGAATGTGATTTTGATATCTTGACATCTTAAGGAAGTTTCTCTAAAGGGTAAATTGTGATTTAGAAAATCTTTTGAGCTTTCTACAGTATCTAGGTAGGCTAGGTTTTACCCCTTGTTAGATTAATCTAATTCATAGTATGTTTATGATATTGTGTTGGATTTGGGATGGGTTTTAGGTTTTGACATGAGAAATTGCAATACTTGGTGTTAGTTGGATCATTTAGGCTATTTTATTGTTATATGCATGATTTTCCTAGTTAATCATGCCTTAGGTGAAGTTGACCTTGTAGTCTTATGCTTAGGAGGAAATGCTTTAGTTAGTCCACTAAAAAGGAGTTTGCCTTAGTCACTTGAGTTTAGGGTGAAATAGACCTTAATTGCCATTCCTTAGGTGGAATTAACTAAGTTTCTCCATTTTGGGAGAGATTTCTATCCTAGGTCTAGATATTGCTTATTCAACATCTAATAGTGGATTTAGATACTTTAGACTAGTCCGGGGTAGATGTTGCTTGGTAAAGGATTTTGACGATTAAGATTTGGGCTCTTGACCCACCTCAGGCCAAAAATTTTGTTAGGTGTTAAAGACCTTTTATACGCCTGTGTATATATCGGAAATATTTATTTTGGTGATATTGAGATTACTTGGTACTTGATGGTCATGATGGGTTGACATTGAGAGTAATGAATATTAATTTCTCTATGAATAATTTATTGATTAAGCAAATGATGAGCTTATTGATTATGCTATTGAATAAGCCCTTGAGTTTGATATTTATTAAGCCATTGATTAGGATATTGAATGGTACATTGGATATGCCAAATATTATGCTAAGTGAATATATTAGCAACTATGCTATCAATTATGGTTAAGGCTATGCTGCTGATTATGTTATTGATTATGCTATGAGCTATGTATATACTGGTTCAAGTCCTGATATGATGATGATATTGATTATTTATACCAGGTGTAGGTCTGGAGGTTGATTATGATAATGATGATGATATTGATGGTATTGGTGATAACGTGGAGAATGATATCGATGATAATATTTTTAATGATATTGTTGATCATACTTATTGGTTTGATTTCGGATAGTCAAATTATACCATGATAATACCTCTCATGATATGATGATATCGAGGTGTTAGACTTGGCAATAATGATTTTACTTAAGTCAGAAAATGAGGAAATAGTTATAATGGGGCATGATATGAATGGTTTCTAGTGGTACCATGATTAGTTGATAACTGATTGGTTAATAATTGGTTATCGACTGACAGATGGCGCTGGTAGGTTGTGCTAACTGTTCTTACCTTTAAGGATTTTAGGGGACTTGCGGTAGGTTATTTATCTTTCCACACTAATTGCCGTATACGAGACAATTTTGTATTTATGATTGGATGTTTGATGCCTTATGTTATTCTATGTTATTATTTCGATTATCTATTTATTCATGTAAAAGGATCATGGAGTTATTTTAGGTTCATTTCCTTACCTTGACTTAAATAAGTTATCTTACATTTTATCATTATTATATCATGATTTAGCTTAGTCGGCCAATGATGCCTTCTGAGTTCCCGTTGTTTTGGCACTCGTACTACACTTTTGTATCTTTTTGGTGTGGATCTGAGTAGTAGTTGCCACTATTGATTGACATTCGTACTGTGTTGATTTCCATAGATAGGGTGAGCTCTTGGAGTCAGAGTCACCCATTTCCTTCTATCTTTCTTATGTATAGTCTTTAGTTTCAAGACTGATTGTATTGACTATTCTAGATACTTGGGTTGTATTTATAGTTGCTCTTGTACTGGCTCTACCAGGTTGTGGGATGGTATTTATGTAGTGACTACCTTTAAACTATTTCCATTGCCTTCCTTATTTATTATGTTGGATTGCCTATTTGTCTCTTTTCAAACATTTCCACCATGTTTACCCATTGTACTTAGCTCCGGTTATGGTTTGGCTTACCTACTAGCGGGATAAAGTAGGTGACATCATGACTCGTAAATTAGGTCATGACACATGTGCCTCGTACTAATTACTTGTTTGACCCGCTTTAGGGAGCAGTGGTGTTTTCTAAGATTAACTTGAGATGTAATTATCATCAGTTAAGGATTAAGGACGAAGACATCCCAAAGAAAACATTCAGGACTCGCTATGGACTGAGGTTGAGGACATCCCAAAGACAATATTTAGGAAGCACTTAGAATAAGGCTATTCCCCTTCTCACTTACAAGAGAAGCATCTTTATGGTTAGGGGAATTGCCAAGAGGCTCTATCAGGACATAGAATGAGTTGCGGAAGCAATTATTGAAATGGTTTTTTCCTCCATCTAGGATGTTGTAGCTCAAGGATGAGATTTATAACTTCAGGCAACTGCAGACAAAGTCTATGTATGAGGCATGGTTCAGTTCAAATAGAAGCTGAGCATGGTTCCCAATCATCGATTGTCAGGGATGAGCTTATTAGAGATATTCTATTGAGCCCTGACCATCAGCTTCAGAGCCATGACAGACACTATATTTGGAGGAGCTTTTATGAGACTTTGTTGGAAGGCAACTTTCGAGATGTTAGATCAGATCTCACTCACTAACTGAGGGTGGAAAACTCGGGAGGCTGAAAGCGGATCTAGCACTTATGCTATTAGTGCATCCTGCGACAGAAAGTAGCCGATGATATAGTAGCATAAGCGATTGCATTGCTAAGGACTGATCTCGGGCTAATTAAAAAGAAATTTTCAGCAATGACTTCAGAGAAGGTAAATACAGTAACAAAACAGAGGTCAGCTACCAAAGCATACAGTAAGAATTGGAAGAGAAAGAGATTATGTGGATCGTCAGTTGGCGGGTTTCTAAGTACAAGGGCAAGGGAACCAAGGCCAAAACTATTTTGACAAATATAGATATTGTAGCAGAGAGAGTGATGATGACTGGATGACTACAAAGAAAATGGAGATAGATACATTCCACCAGGTAGACAAGATGCAGAATCCAAAATGAAAGAGATATTGGCTAAGCTGGTGAAGGGTCAAGAAAATAAAGGGATCATCCTTAAAGAGGTTTAAGGCCGATATTGCAAGATTAAGCCAGAAGGTCGGGTCAGATACCACTGCTATGAAGTAGTTGGAACACCAGTTTAGGAAGATGTCAGCAACACTAAACCAAAAAAACCCATGTACACTTCCGAGAAATATGATGCAAAATCCTAAGAATAATGGTCACACACTTTCTACTACCAAGAGAAGTGGTATCACTACTATGGAACCCCCACAACCCAAATAGAAGATATTGATAATGAGACACCTGCTATTGAGTCTGAGAAGATAATAGGTGATAGTGGTAAAGTTGCTGAAGATAAAGGTAAGGATCCAATCACTGAGCCAGAAATCAGACAAAATCTGAGATCGCCCCCACCTTATCCTCAGAGATTTAGGAAAAAGAAAGAGGAAGGTAAGTTTAAGCAATTTATTAATATGCTGAAAGAATTGAGCTTGAACATACCTCTTCTAAAGGCATTAGAGCAGATGCCTGGATACTCTAGCTTCATAAAATAGTTGGTCACAAGGAAAAATAGAGTGACATTTAAGGATATTGATGGTATGCACCACTGCAGTGCAATGACGACTAGGTCTTTGGTGCAGAAAAGGAGTGATCCCGGTGCATTCACTATACCATACACTATTTCTTTATCCCAATTTGCCAAAACCTTGTGTGATTTAGGGGCCATCATTAATTTTATGCCACTAGCCTAATGTAAGTAGTTGGGTTTGAACCCTCCAGAACTAGACTTGGATGCGGCTATTGATGACCGATCGTACAATGAAGAAGCCCGTGGGAATCCTTTTTGATGTTATCATGAAGGTGGATAATATCATATTTCCAGTTGAATTTTTCATCCTTGACTGTGAGGTTGACACCGAGATGACCATTATATTGGGAAGATCATTAATGTCCATAGGTACAACTATGGTTTACATAGAGAAATGTTAGATGAAATTCAGAGTAAATGGTGAGGACGACATATTTAAAATTCAAAATCCAAAAGTCAATGCAGTAGCCAACTGACATGAGGGTAGTGTCAGTGATTGATTGTATTGATGACCCAAAAGGATATTCCTATGGGTATCTTGATGAATTTTTAGTAGTCAAGATACCCGCATCATGCCGTGACATTAAATCAAGCGTTGCATGAAAGGCAACCCATGAGATTTTTGGTAAAGTTTGAGTAACCAACATAGCCATGTCATGCTGCGATGTAAAATCAAGCGCTAAGTAGGAGGCAACCCACTATTTTAGTATTTATATTTTTTTTTGTTTTTTTTCTTTATATTGGTTTTTAGCTCGTGGACTTACCCAAAATATGGTAAGAATTTCTACATTCATCGATTTTAGGTAACAGGGCTATGTGATCAACCCATCATGGTCAAAAGTCCCACACGGTAAGTTTATTAATAAGTTGAAAATTTGAAATTTTGAGGACTAAAAATGGTAAGTTATGGATCTTGGCATGAAATCCTAATTTTGGGACCTAAAACTTAGATTGCAGGACCATAAGTATCTGGAAAATATCAAAACACCAAGTCCAGGTTGCAGAAAAGCGGGCCAAAATCTTTGGCCCGGCAACTGCGGCCTGCAGGTAGTACCTACGCCCATGGCCAAACTGCGGGTACGGCCCGCAGGTACAAGCCACAACTAGGCTACTTTTTGGGCCAACTTTTTAATTAAAAGTTTGGTCCTATCAACATTCAAACTTCCCACTTAAAACACAAACTAACCTCACACTTAAGTAAAGGCTAAATTGACACTTGATTGAGATACCAACTTGTTCCAATATACTAAAAACATATTCCAACTTTGGTTTGCATGATTTCTTCATTATTCTCTTCCGTTTCTTCATACAAAAGGTAACTTTCATGGATCTTAATGGTTATATATTGGTTTATCTATTATTTAAGAAATTTTATATATGTATTGCATTACAAAATATATAGGATCTATCATGATTGTATGTAGGAACTGTGAAGTATCCTAAAAAGATAATATAGGCAGTGTTTTGAACAAAAATCTAAAGTTAGGCCCCAACTAGAAGTTGAACTTGACCGAATGAAAGTAACACCAATTGTTAAGCATGTTTATTAGATTTGAAAGCTGTGATTTATGATAAGTGTGTGTACATTGGATTTGTTAGAATCTCAAATAGGTTATAGTGGTGGGAAAATTGAGGAAAAATTCAAGCTTTTTGAATTTTGAGTTTTCCTTCGACTCTAGCTATCATCACTTTTTGTTAGAAACTAACAACTGGTTTTTTAGGTACATATGGCATGTAATACGGTGAATTAGATGAAGGCCAATACTTTGAGGAGACAGGTAGAGTCTCCCAATCCTAGCAGTTTAGTAGAGGAGTGCCCGTGGCAGTAATGTATAGACGCTGCAGTTGTAGTGACACAATGAGTCACAAGAGGACAAACTTGCCAAGATGCTTATTCAGATGTAGACCAACTGAGGACGAAGTCCACATGGATGTCACCACCACATACTTCTCCACCTAATAATGATGATGATGAAAACACAGAACCTGAGTCTACTCCACAGGTTGCTACTTAGGACACTATATGAGGAGGGGTTCAAAGATTAATCTAATGAGGTTGAGCAGGAGCACTCATCCGCAGTGCCCAAGTCTAAATAAGGTACGACCACTCATGTACAATAGAAAGAGGTACCATATTCTGATGAGGGTACTGAGCTGTTTTCCCATTATACAATAGTACATTAGAGCCTTACACCTGCACATACCCATAGGCACCTCCTAAGGAGGAACCTTTGAGGTGGTGTGTGGAAAGGATGATAAATATATTTGAGCTGGTCAGTTGTGTTTTAGATCTGGGCAGGCCTATGAGGTATATTTATGACAAGCATCGGATTGACTTGTTGGGGCTAGATCTAGTACCACAGCTAAGGAAAACATTTGAAAGATATAATCTAGAGTGAATGACTAGGCCACTCAATTCCTATAGCCCAGCTATGGTATAGGAATTTTATGCATGCTATAGAGCTATTATAGTCCTTTTTATGTGCCATCATCTAGGCCTGATCTGATTTGATAGGCAATTATAACTTGAGCACACACTGGTTAGAGAGGTCAGAGTTGATGTTATAGAGTATACTATCTGTAGAGTTATATTTGACCCATATTATATAACTTCTGTATCTATAATTGAGTATGACCACATATTAAGGATCACACGTGATCAATATATCATTTAGGAGGTTGAGCATCAACGTGAGATAATAGAGGTGGCTTGATGGATAGCCAATTATATTTCACCACTGGGTGATACAACCGTATGAATTGAGAGGCAAGATATGATTAAGAAGGGCCTTTTGATATTGGAGGCCAAGTTTTTGTGGTTGTTGATTAGATGTCAATTATTAATCATTACTTCAAATAATATATTGACATGGGTGGGAGAAGCACTGGTTACCTATCTGATATCCAGATATGATGTTGACTTTGCTGCTATTCTTTTCCATAAGTTATATGATAGAGCATTTAGGTAGTTGACTAATCTACCCTTCCTTTGAATGATTCAAAAACCATTCTATGAGGCTGGTGTAGCTGAGATACTAGGTGTAGATGAGAGGGTAGCTGTGACATCGACTACATAGACAAGGAAAATGAAATGTCTGGCATGTCCAGGCACTTCTAGAAGATTAAGACAAGAAGAAGTAGTACCATGGGCCCAGTCTGAGGTCCCAATAATTTCCACAGAGCCTACTGAGATACATCAAGATGATGAAGGGGTTAGAATTGACATAGAGATAGGGGTGTAGCGAGAGGATCTAGATTACAGTACACGGGTCTAGAGGACATAGGCTACTTTTTCTTCCGCCCCAACTTTCACCTCAGAGATGATTGGTGCATCGAAAGAGCCTACTTGCCCATTCACTATAGCTTTTACGATAGGTATGATTAGTATATCTAGTGAGTTTTATAGAGCTTAGTGGATAGTCAAAGGGCCACCGATGCTAGAGTGAAAATTGTTGAGACTGAGATGACTACCCTCTATGAGCAGATAAAATTAGGGGTTAGGACTAGATTTGAGTAGGCACAAGCCTAATGGGAGGCCACACTGAGTACTGCACTGTTTGAGCTATATGCATACTTCAAGACATGGCTCGATGAGTTTGAAAGATGGGTTACCACCAGATACAAAATGACAACTGCACTAGATCTAGATAAGGGAGGAGTTTGATGTATTACGAGCAAAGGTACGATCTCTCATAGAGAGCCATGTTGTAGCCACCCCTTCTGTTATACCCTAGGTAGTCCAGGTATCACCTTCGCATGTATCGAGATAATTTGATTTCTCCCAGATGGTGATGAGGAGTTCCTAAAAGCCGGGTCCAAGAGAGGTCTCATAGACAACTTACAGGACCCTAATTTACCATATGACCAGGTCGTTAAAAAGGTCAGGCATAATTCTATGGATTTTCCATTCGTTGATAGGCATAGACGTGTATCTATAGTAGCAGGTGCATCATCCAATAGTGCATCACCCTTACCAGTGCCTCTACTAGTTGATATTCCCCCTCTGGAGATGCTCCTAATTAATATACCTAGCGTATCCCAGTTATTTTCTCACTTATCTCTATTTTACTTTATTTTAGGGTATTTAGGACAGTGCACAATTTTTCATTGGGGTGGTAATACTATGCCTCTACTGATTTTTTTTGCCATTCTTCTTTTCTTGTCGGCCATAATATGGTTGTAGAATCGGCATGTCTAGGATAATTTTGTGTCTTATTGTGTTTTTATTCATATTTCTTTTGTGTGTAACTAGGATATCTTAAGTATTTAGAGTACAATCATGTTTTGACTAATTTTTGATATTTCTCTAAAAAGTTGTGTTTTGGAATTATGTAAATGTATATATGTGTGAACATTGTGGATCTTTTTATGGCATTAGGATTAGGCACATGATAATCACTTTCTCATAATTGCATGATTCAGATTGGTAGTAGTGGGTAATATTGAATTTGTGCTATGTGTTTGTGAGATACTACCAAGTTCCCTTTGTCTGTTAAATTCCAAAATTTACAAGTCAGTCTTGCCTAGGTTGAAGGATAGTCGGTTAATAAATGATCATAAGCCATTTTTTATTTTAGTCCACTTTTAGCCTAAATGACCTTCTATGTGTGAATTATATCCTTATCTCTATTTTGAGCCTTGTAGCCTATTTTTCTTATTTCAGCATTCACCTTCCCATTTATAGTACAATGAACCAATTTTGGCTCTGGTCCTCCTTAGACATTGTGCACCTCAACTCAGAAAAAATACCAAAGTTGAGGGTGTCTATATGGTTATGTAGTATAAAATGGGTATGAAGAAGGGTAAACTAAGAGAAAAAGTTAGTAAGACTGGGTATGGTAGAAAAATAAAAGAAAAGAGAAAGAAAAAAGGAATACAAATAGTGAAAAAGAGAAAAAAAAAGAATAAAAAACCACACCCAACCTGAATGTGCGTAAAAGAATAAAAAAGGGAGAAATAAGGGAGAAAATAGAGTGAAAAATGGTTAATAAGTGTGACCCCAAAGTTAGTGTAGTGAAAAGTAGGCCTAGTTACTTAATAAATCCATATGTACCATACCATCCCCCAAGTCTACATTATAAGCCAAGAAAAGTTTTGTAGTGATCCTTACTTGACTATCTGAATGCTAAAGAAAAGAAAATAAAGGCAAACCTATTGTATTTAACATGCATTGATTGTAAATTCTTTTCTGAGTGTGAGTTTTTCTTGACCATCCTTGCATTGGCATGCATGATTTCATACGAGTGAGTGGGATTTGTGAGGGCACTTGAGTCATATTGCTGGCTATTTGCTTGTTTCGGGTAGTGTAACTTGTATTTACTAGTGGTTGTCTGTTGCTAATGTATTTGTCCTACCTTGATCCCATTATGTCATATTATTGTTCTTAATGTTCATACATATTTGGTTTTGAAAAATAAGATTGAAGGGGGATGTTGTGTTTTGAGCTTTACATGTTGACTGACTGCCTTTAATACCTTAGTTTCTCCTAGTTGAGTATCATTTTTATTTTTATCATATTTTATTGCTTGAGGACATGCAAACGTTCTAAGTTTAGGGTGTTGATGTTCTATAGAAATTTAGCACTTTCGACGCTTAAAACGGGGAAAAGATGCATGCTTTTGAGGCTATTTTGTTAGATATGATATGTATTGGGTATGTTATGCAGAAAACATATTTGAGGTTATTTTGTTAGATATAATATGTTTTGGGTATGTTATGCAGAAAATTTGGATGATAAGTTTATGAAAAAGGTAAAAAAGGTGAAGAAGGTGTTTTTGGCCATTTTTGGAGTAATTATGGATATTCGGGATATTTTTCAGCTTGTTCTTGATCAAAGCATGTTCGGGAATCGAAATGGAGAGATGAAAATATGAATCCCAGCACTTACCAAGTTAACATGCGGATGCAAGTAGGACCTACGGACCGCATATAGGAAAAGCATGTATCAGAAGTCCAAAATCCCAAGAGCTAAACTTGCAGAATTTTTGCTCCCGGTACCTGCGCCAAGTGTCAGGACCACAGGTACTACTTGCACCTGACACTCGACCGAAGGTATAGAGAGTAGGTGGCCACCAACCCAGTTTTCTCCTATTTTGTTTGATCTTTGGTTTTAGGGTTTTCTCTTGTACTGTAAATACTGTTTATGTACTTTTTAGTTGGAGTTGCACACTTTTGACATTCACAAACATATTTTGATTCCATAATCCAATTTTGATATTGGGATTTTTTGTATTGACTTTGGTTTATTAATCAGTTACGGTTGTGGGTTTTATTTCTTCTTATCATTGTGATTTCATATATGCTTTCAAATATTAATGTTATTGATTTCTTAATAATTATGAGCAACTAAAACCCATAGCAATGATTGTGAAACCCCAGCGAATTGATGAAGTAGGGGAATTGCTTTTGTTGTTCTGAATTGATACCTATGCATGTATTGCTTTATCTTTGTTATGGTAGTTTTCTTAATGGGTGAACATATTAGGATCCCACATAGATATTGCTGCTAACTCCAAAAGAGGAGCAGTGACTAGGAAAAGATAAAGACAACAGTAATTTGGAGTTTAACTGTTGATCCACACTTCCATTTTCCATCTTAGTAAGATAGTTAGGTTTCATATAATAACTAGAGACTAAAAAGGTTATAGTTAACTGGGTTCAAGTTAAGGGTTAGTAACGAGATATCCTGAGACTCAAAAAGTAAAGGGTAAAATCCTTCTGTCCATCCAAAAGACTGCAGAAGGTACATAACTTATCGATTCTGCATGCAAAGTTTCATGTTGGTTCAGTAAAGCACGATAAGCCTACGGAGTTGAGATGCTAGGGGGAACACAATCCTAGTGTTCAACTACACTGATTATAATAGAAGTTAGTACAATTACTTGCTTGAGATTACTATATCAAAATCCCCATTTACTTTTCTTGTTTTGCCCGTTGACTATAATTGCTGGAATCTGCAAAGCCATGTGTTCTCTTGAGATTCAACCCAACCTCTGTTGGGTTACTATATTTTGACAGAGATCGTATCATCATTGAATAGGAGGAGTTATTTGAATGTCCCCATGGACTCATTGACAAATCTCATGCTTTATCTTGTGAGTCTTAGAGTGTCGCATTACTAACCATTACCCTTGATCCCAAATTAAAAATTACCATTTAGGTCTCTAGTTAATTAGATGACAAGGTGGCCATTATTAGATGAAAGGGGGTCTCAAATTACTGTTACGATATCTTTTCCAATCTCCACATCTCTTTTGAAGAAAACAATGAATACATGCAGTTCTTAACATTGGTCACCACTAAGAAATCAATTCAATTAAAGACAGTAACAATACATGCGCGAATCTTTATATAGAACGACTTGGCACTTTCTCTATTTCATTAACCCACTAGGGTTTCCACAACCCTAGCTAAGAGGATTACCCGCTCATAGTTGAAAGATAATTCATGCTATTCACAGATGAAATTAAAGAATCAATCTCACAATAATGAAAGAAGAAAAAACAAAGTTTCAAATTGAATAACAAACCAAGAACAATAGGAGTATACGGTAGCCCAAAAGGGCCTCTTTCAGCCTCTCTCTCTATGCTCAATTAAACAAAGTCTAAAGGGTATTTATACATTACAAAAAACCCTAGAAATTAAATAATAAATAAAAAAGGAAAACTTAACTAAATGTACATAATTTGGACTAAAACATCATAGGAGTGTATGTAGGTTGCATGGAAACCCTAGGAAACAAATTCAAAATAATCTAAAAAAGTTGAAGTCAGTGACCACTTATTAAGGTCACATACGGACCGTATGTAGTACGTACAGACAGTATGTGGTCCTTAGTGCGTAATAGACTTCCTTTTTTCTACTCCTAAGACTTTGGACTTAAACCTCTATAACATATTTTGGTCACGTACAAACTGTATGTACCACATACAAACTATATGTGCCCTTAGTAAGTGACAGAGTTATTTTTTTCCTTCTTCTGTGCCTATGGAATTCAAGTTCTGGCACCTACTGAGGTCACCTACACCCGACAAGTGGCACATACATCCAGAATTACCCTGGTAAGTGGACAAAATCATTAATTTTGATCTTTTTCTTCCTTTTATCATCCAAAACCATGGCCAAAACCAATATCCAAAATAAAATCAAAGTTTCTAGAAATATCTATAACATAAAACAGAGCTTACTGAAAGGATGGAACCTCACCACTTCAGTCCAAATGTTGATCGCCAAGTTAATCACTATGTAGGAGTAGAACAGCCGGTTCCTGCATATCGTGGGTATACGTCCTCCAACAGACGAGTTAGCAGGTAAACACAACATAATTTCAAGATAAGGATAAAATAATGTCATTTATAAAGACAAGTAAAAAACATCAATATACACACAAGCTTACATATATATAACCATGCTGGGAAAGGGGACTGGGTTTAGCATGCCATTGAAACCTTTACCTGAGCTGTGTAGCTCTGCCGTCCTAAACTACCCACAGGCTATATATGTTCAGGTCCACCTGCTGAAAGGGCCCCAGTGTGTGTACCAGGGAAGAAAACCTGGGATAACTAGTACATCCCCCGCAATATAGTGTGACATCTTGCACATAGTCACCAAGACCAACCTCACATCGGCAAATATGAGTTTTCAATTTTGGTCCCCCTAGGACCTCCACCTTCCTTCGCTTTTCTACACATCCCGACATTATTTCCCAAATAAAACCATTACCATGAAACCAACCAATCCATTTACCATTTATTAACCAAGGCCATTTAGTGGTGGTATCGTCATACCGACCATACTTGCAAGTACAATCCATAGCCAACCATATATAGGTTTAAAGGGACTTCCAAGTGCCCTTCCATTTACCATATTAAACCACTTAGGGGATTCTATGTACCCCAAAAGCATAAACATTTAGCCATTTACCTTTGCAAGCCATTTAAACCATGCCTAATACCTTTACCATGTTTAAATGAGTAAGAGTTCCATTAAAATACTCAATGCAATAAAAAAATTATTATAGGCATTTTGTCAAACATATTGGGGGCATAATATAACCAAACCCTATTCCTATTACTATTAAACAATTCCCATGCAATCCAATTATCCAAAACCACCATTAATGCATATAAAGCATAATTAAAACCATGAAAAACCCACAACCAACCATTAAATATAAAAACCCTTCATTCATATTTGAAAACCAAACTCATACAATCCATGAAGATATGAAAATATTCATAAAACTATGGTTCTATCTAGCATTAACATTATGGGAATAGAACATGACTTAAACCAAGATGATGATGGAAAAAGATCACTAAGACAAACCCCAAATTAATCCTCTATTTAAAACCCTAGCTTCCCTTTCCCAAAAGCTTTTGAGAGAATTATAGTGTTTTAGAAGAGTTTCTAAGTGTTAATGAATGGAATAATATGGTAGATAGCCTCCCAAGTAGCTTAGAAGTAGTGGGACCTTATTATAATAACTCGGGAAATGTCTAGAATATTCCCACTTAAGTTGCACAAATTCCCATCCCAGGGGTACGACTTACCCTCATGAGTTATACCCTTAAATATGATTGGTAACCTCCACTCGTATCCTATCCTCAAACTTTGGATTCTATACAATCCAACATATGACTCATCCAACCAAGTCATATTTGAAGTATATGATCCGTACCCTTCATCCATACACTTGGCATATTTAAACCTAAGGAAGATTTAGATACTGTCCACCACACGAGTCCATGGTATGACTCATACCCTAGATTACAACTCAGGGTGAGAAAATCATACTCACATCTAACCTAAGTCAACTAGTCTAAGATTAAGTTAAGGAACCAAATGATTTGTACCCACCAATACGATTAGTACCCCTAAGTCGTATCTATCCAGTAACCAACATCTATCCCACCAACTAACACTGGTCAGCATGTGACTAGTACAAACCATTCATACTCCATCATATGGCTTGTACCCATGAGTCATATTAGGTCCAGAGACCAGAATTCTTGGAAATTTTCTAATAGAAAGAACCCAGGGTGTTACATAGCACATCATAATTTCCAAGACCATTGAGCTACCCATAATATAGTTCTTTTAACATTGTCCATTCACCATGAACTTCGACCTATCAAGATCTTCCAACTTAATCTATCTACTAGGGTAAGCTTGCACAACCAAGAATGGCCTCAACTATGTTGACTTGAGGTTACCCAAGAAGAGCTTGAGTTATGAGTTGCTTAGCAACACAACATCCCCAAATCTAAATTTTTACCCTAAGATTTTGTAATTATTCAATATTTTCTTTTTCTCCTTATAGACAGTGGAACTTACGTACGACTGAATGCTAAATTCATCAATCTCTTATAATTTCTCCATTCTTGTTTTAGAGGCATCTTTCAATCTCATATTCAACTTCTTCAATACCCAAAAGGCTTTATACTCAAGATTACCTAGTATATGTTAAGATTTTCAAACACCAATAATTAAGGATACATCCTAATGGGTGTCTTAAAAGCTTCCTAGCATGCTCAAAGAGCATCATCTAATTTATGAGCCCAATCGGTGCAATTCTTATTAGTTGTCTTTGCCAAGATCCCTTTATATTCCTTTTTGACATCTATACCTACTTACTAAAATGGGGGTGTAAATATGTACCAACTATATGCTTGAATGTACTTTTCTAAAAAAGCACCAAACATACTATTATAATAGTAAGTTCCTCAATCACTAATAATAGCTTGGAGATCCTAAACTATGTGAAAATGTATTTTTTTCAAAAAGTTTGTGACACTCCTGCTCTTAGTGTGGGAAACCAAACAACTTCAATTCATTTGGACACATAATCAATGGCCACCAGGATGTATTTATAAACATATGACCTCACAAAGGGGTCTAACCAATCAATACAACAAATATGAAATAACTCAATTACAAGATTTGGTTTCAATGAAATTTCATGCCTCATAGATACATCTCTTGTATTTAGCATGAAGTATATAATATAACCAAGTCATTGGTATCTCAATTAGAGTGGGCCAGTAGAAACCACTTTGAATAACATTGGCAACCAATATTATTTCATTATGATGTCCTCCAACCAGTGAGGAGTGACAAACTTTAAGAATGGGGTGAATCTCTAAGTTGGACATAAACCTACAAATCACACCATTCATGCATTCCCTAAATATAGAATGTTTATCCTAATAAGACATTTAATCATAATGAAAAACATTTTATAATGAAGTGATTTTATATCCTCTAAAGAAATACCACACACAAGGTAGTTGGTCAAATGAGCATACAAAGGTAACATGCCATAAAAAATAATCATGACCATCTCATTAGAGACAACCTCCCCAATATCAATCTTTCTAAGTTTTTCACCATTCGATTCAAGTCAGGATAGATGATTTGTGATATAATTTTCACATCCTTGTGAAAATTTTACTTCAAAATCAAACTCTTACAGACATAAAATCCACCTAATAAACCTTTATTTGTCCTTTTTATTACCATTAAATACCTAATATATGTATAGTCAGTATGAGCAATAACTTTTATGCCTAATAGGTAAGATCAAAATTTCTCAAAACCATATACTAATACCAAGACTCTTATTTAGTTATGGTGTAATTCTTTTGGGTGTCATTGAAGGTTTTTATTTCATAATAGATCAGGTAAAAAAGTTATTTCTTTTTCATCCAAGAACAATACCTATTGCTATGCCAGTTGCATCTCACAAAAGTTTGAATGGTCAAACTAATTGGGATGTATAATGATAGTTGCGATGACAACCTTGTCCTTAAAATAATTAAATGACCTTGAACACTCTTCCAAGAAGTCAAATTTCACATCCTTTACATGAATTTTATATATTAAGTGAGCATTTTTTGAGAAATCCTTTACGAATCTTTTATAGGAGACAACCTGTCCATGGAAAGTCCATACCCATTTGACAAATATAGAAGGGGTAATTTGGCTATAACTTCAACTTGTGATACTTTCATATAAATTCCTTCACTTGAAATATTGTGGCCATGCCCTCTACCCTCCTTTATAATAAAATGAAATTTTTTCCAATTGAGGACAAGATTAATTTCAACACAATGTTGTAACACTTTCTCATGATCTTTAAAGAACATTTCAAATATATCCACAATAATCAAGAAGTATTGTATCTTTAGCTATGTCTGAGAAAATTTATAAAATACACCTTTGAAATGTCTCAGGAGCATAGCATAATCAAAAACACATACTTTTGAAAGCAAATATACCATTAGGATAAGTGACTATTTTCTTCTCTTGATCATCAAGGAAAATATATATTTAATTATTACTAGAATAGCTATCAAGGAAAAATAATCATCCACTTCTCGATAATAAATCCAATATTTGGTCCATAAATGGCATGGGAAAGTGATCTTTCTCGATACATGAGTTTAGATTCCAATGATCTGCATAAACCTACCATCCTATAACGAGCCTCACTTAAACAAGCCCATTTTTATCATTTACCACCATCGTCGTTCCCTTTTCATTGTCACACACTACATCAAACTAACAAACATGCTAGCAAAATTTATAAAAATAACTCTCATATCTATACATTATATGATCTTGTTTTTGACAACTTAGTGTATTATCAGATTTAAATTTCATGCTATTTTAATATTCAACAAATACTTGAGCTCCAATTGGTTCTTGTAAATGCAAATATCATATAGAATTCTGATGATGTCAAAAATAGTCCATCCAGTTTCCTTGATTAATTTCTTCATTACGAACACAATGAACTTGACTTGCCAGTCTAACATTTCTGAAGCAATTTCCACAAAAAAAGTGTTTTCTTAACCTAAACCATATAAAACAGAAGAAAAAAAAGATCCTTTAACTCTAACTTCTATAATTCTTTAATTGAAGGCTTGGTTGATGGACTTTACCAATTCATCAAATTGAGTTTAAGTTTAATTGGAATTTGGAATAAGTACCCAACTAAAACATTGAGGCTACCACCTAATCCTAGTCATCAAAATCCTCATGATCTTAATTTAATAATACGACAACCAATGACTCTTATACAGTCTAAACCTCTGTGGTGTAATCCACTTCATTAATAGTATCAATCACCAAAGTAACTTGAAGGTCACTTAGTAGATTCATTGATATACAAAAGTTGAAAAACACCTCTTGTCTATTTACTATAAAATCCATCTCTTTTCTTTTAACATCTATTAATGCCTTTTTGGTAGCAAGGAAAGACCTACCACAAATGATGGGCACTTCATAGTCAATCTCATAATAAAGATCACAAAATTGGTGTTAAGATAAATTTACCAATATTCGCCAGGACATCATATAAAATTCCAATTGGTCTTTTGATTGACCGATCAATAATAAGCAAACTTATTATTATAGGCTTTGAAGATCCAAGCCCCAACTATTTTATTATGGTGAAAGGAGTCAAATTAATACTCACATGCAATTCCCATAATGCTTTTCCTAATTGATACATCGTAATGGTGCACAGGATTGTGAATGCTCTAGGATCCTCTTTTTTTATGACTAAGTTTTTAGACATTATCGTACTAAATGTTGCAATACTTTAATGGATTTAAAATCCATCCATTATTTCCTAGTCTAAATATCCATCATAAACTTTGCGTATCCCGACATATAGAGTATCACATCCATTGAAGGAATATTAATGAAGAGGTTTTTGAACATAAGAGAAACTTTTTGAATTGATGGTCTTATCCTTCTTCTTTAACCTTTTCAGAAATGGAAACTTGACTTTAGGAAATGTCATATAAAAAGATTGTCGTTTCTATTATATTGAATTCACATTATCAACCACCTTAGTCTATATCTTGTAATCACCTTCATATACTATTACCAGAGTATTTATTTTCTTTTTATTAGCATTTGAGCTAACATTTTTTGATTTTAGAGTCACTAACTGAAATACCTCAAAATTTGGCCATTGAAATTTTCTTCAGCTGTAAGCTCACTACCTTGGTAACGACTCACATTATGAGTCGTAGGGTGTCTTTACAGGTCTTAGGGACCAAGTTATAACAAAATTGGAGAGCAAGTGTCTATGTTATGCTCTGAGTACAAATGGCTCACTACAAGATGTAATGACTTATTATTAGTCATGAGTAAAAATCATAGGGTGCCTAGTGTTTAAACCAATTTTGGTTTTGTTTTGACTATGACTGGACATTATGAGTCATGAGTGCATTATCTGGGCATGTTACCTTTACCTTGCAAGTGTAGTTGGTATAACAATACCAATAATGTATGGGTTAACGTGAAATCTAGTTCAATGATTTGGAATGTGTATAAATGTTTTTAATTAGGCTTTAAAATAGGGTTGTGTAGATGAGCCGTCAAAGTGGAGGTACAAGTGACCAATATTAGAAACCGCACGAGTGGTGTGGGGTTCATTGTGGCTTGAGGGTTTGGGTCCCCTTTCTTAAGACTAGGTGGTTTGAGTTCATCTTATTGGTATTATTATGATTGGAGGGTTTGAGTCCCCTATATCACATTCATGATCGAGTGCTTAAGTCGCCTTAGTATATGATTGGAGGGTTCGAGTCCCCCATGTATATATATGTGATTATTCACTAATTTTTATAGCTAGACACACTGGGTCCCGACCAAGGGGTGAGATTTGGGGCCCATATAGACCGTGGGAACATGTTATGATGATTGAGCTACACGATCTAGGCTAAATTTTTGAAATATATGTTAAGCCTTGTTCCTTATCCCAACATGTTATATATATATATATCCATATATATGTTTATACTTTTGATTATGTGCATTGGTTTTGAAATGATTTTGAACTGTAAATTATGTTATTATGTTATCCTTATCCCCGAGTTACATGCTAGCATTCACCTCGTTAACTGTATTTAGATGTTGTATCCCCGTGTGATGTAGTATTTGACCATACTGGTACTCCTCCTGCTCAGTAATTGTGGATTAATCGAGAGTCAACTTGAATTGGTGAGATTTCATGTTCTGAAGGCTCCATTTTAAGATTATGTTTTCCTTTTTTTGTTATAGATTATATACTATTTTTGGCTATAGTAGGGGGCATGTCCGGACACTTTATTGATATTTGATTTGGTAGAGGCTTTGTTGAACTACTATGGACTTGGGATCGACTGGTTGTTGGTTGGTTTTAATTATAGACATATTATAATATTTTTTATTTTAAGTTCTCTTATCTTTTTATATGGTCAGAATTCATCTGACATAGGTGTAAGGTGGTCTATGGTTTGGCTATTGGGGGTGATCTCCAATCCTTGTTGGACTTGAGATACCTATCACGACGACGCCCTGGTTTCGGTCATGTCAGGTAATTTCAGAGCTTAGGTTCATTATCAATTCGGTGATCACAACCAAGTCACAAAGAAGGGTATCATATGAATGAAATTCATTTAAAGTGTTTTCAAGAGGTAATTGTCTCCTTAACCTACAAGTAGTGAAACATTGGTAAATAATGGAAACACTCAAGGGTGAACTCTTTTGGTTTCTTTTATTAATCGCCTTCTTTAGTGAACACGTAAATTGTTGGAAATTTTCCCCATGCACAACTTGGGTCTATCAAGCGGGTATTAAATCCACAAGAAAGACTTTCCATCATAGGGAAGGATACAAACATTCATAATCAAACCTCGCTTGTCATTTTGACCAAGAATCAAGTTGGGTATGAAGAAATTTCTACACCCTAATAGGTTACCAGGGTCAAATGGGAGAAGTAGCCAAGGACATGGGTCACACCTATCCTTTCTTTCCTTTATGGTTCCATCCTCAAGATTAGGCATACCCTCTATACTACTAGTAGTAATATTATGATCAAGAAGAGGGGAGACAAAGGTGTCATGCAAGTCAACTTCAACTATAGTGTCCTCATGCATGTACTCACTAATAGTTTTAAAATCATTTTCATGAGTATGATCAACATAGAAAGCACACAAGGAAGATGTAGATAGAATTTCTAAACAAACACCACCTTGTCTTTCAAAGGAGTATTCCTCAAGTAGACACAAACCACCATTAACATCAAAGGGATCACAACTAAAGTTATCACATGGGTCAAGAAATTCATCCCCAAATTTATCAAGCAAGGGTGGGGTTTCATAAAAAGGATCACAATCAAAATCATTTTCAAAAGAACAACAACTAATTAGGTTTCATAAACATTCAAATAAGTCAAAATCATCATCACCCAATTGATTATTCTATTCAAAAAGTAAGAGATCACTATCAAGAATGGGATGGTTAGCATAACCTTCACTTAATACTATATTCTTAATGGATTTCAAG
The DNA here is from genome assembly GCA_030864225.1 of Capsicum baccatum var. pendulum. Lineage (NCBI taxonomy): Eukaryota > Viridiplantae > Streptophyta > Magnoliopsida > Solanales > Solanaceae > Capsicum > Capsicum baccatum. The sequence continues at coordinate 137,757,715 of CM061560.1, forward strand.
GAATAGGATAACATGTGAATCTAAGGCATACCACCCTTCCTTTTAAACACATTCTCTTTCACTTCACTAGGTGCCATACAAGGACTGATCTCACTATTTTCACACAAGATATCTTGCTTTGAGAGAGGTTCACTATTCAAAGTTAAGGAGTTTAATCACATAAGCTTACTCTCAGAAAGACATATGTCATACTTTATAACATTCTCATCCATATGATATCTTTGAGCAAAATTATCATTAAGCCCTTCATCACACAATATTCTCAAAGAATCATCCTCACTCTCATGATCAACTATATCAAGGTCAACACTAGATCAAGACTCATTAAGCACACCATACACATAATAAAGTAGTGGACTACACTCATAAGTAAGTTGATCATTATTCACACCTTCACTAGTTGTCTGCAACTCACATGCCAACTTAGACTCACCTTGGTTTTTACAAGGTTCAACTAGTGTGTGAATACTTTTATCACTTGCTATTGGGACCTTATTCAAGTTAAAAGTGCTAGCACTAGGTGGACACAAATTATTCTTATGAGAAGAATTAATTTTGTCATCTATATGATCAACTCGTGCTTGCATACTCACAATAAGAATTTGATCTTCATGCAACCTAGAAACAATAAGAGTATCACAAAGGGAAGACTCATGTACTTCTTCTCTAGGAAAACCAACAACTACACCAACTTGGATAATACTAGCCATATCATAACATTCTAAGTTTATAGGAGTGTAGGAGATAGCATTGTTACCTTGTAGCTCACATGAGGTATGGCCTTCAACTTAGTCTTTATCATGGAAGCTCACTTGATCCTTTGGGAAGATCTCATCACAAGGAGTTTATCAAGACTTCTCCCTTGAATTATCTCTTCATCACTTGAGGAAGCATGGTAGTTTTGGGGAGTGGAGTGATTTGAGTTCCTTTGACCTTCTTTTTGATCCAACCTTCCACTCATAGTAGACGTAATCCCTCTGAGCGACTTCATCTCTATTTCTAGTTTACCAAAGCTCATTTTTAGTCTATTAAATCCATGGGTGACAGTTTCAAAAGAGGTAAATATAGCATTTTTTTCCATGGTACCTAAGAAAGGCACTTAACAAAAACAAGAAAAAAGTTAGTGTTAAAGAAAGAACCCCACACTCTCCTCTCCTTTGGATACGTCACACTTGGCTTCATAAGTATTGAAAGTTGGTTTGTAATCCATGAGAAGTTGAGGGATGAGTTCTACTCTTGTACGACATAGATTTCATTTGAAAGACTCAAATGACATGTAACAAGAGACTACAATGAATCAAAAATGAAAAAAGCACACAAAGAACACAAACACGAAGAAAACGGATTCAAAAATTAATTCACAACCTAGTAGGGGATTACTAGTTGTCAATTAGTACTAGTATCTAGAAATGAGACTAAAAAAAAAACAAAAGAAACCAAGAATCCAAAATTTGTGCCTCAGGTAATCTTTGAAGGTTGATGATATGGCAGCCTCTTATTGGACGTTGTAATATTGTTGAAATTTTGGGAAATTTTCTTGTCTCCAATTTGAATTGATCAATCTTCAATTTGCAAGAGTTGAAATCGACTTAGGGAGGGATAGACAACAAGAATTGGAGCCTTTTTTCAACTACAAAATATTTTGACTTTCTTTGCATTTTTTTAGTAAGACACCCTTTTGAAAGCCTTTTGACTTCTTTCCTCTTTTGTATGTCTTGGGATATGCCCTTTCTCCCTTAAGGTAATATGTCTTTTTGAAAGCCCTTTGTCGTCTTTATTTTTTTTGGATGTCTTGGGATTATGTATTTCAAGAAAAACAAAGGACTAAACTCTCTTTCTCCACTCTTTTGGATCAAACAATATCCTTTGAATATTCTTGTTCAACAATACATGAAGAACATAAACAACACCAACAACATTCAAAGATTGAACCCAAGCCCAAATGAACTCTGAATTTGATGATTTTTGTTTATTTTTGCACTCATTGAACTCCTAATCACAACCAACACACGTTCAAGCCACAAATCCCAAGAAATTTGGAGATCTACCTTTCAAGTTTATTCAACCTTTAAGCTCAACAATGGTGAATAACTCAAAATAACCCGGATTAAGCTTAATTTCTAGATCTAGAGTCTCATAGTGTTAGGGAACAAGGATCTAACACTAGAAACAACCAAAACACACAAAAATATCCTATATCTATGTCTCATGTTTTGGCAAAGGTACAAAAATGGGACAAACTTTTTTTTTTTTTGAGATTTTCACCTTTCAACAATTCTTTTTTGTGATTTTCAAGATAACAAGCCCAAGATTGATCTCGTAGGAATGAAATCAAGCTCAGCTCTGATGCCAAATGATACCGATCTAGATACTAAACATGAAAACTAGCTAAGAAAACGAAGAAAAAACCGAGTCCAAGATAACGTATGGAATCAACACAAACCTGAGAACAAGATAACAAACAAGCAATAATGTAAAGATAGGTAACTTGACATAAGAATCCATAAGAATCAAGAACCAAAACGTGTATCAAATGCTAAGCCTTTAAGAATCATGGAGATAAACACCAAGCACTTACGTAAACCCAAGAGGGAAATCAATTCACCTCAAGAACCCCTGTTTCTAAGCCAAAATTTAATACAAGTGAATCTATACTTGCCCTAGTTACACTCTTCTAAGAGAAAGGTCTTACAATGTTTATTTCAAAAATCAATAATCAACTAACTAATGAAATAAACCTAATAAGAATCTATTTATAGTCTATTACATTATGAAATAATCAAAAGGTCCTTAATGAGATCCAGTACTCCATAGGCGCCTCTCAATTCTCCAAAGCAATGACTATAACACCCTTAATGATGGGCGGCCTTAGAATGTAAGGCATAATGAATGGGCACTTCTTCAATTCTTTAAAGTCGTGGGTTCTTAAAGCTTTAAAATATGAACACTCCTAAGTCGTGGGTTCTCAAATCTTCAAAATATGAACACTCAAAAGTCGTGGGTTCTCCAAAATTCAAAATATGAAATCCCTTGGAGCTCTTGGGTAGGCATCAAGGAAAGCCCCCAAGAATCCATCCACACACGTAATTACTTTGTGGTGTGCTCAAAATGGGTCCTCTATGCATGCTCTTATGTCCTCGAGGTGACCAAAGATTGATTCTTTAAGTGTTAGCCTCCAATGATGTCATCAAAAGCAATTATGACCATATGGTATGTAACACCCTGGCTTCTAACACCATAGAGTTATTGTGCACTGTCTCACTTTTCTAATACCGTGCATGCTGAATCTGATAAGTTATGCAACACTAATAACCTCTCGATACCTATTGGTGAATTTCACTCATCTCCTCTCGGTCTCAGAGTGTCAGATTACTAACCCTTGCCTTGGACCCAAGTTTCAACTATCTCCTCTTAATCTCAAGTTGATTAAATAAAAGTTGATAGTCTTAAGTATATAGTGTTGATTAGCTTATTTCAACAATTAAATCTAAATCATTACTGTGATTTCCTTTACTTAATCTCTACCTCACTCTCGAGTTCATAGTTAATACAACCAAGACCCTAACGTTGGCCAATATTAAGATATCAATTACACCAAAGAAAACCACAATACATGCAAGAATCTTTATATATTTAATTCGCCAATGTTCCCACAACCCTAGCTAAGGAAATTAGCCGCTCATAGTTATGAGGTATTCATGGAATTTATAGACAAAATCATAGAATCAATCTCACAATAATGAAAGAAGAAAACTAAAAGTCTTAAATTGAATAACAAACCAAAAACAAGAACGCCAGAGTATATGGTGTGTAAACTAAGCCCCAAAGGGCATAAACTAGCCTTCAAGGTCCTATCTCTTCATACATCTCATTAAGAAATGTAAAAAGGGTATTTATAGATTAACTTGGAATCCTAGAAATCAAATCCCACATAAAAGTGGAAAACATGACTAAACATATAGAATAATGTCTAAAAACATCATAAATAGAGTCAAAACGATCTAGGAAAATTGTGTCGGAGGCCACCTACGGACCCACTTTTAGGCCGTAGGTGGAACCTACGCCCCATAGGTAGACCCAAGAATTTGGCTCTCTTTTCTTATTTTCTAACACCTATGAACCCATCTATGCCTAGTAGGTGATACCTATGGGGCGTAGGTTCTAGAGTAAGAGTTTATTTTTTGGCTTTTCATTCGGTTTTCTTCCAATTAGCCTCCAACACCTAGTTTCCTACAAATTTACTCCAAAAATACATCAAACCCAACAAAATAGCCTTAAGTACATGCATATTATCCATGTTTAAGCATCATAAGTTCCATGAAACCATGGCACATCAAGAACCACAAATTAGAATATTACATGTCCTTAGGCAACAAAGAATAATAAAACAATACAACAATGCTTAACAAAGAGAAACCTAAGATACCTATGGTAATCAATATCTAATTTAGCTCAAAAACACATTACACCCTAAAAGTTCAATACTTTAAAACCACTATATGTATGAAGCATAAAAATGTGACACAAAAGAATCAAGTTATGGCATTATATTAGCAATACACAACCATGCATATGTACAATTTACACTACCCAAGAAAGTAAGTAGATAGGAACACAATCCATATGCCCTTACAACAAAATAGTCCCACCCATTCATATGAAGTCATGTATGTTAGTGAAGTGACATATTAAGAAACACTTAAGACAATGCATTATCCCTAATGCATTTGGCCGCTTCAAAGAAAGAGAGGTACAAAAATAACCGTGGCACCATAGGTGCATAAATCTGATGTTAGTGAACATGAATGGTTGTACAAATACCAAAACTTTCTTTGGTTTCCTCCTAAGAAACGTTTATTTTTATGTCGCGGCATGATGTTGCTATATTGGTTACTTAGTCTTCACCAATAAGCCTATGAGTACCTTGATTAGTCAAACTTCATCAAGGTAGCCCAATAGTTGGCCTCTGATTTTCTCTTTCTACTTTGAACTTATAAATTTCACCCCTAGTTGTTTTTCTAACTTCCCATTATGATCGAGGAGTCGTGGTATAAAAATAAAAGACCTAAGTAATAGATGAGGCTAGTTGTACTTCTTGGCCCTTATGTGAGGAATATAATTCTTTGATTCTAGCTCAACAAATTAAAGGATATAGACCTATGTTTCCTCCTTCTTGTACTCTTCTTTAGGCTTAAATGGATTGATTAATATCTTACTATCAAAACATAATATGAAAAAATACTTAGAATGAGGTCTAATATACTCCAACTCATGAATTGCAGTCATATTTACATCCCTATATAACTCTAGTGTGCTCTCCTTAATTATAACATTATCCATAAGAGAATGAGCAATTGCTGACTTCTCTAATTTCACCTTCTAAACTTGGATATTTATAATTTTTTCAGTCTCACAACACCCATAAGTAAAATGTTAGGCATTACATGCAACAACTTTTGTATTCAAATCTACTTATAAGTGGTGAATATCTAAGAAAAACCTATCAAGCTTTTGAATAAGCTCATGATTTTTATTTGTAAGGTGAGTTAATATTTCTATCAATCTCTCCTTGCATTCCAATACCATATCTACCAGTCTCCCATAATAATGTACCATATCAAAAGGATAAGGATAAAAAATAAAGATATTTTCCTCACTCCATACTAAAATTTAAGAGGAGGGGGTGATTTAAAATTTTCTTCTATGAGTCAACTACTGACTCCTTATAGTTGACTCACTTGCAAATTAGAACCCTTCATAAACAGATATTTAGAACAGTCAAGTAAGTAAATAAAAAATATAAAGTAATAACACAAAGATTTACCCTAGTTTGGCACACCAATGTATTGCCTACGTCTAGTCCCTTGGGTTTTAAAGTTTCCTTAGATCATTGGAAGTTTTGTTTTAGTACAATGATAGGAAACAAGTTCTGAACACTTATTTTGCTCTTTAGAACTTGTCATACAACTTCAGTTAATGTTACAAAATTGAATTGATCCTACTCTTTGTATAACAATTGTAAACTAAAGTTACAGAGCTTTGTTAGACTAAGATGAGACACTTTGAATTTTCTCATTGAAGTTACATAACCCATGTCTGTATTTAGTTTGTATCACTTATAGTCTTCAGCTACTACTCATTACAAGGAAACCCAACATATTTCTTCTCAATCAAGGATTTAAATTGATTCTTTCATTGAGAAATGTATCCATTTGATATGTCCATATATGGATTTGGATCACGTCTATATCATTTATGTTCACAATCTATCTTTTCTTTTAGTCTTGTAGAGATTGATGTCCATGTGATGTTTGTGGCCTTCCTTCCTTTTGTTTAGATTGTGATTGATTTTTTATTTTATCTAGTCTACCAAGATTCTGGGATGGTGATTCTCCTTTCATTTCCAAGATATTTGATTAATTTTCTTTCCATGCTTGTTTGAGTGCCATGATATTCTTATGATTGGATGTCCTTCTATTCATCGCTATATTTGTTTAAGTGTCGTGATCTTCTTATAATTGGATGTCCTTCTATTCATAGAGTCGATTTCCTTCATTAGTAGTTTCCAATATATCCTGGAAGGATCCACTTGTTAGTTTGTCATTATTAAAATATAAACTTTAGAGGCTAACAAAATCCCACTTTTTGATACTGACAAACATGAGTAAACAATAGTTGACTTCCTTATCAGTCAACTCCTTCCCCTTACTTGTAAGCATCAGTTGACCTTTTTGTCCCGAAATTCGACTTCGCCCTAACTTGTGAGAATATTTTTGTTCTACGTTTCTTGGATATTCAGTCGTTCTTTATGTGTTGATAGTCGACTTATTTCTCCTATCTGATGGGTGCTTCCCTTTCTATCTTTCTCCCTTTTTTGGCATAGTAAAAAAAAATAACAATAGAGAGAAAATAGTACACACAGATAGAGCAACACATAGTACACAAAAACAGAGGTAATAGATAACCATAGATAGTTATAATATATTAGCTAGGAATAGCAAAAGAAATTTTTAGAAAATATGATAAAAATTATCTTACATCCCATAAACATAAGGGACAAGACCCCTTTTTGAATAAAAAATTTCAAAATTCACTGTTTATCCAAAAAGTAGGTTAGAGTGTTATGCATGTTTTTACAAAACTAGCCATAGCATTTTTCAACATTCTTAACAAAGGAAGAGTAGGAGTTTTGGACACAAAAAGCCATATCATCATTTGAGAAAGATACTTGGGATTTCAATGAGTCCATGAGAGAGAGCACTCAAGAGAACAACTTGCCTCTTTCTTGTTTGAGCCCATCGAGTCCCAGCTGGACCACACTTACATCAGAGCTCATACTTTTTCCCAAATTCCAAAAGATTGGTGTAGACTCTTGGATTTGCATGATACCTTCCTCAATGGCTTTGAACCACTGCTTAACTTTTTCAAGTTGCTTCATCAAAGAGACAGAGGGATTCGAGACAGATTTACTTATCTTTGAAGTCTGAGCCTTAGCACAGTTAGACTCCTTCCTGCACCATTCATCTTCTACTAGAATATATCCCATACTAGTGAAGGTTCTTGAGTCATAAGTTGAAACTATTTCTACTCAAGGATAAGTAAAGAGATCGATGGGGTAGAACAAAAGGATCTAAGTAATATGTAGTCCGTACGGCAAACTGGCAGATGCATTGACTTGCCTTGCGCTTTCAACCATGTACTCATGAATCCAAGTGGCCCAATTTATTTTGATCTATTCAACTAGAAAATATTGCATAAAGACATTGCGACTAGTGATGTTGCTTAGGGATTCTTTTTGTGGAATCAAAGTTGTAGCAACGAAATAGGCCATAATGCAAAAGTTGAAATAAAGAGATGAAGGACTAAAGTTAGTAGATGTAGAGTCAGGGTAAGAAAAGTTTTATTGGCTTCTTGAAAGCCTACTTTGAAGTCCTCAGGCAAGTTATTGTTCATAAAAGGGACCACACCAAAAAATTTTATATTAAAAACATTCTCAAACAAAAAATTATTCAAGGCAATTCTTGTACCTAGCACAAGAGTTCCAAATTCACCACTATCTAGGGACAGTCTGAGATTGGCGTAGAATATATGAATAGGTTTTTCATAAATAATAAGTCCATGGAGGAGAAAAAACAAGGACATATCTTAAAATTCAAAAAAGTGGCTAACATTGCAAGAGGCATGTTTAAGTTGGCTGAGATTGACTATACGGCTAGGAACGATTGAGAAATTTCAAATGAGAGAAATTTTTCTTTGGAGAGGTTTGTCCAAATTTGATGTATCTCCTCTATAGGAAGGGAGGTAGAAGAATTTAGATAGGAATTATTTTTAGAGAAAATAGGGATAGAAGAGGTTTTTCATCTCTTAAGAAGAATGGACTGAGAAAAGGACTCATTGGAGGATTCTAAAAGATGAACAAGACCATCGGAGGAGATTCTAGAAATGTTAGCCATTGAGCAGGTTTTTGTCATAGAAGAGAGAGAGTGTGATTTAAAAAAGAAGAGAAAGGAATAAGAAGAGTTGGTTAAGAGAATCTAGAGAAGGCAACTATTTTGAAAGGATAGAAATGGAGAAGTGAATGGGTGTGAGGTGAAAGGTTGCGATGGAGGTGAAGAGATAATGCACGGGGAAGAGAGAGGTGGTAGGATGGCATAGGAAATGGTGAATTAATGATGACATCCTTTTAAAAAGAGGACTTTTTGGTTAAATAGGCAAAATTAGACTAAGTAAAAAATATTGTGATAAAAAATATGACTCATAAGTCATTAATGCTAAATATTTTTCAAGATCATTCTTCTAGTAAAGAAATAATGTTGGACTATGTAAAATGATGTGTCCAAATATATGACTCATGAAATATTGACATCAAATCTTTTTCTGAGAAATCAAGATATTTTTCTTAAGAATCCAATTTCTTACAAAGTCATGAACAGAAAAATACTCAAAGCTAAGATACTTTACTATAAATACACATAACATTTAGGTAGACTATCAACACAGTATTATCACATGTTCTAGGAATAATCTCAAAAAATAGATTAAAAATAAGTAGTTGATGCAAGATTTAAAGAATTTAAGTACAACAACTTCCAATAGTTGTGTATTCTACTTTAGTTGTTGACGAGTCAACTAAAGGTTTTTCATTGCTGAGTCATGAGTTTGGGGCATCAAAACTTTCATCAGAATGACAAAATTCTCATAAGAAAATGTTAGAGTTATCAGAAATAATGTTAAAGCATGTATAGTAAAAACAAGAATTTAATTTTAAAGAATTAGAAATGTATCAAAAATTTCCCTGCCTCTTTTTTTAAAAAAATAAATACAAATTCTGTATATTGTTTCACAAAAGTTTCTTCATAACGAGAAATACATGAAGCAACTTAAAATTTTTGAGTGCATTAACTAATAAGGACAATTCATATTTAATTCAAACTTTTTCATAGTAATAAAAGAATTTTATTAAGGTTAGTACCCGCAAGGAGAGAATATATCTTTATTTCTATTTCATTGTTTCAGATTTAAGAGTCGACTCTAAAAGGGTTATAGTTGACTTTAATGACACTGTGTCTGGTGTTGTCGCTGAATCTGGCTATATTTCCATATATATTCTCTAACACAAAGGAGATCCCTTTCTCTCCTGCTATACTTCAGGAACATCTGCTATCAATCCCTCCTTTTTAAAGATCTTACAGGCATGTTCCTATAAAATAAAAAGATTAATTCTGCTTAGGTACCCAAGTAGTAATGGGTCTTTTTCGGTTAGTTTTGCTTTCCTTAGGATTCCAAATCCACATACTTTTAGTCTTATGCCTTTTGTTGTAGGATTGTTCCCTTTTTGTCCATATGTAAAGCAAATGGGTTCTCGAGAGGAGAAAGAGGTTTTAGCAGATTTAAATGACCCTGATAAGGAACTCGAATAGTTTTTTTAAAGAATATGATCTTAAAAAAGTATGTCTTGGGGAAGTCCTAAGACTATTTAATTTTATTTTTCATCATCAAGGTCTTCATAAAGTAGGTCAATTTGAATTTGACATGCTTCTACTTCTATTTGCCAGTTTTGACGTTTCTCTTCAAGTTTTTGTTTAAATCGAGCTTCAAAACTCTTTTTCTCTTAAGCCAATTTATTATATTCATCTATGATTTCTTGAAGCTCATTGGTTATCATATCCAAGTTGGATTCAAGAGTAATACAGTTATAATAGTTGTGTTGTCTTACCTCTCTAGGTGCACCTATTGCCATAAAGCATATATTGGTGGCTTCTACTTTTTCTTTAGTTTCATCTTCATCAATCTAAGCTCCAAGGTTTTGATTTTTTTAGATGATCGTTGTCTCAGCTCTGAATAGTTTTGTTTGAAATGACTAGGCATTCCACAGTAGTAACAGATATTATTGTTTTTGGTGGAGTTATTATTCTTGCCTCCTGGGGATCTTTACTATCTCTGTCTCATGATTTTACTTACCCCATAATTGTTGAGGTCCATTCATTTTCTATTAGCTTCTTCTAGAATGTCCTTCTCTCTATTTGGAGTAGCATTGAAGGCTACTCATTTCTTATTTTCATCCTTAGGTAACCTTTGATATAGTTTTTCTCATATGCAATAAGGTTACCTCTTAGTTTGTCATATGTCATGTTGTGAAGATATCCAACTTTTAGAATGACAGCCTTAGTTTCCCAAGTCTTTAGAAGACTTTAAACCAGCCTCTGGACTCGCAGGTTGGGTAGGTACATCATCTCTAGTTATTTTAGTTCGCAAATAATTTTACTAAATTTGGGAAACATTATTTGAATGTCCTCATTTCCTTCTATTCTGAATAGCTCGTACTCATTGACCAGGGTAGAAATTTTTGACTTCTTGACTTTGGTGGTCCTTCATAGGTTACCTCTAATTTGTCCCACATTTCTCTTGCAATTCCTCAAGTTGACATCATGTTATATTCTTCCCCACTAATTGCACACAAAAGTAAACTTATAGCACGTGCATTAGTTTGAATTACCTCTTGTTGTTATTTATTAACCTCAAAGCTTTCAAGATCTTCTAAGTCAATACTTTTAGATTTCTTGTCTTTGTCCTTTGACTTCTCTTTAAGTCAAGTAATTAGCTTTGGACCCTTTCTGATGACAACCCAAGCTTGGAAGTCCTTTGATTGGAAAAAAATTGTGAACTTGTTTTTCCAATAAGAGTAATGTTCCCCGTTAAAGTATTGTGGTCTTGTAGAGTAGTGACCATCCTGGAGAAGAGCACCGAGTATCTGATAATTTTCAATTTGATCTTTGGTCACTAGCGGTTAAGCAATGCAGTTGGTGAGACTTTGCTCTGATACCAATTGAAATTCAAGAGGGGGGAGAGTGAATTGAAATTTCTTCTATGAGTCGACTACTAAATCCTCACAGTCGACTCACCTGCAGATCAGAACCCCTCACAAATAGATAATTTAGAATAGTCAAATAAGTAAATAACAAAATGTAAAGTAATAACTTAAATATTTATCCTGGTTCAGCAAACCAATATAGTGCCTACATCCATTCCCCTTGGGTTTCAAAGTATCCTTAGATCGTTGAAAGTATAGTTTGACTACAATGATAGAAAACAAGCTATGAACACTTATTTTGCTCTTTAGATGTTGTGATACAACTTCAGTTGATGTTACAAAGTTGACTCTGTCCTACTCAGGCCCTAAAACCTAGGGTAGTGTTAGTAGTGCCCGAACAAGTCCCTATTGCTAGAGATATGGTAGAATCCATCAGGGTATCTATAGAGCTGTAAGCAATGTATGTTTTGGATGTGGAAAGCCAGGCTATAAGATCAAAGAGTCTGTTCAGGTAGGTTCTCAAAGTCAGCATAATTGTCCCCCATCTTAGTCCGATCTTCCGAACCAATAGGGTGCCACTTCCAGTACCACAAATGGGCAACCCCAATTAGAATCGATGCACTTCAGTCCTGATAGGATCAGAAAAGTTCTTCTGATGTGGTCACTGGTACATTACAATTTTAACATTTACATATTTAAGCTTTGCTAGATCCAAAAGCTTCTTTGTCCTTTGTAACTTCTTATATATCCATTGACTTTAGAGTCGGTCCCGAAATTCTAGCAGAGCCTTTCTCATTTTCTACCCCAGTGGGTAAATCTATCATAAACTAACGGGTATACTAGAACTGTCCGATTATGGTATCTCAGAATGTTACTTCAGCAGACTTAGCAGATCTAGAAAAGACAGATATTTATGGCATTCTCAGCATGAATTGGCTTCATTCATACTATGATTCAGTTGATTACAGAAACAAAATTGTTCAATTTCAGTTTCCTAATGAACCTATCCTAGAGTGGAGGGGTAGTACTTTAGCACTTAGGGGTCAGTTTATTTCGTACCTTAGGGTGAGGAAAATTATATCTAAGGGATGTATCTATCATCTTGTTCAAGTTCAAGACTTTAGTTTGGAGACCCCTAATCTTGAATCAGTGTCAGTAGCATGTGAATTCTAGATATTTTTCCTGAAGATCTTCTCAGAGTTCCTCCAGAGAGGGAAATTGACTTTGAAATAGACCTTCTTCTAGATACTCAGCCTATCTCTATCCCCCCATATAGAATGTATCCATCAAAACTCAAAGAATTAAAAAAAAGTTGAAGGATCTCCTAGATAAGGATTCATCAGCCCATGCATAAGTCCTATTCGTTTGTAAGAAAGATGATTTTATTAGAATGTGTATTGACTATTGTCAGCTAAATAAAGTCACGATCAATAACAAGTATCCACTTCCCAAAATTAATGAATTATTTGACAAACTTTAGGGTGCCAACTACTTTTCTAAGATAGACCTCAGGTCAGGCTATCATTAGCTTAGAGTCAGAGAATATGACATTCTGAAAAAAGTTTTTAGAACTCATTATTGTCACTTCGACTTCCTAATAATGTCATTTGGTCTTACCAATGACCCACGATCTTTCATAGACTTGATGAACCATATGTTCAAGTAGTACTTGGACATGTTTTTCATAGTATTTATTGATTATATTCTTGTCTACTCCCGCTGTGAGCGTGTCCATGCGGACCATCTCAGAATAGTGTTACAGGCCCTCAGAGCCCATCAGTTGTTTGCTAAATTCTATTACATCCCCTATGTCCAAACTGACTAAGAAGAAAGTCAAATTTTAGTGGTCAGATTCTTGTGAAAAGAGTTTTTACGAGTTAAAGGGTTTGGGGTGTGTTTTAATGTAAAGAGGTAAGGTTATAGTCTATGCCTATATACAACTTAAACCCCATGAAAAAAACTACCTCACTCATGCTCTTGAGCTAGCAGCTATAGTATTTGCCTTACAAATTTAGAGACACTACTTGTATGGGGTGCATGGTGATGTGTTCACAAACCATAAGACCTTACAATATGTGTTCTCTCAGAAAGACCTGAATCTGTGTCAGAGGAGCTGGTTAGAGTTGTTGAAGTACTATGTCATGAATGTTTTATATCAGCCAAGCAAGTCTAATGGAGTGGCGGATGCCTTCAGTAGAATGTCTATGGGGAGTATTCCTCAGATGGAGAAGTAGGATAGAGATCCAGTTTAGCTAAGTTAAATGAGGTAGTCAGAGATCAGAAAGTAGAGGTTTTCTCACAAGTTTCTCCCAAGAGAGAAATGGTGTGTTGTTTTGCCAGGATCGACTATGTGTGGCAGGTGTAGATGACTTGAGGCAGTAGATTCTTGTAGAAGCGCATGGTGTGTGCTACTTGTTTCATCCAGGGGCAACAAGATGTACCACGACTTGCGGGAGGTCTTTTTGTAGAGTAGGATAAAGATAGATATTACAGAGTTTGTAGTTAAGTGCTCGACATGTCAGTAGGTTAAGATCGAGCATCAAAAACCTAGTGGGTCTATGCAGGAGTTTAGTATTCACACTTGAAAGTGGGAGGAGGTGAATATGGATTTTGTGATGGGTTTTCCCTACACTCGTCATCAGCTTGATTCGGTTTGGTTCATTGTGGATAGGATGACCAAATTAGACCATTTATTACTAGTGCATACTTCCTATTTAGCCAAGGATTATGCCAAGCTCTATGTTAGAGAGTTTGTCAGATTACTCAAAGTCTCGTTATCCATCATCTCAGATAAAGGTACATAGTTCACCTCTCATTTTTGGAAAGCCTTCCAAAAGGGTCTAGGTACCTAAGTTTACTTCAGTATAGCCTTCCACCCTCAGAATGATAGTTAAGTAGAAAGGACCATTCAGACTTTAGAAGATATGTTAAGGGCATGTGACATTGACTTTAAGGGTATTTGGGATGACCACTTGCCTTTGATTGAGTTTATGTATAATAATAATTATCATTCCATTATTCAGATGGCTCCATTTGAGGAACTCTATGGGAGGAGATGTAGATCTCCCATTGGGTTGTTTGAAGTGGGTGAGGCTAGGGTGGTAGGGCTAGACTTGGTATTTGATATCTCAGAAAAAGTTTGGTTAATCAGGGAAAGGTTTAATACAGCTCAGAGCCAGCAAAAATCATACGCTGATTTGTGAAGAAAGGATCTCGAGTTTGAAATTGAGGATTTTGTGTATTTGAAAATCTCTTCTATGAAAGGAGTGAATAAGTTTGGTAAGAAAGAGATGCTCATCCTCGATATGTCGGTCCTTACAGAATTCTCAGCAGTTTTGGAAAGGTAGCTTATGAGCTTGAGTTACTTTAAGATTTAGCTTCATTCCACCCAGTGTTTCATGTCTCCTTGTTAAAGAAATGCATAGGTGACCCAGCATCCGTAGTCCCTACAGAGGGCATAGATTTTCAGAGCAACCTCACTTATGAAGAGATCCCAGTCGAAATCCTTGATCATTAGATTCGCAGACTAAGGAGCAAAAAAGTCCCTCTAGTCAAAGTTCTTTGTCGGAATTAGTCTGTTAAGGGAGCTACTTGGGAAGTAGAAGGAGATATGCAGACCAAGTATACTCACCTCTTCTACGTAAACTCAGATTCGGCTTAAGGTACTAACTTTCCTTGAATTTACTTAGTTCTATATTTAGATTTCTTGTATGAGTTATATATCAATTAAGTTTCATAGCATTCTCATATCGTGCATACCCTCACAAAACAGCTCAGTCATATGTCATGTCCTCAAATTTAGTCATGTTTCAGTCATGTATGTTTAGTATGAAAATTCAATGTATCAGTAGTTTCGGTCATTAAATCATACTTCAGTTATGCATTCTCAGTAAGCAAGTTCAGTCTATCAGTATTCTAAGATTAGTTAATCTTATTCAAGGATGAATGTTCCCAAGGGAGAGATATCGTAAGACCTTGCAAAATTCTAAGCTTAACTCAGCCCTTAGAGCTTGATAAGGGGTCCCATACTTAGAAATTTCAGCTAAGTGTTTACTCATTAAATTATTTTTAGCGTCATAACTTGGTGATCCTATTTCTTGATTCTAAAGAACTTAAAGTATCATTATTTAGGTTGATTTATGATTAGGTATGTCAATAGGTGTTCTCGGACATGTTTTGTTTTTTTCGAACATTGTTTGAATCACATTTGGAAGTCTAAAAACTGGATCAATGCATCGCGTTGCCTATCGCATTGATAAATATTTTTCCCAGCTCCTAGTGTCAATTTCCAGTGAGCCGAAGCAGACTCGATACCACGTTTCGACCATCGCGTCGACTCCATCAATGCTGCGCGTCAGGTTACGCATCACTGGACCCTTTTTCAGTCATTAAAACTCCGTGTCCATGAAGGTATTTAGGTCATTTTCCCACCCCTATTCAGCCCAAAAAACATGAAATTAATCACTCCCAGGGCAAAAACATTCTTTATTTCTCCCTAATTACTCAAGAACAAAACCCTAGGAAATTTAATTTCAATTCAAGCTTCAAGAAATTCATCATAAACCTTTATTAATTCAAGCACCAAGATATGTGAAGTGGTCACCCAAGGGTTTCCTTCCATCCTTGGAGTTCAACAAACTTTTCTAAATTACAGGTTAAATGATTTCATAGATTTTATGTTGGATTTGTATGTAATTTTTATTATTATGTTAAATTGGTATTCAATTCCATGATTTATCACAAATTCCATGAAAACTAGTCAATTGTGGATTGAAATATGTAAACTTCATGTTGAACTCTTGAATTACAAGTGAAATATTGTATCCATGATAGTATTACATGTTTATTGATATGTAAAATACCCATACTCCCCAAGTATTTGTCAAAATGCTTATGTGAATTGACTAGTAAAAGCATGACATGTTATTATGTGATTTTATTCATACACAAGCACATGTATATCAAGTATTTGACAAAAATGTCTAAATTAGTGCATTATTAGTAAGCAAGTACTATTATGCTACTAAAGTCATGTTGTATGTTACTTTTCATATTATCTAGTCCTAGGGGTATTCAATACCCGAAAACCTAGATGTTGACCTAGAGCTACAGTAGTTATAGAATAGTCTCAGAAGTTTCACAAATAGTAACACTCAGTAATCAGTCCCAGTCTTGATTTAGTTTTCATTTAAGAACTCAATGAACTTAGTTTAGTTTGGTTAGACAGTACGATCAGTAATAGTTCAGTTAAGCCTAGTACAGTTTAGAAATGAGTTCAACATCTATTCAGTTGGGAGTAGGAATTAGCAGCGAGCGAACCCAGGGATGGGGGCATTCCTTCCAGCATAGGGTTTGACCCTTAGTACCAATCCCTAAGTTATAGACCTATGTATCCATCTTAGGTTTAGATACCTTCCTGCCAGACTAGGGTTAATACATCTCACATGATTTTTTCTGCTAGCGAGGGTTATCAAAAGTTCTTCCTATCAGAGAGGGTTAACTCACAACTTATCTTTACCAGTGGAACGGTATTGACACCCTTCTAATTGGAGTTACAGGTTGGACCCCAATCTATTTGGAGAGGTGCATGTCGGTTAGATCACTACCTCCCACAATTTCAATTTCAGTCTCAGCATAGAACTCAATTCATCTCTACAAATTTATGACTGCCAGATGCAGTCACCTAACTCAGTATAGAACTCAATTTTGTTCTACAGAATCGGGACTTCCAGAAATAGTTAATCAGTTATTAATTCTACAGTATCAGTAAACTCAGATATCAGTTAATTAGTATTTAGAACTCAGTATCTAGTGTTAACATAATCTCAGTTACAGTCTACGTATTCATGCATATACTCTCATTCAGCTACGTCCATGTTACTCAACTAGTTGTTGTCCATGCATATCATCCTACCTAACTTAAGATACCAGTACATTCAAAGTAATGATGCACTCTTTTCTTTTATACTATGATGTTTTATATTATAGGTCCAGAGGCACGGGCTCCTGACCACACTTAGCAGCCTAGATTATTAGTAGCAGATTTAGTGGTGAGTCGTCATAGTTTGAGGATGATGTAATCATTCAATATTTTAGTAGTTCAGCATTCAATAGATGGATTTAGTTGGGAACTTGTCCAATCAACTCCATATTAAGACAGTTTCAGGCTTTCAGACTAGAGTATTTTAGAAAGATATTCAGTGTTCAGTATTTATTTATTAGTATTCAATATTTGGTTTTAGTTATGACAATTATGGCAACTTCAGCCTGATTTTAGCATTTATTTTAGTAGTATTATTATTACCATGTGATTATTCAGTACTCACAATAGATATCAGTCATGGGTTAGCTTGTGGTCCTTCGAGGTCGTAAGAACCATGTAGCATCCAGGGTACAGGCTTGGGGTTTTATACTCATTATCTCATGATTCGTGCCTACATAATGTACTTGGTGATACCATAAAACTCTTTTCTTTTAATTCCTATACGTATTTTGTTGGGTACAATTCCTAATCAAAAGTTATGTACTTTATTCCCTCCTTAGTAACTCTTGGAA
Source organism: Capsicum baccatum var. pendulum (assembly GCA_030864225.1). Taxonomy (NCBI): domain Eukaryota; kingdom Viridiplantae; phylum Streptophyta; class Magnoliopsida; order Solanales; family Solanaceae; genus Capsicum; species Capsicum baccatum. The sequence continues at coordinate 137,775,581 of CM061560.1, forward strand.
TTTTATTATATCAGTTACCCTTTTGCATTTCTATATGTAATTTCATATCATGAACATTTCAAGTGAGTTGTAATCTCACAGCATGAATCAGCTCCTTGTATTAAATATAGTCAAGTCAGCTTAGAAATCATTTTTGTGATAAAAGTTCTAATGTTTTAGCTAATCCATATCCTTCAATACCAGACATTTCAAGTTTACATTATTCCATACTCTTAAGAATTCAACATATTCCGATCCACCATTCGAGGATGAATTATTCCAAGGAGGAGATAATGTAACACCTCATATTTTTGGGCTAGACTTTGAATAGTCGTTCCTATATGTATAAACTAAAATCCCATGATTTGTATGTGAATAAATGTGTAATTATATTTATCCTAGTTTTAAGTATGCTTTTGAAGTTAAAAAAAATGTTCACCAAAACACTTAGAGCAATGTTGAGCTAAGAGCCTTTGATTCGGCCAAATTTTTGTATTAGATTCTATAAGGGTCAAGTTTGAACGTGTATAAATTTTTATATATGTGTAATTTTTTAAGATCAAGACCCACAAAATGATATATAAATTGAATTAGATTACTAACGATACCGATGTCGCCTTAATCCGATACCCAAATGAAAATTTTTGATAATTTTTATGAGAAACAGCAAGCCTCTATGATAAGCCTGTGGCATACTGATCTCTCCCATGGAATAAGGTCTGTGATGTATTGATCACTCCTCGGGAATAAGGGACATGACACGAAGGTTATTCCTCCACTGTTTCATCTTTCTAAGGTCCAAGAGGTAATTTGGTCCTTTCCGCTGAACCCCAATCATCCAAAACACGATTTATAGCACCAAAAATGGCATTATTTTCCCATCATCCTCTAAATAACTCATGTAAAAACCCTCCACATTTCCAAGAAAAATAATCCAAGCTTCTTCTCTCAAGAATACAATGATTCAAGCTTCAATTTCAAGATTTTTTCAAGAATCCCTTCAATTAAGGTATGTGAGTATTCAACAATAGGTTCCTTTGACCCATTGAGCCCAAAAACATTCTTTTTAATTTAATATGGAACTTTTCCTTTACTATGAAATTTCATATGTTCAAGATGGGTTAAATTCATGTATTCTGTAGTGATTTAAACTCAATTCATGTTCATGTATGATCCCATAAAAACTTAGGTTGCTCCATGCTTTAAATTTCAGTTTCCCATGTCATATTCAAGTGAATTTCATGTTAAATCCCCATTTTATGAACATATCCATGTAATCATATTGTTTTCCTCATACTTAACACATTTCAATTTTCAATTTCATGATTTTCACATGTTTGGTGAAATATCTATGTTATGTGTCTTTGAACCATGATCCCATAAAATAGTTGTAAAGCTTTGCATCGTATTTTTATGGTCATTCAGTGTTGGCGGGTTATGAACACCCGATACCTATATGTTTTACATGATTTCAGATTTTCAAGTTATAATTCAGTTATACCATAGATATTATTATTATTTTAGTCAGTTGATATAATCATGAAAAGCACCATCAAAAGTATTTTTCAGTTAAATTTAGTGCAGTTCAGTACCATTGTGTAATACCCCATATTTCTATCTAGCTTAAATTCATCCCCAAGATGTCAAAGACTTATTTTAAAAATAAATTCACTTTTATACATGTGGTATTTTTAATATTTTCATGTGAGAAATTTAATAAGCTTTCCATCGATTTAAGATTCTCCTAAATCCGATAATCGGGTAAGAAGTTATGATTATTTCAAGTTCCTGTCATAAAACAGCGCCATATTGGTCAGAGGCGCACCGCGCCACAAGCTAAAATGACAATTGTCTTTTTTCCAATGTCTCAGCGTAATTTTCCCGCGTTGCGCCAAACTTATAGGTCGCAAACGAAGTGACAACACAATGGCTCCACGTTGTGCCATCCCCTAATTTTTGAGTCGTCAAATTCCAGTGACACGACGGATAGCGCTGCGTCGTGCCAGGGGTTAGGAAATTCTCACCAATTTTAAAAGATGTATCCAGGGTTAAAAGGGTCAATTTCTCACCAATATTTAAACCCAATAACACATGATTTAGCCATTTTTCACCCAAAATATACTAGTTTCTCTCAATTTTCTCTCAAGAATAAACTAGGGTTTCAATTGGGGATTCAATTTCAAGAAAATCTCTCCTCAATCTTTGCTAAATCTAGAACTAAGGTATGCGTTGTATTGATTTATATATTCCTTTCATCCATAAAGATCAAGAACCCTATTGTGAATTATGAATCATGATTATTATGTTGTGGGTTGCTCAAGTTATGTGATGGTTGTTGTTTGATTCCCATGTGGGATCCTTATGTGAAATTATCAAAGCTACATTAGTATATAAATTGAAATCCATGAAATTGGGTGGCTTATGATTTGTTAAATTTGATGATTTCACCTATGACTTAAGTTGTGCATGTAAAGTGTTTGATAAAATGCCTAAAGGGATAGAAATTATGCACTATCGCTAAATTGTGACCCAAATGACAATGTATGCTTTAACCTTATGTTCAAAATGACTTCCATGTTAATATTATGTATTTAAATTTCTTGTGGGATTTCTCATGAGTTAGATTTATGAAATTATGCTATGTATACATGTTATCTTATTCACGTACCAAGCTATGATAATCAAATGCCCTTGAAATATCTCCAACTATTGTAGTATGGATTGTTGATGTTGGTCATGTATTCAATAATGTCATGCCTTGTCGGTTTCCTTCCATTGTGTCTTGGGGGGTACTTGTACCTAAAAAATATAGTTGTGTCCCTAGAGTTAGTGAGATGTTTTCATGATATCCTCTGTCAATACATGATCCATAGAGCTCAGGCAGTCATGTGACTCAGGAAAGCTCAGTAATTCAGTAATCTCAATAGTATTTCATCAGTTAAAGGAACTTGATGAATTTAGTGTAGTCCAGTTCATTTAATCATGTTCAGTGTCTATTCAGATGGGGGTAGGAATTATCACCGAGTGAACTCAAGGATGGGAACACACACTGTCAGATGAGGGTGTGATTCTTTGAAGTGATCCTTGCGTTCCAGAACTATGTAGCCAGCATAGGTTAAGATATTAACACTGTCAGATGAGGGTTGATGAGGTGGATAAACACTATCAGATGAGGGTCCCACCATTCTCTTTTGGGGACACTATCAGATAAGGGTCACTCACAAATTGTCCTTAATAGTGGCGCGATATTGACACCCTTCCAATCAGGGCACAGATTGGACCCAGCTCAGCTATTATGGCATATTTTGGGACATGTCAGTTAAATACTACATCCCAAAGTTTTAGTTACAGAATTTAGGACTGTCAGATACAGTCAACTCAGAACAGTACAGAACTCAGCTAGTTCTATCAGAATCTATACTATCAGATATAGTCGCTTAGTATCAGTTATTTTAGTTATACAATTACCAGTATCTCATATTGTTAGTACTCAAACTTAGTAATCATGTCATCACGAACTCAGTTACAATTATTATTTATTCTCATGTTCATATTATTCAGTCAGTTAGTATAGATCATGTATGTAAACCCTTTGCATTCAGCCTTCCTCACATGCATACCAGTACATTCAAAGTACAGACGCATTTGTGCTATGGCGTCTTATACCCTAGGTTCAGAAGCACGAGCTCCAGAGCATCAGTAGCATTCCAGTCTCAATAGTTAGTGTTAGCAGCCTCATATCTCGAGGAAATGATCATTTATTTACTATCTCATTAAGTAATTTATTAGTTGGAGTTAGTTGGGGATATGTCCCATCAACTCTTCATTCAGACAGTTCAGTCAGTTATAGGCATTCCAGAATATCATGTTCAAACTATCATGTTATTTCAGTTTTGTTTTGGGTATTTCATACCCCATTCAGATGTTATATCTTTATCAGTTATGTTACAGTTTGAACCTTATGTCCTTTTAGTTTATGTTTTTGCATTATATAGTATATCATGCAGTATATAGGCACAGATATCAGTCATAGGTTAGCTTGTGATTTCTCGGGGTCATGAGCACCGTGTACTATTCCGAATATGAGATTCAGGGCATTAAAAACTTGGTATCAAAGCCTAAGGTTCAATGGTGTCCTAGGAAGTCTGAAAGCCATATTTAGTAGATTCTTGTACATGGGTGTGTTACGGGCCACATTTATGTGCAGGAGGATATAAGATATTTTAGGAATAGTTTCCCTTCTTCCATTATTCATGTCGTGCTAGTGGGAATAGTGTTAAGTCAATCTCTCTGTCTAATCGGTTCCTTCCTTTCTTCTACAGAATATGCCTCTAAAAAAAAGAAATGAAAATTAGTCAGCCCCTCAGCCTGAAGTACCTTTAAGAGAACATTTTCTTATGCAGAGTTCAGAGCTGCATTCACTACTCTTGCCCAGTCAGTTGATGCTCAGAATGAACGACCAACTATCATTTCGGCCAACGCAGTGGGCAATTTGGCTGCAGCCAGGATTCAGGACTTCACCCAAATGAATCTTTCATCCTTTCTTAGGTCTAAGTCAGATGAGGACCCTCAGGAATTCATCGATCATGTTCAAAAGGTTACTGATGTTATGGAGTTATCAGCTATTGAGAGTGCTAAGCTAGCTGCATATCAGTTACAGGATATTGCTGAGACTTGGTTTAAATAGTGGAAGTCAGAGAGGCCAGTTAATGCAGGACCTATTGAGTGTGAGGAGTTTGTCTCTTCCTCCCTAGATAGGTTCTTTCCCCTAGAGCTTACAGAATCTAAGGTGTTGGAATTTATCAACCTCAGGCAGGGAAACATGATGGTGAAAGAGTATTCTCTTAAGTTTACTCAATTAGCCAGATATCCTTATCACGTAGTTGCAGATAGCAGGGCCAAGATGAGTAAGTTTTTTCTGGGGTAAATGCTAGTGTGGTCAATGAGTGTAGGTCTGCGATGTTGAATAGTGACATGAACATATACAGGATTATGATCCATGCTCAGCATATGGAGGATCAAAAGATTAAGATGAGGGAGAAGCAAAATAAGAAAGAAAAGACAGGTAGTTTCAACTTTGCTAAGTCTAAGTCAGAAGGATGGAATCGTTCTCAGTTCCATTCTAAGTTATCTGTTCCATATCCTTCCTCAGCTAGTGCTCCAGTTCCTAAGTTTAGGTAGGATAACAAAGATAGGGCACCAGGCTCTAACTCTTAGGGTAGTGTTAGCAATGCTCGAACTAATCCCCTTTGTCAAACTTGAGGTAAGAACCCCAAGAGTTCCTGTAGAGCTAGTAGAGATGTCTATTTTGGATATGGCAAGCCAAGCCACAGAGTCAGAGATTGTCCCTAGTCAGTTTATCAGGGTCAACAAAACCATTCCTCAGCTCAGTCTGGTTGCCCAACTCAGTAGGGTTTTACTTCCAGTGCTACTAGTGGGCAATGCCCAAACAGACTCTATGCTCTCCAGTCCTGGCAAGATTAGGAAAATTCTCCTAATGTGGTTACTCATACATTACAGATCTTTCATGTGCATGTTTATGCTTTGTTAGATCTAAGAGCTTCTTTGTCTTTTGTTACTCCTTATTTAGAAGTTGATTTCAGAGTCAGTCCAAGAATTTTGGCAGCGCCCTTTTCAGTCTCTACCTCAGTGGGTAAAACCATCGTAGCTCGACAGGTATACAGGAATTACCCAATTATGATATTTTAGAAAGTCACTTCAGCAGACTTAGTTGAATAAGAGATGACTGATTTTGATGTCATTCTCAGCATGGATCGGCTTCATTCCTTCTATTCCACAATCAACTGTACAAATAGAATAGTCCAATTTCAATTTTTGAAAGAGCCCTTCCTAGAGTGGAATGGTAGTGTGTCCACTTTCAGAGGTCAGCTTGTTTCCTACCTTTGGGCATGAAAAATAATATCTAAAGGATATGTCTATCATCTTTTTTGAGTTAAGGACACTAGTTCTGAAACTACTAGTCTTGATTCAGTCCCATTCGTAAATTAATATTCAGATGTCTTTCCTGTAGATCTTCCAGGGATTCTTCCCAAAAGGAAAATAGACTTCAGCATCGATCTCTTTCCAGATACTCAGCCTATATCTATTCTTCTATATAGAATAGCACCAACAGAACTCAGATAACTGAAATAATGATTGAAGGATCTCTTAGTTAAGGGATTTATCAGACCTAGTGTGTCCCCGTGGGGTGCACCATTCTTATTTATGGGAAATAAAGATGGTTCTCTCACAATGTGCATAGACTACCGTCAACTCAATGAAGTCACATTCAAGAAGAAGTATCCACTTCCCATAATTGATGAATTGTTTGAACAACTTCAGGGTGCCAGTTATTTCTCTAAGATAGACCTCAGATCCGGCTATCATCATCTTAGAGTCAAAGAATATGACATTCTGAAAACAGCCTTCCATACTCGATATGGTCACTTCGAATTCCTTGTCATACCCTTTGGTCTTCCTAGTGCTCCAAAAACTTTTATGAACATGATGAACCATGTGTTCAAGCAGTACTTGGACATGTTCGTCATAGTCTTTATAGATGATATCTGGTCTATTCCCGCAATGAGCGTGATTATACAGACCATCTCATAATCATACATCAGACTCTAAAAGATCATCAGCTGTTCACAAAATTTAGTAAGTACAAATTTTGGCTAAGGTCAACAGCATTCCTTGGCCATATCATTTCAGGTGATGGCATTAGAGTAGATCCTCAAAAGACCAAAGCAGTAAGAAGTTGGACCAGACATGTCTTTCCCTCAAATATTAGGAATTTCTTCGGTTTGGCTGGCTATTACAGGTGGTTTGTTGAGGGATTTTATTCTGTTACATCCCCTATGTCCAGATTAACTCAAAAGAAAGTCAAGTTTCAGTGGTCAGATCCTTACGAGAAGAGTTTTTAGGAGAGGAAGACTCGACTCACCTCAGCTCCAGTCCTAGCTCTTCCAGATTATTTAGATAGGTTTGTAGTGTATTGTGATGCATCCATAGTAGGTTTGGGTTGTTTCCTCATGCAGTATGGTAAGGTCATAGCTTATGCCTCTAGACAACTTAAACCCCGTGAGATGAATTATGCTACTCATGATCTTGAGTTATCAGCCATAGTATTTGCCTTAAAGATTTGGAGGCATTATTTATACAGTGTTCATGTAGATGTGTTCATATATCATAAGAGTCTCCAATATGTCTTTTCTCATAAAGATCTCAATCTTCGTCAGAGATAGTGGTTAGAGCTCTTGAAAGATTATGACATAAGTGTTTTTTATCATCCGGGAAAGGCCAGCATAGTGGCCGATGCTCTCAGTTGATTATTTGTAGGTAGTGATGCTCATGTCAAGGACAATAGGAAGAAGCTAGCTCAGGAAGTCCATCAGCTTACCAGACTAGGTATTTTCTTAGTCGATAGAGAGAAGGGGGATATATGGGTTCAGAGTTGTTCAAAATTATCTCTAATTTCTAAGGTGGAAGAAAAGCAAGATAGAGATCCCAGTGTAGTCAAGTTGAAAGATTCAGTGAAGGAACAAAAAGTAGAGGCTTTCTCCCAAGGGGGAGATGGATTTTTGTATTGTTAGGGTCATCTGTGTGTTCCAGGTGGAGATGACTTAAGGCAGTGAATTCGTTCAAAGCGCATGGTGCGCACTACTCTATTCATCAAGGGGCCACAAAGATTTTTCGTGACTTATAGGAGATCTATTGATGGTGTGAGATGAAGAGAGATATTGCATAATTTATGGCTAAGTGCTCTACATGTCAGCAGGTTAAGATAGAACATTAGAATCCTAGTTGGTCCATGCAGGAGTTCAATATTCCTACTTGGAAGTGGGAAGAAGTGAACATGGACTTCGTGATAGGTTTGCCTCGTACTCGTCATCAGCATGATTAGGTTTTGGTCATTGTAAACAGAATGACTAAATCAACTCATTTCTTTTCAATACATACCTCTTATTCAATCGAGGATTATGCCAAACTCTACATCAGAGAGTTGGTCAGATTGTACGGTGTTCCACTATCTGTTATCTCAGACAAAGGTACCCAATTCACTTTTCATTTCTGGAAAGCATTCGAAAAGGGTCTTGGTGCCTAAATTCATCTTAGTACAACCTTTCATCCGTAGACAGATGGTCAAGCAGAAAGGACCATTTATACCCTAGAAGATATGCTAAGGGCATGTGAAATTGATTTCAAGGGTAGTTGGGATGACCACTTGACTTTGATTGAGTTTGCATACAACAATAGCTATCATTCCAGTATTTGGATGGCTCCATTTAAAGCTCTTTATGGTAGGAGATGCAAATCTCCATTCGGTTGGTTTGAAGTTAGTGAGGCCTCAGTTATAGGGCCTGACTTGGTATTTGATGCCTTATAAAAAGTCCAGTTGATCAGAGAAAGACTCTGGGCTGCTCAGAGCCAATAGAATTCTTAAGCAGATGTGCATAAAAAGGACCTCAAGTTTGAGGTTGGTGACTATATCTATCTAAATATCTCTCCCATAAAGGGAGTGAAAAGGTTCGTCAAGAAGGAAAAGCTTAGTCCCCAATATGTCGGTCCCTTCAAAATTCTCAATCACTTCGATAAGGTAGCTTATAAGCTTGAATTGACTTTAGATCTAGCCGCAGTTCATCCATTCTTCCATATCTCTTTTCTCAAGAAATGCAGAGGTGAATTGGCAGTTGTAGTCCCTACTTAGAGAATATATGTTTAGAACAACCTATCTTATCAAGATATTCGAGTTGAAATTCTTGACTATCAGACTCGTAGACTGTGGAATAAAAGAATCCCTCTAGTCAAAGTTCTTTGGAAAAATTAATCTTTTTAGGGAGCTACTTGGGAAATAGAGGCATATATACATACCAAGTATCCTTACCTCTTCCCTGTTAACTTAGATCTAGCTCAAGGTAACAGTTCTCCTTAAGCTTTTCAGTTTTCATGTCCAGATTTCAGTTATGACTTGGTATCAGTCTTATGTTCAGATTTCCATTGTAAACTCGATACTAAGTACCACTTAATATTTAATCATATGATCATGTATCAGATTAACCATGTGTTCATGCATCATACATGCATTCTCCAAGTGATAAATTTAGTAATCGAAAATCTCAGTCATGTATTCATGAATCAGTTACGCATGCATTAGATATGCATATTTAGTATGATTTATATATATATATATATATATATATATATATATAAATATATAATTTTATGTTATCAGTCATGTCAGTCCTGAGATCATGTTTCACGTTCAGTATGTACGCTAGTTTATCTTCTCCCTCTCACTCAGTCTCATTCAAGGATGAATGTTCTAAAGGAGGAGATATTGTAATACCCAATATTTCTATCTAGATTAAATTTATCCCAAAGATGTCAAAGACTTGTTTTAAAGATGAATCCACTTTTATACATGTGGTATTTTCAAGATTTTCACTTTTTGTCATGTGGGAAATTCAATAAGATTTCCATCAATATAAAAGTCACCGAAATTCAATAACCGAGTAAGAATTTATGACTATTTCAAGATCCTATCGGAAAACAGTGCCATATTGTTCAGAGGTGCACCGCTCCACAAGATAAAATGGCAATTGTCCTTTTTTGAAAGTCTCAGCGCGATTATTCCATGTCGCACCAAACTTCCATGTCGCAAATGAAGTGGCAACGCGATGGCTCCACGTCGCGCCATCCCCTAATTTCCCAGTTGTCAAATTCCAGTGGCACGGCGCGATAGCGCCGCGTCGCACGAAGGGTCCAAGTCGGGAAATTTTCATCAATTTTAAACGACTTATCCAAGGATAAAAGGGTTTATTTCCCACCCCTATTTAAACCCAATAACACATGATTTTTCATTCTTCACCTAAAATATACTAGTTTCTCTCAATTTTCTCTCAAGAACAATCTAGGGTTTCAATTCGGGATTCAATTTCAAGAAAATCTCTCCATCAATTTTTGCTAAATCAAGAAATAAGGTATGCGTTGTGTTGATTTATACAATCCTTTCATCCCTAAAACTCAAGAACCCAATTTTGAATTATGAATCATGATTATTATGTTGTAGGTTTGTCAAGATATGTGATGGTCATTGTTCAATTCCCATGTTGGGATCCTTATGTGAAATTATGAAAACTGCGTTAGCATATAAATTGAAATCCATGAAATAGGGTGGTTTATGATTTATGAAATTTGACTATTTCACCTATTCCTTAAGTTGTGCGTGTAAGGTGTTTGATAAAATGCCTAAAGGGATAGAAATTATGCACTATCACTAAATTGTGACCCAAATGACAATGTGTGCTTTAACCTTATGTTCAAAATGACTTCCATGTTTTTTGTATGTAATGAAATTGCTTGTGGGATTGCTCATGAGTTAGCCTTGTGAAATTATGCTATGTATACATGCTATCTTATTCACGAACCTAGCTATGATAATCAAATGCCCATGAAATATCTCCAACTATTGTATTATAGATTATTGATGTTGGTCATGTATTCAATAATGTCATGCCTTGTTAGTTTCCTACCATCGAGTCCTGGGGGTACTTGTACCCAAAAAATATAGTTTTGTGCCTAGAGTCAGTGACATGTTTTCACAATATCTTCAGTCAATCCATGATCCATAGAACTCAGTCAGTCATGTGACTCAGGAAAGCTTAGTAATTAAGTAATCTCAATAGTATTTCGTCAGTTAACGGAACTCCATGAATTCAGTGTAGTCCAGTTCTGTTAATTATGTTCAGTGTCAATTCAGATGGGAGTAGGAATTAGCACTGAGTGAAACCAAGGATGGGAACACACACTGTCAGATGAGGGTATGAATCTTAGAAGTCATCCTTGCGTTCTAGAACTATATAGCCAGCATAGGTTGAGATATCAACACAGTCAGATGATGGTTGATGAGGTGGATAAACACAGTCAGATGAGGTTCCTTCCGTTCCCTTTTGGGGACACTGTCAGATGAGGGTCACCCACAACTTGTCCTTAATTATGGTGTGATATTGACACCCTTCCAATTAGGGCACAGATTGGACCTCAGCTCTGCTATTATGGCTCATTTTGGGGCATGTCGGTTAAATACTACTTCCCATAATTTCAGTTACAGAATTTAGGACTGTTAGATACAGTCAACTTAGAACAGTATGGAACTCAGGTAGTTCTATCAGAATCTAGACTGTCAGATATAGTCACTCAGTATCAGTTATTTCAGTTATACAATTACCAGTATCTCATGTTGTCAGTACTCAGACTCAGTAATCATGTTATCACGAACTCAATTACAGTTATTATATATTCCTGTATGGATTCTCACGTTCATATTATTTAGTCAATTAGTATAGATCATGTATGTAAACCCTTTGCATTCATCCTATCTAACATGCATACCAGTACATTCAAAGTACTGATGCATTGCGCTATGGCGTCTTATACCATAGGTTTAGAAGCATGAGTTCCGGAGCATCAATCGCATTCCAGCTCAACAGTCAGAGTTAGCAGTGAGTCCTCATTTCTCGAGGACATGATCATTTATTTATTATCTCATTAAGTAATTTATTAGTTGGAGTTAGTTAGGGACATGTCCCATTAACTCCTCATTTAGACAGTTCAGTCAGTTAGAGGCTTTCCAGACTATCATATTATTTTAGTTTTATTTTGGGTATTTCATTACCCATTCAGATATTATATCTTTATCAGTTATGCTACAGTTTGAACCTTTTGGCCTTTCAGTTCATGTTTCCGCATTATATAGTATATCATGCAGTACACAGGCATAGATATCAGTCATGGGTTAGCTTGTGGTCCTTCGGGGTCAAAAGAACCGTGTAGCATTTCAGGTACCAGATTCGAGGCGTTACACACTGTCATTCAGTTGGGAGTAGGATTTAGCACTGAGAGAACCACGGGATAGGGCTCACCCGCTAGTTAGGATTAGGTCCTTAGTAGCAGTCCCTAAGTTCCACAACTACATAGCCAGTATAAAACCATGAGACGTCACCTACCATCTTAGGACTAACACTCTCTTTGGGGTCACCCGCCAGTTTAGGACTGACTCCCTAGTCCTTCGAGACATCAGTTTAGTGGATCCACACAGCCAGTGTTAGAACCCATGGCACGGTACTGACACCTTTCAAACTAGGGTTACAGGTTGGACCCGACCTCGATTAAATCTGATTGGGGCATGTCGATTATATGATACCTCCCACAGTTTCAGTCAATACTTAGTCTATGCACATTCAGGTTTGCTTGACCAAGCAATCAGATTTTCAGATATTTAGATATCAATTATTCAGTTATTCAGACTAATTCAGTGTATGCTTTACTTGTTCATGCATTCTCCATTTTAAATGTTCATGTTTTCATGCTCAGTATCCATACATGACCCTCAATTCAATTTTATAGAATGTTCAGCTTTACATGAGATTTATAGACATTATTCATGTTTTTATCGCTTCCTAGCTTCATTTTTACTTATTCTACCAAGTATTGATTTTAAGAAACTTAGTGATTCACCAGCTTATCGGATTATGCTTGTTACTCATGTTTTAAGATACTTCAACTTTCAGTTGATTTCAGTCTCTTTGTGAGTTTACTTGCACTTAACATGCATGTTTTATGATTATGTACCTTATCAGTTTTATTTGTTGCATTCACTCCCACTTACTCAGTGCATTCCAAAGTATTGATCCACATATATGTCTATGTTCTATATTTTTTCATAATATAGGTACCAGTGTAGGCCACATATCATAATCACACAGTTTTCAGCTTCCATCCAGCAAGTGATGAGTTCTCCTATTTTGGGGACTCCAGTCAGTTGTAGTTCAGATTATTCACTTATATTGATTAGTGGTAGTTAGAGGCATGTCCCAGCTATCTGTAGTTAGTATAGTATAGGATTCATAGATGGTCAGTCAGAGTCATTCATCTAATTCAAGTTTCGTTCTTCAATTATTTTTTATCATGATGTAAACTTTATCAGTATTATACTTATTGATATTTCCCTATGATCATATTTTCGCTCAAAAAATTTAGTCTTTAAGCAATTTAAAATATGTTTCTCAAGTAGTACGCCAGTCCATGGGTTAGCTTGAGATCACTTGTGGTTCCGAGCACCGTCTTATGACTAGGGGCAGTCTTGGGATGTGACACCAACCATTCAAATCGACTTTTGTATCCAAATCTGACATTTCTAAGATAAATCATGCCAAGCCACAATTGAGACATAGCTGAAGAAAAAAACCACCACAAGGATAACTGTTGACTGAAACGCAAGTAGCCAACTCTATATTAGCTTGAGGCTATGAAATATATCCACAAAATAGGAAACATGCCAACGGACAAATCACTGGCTGAAATTGTATACATCCCACTTCATATCCTCTAGAGGGCATGAACTATCCAAACATACTTAAAAACATCCAAGGTTGAAAACTACACCAGTATTGCTAAAAACTCTAGCAACTCAGAGAAATTCAACTTTAGCCGAAAACTAATCTATCTAACACTCCATCTCTACAAAGAATAGCCACAACTCATATTATCAGGGAGAATCACTCCACCAAGCCTCACTAGGCCAAACAACGGCTGAAATGGGGATTTTCGAAATCCACCCAAGTAGGACATCCATAACTCAATCTAACCATGAATCACATCAACGAAGAAGAAAATACCAGTCTCAAAATCAAAGTCGATGTCAAGACCACCACCAAAAAATCAAAAAACTCAAGATATAATATTTCCAATTTGCCAACATATGAAACGATCATAGAAAAGGCCACCTACCTCAAACCTTCCAACATAACTAGAAAAAACCATGTCAAACCAAGAAAGGAGCATCCAATCTCCACACTAATAACAATGGCAAACCATCACAAGGAAACAAACCTAACTAATCTAAGAGAGTAAACCACAACATCTCAATCTCAAAACCACTCTCGGGAAATTAAACAGTCACAACCAAAAAATGAACTTCGAAATGGTCAATATCATACACGTGCTATATAAAAAGGGATAGCCAAAGAGAAAACCTTCGCAATGTATGACACAAGTTTAAGAGTCTCAAACTCAACAATGGGCAATACAACCAAATCGCTGACCATAGAATCATATCAGTACAACAGAAGGTTGACTTTCCTTCGATATCACAATACATTCCCAAATCAATCCACTACAACTAACTATGAGGGAATATAGTCCAAATCGCTACGCTAGGGGGGAAATCATCAAATCGGGCTATATCAACTTAAGCCACCGAATAATATCATAGGAAAATAAAAGTCTAACTGTATAACACTACTCTATACAACTATCCAACGAGGATCAAATTCATCAAGTAAATAGTAATATTAATAACCTTAAGCAGTGGTAGAAATAACAACAGCAATATCAATATCAACATACTAAACAGGTGGTACCAAAATGAACATCAATATCATGTACCACTCAAGGGACACCATAAAGCTGATTAGCCAAGATAAAGGGGGCTCAAACCCAAAAAAAAATAGACCCATAGGGGAAAATATCAATACAGTTCTACTCCATCCACTGCTAAAGGAAATAAACCACAGAGTCATGACATAATCATGAATTTAATGATAAGGCACATAATGACCGATATAAATTTATCAAGGCATATAATCATGAATAGGTATGAAAACCCCAATACACAAATAAGAGATAAATGTGTAAAATAAAAGCACATCAATCATGGTGACATCTACAATCACATGCCTGACGGGCATAGGGAAAAATAAATCTAAATGGATCCAACTTGGACCAACCAACTGAATCATCAACTGAGGTGCTACTCAAACTATCTGTAACTGAAGATGCCACAACATCACAAGGCTAATATGAATGAGCTAAATTACTAGAAATCTCATGTCGGGGGCACTCCTAAGACCAGTAGTCAGTTTCTCTATAGTTGTAGCAACTCCTAAAGCTTCAATATGGAGAGAACACAAACTGAGCCCAAATGGCTGGCAAAGTGATGCTGAGAGAAATTCACAAAATGATGTCCATGTTTTCGAAATGACAACCTTCCTAAAGAAATATAGGGTGGTGGAGAATATGTGCTAACTCTAGCTGATCATCTATCTCATACTTAGGGAATTCTCTGAACCAGTGTCTCATCATAGAACATCCAAAAAAGATCCTAGAGTACTTTGAGATACTACCCTTCATAACCAAGAATTGTTTCCATGGACAAAAAAACCATACCATACTCTACAAGTTTGATGGGGACTCGCCCACTATGATTATAATGACTGATCTGAGAACTACTCAGAGTGTGGAATACTATCTGTATTGAGCTGATAGGTTGCAGGTGAAGCTGAACTCTACCAAAAGAATCCTTGCTCTTAGAAAAAATACTAATAGCACTATATTTTAGAAAAAATACCAATAGCACTATATTGATGGCATGCCTCTTGCCTCTATTTCCATAAGACTCAATACTTATTTTCTCTATGGTCCTCTCATAATCAACATCATGATGGAAGGAAGATTCAGTTGTGATCCTGTTCTCCAACACAAAATAGAGTGACAATAATAACCCTCTAACACATCTATGAACCAAGGTCTAGCTTTAAAAGGTGTATTATATGAAAATGCCTGGACCATATGATACTCCAATCTAATAATCAAAACTGGTAAAAAATCCCGATTAACACCTATTGACCAAACTCTAGTATGAGAACTGCTCGAAGAATCAAAAGTCATCATGGCTGAGAGGGATATAGAACATTACTTGAATTCCCAATATTGGACCTCAAAGACTGAAGTAGTCACAGGCTTTACTTAAGCTTAAGCTAGCCCAAATCCTCTTTGGCTACTTTTAAGATCTTTGATATCTATCTCTAAATCTCTAATATGATATTGTGTTGAAACTGTAGAAACATCTGTTGAAGTCTCGTCCATATTTTTTGACCATGTTGCATCATCCTTCGAGGATAGAATAGAGTCAAAGAATTTGTTTGAGGTTTATACGAAAGCAAGCACACAATAACGATTCAAGGAGTGAATTTTCTCAAATATCACTGTAGCCTCCCAAAGATAGGTTATGAATATCTCTGCACCGATCCACAGGAATCTACTAAACACTTAAATTTTTTACTAATACAATGATGAAACCTAAGATCTAATACAAATTTGTCACAACCCAATTTCTTAGGTCATGATGGTGCGTAACCTAACCAAACAGTAGGTAATCCAACCTATAGTTTGAAATGGCTAGTAATAGACTGCTTATTGGTATCAAACCTAGTGGTATCAATATAAGAGATTCTAATAGAATAAAAGTACAAAAGTGGAATATCAAGAGAAATACACTATTACAACTTATGTCCAAATATAACTTAGAGAATAGTCTAATGCATAAGAGAGAAATAAGTAATACTTCGAACAATAGGAGCTCACTCTAAGTCTTTGAACCATGGCTGCTCTATATGATGTAAACATCAATGGCAATTACTCGTACTATGATCTGCAAGATGCAAATATGTAGTATGAGTACCAAATGAATAGTACTCAATAGGCAACTGCCAACTGAACTTCAAATATAAAGTAGATATATACATCATGTAAATAAAATAGAAACTACATCTAAATGTCCAAAATTCATATAAAAAGTCAATGAGAATAATAAGGGAAAACTATTTTGTTTATGTACAATTGACCCACACAATAAGGCTAAGAAAGTGTTAGGGTAAACTATGTTATTTCATATTCAATAGATGTCTATAATATACCGTATATCCCAGTCCAATACACGAATAAAGATCAAAAGAAATATACATAGCAATATACAAAGCCAAGAAATGAATACACAATATGAACAAATGAAGGAAGGGATATATGGTAGTGTCCTAGCTTTATATAGCTATATGTATATAAATATGAGGTCATCTAAAAGGATAACCTATATCATCATATCCTCATTCTAAGACCTTATTATAATACAATTAGGATTTAATACTATCATGCTCAGGGTTTCTAATCTACATGGCTAGACATGAAATAATAGTGCATACTAATGACACCTTAAAATAGAAGAGGCCGTAGACATACCTCAAATCTCTATACTAGATCAAAGACCAATCTTTCATAATAGTGCATATCATCACATAGTATCCTCGGGCCTTGATAGGTATTAATATATCATCATAATACCCTCCGGCCTTATCGAGTATCAATATTTCATCACAATATTCTCAGACCTTACCAAATATCAATATATCATCATAATATCCTCGAGTCTTGTCGGGTATCAATATATCATCACAGTATCATCTAGCCTTACTGGGTATCAATATAATCTTAAGCATCAATAAACATATATTTATAGGCATATAATAGGTGCATGAGCTCAAGACGTGGCTAAAAGAATGGTAAATCTACAAGACAGTTACCCAAAGTGATCTTCGAGACTAAATCATTATAATACTGTAGAAAAGGGTTGGAATATCCCCCAACCGAAGTAAGTGATGGGGTTGAATCATAGAGATGACCTTTGATTGTTAGCCTAACCATTTCTTCATGTAATCATTATTCACCAAAATATCCAATATCTAGCACCAAGTCAGGATACACCACAAGATGATAATCACCAATTAACAAATATTCGTTTCTAACCATCATAATACCACTAGTCACCATCTAGAAAAAGACCACTAACCATCATTTAGAAACTTTATTTATCTATCCACTAATATCTCTTACTGTCTAGCATCATTAATACACAAATCCTTATTTAACAACTAATTAACATCTTAAACTTAGTCATCAATAGAAATAAATCAGCACTAATGCTAAACCTATCATAATCATAAGCCACATATCAACCATAATCGCTATCTATCATATTTCAACTAGACAAGGTTCATTAACTAGTATATTAGATTTCTAGCCATCAAGTACTATAGTCACTTAACAGACAACTAATTTACACATAGCCTAAATCTTATTTTGGAAGAATAGTCATATGATTGTATTTTAGTTTGAATCACATCAATTATATATATAATAATCAAGAATATACTGAATCTATGCATGACATCACTAGTATTCATTCAGTGGAATACTAGGAGTCATACCATATCTTCCTCTGTCCTATGTCGGAGAGATGTGTATTTTAATATATATTTATTCATTAACTATAACCTCATCCTTTACAGGGATAAATACTTCTCAAATGTGCACGCAATATCATAAAATAGCCTTTGGCCCAATATATGTTTGGAATAATAATAACATAATAATCACGACCTTAGGTCCATAAACGTATTTAGAACTCATATCAATAACAATATATATGTAAACCATCTCAGATTAATAAGTTGTAGCATGTCTATAACCGTCTCACATATAGTAGGCATCTCACATCTAGCAGGCATAATATCAATAAGCATATAATGCCTATAATACATCTCATATTTATAGGTCATAAATCATGACTATGAGGAATGTCACCTCTCTAGGCCAATTATCATATCTAAGAGGAATATCATCGCTATAGACCTCAAATCATTATTAAGAGGAAAATCATCTCTAAGGACCTAAGTTATGTTTAAGAGGAAATAGCATTTCTATGAGCCAAATATCAAGTCAAAGAGAAAATAGAATCTCTTGGACAAATACCAAGTCTAAGAGAAAATAGCATCTCTATAGTCCAAATATCAAGTCTAAGATGAAATAGCATATCTATAGGCCAAATATCAAGTCTAAGAGGAAATAGCATCTCTATAGGCCAAACCTCATATCAAAGAGGAAGTATCATCTATATAAGCCAAAATATCATTCTTAAAAAGGAAGTAGCATCTCTATAGGCCCAAATATCATTATCCGGGGAAAAATTCAATAAGCCACAAGGTAACCTTTTACTAAGGCTTACTAACCTCTTCTACGCCTAACATCCACAGCTAAGTCTACAAGGCTAACACAAGTCTTGGCCTAAGTAGGCCAAATAATCCCACTTCTAATCCTTAATTTTTGATAATTAGACACACTATGCCTAAACTAGGATAAGTATCTAGTCAACTTCTAGATGTCAAGTAAGTTATACTCAAGACTAAGAAAGGAACTTCGAGTAGAACAAGGGAATTCAAGTTAACTCTACCCAAATTATGATTTTAATACCACCACTCTAGCCTATAACATTAAGTATACTAATCATGCTTCTAATTCTAAAACACCATCCCAAACCTAGAATTATATCGTATCCATGCAACAGATTAATCCAAACTAGGGATAAGGCAATAAAATTGTAAAAGGTTATCAACATTCTATCTCATAGGTCCAAAAAACTCATCTAATCCCTAATAACCAATAATCAGGGCTAAGTTATGTAAGACCCAGCAAAATTCTAAGCTTAAGTCTGCCCTTAGAGCTTGATAAAGGGTCCCATACTTGGAAATTTCAGCCAAGTGCTTACACTTAGAATTATTTTTATCCTTACAAGTTGGTGATCCTATTTCCCAACCCTAAAGACCTTAAGTGTCAGTTTTTAGGTTGATTCATGATCAGGTATATCAATAGGTGTTCTCAGATAAGTTTTGGATTTTTCAAACATCATTTGAATTATGTTTGGAAATTCAAACCAGTGGATCAATGCGATCTCGATGCGCCACATCACCTATTGCATTGATAAATGTTTTTCCCATTTTATGGTGTCAATTTCTAGTGAGCGATGCAAACTCGATGTGGTGCTTCAGCCATCGCATTGACCTCATCAATGTGACGCATTGAGCTGAGCGTCACTGGACCCGTTTTCAGTCATTAAAACTTTGCTACCATGAGGGTATTTGGGTTATTTTCCCACCCCTATTCATCCTCAAAAACACAAAATTAATCACTCCTAGAGCAAAAATATTCTTTATTTCTCCCAAATTACTTAAGAACAAAACCCTTGGAGATCTAATTTCTATTCAAGCTTTAAGAAATTCACCATCAACCTTCATTAATTAAAGTAGCAAGGTATGTGAGGTGTTCATCCAAGGGTTTCCTTCTACCCTTGGAGTTGAAGAAACTCTTTTAAATTACAAGGTAAATTATTTCATAGATTTCATGTTAAATTTGAATGTAATCTTGATTATGATGTTAAATAGGTTTTCAATTTAATGATTTATCACAAATTCCATGAAAACTAGTTAATTGTGGATTGAATTATGTGAAATTTATGTTGAACTCTTGAATTACAAGTTGAATGTTGTATCGATGATAGTATTACATGTTTTTTTATATGAAAAACACCCATGCTCCCCTAGTGTTTGGCAAAATGCTTATGTGAATCGACTAGTACAAGCATGACATGTTATTATATGATTTCATTCATGCACAAGCTCATGTATAACAAGTGCTTGAAAAAATATCTAAATGAATCCATTTTTAGTAAAAAATACTATTATGCTACTAAAGTTAGGTCATATGTTACTTTTTATATTATCGAGTCATGGGGGTATTCAATACCTAAAAACCTAGTTGTCTACCTAGAGCTACAGTAGTAATAGAACAGTCTCAGTAGTGTCACAAAGAGTAATACTTAGTAATTAGTCCCAGTCTCAGTTCAATAGTTAGTTCAGAACTCTGTGAACTCAATTCAGTTTGGTTAGACAGTACGATCAGTAACAGTTCAGTCAAGCCTAGTACAGTTTAGAAATCAATTTAGTGTCTATTAAGTTAGGACTAGGAATCAATACCGAGGAAACCCAGGGATGGGGGCATTCTTTCCAGCATAGGGTTTGACCCTTAGTACCAATCCCTAAGTTACAAAACTATGTACCTAATGTAGGTTGAGATATCTTCCTGCCAGACTAGGGTTGATATATCTTACATGAGTTTTCCTGCAAGCTAGGGTTTACGAAAGTGCTTCCTATCAGAGAGGGTTAACTCACAACTTATCTTTACCTATGGCATAGTATTGAAACCGTTCAAACTGGGTTACAGTTTGTACTCTAATCCATTTGGAGAGGGGCATGTCGGTCAGATAACTACCTCTTATAGTTTCAATTTAGTCTTAACAAAGAACCCAGTTCAGTTTTACAGATTTAAGACTATCAGATAAAGTCACCCAGCTCAGTATAGAACTCAGTTTTGTTCTACAGAATAAGGAGTGTGAGAAATAATCACTCAGTTATCAGTACTAGAGTACCAATAAACTCAGATATCAGTAAATCAGTATTCAGAAATTAATATCCAGTGTTAACATAATCTCAATTATGGTCTATGTATTTATGTATGTACTCTTATTCAGTTACGTCCATGTTACGCAGCTAGTTGTTATCCATGCATATTAACCCATGCATATCATCCTACCTTACTTAGCATACTAGTGCATTCAAAGTACTGATGCATAGTTTTCTTTTGTGGTATGATGTCTTATATCATATGTTCAGATGCATGGGCTCCTGACCGTACTTAGAAGCCTAGATTATCAGCTATAGATTTAGTGGTGAGTCCTCATAGTTTAAGGACAGTGTTATCTTTTAGTATTTTAGTAGTTCAATATTCAGTAGATGATGTTAGTTGGGGACATGTCCTAGCAACTCCATATTCAGATAATTTGAGGCTTTTAGACTAGAATATTTTAGACAGATATTCAGTTTTTAGTTTTTATTTATCAATATTCAGTATTTGTTTTTAGTTGTTAACATTATGGATACTTCACCCTAATTTTTGCATTTATTTCAGTATTATTATTATTACCATGAGATTATTTAGTGCTCACAATAGATATCAGTCATGGGTTAGCTTATGATCCTTCGGGGTCATAAGCACCATGTAGAATCTGGGGTACAGGCTCAGGGCATTCCAAACTTTGTATCAGAGACTAAGGTTGAACGAATTCCTAGAAAGTCTGAATGATGCGTCTAGTAGAGTCTTGTAAATGGTTGTGTAGCGTGCCACACTTATGGATAAGGGGCTATCAGACATTTTTAGAAAAAGTCTCCCTTTTTTCAGTATTCATGTTGTGCGAGTGAGCATGAGCTCAAGTCACACTCCTAGTCTAATGCTTTTCTTCCTTCTAATTACAGAACATACCTCCTAATAAGAACAGATAAAGAAAAGGAAACAAGCCATCCCCTCAGCCCATTCAAGCAGATCCTCAGGACGAGCATGTCTCTCATGCAAAATTTAGGTTTGTATTTACTACTCTAACCAATTTAGTAGCAACCCAGAAAGAACGCCCAGCTGTTGTCCCAGTCAACCTCGTGGTTAATACTACTACATCCAAGATTTGGGACTTCACCGAAATAAACCCTCCATCATTTATCGGGTCTAAGTCAGATGAGGACCTATAGGATTTCCTTGATCAGGTGCAGAAGGTTACAAATATTATGAGGGTTATTAAAAGTGAGAGTGATGAGTTGGCCGTATATTAGTTACATGATATGGCTCACTCATGGTTAAAGTAGTGAAAGGCAGAGAGGCCATGGATGCAGGGCCCATAGAATGGGAGAAGTTTGTCACTGCTTTTCTTGATAGGATCTTCCCACTGGAGGTAAGGGAAGCTAAGGTTTTGGAGTTTGTTAATCTAAAGAAGGGCAACATAATAGTGCAAGAGTATTCTCTTAAGGTTACTCAGTTAGCCAGATATGCCTCTCTCATGTTAGAAGATCGCAGATCAAAGATGACTAAGTTTGTGTCAGGCGTGTCTAATAGTCTAGTCAAGGAGTGTCAAACCGCAATGCTGATTAAGGAGATGGACATATCCAGGCTCATGGTCCATGCTTAGTAAATAGAAGAGGCTAAGAATAAAGAGAAGGGGAGGGAGAATAAGAGAGCAAGAATAGGTAGCGTCAACTTCACTCAGCCTAAGTTAGAGGGCGGTAATCATTCTCCATTCTGCTTGAAATCTTCAGTT
Source organism: Capsicum baccatum var. pendulum (assembly GCA_030864225.1). NCBI lineage: Eukaryota > Viridiplantae > Streptophyta > Magnoliopsida > Solanales > Solanaceae > Capsicum > Capsicum baccatum. Next base: position 137,798,424 of record CM061560.1, read on the forward strand.
CCAGCTCCATCCTCAGCTAGTGCTCCAGTACCAAAATTCAGAGATAGCAATAGAGATAGAGCATCAGGTCCTAAAACCTAGGGTAATATTAGCAGTGCCCGAAAAAATCCTCTTTGCCAGAGATGTGGAAAAAACCATTTAGGTGTCCACAAAGCTGGCAGCGATATATGTTTTGGATGTGGTAAGCTAGTCCATAGGATCAAAGAGTGTGTTATGGTGAGTTCTCAGAGTCCGCATATCTCCCACAACTCAATATGGTAACCCAAACTAGTAGGGTGCCGCTTCTAGTACCACCAATGGGCAACGCCCAAACAGACTCAATGCACATCAGTCCTGACAGGAACAAGAAAGTTCTCCTGATGTGGTCACTATTATGTTACAATTTTATCATTTATATATTTATGCTTTGCTAGATCTAGGAGCTTCTTTGTTCTTTGTAACTCCTTATATCGCCATTGACTTCGGAGTCAGTCCCGAAACTCAAGCAGAGCCTTTTTTAGTTTCTATCTCAGTGGGTAAATCTATCATAGCCAGGTGGGTATATAGGAACTATCCGGTTATAGTATCTCAGAAAGTTACTTCAGCAGACTTAGTAAAGCTAGAGATGATAGATTTTGATGACATTCTCATCATGGATTGTCTTTATTCATGCTATGCTTTAGTTGACTACAAAACAAAATTATTCAATTCCGGTTTCTGAATGAACCTATCCTAGAGTGGAGGGGTAGTATTCTAGCTCTTAGGGGTTAGATTGTTTCACACCTTAGGGTTAGGACAATGATATCTAAGGGATGTGTCTATCATCTTGTTCAAGATCAAGACTCTAATTTAGAGACCCCTAATCTACCCCTAATCTTTAATCAATGTCAATAGCATATGAATTCCAAGAAGTGTTTCCTGAAGATCTTCTCAGAGTTTCTCTCGAGAGGGAATTGACTTTGAAATAGACCTTCTTCTAGTTACTCAACCCATCTCTATCCTACCATATAAAATGGATTTAGTAGAACTCAGAGAATTATAAGAATAGTTAAAAGATCTCCTAGATAAGGGATTCATCAGACCCAATGTATCCCCATGGGGTGCACCAGTTCTATTCGTGCGTAAGAAAGATGGTTGTCTTAGGATTTGGATAGACTACTACAGGCTAAATAAAGTCACGGTCAAGAATAAGTATCCACTTCCTAGAATCAATGACTTGTTTGACTAACTTTAGAGTGCCATAAACTTTTCTAAGATAGACCTCAGGTCAAGTTATCATCAGCTCAGAGTCAGAGAATGTGACATTCCAAAGAAAGTTTTTAGAATTCGGTATGGTCACTTTAAATTTCTAGTCATGTCATTTGGTATTACTAATGCCCCAACAACTTTCATGGCCTTGATGAACTGTGTGATCAAACAGTACTTAGACATGTTAATCATAGTCTTCATTGATGATATTCTTGTCTACTCCCGCAGTGAGCATGACTATGCAAACCATCTCATAATAGAGTTACAGACCCTCAGAGCCCATTGGTTGTTCGCCAAATTCAATAAATATGAATTTTGTATAAGGTCAATAGCTTTCTTTGTTCATATCATTTTCGGTGATGGCTTAGAGTTGATCCTCAAAAGACCAAAGCAGTGAGAAACTGGCCTAGACCCATATCTCTATTAGATATCAGGAGTTTCTTGGGCTTTGCCAGCTATTACCAATGGTTTGGTGAGGTATTTTTATCTATTGCGTCCCTTATGTCCTGACTAACTCAGAAAAAAGTCAAATTCCAGTGGTCAGATTCTTGTGAAAAGAGTTTTCAGGTGTTGAATACTCTACTCACTACAACTATAATTTTGACTCTACTAGATGGTTCAGACGGGTTTGTGGTATATTGTAATGCTTCTAGAGTGGGTTTAGAGTATGTTTTGATATAGAGAGGTAAGATTATAGTCTATGCCTCTAGACAGCATAAACCCCATGAAAAGAACTACCCCACTCATGACCTTGAGCTAGTAGCTTTAGTGTTTGCCTTATAAATTTGGAGGCACTACTTGTATGAGGTGAATGGTGATGCATTCACAGACCATAAGAGCCAAAGTATGTGTTCTCTTAGAAATATTTGACTATGCATCAGAGGGGGTGGTTGGAGTTGTTGAAGGACTATTACATGAGTGTTCTATATCATCCAGGCAAGGCCAATATAGCGCCTGATGCCCTCAGTGGGATGTCTACGGGTATTGTTGCTCACGTGGAGGATGGTAAGAAAAAGTTAGTTTTGGAAGTCCATCAGCTTGCCCAACTAGGTGTTTGCTTAGTTGATTTAGCTAAAGGTAGTGTATGGGTTTAGAACAGTTCAAAATCATCTCTGGTTTCCAAAGTGAAGGAGAAACAAAACAGAGATCCCAGTTTAGCTAAGTTAAAAGAGGCAGTCAGAGATTAGAAAGTAGAGGTTTTATCCTAAGGGGGAGATGGTGTGCTCCATTGCCATAATCGACTATGTGTGCCAGGTGTAGATGAATTGAGGCCGCGTATTCTTGCAGAAGAGCATAGTGCACGCTACTATATTCATCCTGGGGGAACCAAGATGTAGCACAACTTGTGGGATATCTTTTGGTAGAGTGTGATGAAGAGAGATATTATAGAGTTTCTAGCTAAGTTCTAGATATGTTAGTAGGTTAAGATTGAGCATTAGAATCCTAATAAGTCTATGAAGGAGTTCAGTATTCCACTAGGAAGTGGGAGGAGGTGAATATGGATTTTGTGATGGGTTTGCCCCACACTCATTGTCAACATGATTTGGGTTGGATCCTTGTGGATAGGATGACCAAATCAGCTCATTTCTTACCAGTCCATACTTACTATTCAGCCAAGGATTATGCCAAGCTCTATGTTAGAGAGTTGGTCATATTACATGGAGTCCCATTATCCATCATCTCAGATAGAGGTACGCAGTTCACCTCTTATTTTTGGAAAGCCTTCCAAAAGGGTCTAGGTACCCAAGTTCACCTCAGTAAAGCCTTTCACCCTCAGACATATGGTAAAAAAAAGGACTATTCAGAATTTAGAATATATGTTAAGGGCGTACACCATTGACTTTAAGGGTAGTTGGGATGACCACTTGCCTTTGATTGAGTTTGCGTATAATAACAGTTACCATTCTAGCATTCAAATGGTTCTATTTAAGGCACTCTATGGGAGGAGAAGCAGATCTCCCATTGGTTGGTTTGAAGTAGGTGAGGCCATAGTGGTAGGGCCTGACTTGGTATTTGATATTGTGGAAAAAGTTTGGTTGATCAGGGAAAGGCTTAAGACAGGTCAGAGCCGGCATAAATTGTACGCTGTTATGCGAAAGAAGAATCTTGAGTTTGAGATTGGGGATTTTTTGGGTTTGAAAATTTCTTCTATGAAAGAAGTGAAGAGGTTTGGTAAGAAGGGGAAGCTCAGTCCCCAGTATGTTGGTCCTTAAAAAATTCTTATCATTTTTGAAAAGGTAGTTTATGATCTTGAGTTTCCTTCAGATTTAGCTTCAGTCCACCAAGTGTTTCATGTCTCCTTGCTAAAGAAATGCATAGGTGTTCCAGCAGCTGTAGTCCCTATAGAGGGTATAGATGTTCAGAACAACCTCTCTTATAAAGAGATCCCAGTCAAAATCCTTGATCGTCAGATTCACAAACTAAGGGACAATGAAGTCTCTCTAGTCAAAGTTCTTTGGCGGAATCAGTCTGTTGAGGGAGCTACTTGGGAAGCTGAAGCAGCTATCCAGACCAAGTATCCTCACCTTTTCTTCACAAACTTAGATTCAGCTCGAGGTAAAAAAATTTCTTGAATTTACTCAGTTCCATGTTCAGATTTCCTATATGAGTTAGATATCAGTTCAGTAGCATAGCATTCTCATATCACGCATACCCTTATGAAATAGCTTAGTCATATGTCATTTCCTCAGAATTCAGTCATGTTTTAGTCATGTATGTTCAGTATGAAAATTTAATGTACCAGTAGTTTCAGTCATGAAGTCATGCTTCAGTTATGCATGCTCAGTAAGCAAGTTCAGTCTATCAATATTCTCTACTTAGTCAATATCATTCGAGGATGAATCTTCCCAAGGGGGAGATATTGTGGGACCCCAAAAAATTCTAGTATTAACTCAGCCCTTAGAGCTTGATAAGGGGTCCCATACTTAGAAATTTTAGCTAAGTGTTTACACTTAGAATTATTTCTAGCCTCATAAGTTGGTGATCCTATTTCCCGACCCTGAAGAACTTAAAGTGTTGGTTTTTAGGTTGATTCATGATCAAGTATGTCAGTAGGTATTCTCGGACAAGTTTTGGATTTTTGAAACATCATTTGAATCACGTTTGGAAGTTCAAACCAGTGGATCAATGCAATCTCAACGCGCCGCATCGCCTATCATATTGATAAATATTTTTCCCATATCCCAGTGTTAATTTCTGGTGAGCCGATATAGACTTGATTTGGCACTTCGGCCATCGCATCAACCCCATTGATGCGGCACGTCGGGCTGCGCATCACTGGACCCATTTTTAACCATTAAAACTCCGTGTCCATGAGGGTATTTGGGTTATTTTCCCACCCCTATTAAGACCCCAAAACATGAAATTAATCACTCCCAGGGAAATAAAATACTTATTTCTCTGAAATTACTCAAGAACAACACCCTAGGAGATCTGATTTCAATTCAAGCTTTAAGAAATTCACCATCAACCTTCATTAATTCAAGTACCAAGGTATGCGAAGTATTCATCCAAGGGTTTCCTTCCACCCTTTGAGATCAAGAAACTCTTTTAAATTACAAGTTAAATGATTTCATAGATTTCATGTTGGATTTGAATGTAATCTTGATTATGATGTTAAATGGGTTTATCATAAATTTCATGAAAACTAGTTAATTGTGGATTGAATTTTGTGAACTTCATGTTGAACTCTTGAATTACAATTTGAATGTAGTATCCATGATAGTATTACATGTTTATTGATATGTGAAATACCCAATCTCCACAAGTGTTTGTCAAAATGCTTATGTGAATTGGCTAGTAAAAGCATGACATGTTATTACGTGATTTTATTCATGAAAAAGCTTATGCATATCAAGTGTTTGAAAAAAATGTCTAAATGAATGCATTATTAGTAAGAAAGTACTATTATGCTACTAAAGTCATGCAGTATATTACTTTTCTTATTATCGAGTCCTGGGGGTATTCAATACCCGAAAACCTAGTTGTTTACCTATAGCTACAGTAGTAATAGAACAATCTCAGTAGTATCATGAAGAGTAATACTCAGTAATCAATCCTAGTCTCAATTCAGTAGTCAGTTCAGAACTCAGTGAACTCAGTTCAGTTTGGTTAGACAATATGATCAGTAAAGGTTCAGTCAAGCCTAGTATAGTTTAGAAATTAGTTTCGCATCTATTCAGTTGGGAGTAGGAGTCACCACCGAGAAAACCCAGGGATGGGGCATTCCTGCCAGCATAGGGTTTGACCCTTAGTAGCAATACCTGAGTTACATAACTATGTAGCCAGCGTAGGTTGAGATATCTTTTTTCCAGACTAGGGTTGATATATCTCACATAAGTTTTCCTGCTAATGAGGGTTGACTAAAGTGCTTCCTTTCAGAGAGGGTTAAATCAGAGCTTGTCTTTACCCGTGGCATGGTATTTCCACCCATCCAACTAGGGTTATAGGTTGGACCTCAATCTATTTGGAGAGGGGCATGTCGGTTAGATAACTACCTCCCAAATTTTCAGTTTCAGTCGTAGCATAGAACTCAGTTCAGTTCTACAGATTCATGACTGTTAGACACAGTCACCCAGCTAAGTATAGAAGTCAGTTCTGTTCTACAAAATTAGGAATATCAGAAACACTCACTCAGTTATCAGTATATAGTATCATAAACTCAGATATCAGTTAATCAGTATTCAGAACTTAATATACAGTGTTAACATGATCTAAGTTATAGTCTATGTATTCATCTATGTACTCTAATTCAGTTACGTCCATTTTACTAAGCTATTTGTTATCCATGTATATGAACCCATGCATATCAGCTTACCTCACTTAGCATACCAGTATATTCAAAGTACTGACACATACTTTTTTTTTGCGCTATGATATCTTCTATCATAGGTTCAGATGCATGGGTTCCTGACCGCAATTAGCAATTAGCAGCATAAATTATCAATAGTAGATTTAGTGGTGAGTCCTCATAGTTCAAGGATGATGTTATCTTTCAGTATTTAAGTAGTCCAGTATTCAGTAGACGGAGTTAGTTGGAGACTTGTCCCATCAACTCTATACTCAGATAGTTAGAGGCTTTCAGACTAGAGTATTTCAGACAGATATTTATTTTTTGGTATTTATTTATCAGTATTTAGTATTTTTTTTAGTTGTGAACCTTATAGAGACATCAGCCTAATTTCCGCATTTATTTTAGTATTATTATTATTATCGTGTGATTATTCAATGCTCACAGTAGATATCAGTTATAGGTTAGCTTGTGGTCCTTCGGGGTCATAAGCGCCATGAAGAGTTCGAGGTACAGGCTCGAGGCATTATATTTATTCTGATCATAATCAAGACTAACATTCATATTCCCATGCCATATATAACACACATCATCTTTGAAGAAGAGTAGGTAGAATTCTACCTCAAGGCCGAATCGTAAAACCTCAAATTATTCACCAACGTCCATCTTCACTTCACAATCCCAAAATACCATCACACTATCAAAATCATAATGTACTCATCAACACGAGTGTAATGATACCCATATTGCACTATTGTGCTTCGGGCCAAAAAATGGCACCAAAACCTCCAAGCGGGTCCCACATATGAAAAATGGAATTTTAGGGTTTGCCCAATATGATATCAAGCTCATACATCATTAAGGAACCATAACCCTTAAGAAAAGACTGAAAACAAATCTAATTTTGGGTCAAAACCCAAGAGATTCATAAATAAAGTGATGAAATCTTACAATAATCCGAGTGAAAATATGATAATAGATATTTATCAAGTTACAAAGTCACCCATAATGATCAATTTTGAGTGATTACACTCATTTGGAGTTTCTAGTTCTAAAAAATGAAGGGGAAATTCCCCAAACGTGTCTTGGGGTCTATATATAGCCCCTATAGGTAAGGATATGTCGATATCGTGATCCTCTAGGTTGTAATAACGTCGTCCCATCACCATACAATGTTCTGCGACCGTGGTTTTGTCCCCTGGGCACCAGATGATAGCAAAATCTAAATCTTGATTTTTACCCCCGAAACTCATTCGAAATCCAAAGAACATGATCCTATTGGAATCATCAAAATTTTTATTTGAGATTGTTTAGGAAAAAAGTAGAGCCCACATCTGTAGTCCCATTTTCATAAAATTTGCTCAATAGCCCAAACTAAGTTTGGAAGCCTTGGGACTTAAACCAAGGGTCTGCCTAGACTTAAATCAATATTTTAGACGTGATGGCAAATTTGGATTTTCCATTCGAGGTCGTTTAGATAAAATATGGGTCCTACACCCGTATTTCAATTTTCCAACTTTCCAACCAGTAGGTCAAAATGAGATCGGTTGCATCGAGACCTAAAACAATGGTCTACCTAGCCTAAAATTGATATTTAATTCTGATGGCACATCAAAATTTGCATCCAAGATTATTTCATTGAAGTTTTATCCCAATGACTATTTTGAACTAGTGAAAACTTCAAAATAGGAAATTGGCTAAAAAAACAAATGAATTTCCTGGTAATAGAACCATCAATATTATCAAGTTGTAAATGACTTGGGGAATCTATGGAGAAACTCAAATGGTGAAGATAATAAAAAATATGAAAATAACCGGAATGGTGATTACACCTGGTGAGTATTTTGTCTTTATAAAGGAGGTGGTCTAGTCTATGGATTCTTGAACTCTTATGATTATATTGTTTGGATACTAGTGATGGCATTTATAGATTATGGTACATGCATGCTCACTTAGTGGTACGATTCCAACTAAATCTTTATTTTACTACTATTATCCTTAAAGGGATTTATTCCCAGTTTTTACTTTTAAAATAGATTCTCTAATACGAGAATTGTATCTCATTAATGGATAATTTATGAGCTTTTGGAGATAAAATGATGTTTTGGGAATTTGATTGAGATAAATTTTGATCCTGGGTTTTACCACTAATATTTACTTTGGTCATAATAGAATCAACCCTTTCTAATACATTATAATGATTTAATCTCAGAGTTGACCTCGTGTAATGGATTTATGGACTTGCATTTTTATCCATGGTTCAAGCCTATGCATCTATTATATATACATCTATGTAGTACTAGATAGAGGAGATTGATGATTATAATGATGTTTATTTGAAATCCTAGATCGATTCTAGGTTACTGTATATGGGTGCTCCAAAACCCTCTAGGGGCCCCTTCATTCGTGAGCCATCATACTAGAGAAGAGATGTCACAAAATGTCTTTTCTTTGCAAGTTATTAAGCTAGAAGAGGTGTATACACTTGGTATATTATGGGAATTAGACCGAATATAGTACTATGGATTTACTTTGCATTTATTCATGCACGTGCTTCACATATCACCAGTATGTTGTTTGGTTCTAGTATCTATCATCCTTATATGGGGTTGTATAGAAATAAGTTATTGTTGTTTACTGAGTATTGAATAAACCTTAAGATTTATAGGGCTCTATTAGGTATTATTTGTCTAAACTAGCTAGTTATTGTACTATTGTTATTATGGTTAGTTCATGGTAGGAGGATTATGGGTTGGTACCGAGATTTGAGTTATAATTTTGATCCTTTTTCTTTTTAGGGTATTATATATTATGAATTGTCTTTTTGAGGTTAGATGCTCGACTATATTCCCTGATAATGCTAGTATTAGCCTTTATACTTTGTTAGGCTTTCATGGAGAGGTTATATTGGCTACCTTAGGTTGTACCTTTGAGTTAGTCTTGTATACCTATATATATACATATCTATCTATGGTATTAATGTATATCCATTTCTTTCCCCATGTATTCACATTGTATATGCATTCCTTGGCCTTGTATACTATATATATCCTTTCTCTACCCATTATTCATATATTGGCCAGTGAAATATGGTATAGTACTTTAGTTCCTATGTACAGTAAGAATAGGATAATTTATCCTTAATGCCTCATAGAATTATTATGTTAGCTTTCTAGATTGTTGCCTATAGTTTATATTCCTACTTTGCATGCTATCTATATTTGTATTATCTTTGGAGATCAAGTGAAAGTTGCTGACTATGTATCATGTATTTTGGTACACATAATACACTTTTGCATCATACAAATCATAGTACAAGTTCTCATCGTTGTTATGTGCGTCGTGCGAACAACTATGGATAAGAGATTTAGGGTAAGCTCCTATTGTTTGAGGCATTACTACTCTCCAGCTGGTGGTTTAGATTAATCTCTATATTTTATTTTGAGATGGGTTATATCTATATTTATCTAGCATTTGACTTTGAACTTTTATTATATTAGTAGCTCTTGTACTAACTCCACTAGGTTTTTAGACTATATTATTTATTCAACATTTTCCCTCAACTTCTTTGGATAGTCTGTTACTTAAGATTTTGGACTATGGGTTGCCTTACCTACTTGTGGGTTATGGTAGGTGCCTTCATAACCTGTGAAATTGGGTTATCACAAATTGGTATTAGATCTTAGGTTTACTGGTGTGTTGGTATAAGAGCCAGGTGTCTAGTAGATTTTGAGAATCGATGTAGAGACATCGTATCCTATCTTTAATAGGATATAGGGAATTCTTAGGAAATTCTATACTTGACTCCTTGTTATGTGTCAATATTTATATGAACCATTACTATGTTCAATAACTCTATTTTGATCCAAATAGATAATATGAGGTTATCGATAGATGTGGATGAGACATTTCACTTGCTTTTGGAGCTTCAGGTCAACATTGAAGTAGGGAGTTAGAGATTAATATCGAAGATCTTTAGCATCAGTCGGATGATGGGGCCATGTCATGACCCAATTAAAAAGTTATGATGGCACCTACTTTATCCCACCAATAGGTAAGCCAAACTATAGCTCGGAGCTTTAAGCAATGGTCAAATTTAGAGGAAAAAGGGCATAAAATCCATAAATGAGAAAGCAAAGTCTTACAATAATAGTTCAAGCAATAATATTAGTCTGAAAGATAGATAAAATAAGACAAAATCTTACAACCTAGTATTGTCGGTACAAGAGCAACTAGCAAAAATGAATACAAGTACTATAATAGTAAATATACATCATTTTTGAATAATTAAAGACTAAATATAATAAAAGAAGGAGAAAGAGAAACTTTGTCTTTGAGAGCTTACCCTACCTCCAAACACTCAAAGCACAATTGCAACACAAAAAACAATGACTAGTAATCAGATTTACACCAAAAAGGTACATAAGTATAGTATGAGTCCCATATCCATAGGCACTCAGTTGGCGTCAATGATTGACTAAGCTAAACCATAGTATAAGTACAATAAGGATAAAAAATTAAATAAACTAAGACAACATAAAAGGGTAGACATGGAATAATGCTCCAGTATGATAAATGAATGGCCAAAATATATATATTATCAAAGAATAAATAAATGTACTATAATACTGGCCCCAATGAGGCAGTAAATATGGGAAAATAAATAACCCAACCAGGCCCACATAATCTCAGAGGGTGCTCACAAAGGAAAGTAAATAATCGAAATTTCATTAATTAATAAAATCTCAAGCCATATCCATGAATCAATCTACCAAATCATATAATAAATAAATTCTCAATACTAGACTCAAATGAATCTCAATATCCTCATCATTGTTTGGACAAGAATCAAAACTCATATCATAAATTATTGAGCGTGAGTCAAAACTCAATATCAATTAATCATCGAACTTGTTAAAAAATCAGCACCAACTTCCAAGTATCAATATAGCCTAAAACTTATAATTCTAGCCTCTTTATATTTTAAATAAGTAATTCAAACATATGATATACCCAATCAGTCTATAAGGAGCTAACAAGAGTCTTAACCTAAGGTTGGCCAAAGGGGCCCACTTTTAATCCCCAAAATCCATTGTAAGGCAAATTCTACCCCAGATTAGGCTAAGGTATCTAAATTTACTTCTAGACGTTAAATAAATGACAATTACCCCCTAAGATTGTAATTCTACATAAAATATGAGTAATTAAGTCAATTATGCCTAATTTATGATTCTATAATAGGCAAAATAATTCAAATAATATTAATTATACCTCCAAGACCTAATTACTATACCATATCAACAATAATGTAATAATTATACTAAAAACAAGCTCAGTCAATGAATAAGGTAAACCTAGCTTACCTGGATGTCAAAGAAAAGCGTAGTGAAATTCACTAAATCATTGATTTCCACTTTTGAGAAGATTTTGTAAGATTCCCACGCTATTAAAATCATCATCTACTTATCAATATGAGCACAACATGGCCACATTGCACTTTTTTTCTTTAGGTACAATGAGAATACCATGTAGGGCCCACTTATGGAAATGTACTGTCAAGGAATACTTACTCTCAAGAATGGGCAAATTCTGAACTCAAATGGTGCTTCAATCAACCAACCAATATTCTGAGCACATTTTTCTTTTTTGGAGCTTTCATTATTACGAAATTAGTCTCAGACTAAAACTCCTAGTAAATGACCTTGAATTAGAATTTTGACTGCGCTATCAACTTCGAAACATTGATTTTAGGCTTTGAGGACTCTTGCATCAGTCCGAAGGCTTTCAGACTTATTTTAAGCTTTTGGGTGGATTCTATGAAAATGGAACTATAGGTTTAGGCCCCACATTTATTTGAAACCATCTCAAATGAAAATTTTGATAGTCTTCTAAAATGTCAAATTTGGTATGGTTGCATGATTTGAGTTACATGGTTTTGAACAAATCCCGAGGACCCAATCAGAGTCCATTTTGGACATAGAAAATCTAATGACTTAGGTTGCTTGTGCAACCGCATAAGAGACCATTTGATCTCTTTAGCGGTTGTCGCTTAAGTGATATTGAGTCATTTTATCGGTCTTGGCCATTTGACTAAGGGTCATGTTAATGATCAATGTCTTCTTTAGCGGACTTCCCTTTAGTTGCTTGGGCATTACTTCATCGATAATTGTACCCCCATGCCAGACCTTTTTAGCAGTCAAGGATCCATTTTAGCTTCAGTAAACGGCTGGTTGGTCACTTAAGCGGCACCTGGGGATTTTTTAATCCCATTCTTCACCCGAAATTCCTATTCATTTTCCTCCTTCTTGAGAGCTTAAAAACAGGAAAGAGTGGGGAATTATCTATTGAATCTAAGGTAAGACATTCCAATACTCCTTGGTCATTTCCCATTATTTTTCCCATCAATTTCCCTCTTATTTCTTGGTAAATTCTTAGAAATTCATTCTTTAAATCCCTAGACCTTAGGGGCTGATATTTCCCCTAATTAAGCACCATTTTGTGTTGAACCTTTAGTACATATTTCTTGTACTTTGTGGGACCTCATGACATATTCAATTTTGTATTTTGTTTGTGGGCCCAGAGGACCTGTTCTTTACCGAAATTCTAACCCAACCCTTTATACTGTGATATAGGTCTTATTTTACGCTTACTAACGTACAGATTACAATTTTGCTAGTGTGGTAGCATTTCATTATTATGGAGCAAAGGGAAATAATTTGTGGATAATTCAAGGTTTTGCAATTTGGCATAGAGGTAGGATTTGGTTTACTTTTCTTCATGAGATAGTGTATGATATAAATTGTATGCTCCTAATTGCGATAGGATATTATTATGGGTAAGATATCAGGACAACCAAAAATTTGAGTTTAGGGATAAAACGGTGAGCCGATCCTTAAGATAAAATATGTAATATAACGATCAGAGCCCATCACCCTAAATTGTAAGTATGTTAACCAAAACTGATTATGTTTATCCTTTAGTATAAGGTTTATTACTTCACCTAGTGGATTATTATGGTTTTCCATATTAGGGTATAATTACTATGCCAGTTAAATGCTATTGATCATGAGGTCTTTGTTACGATACTAGTTGGACTCTAGATAAGTATTCCATCTATATGAAGGACATTGTCTTGGATTATGGATGCTTATTATTATATTGTTTGGATACTAGTTATTTTATTGATAAATTATGGTACATTCATGGTCAGTTAGTGGTACGATTTCAACTAAATCATGGTTTTACTATTATTTTCCTAAAAAGGGACTTATTCCCACTTTTCACTTTTAAAATGGATTCTTTAATAATGGTAATTATACCACCTTGATGAACAATTTATGAGATTCTTGAACTAAAAATGATGTTTTTGGAAATCTAACTGAGATAGATTATGTTCCATTGTTTTTCCACTATTATTTACTTTGGTCATGAGATATTCTGACCCTTTCTACTACATTATGATAATTTAGTCTCAGAGTTGACCCTAGGCAACAAATTTATAGACTTTGACTTTTAGCCACGGTTTGAGTCCATACATGAATTATATATACATCTATTTGTTACTGGATGGAGAAAATTAATGACGATGATGATTATTGGAAATCCCTGATTGCGACCAGGTCAATATATATGGGTACTCCCAAACCCCTTAGGGGGGCCTTCATCCACGAGCTGTTTTGTTGGAGAAGAGAGGTTGTAGTAGGTCCTATATTTTTAAGCTATCAAATTAGAGAAGGTGTTTACCCTATGTACATTATGGTACGTAATCGGTTATGCTATTATAAATTTACTTTGCATTTATTCATGAAAGCACATCGTTTATAACCAATATATTGTCCTGTTCCTATATCTATTAGCCTTATGAGGTTTTCATAGATATGGGTTATGATTTGTTAATTGTTGAGTGTTGATTAACCTTCCAATTTATGAGGCCCGATTAGGTATTATTTGTCCAGACTAGACGGTAAGTTTTCTAATGTTATTATGGTTAGTTCATTGCAGGATAATTATATTTTGGTACTGAGATTTGAGGTATGATTTTGATTCTTTTTCCTTTTATGGTGCATTACATTACAGATAGCGTATTTGAGGTTAGACGCTCGGCTATAGACCCTGGTCATGCTAGTATTAGCCTTTCTACTTAGTTTGGTTTTCTTGGAGTAGTTAGATTGACTACCTTAGATTGTGCCTTTGAGTTAGTATTGTGTACCAATACTAATATATATACACACATATCAAGATATAATATTACTATATATCACTCTCTTTCCCAATGTAATTACATTGCATATGCATCCCTTGGACTGATATACATCTTTCTTCTACCTATTAATGATATATTGGCTAGTGATATATGGTGTAGTACTTTGTTCCTAAGTATAGCTAGAATAGGATAATTTATCCTTATTGCCTCTTAGCATTATTATGTTAGCTTCCTAGATAATTTCCTATAGTTTATATTACTATTTTGCATATTACCTATATTTTCATTATCTGTGTAGCTCAATAAGAAGTTTACTACTGAGTACCACATATTTGGTACTCATACTACACTACTATAGCCTGCAAATTATCGTACGAGTTCTCGTTGTCTTTGTGTTCATTGCACAGAGAAGCTATGGATCAGAGATTTGGCTGAGCTCCTAATATTCGAAGCATTACAACTCTCTTTCTGGTTGTTTGGACTGATCTTTATATTATTTTTAGAGATGGATTTTACATGTATATTTAAGCAATTTACTTTGTACTATTATTGTATTAGAAACTCTTGTACTAACTCCACCAGGTTTTGGTACTGCCTTATATGTATTAGATTTTTATTATATTTATTTTGTATTTTTCCTCAACTTCTATGGATAGTCTATTACTTGAAATTTCGGACTATGGGTCGGTTTACCTTCTAGTGGGTTATGGTATGATCCATCATGAATTGAAAATCGAGGTGTGACAAGTTTGTGGTTGTATTTTTGGATCGGTTTTCCCAATCGTTCTAAGGGAGTCCAATATGTAGGAAATGATAAATCCGAAGTAAGGTGGCATGAGTTTGAAAGAGTATTCCCTTAGGTTTATGAAGTTTGCAAGGTATGCTCTGACTATGCTAGCTGATTCTAGGGCCTGCATGAGCAAGTTTATGTATGGTGTTTCTAAGGATGTGGTCCAAGAATGTAGGGTTGCTATATTAGTGAAGAAGATGGTCATATCCTTGATGATGGTTCATGCTCAGCAAATAGAGAAAGAGAAAGTTATATTGACCCTTTAGGTCATTTTCTATATTTCTGCTCATTTTTGTCATTTACAGCTTTCCTATAACTGCCACAAGTCATTTGTGACTTTTTGGAACTGACAGTTCGGCTACCGAGTAGAGCCAATTCCTAATTTTGAAGTCTTTGCTGGTTCAAATTAGCTAACAGGCTAAAACTTTGTTCGACATTGTATACCATTTTGATAGTTCTAATAGCTCCAAAATCTTGATTTTAGCTTAGGTGGACCCTTGTTTTAGGTATCGAGGTTCTTCAACTCATTTTTGGATAAAGGCCAAAAGTTAAGAAAAATTAAAAATGGGTGTGGACCTACTTTTCATTTAAATGACCTTGGATGGAAATTTTTATTATTGCCTTGAATTAGAAACATCGAATGTGTAGGGTAGGATTATTTGTTTGTGTATAAAAGATTTTGAATGAATCCTGATGGGTTGGCAGATAATTGAAAAAATTCTAAGTTTCAAATGGTGCTGGTGCATCGCTTAAGCACTCCATGGGTCGCTTAAGCAATTTCTGCTTAAGAGGCATGCAAGTCGCTTATGCGACCTGACTGAGCCCAATAAGTATTGCTTAAGTGATGTCTTCGGCTCTTAAGCAATGGTTTATTAAGTGGCCAAAGGTCACTTAAGAGATAATCACATAGGCAGTGATAGTTAGAAATAGTATTGGATAAGTGACACTAGGTCGCTTAAGAGACTCGGTATCTGCTTAAACGACACTTGGACGCCTAAAAGGGTATCGATACCCCATTTAGCTTAATTTTCCCCATTTTTCATCCATTCCCTAGAATATTGAACCCTAAAAAGAGGGAAAACTCGGAGAATCATTCGTGGGTAATTGTGGATATAGTTAATTTATGTGTTTCTTCTTTAAATTTCTCGTATGTGTTGAATCTTTGGGGGTTGCACCACACTATGAGGTACCAGGTCCCAAAAAATCAGTCGTATGCAATAAAACAGTAAATTAACCAAGAACAAAGAAGCTAAGTTTTTGTAGAAAATAAAGGAACACACAGATTTAACGTGAAAACCCCTTGTTCAAGAAAGGAAAATCCACGGCTTTCCCTTACAAGCTATTGAACAATCCGCTACAATCAAACTCTTGGTTGCAGACTCGATTTTAACCTAACTCTAAGTTTCTCCTGCTTGCAGTAACTCTACTAAAGCCTCACCTTGACAACTCTGCCAAGACTCTCTCAACACTAATTAACTCAAATCAGTTATAGGCTCTGGAAACTCTACCTAATCATACAAAAAACAAAAATAAAAATCACTCTTATAGCATGAGTAATTTAGTTATAGAACAATATTTCACTCAAGAACAATTTTCCGTTTTTTGAGCACACACTGAACTGAGAACTAGAGTTGAAAATAAGTTTTTGCTTTTTCTTCTTCTTAACACTCCAATTTTCAATCTTGTAAAAACTATCAATTGAGAGGCATCCTTTTCCTTTTATAGAAGAGAAATGATTAGTGTTCAAATGCAATTGTATCCGGTGTCTTTAACATTACAAGCAACACCTGTGTAGTTTGTTACACTATATGACAAACTGTGAAGGCGCATGACAGCTGTACTTTAGCCTTGAAGATCCAGGGACTTGGTCCCTTGTTGTAAGCTGCTCATCATCAAAACACGATATAGTAATGAGATGACAAAATTTTGCAGGTGCATGCCAACTGTACTTTAGCCTTGAAAATCCAGGGACTTGGTACATTGTTGTAAATTACTCATCATCAAAACAAGATATAACAAATTTCCTTTTTTTGATGATAATAAACCAACCAAAAAGATTTTGACCACCTACATTCTTTCATCACATTTAATCAGAGTGATTACAACTACTGAAGATGATTTTTCCTCCTATCATTCATCGTCATGCTTCTATTATCATACAACTTAGGGACCTAGTCCCTTGTTGTCAATTGACAGTAAAAAATTAACTCATTGCAATATTTCAATGTATCCCCTTTCAATATACTTACACTCATCTAAGTGCATTTGAGCATTCTTCCCCTTTGCAGACTTCTCCCTGTCAATCTTCCATCATACCATATATTTAGCACATCACATAGTTATATCACGTACTCCCCCTATCAACATCCCATTCACATTTGCAATTCAACATTTACACATGTGGTACCTGGTCCCTTCAACATGAAATCAATATTTCCCTTTTTGGCATCATTGAAATGTGAAAATGGTAAACTATGAATAAAATAAGCGTATGTCAGTTAAATCATGGACATTAGGGAAACTCTAACGTGAAGAACACCATTAATAAAAAGTGGAAAAACATGCAACAAACAAATAAAGATTTATTCATATGGAGAGGATAAGTATCTTTACGGTGTACAATTTAAATTATCCAGAGAAAAAGCCACAAAAAACAAGGATTTAATAGGAGAGGGACTTGGAAGGATGGTTTGAAGAAGTAGAGTCATGTTATTGTTTTCTATAGCATGATAGTACAACAATTCCTTTCTTAGATGCCTTATTTCTACATTCAAGTTAAGAACCTTATCTGTTAAAGTAAAGACCCTTTTCTTTAGGTCAGCTTTCTCAATTTTAAGCTCATCAGTGACACTTGGACTCTCAATAGTTAGATGTTGAATTATCATGTTCAATTTGGTGATCTCTATATCCTTAGTAGCTATATCAATTTGTAACTTCTCTGTATCTTTGTTGAACTCCCCTTGATATTTGGTACTTGATTTTCTCTTCACACACTCAATTTTTACCAGTCTTTATGCTAAGAATTTTCAATAAAATTCCAGGAGTCTATTCTCACAGACCAGTAACCATAAGACATTCCATGTTTGTCATTTTTCCCAACAACCACTTTGTGTATGTGGTCCATCATCAATACAGGTAAACTAATATAATCTAAACTACTAATACATTCCATGATACACAAGTCAGTAGCCGAAGCAATATTTTTTTCTGTTGATCTGGGAAAGCCTTCTTTGTTTACAAAATCAAAGACCAATTGCAACTCACTCTTGATTGATTTCCTATTCACTGCTGCCACAAATTTACCTTTAACCTTTGATGCAATTGCCAAAAACTTTTGATCATTGTTTTGGTGAGACAGTCCTCACACCACAGATAGGAATATCCAAAATTCTCCCAAGTAATGCAACATCAATTTTAACCTTCTTTCCTTGAACTACATTAGTCATCTTCATTTTGTCTTTAGAAAACTCCAATGGGGAACAAAATTTCCTAACTACCTTATCAAAGACTGTGGGAATAGCCTTCCATAAGTGCATCTAGCCTTGATATTTTACCAGCATAACTAATTTCAACATACCAGGTTCTAACAACACACTTGAATCTAAAATCCTTTAAGTTAACATCTTTTGATATCTCAAGAAACTGTTTCTCAATTCTTTAAACACAACCTTTCCTTCTTTCTTTAGTTTACTTCCTTTAGAAACACTAATGGGTTCTCCTTCAATTATTTTCCTCTTCCTAGGACCAGGTCCTTCAGAAATCTGTTGGTTCTCAGCAAAACTTCCAAACTTCTTCACTAAATTTTTCACTGACATTTTGGTCCTTAGGACAAATTTTGCTCTTTCTAGGGTTGTTTGACATCAAGATGAGATTTTTAGCAACCCAGGCATCATCCATTGGCATACTAATAGGAAAATTTTGAGGCTTCAAGTATGAATCTTTATCAACAAGTTGAATGAAGAAAGAGCTTGGCTTTAAAAAGGTAGATGATGAGAGTTGGTTTCCTAGAAGATTTGTGAGAGGATTTTTATCTAGGAAAAGCCAAGATTCCTTGGAAAGGCATGAGAATGGATAATTTCTGTCCATTTAGAGATTTTTAACAAAAGAGGACTATTTGAGGATATATTTCTTTATTTAACAGGAGAGGGATTTTGATAAACCAGGACTTTAGAGACTGATAATCATAGCGAAGGATGTTTTAAGAGAATGAGATATTATTAATTTCTATTTTTTGGTTGACTCATACCTCTTTTAGTATAGGATAAATTTCTGATACAGTGAGAGAAAGTGGCTTTTTTTTTTCAGAATGAAAAATTTACACATCATGAAACTAACTTGAGAGATTGGACTAGGTTCCTCTCTTTCTTTGAGTGAATCCTCGACTTTGTGTATTTCACATTTTCCTCCTCCAAAGTTGTTTTCATGGGTGTATACCTACAAATGTATGATACGAAGTTGGACTAATATGCACCTATTTTACTAAGGATACCTGTCTCTTTATCATAGCCAATTTTGAGGAGAAAAACTGATCCATCTAGTAGGTCAGATTAGTTTGATCAATCTATGCCTCAACTTATTATTTTCAATACACCACTTCATACAAAAATTTGTTCTAAAAAAGGTCTGAGGACCAAGTCCTACACTTAGCATCTTTCAAATATTCAAGGTTTCTTCTGCATTACTTTGAACCATCCATCATCTTTTAGAATCTTATTCACCCTTTTTTAGCTTGTTTTTGGGATAGGAACATTGAGAAAACCAAGAAATTTCTGAACTTCTAAGATAAATTCCATTGGGCCTAGGTCCATATGAGATTTTGACTTGACACTTGCTGAAGTTCTTTTAATTGAGTTGCTGTTTGTGACTGAGATATCACATAACCATTCATTTTTTCCTTCTGCATCAATTGGTACTTGTATAACATCTTCATCAATATCATATCTTTGACCAGATATCAGATCTTCAGAAACTAAATCTTCACCATAACCTGGTTTTTCCATTTATTCCACCTCTACTTTGGACTTATTAATTGGAAATTTCAACTTTAGTTTTCAAGGGACCAGGTCCCTTGAAATCAACTGGTTAAGTTAAAAGGAACTTACATGTATCATGAATCACCATTTTCGTATTGAATAGCAAAGTTACTAATGTGTGATTAGATGCTAACACATTTGAGGATTTGAACTGAGAATAATTACAAAGTCTTAAGCAATTTTTGTCGTTTTTCATTGTTTTCTCTTTGTTATTACAGGAAAAGTCAAGATGAAAGAAAACCAACAACAACTGAGATAAAAGAGTTGAATTTTAAACAAAATAAGAAGGGTAGTGTAGTTGAAGACTTGTTTGATAAGTCATCAACTCCCTGATAAGTTATCAGACTCATCATCATCCATAGACAGAGTTGTGATAAACTGTCAGGCTTAGGAAGTGCTTGAGAAATTAAAGTGAATATATGATGATATCCATGATAAGTCATCAAAGGTATGATAATCCATCATGCCTCATCGTCAACCTAAGGTAGAGATTGTCAAAAGTGAAGAGGAGCTGACGACATTCCTAATAAGTCATCAGACTCCTGATAAGTCGTCACCTATGACGTCATCTGTCCAAGAAAAAAGCTGTGATCTATGATTTTGTTTCCATAATTAGTCTGAAGTATATAAATAGCAGCTTTTAGGGTTTTGATTCATCATCTTAATCATCTTGAAATGGATAGAACTTATTCAAAAGAAAAGACACCTCATTTTAGGGCTCTTAACTTAGAATTCAATTCTCAACTCTTTGATTTGGTTGTGGGAATTTTCTCTTAAACTTAGAAGAGAATCAACTTCAGACTTCATCTTTTGTAATTTTAGTTACTTCGAATGATGATTATATTGTTGCTATCTCTTTCCTTCTTATGTGGAACTAAAACCCACAACTAGGGTTGTGGGATCTATGATTATTCCCCATAGATTTAATAGTTGGTTAGTGTTTGAATGATTGTGGGGATATCTTGATAATTCCTTTGCTATGATTTTTATTTATTGGTTGCAAACAATAAATACCGCCTTATGTTGATTTGCTCAAACTAAGAAATAAACTAAAGGTAGCGAATTATCAAAAAGGATTTGGAAGGTTAAGCTCTCATCTAATGATTAATGTTGTAACAAGATTGATCAGCTTGAGATAAAATCAGTATGAACAGAATTTTTTCCTAAGTTTGAGAGAATTAGGGAGTTCAACATCTAGGTAGGTTGAGAAATACTTAGATGGACTATCGAAACTGATAATCTGATGTTTCCCGCAAGTCATGAGAACCCAATGCTACGGTTATTATTTAATGGGGATTAGTAATCATAGTGATCACAACACTAGTTTTTCTTTATCATTGATTTAAACTATTGAAATTTTTGCATTGAGTTCTGAAGCAAGTTACAACCTTAACATTTGTTTGATCATTGAAAACCCCCATTTTATCTTTTTATATCATTTGTTTAAATTCTACTTATATCTTTAGTTTCAAATTAGTTTAATCGTCACTCACATTATTCCCTGTGGATTCGACCCCGACTCTAATATTGGGTAAATATATTGATGACGATCGCCTTATACTAAATTGATGTGTAAGTTGAGCTTTATTAAAAATAGCGTCATTGCCGTGGAATAATTTGGCGTATTGAGTTGGTTTTGAATTTTAGCCTACATTCTTGAATTCAAACTTGTAAATATTTGCTTAGTTTATTTTTTAAATTTTTTTATTTTTATTTTTTCTCACACCTTTCTTGAGATGTCAGCCTGGATAGATGGTTGTTTGAGTGATGTTAACTCTTGTTATTATTGTGGGGGACCAAATTATGAGGCTTACTATTTAGATTTATATGGAAGTGCGTGGACGGAACCTTCACAATATGATGCAAACACTGTTCTAACTGGGGAACAGACTGTAACTTAGTGTTTGGTTTGTGGTCAAAGTGACCATTCTGAAGATATGTGTGCTATCACGATTCAAATGGACAAATTTATGAAACGAGTTTTATAGAATCAAGCACTGTTGTGGGCAGAGCTGAAGGAGTTACCACTACCACTATGTCTACAATGATTAAACAAATAAGAATATGAAGAGGACATTAGCCAATTTTTGGAGAAAACACAAGAATTGCTGCCACTCAATTGTCATCTTGATCTTGAGATTGACATTGAAAAGGTGAATAAAAGTGAAGGTATTGAGGATAGGGTAAATTTTAAAGTAGGATTTGGTGGGCCGCATTCGAAGCACTTTTCTAGATTATGTTTAGATGATATCTTGTCAATGGAATCATTTAAATAGTAGAAGAGTATGAAGATAAGGAACAAGAATCCTATATTCTTGATTTTACACTAAACCAGCAACATAAAAACATACCTCACTTTAGGGCCGAGTGGTTTACCATGCACATTCTATTACTCGGTTCCTTAATTTTTATACCACCCTCTATGAGCGAGGCAAAAAGATAGACTCTAAGTTGGGGTGAAATTCATATCCTCAAGGTGGAGAAAAAAGCTGAGTTGGGTCATGTCGCGATACTAAATTAGGCAGCTTAGGACGCAACCCAAGGTATTTTGTTGTTTGCATTCGTATTATGTGATTGACATCAGATCTTCTCACCCATGGTGCCATAGGTATGTTACTAACTCTCTTGTTTTGGTTTGATGCATTGGGGACATTGTATGATTTTAAGTTGATGGTGGGGCTACTTCTAGGTGTTGATGTCCTCTTGAGGTTTTTGTTTTCGTGCTTTTTTTTCCCCGGAGTCTTGTTCCTAGTAGAGCCGGCATGTTTAGGCGTATTGTGATTTTTTGTAAAATATTGTAGTTGACTAGGAGAAATACAAGTACCTTAGGAAGTTAACATATTTTTGTTGATTTTTGAACACCTTTCCAATGGTCTATTTTCTAACTATGTGATATGCATTTATGTGACCATTGCATCTTGTTATGGCATTATTACTAGTGACCTGATAACCATTGCTAAACAATTGCATGAAACTAATGGGTAGTAGCTTGTGATGTACCTTTGTACCATGTTTGTCTGAGATACTACCTAGTTCCAGTTGTGTTTGAAATCCAAAACTTGCCCGGTTGGTCTTGCCTTGGTTGTAGGATAGCGGTTAGGAAAGGATCATAGTCCGTTGTTGATATTAGTTCACTTTTATCCTAAATGACCTTCCAGGTGTGAATAATATCCCTTGATCCTAATGTTGAGCCTTAATGCGTATTCTTTTTATGTTACCTATCACCTTCCCATTTTTATCACAATGAACCTGTTTTGGCCCTGCTCCTCTTTGGACATTTTGCACTTTGACTTAGGCAAATAGACTAAGTTGAGGGTGGCTATCATATGGGTGCGTGATGTAAAGTGAGTATGAAGAAGGGTACAAAAATACAAAGCTGGGTGTGGTAGAAAAAGAATGAGAAAATAAAAGTTGTGAAAAAAATAAATGAATAAAAACTGCACCCAGCTTGAATGTGCTTTAATCAAGAAAGGGATAAATAAGGTAAAGGTTGATAAGTGAGACTCCAAAAAAATTTTGTAGTGCCAAGGAGGCTTAGTTACTTTAAATATCCTTGTGTATCATACCAGCCCCAAGCCTATATTACAAGCTGAAGAAAAGTCCTATAGTGATCCTAACTTAACTGTTTGAAAGCTTCGGTAATGAAAATAAGGGCAAGCTTATGGTATTTGGCATACATTAACTGAAACTTCTTTCTGAGAGTGAGTGTCTCTTGACCATCCCTGCATTGACATGCTTGAATTCATATATGAGTGAGGAGGGACCTCTTTATTTTAAGGACACACTAGTTATGTTGCTAGTTGCTAAATTGCTTGGATAGTGTAATCTTAGTACATGCATGGTTGTTGTTGCTGAATTGATGCCATGTCTTGATTCCTGTGTGTCGCATTGTTGTTCTTCAATAATATGCACAGTTGATTTTTAAATTAATTGACCTTGGAGATGGTGAAGATGTTTTTAGATAATATGAATGGTTGACAGCCAAATATACTTTGTATTCTATTGGTTGTGTTTTAGCTGCTTGAGGAGAAGCAATTGTTTTAAGTTGAGGGTGTTGGTGTGTGAGAAGATGCTAACACATTTGAGGCTTTTAACTGAGAATAACTGCAAAGTCTTAAGCAACTTTTGTTATTTTTGATTGTTTTCTCTTTGTTATTGCTGGAAAAGTCAAGATGAAAGAAAACCAACAACAACTGAGATAAAAAAGCTGGATTTTGAGAAAAATAAGAAGGGAAGTATAGTTGACGACTTGTCTGATAAGTCGTCAACTCCCTGATAAGTTATCATACTCATCTTTATTGTTAGACAGAGAATGAGATTCAGCTAGAAGAGGTGAAAACAACGTGTGAAAGGCCATCAGAGTTGAGATAAGCTGCCAGGTTTGTTGTCAGTCTTGGGAAGTTCTTGAGAAATTAAAGTAAAGATGTGGTGACATCCGTGATAAGTCATCAAAGTTATGATAAGCCATCATTCCTCATCATCAACCTAAGGTAGAGATTGTCAAAAGTGAAGAGGAGCTGACGACATTCCTAATAAGTCGTCAGACACTTGATAAGCCATCACCCATGATATCATCTGTCCGAGAAAAAAATGTGATCTGTGATTTTATTTCCATATTTATTCTGAAGTATATAAATATCAGCTTTTAGGGTTTTGATTCATCATCTTGATCATCTTGAAATGGCTGGAACTCATTCAAAAGGAAAGACACCTCTTTTTAGGGCTCTTAACTTAGAATTTAATTTTCAACTCTTTGATTTGGTTGTGAAAATTTTCTCTTAAACTTAAAAGACAATCAACTTTAGACTTCATCTTTTGTAAGTGTAATAGCTTTGAATGATGATTATAATTGTTGCTATCTCTTTCTTTCTCATGTGGAACTAAAACCCATAACTAGGGTTATGGAATCTAGGATTATTCCCCCATGGATTTAATAGTTGGTTAGGGTTTGAGTGATTGTGGGGATATCTTGATAATTTCTTTGCTATGATTGTTATTTATTAGTTGCAAACAATAAATCCCACCTTATGTTGATTTGCTTGAAATGAGAAATAAACTAAAGGTAGTAAATTATAAACAAGGATTTGGGAAGGTTAAGCTCTCATCTAATGATTAATGTTGTAAAAAGATTGAGCAGCTTGAGATAAAATCAGTATGAATAGAATGTTTTCCCTAAGTTTTAAAGAATTAGGGAGTTCAACATCTAGGTTGGTTAAGAAACACTTAGATAAACTGTCAAAACTGATAATCTGGTGTTTCCCACAAGTCATGCAAACCCAATGGTAAAGTTATTATTTAATGGGGATTAGTAATCATAGTGTTCACAACCCTAGTTTTCCTTTATCATTGATTTCAACTATTGAAATTTTGTCTTTGAGTTTTGAAGTAAGTTACAACCTTAACATTTGTTTGATCATTGGAAATCCCCATTTTATCTTTTAGTATCATTTGTTTGAATTCAACTTATAGCTTTAGTTTCAAATTAGCTTAATTGTCACTCGTATTGTTCCCAGTGGATTCGACCCCAACTCTAAAATTGGGTAAATATATTAACGATGACCGCCTTTCACTAAATTGACGTATAAGTTAAGCGTTATTAGTTACTTCCATCAGAAGCATATATTTTGTATTATTTTTATATGAGATACTTCTACCTTTAAGTTTCTTAAGAGAGAGAGAATACAATCACCTTCTTGTTAAGGGCATTTTGGATATTTACCCTCTTACCCAACTTGAAACAAACATCTTTTAATCCCTTTAAGCTGTCATTAGCACTCAAAAACAAATCAAGTAACTTCTCAACACTCTCAAATTCCGCAGGGTCTAGAACACTTAGGGTTTTCAAGAGGTTGATCAGTTAAGGCTTTCAAGGTTGGTTTTTGTTTGTACACGTTACTATTTTAGGCAAGTGACTCTTCCTTCATAGGTAATTTATTAAAATACATGTGCATTAAAGTGTTGTTCATATGGAGTTAATTTGGTTTTGAAAATAAGGGTTGTGGATTTTGAATGCTTATTGTTGAACAATGTTTTCTCATGGTGTAATTATTATTATTCATGCTTTAAATATGGTTTTGAATTATGGGTGCATGGGTATGGTGAATGAACTAAGAAATTGGGATTTTACCCAAACTCGTGACTTTTGAAGTGGTTAGGACCTCAATTATAAATTGTGAAATTGATTTGTTACAAGAAATGTGGGAATTGAACTATTCTTAAAGTATTGAATCATGATGTTGAATTGAATCTTATGAAATTATGTTTTCACAAGTTATGTCCTAGTTGAACCAAAGAAGTTGTGAATGTCCTAAGTGATATAATTATTTAGGAATGTTGTTGTTACCATGTAAGTGTAGTTGGTATGACAATACCAACAATGTATGACTTAATATGAAATATGGTACAATGAATGGGAATGTATATAAATGTTTTTAATTGGGCTTTAAAATAAGGTTGTGTAGATGAGCCGTGAAAGTGGAGGTACAAGTGACCAATTGTAAAAACCATGCTAGCGGTGTGGCGGTTGTTATGGCTTGAGTGTTTGGGTCCCCTTGCTTGTGACTAGGTGGTTCGAGTTCATATTATTGTTATTATTATGATTGGAGGGTTCGAGTCCCCTATATCATATTTC
The DNA here is from genome assembly GCA_030864225.1 of Capsicum baccatum var. pendulum. NCBI lineage: Eukaryota > Viridiplantae > Streptophyta > Magnoliopsida > Solanales > Solanaceae > Capsicum > Capsicum baccatum. The sequence continues at coordinate 137,825,097 of CM061560.1, forward strand.
ATGATTGGGTTCTTAAGTCATATTAGAATATGATTAGAGGATTCGAGTCTCCCGTGAACATATATAATATTATTCACCGATTTATGTATCTACATACACTGGATCCAGACCAAGGGGTGAGAGTTGTGATCCATATAGCTCGTAGGTACATGTTATGATGGTTGAGCTACACAATCTAGGCTAAAGTTTTACAACTTATGCTAAGCCTTATTCCCTATCCCGACATGTGATATATATATATATTTATAATTTTGAATATGTGCATTAGTTTTGGAATGATTTTGAATTGTTGATTATTTCATTATGTTATGATTTTCCCTAAGTTACATGCTAGCATAAACCCAGCTAAACATCTTCAAATGTTGTATCCCCAAGTGATGTAGGATTTTTCCATACTTTTCCTCCTCCTGCTCAGTGATTATGGATTGATCGAGAGTCAACTTGAAGTGGTGAGATTCCATGCTTTGGAAGGCTTCATTTCAAGTAAATGTTTTCCCTTTTTAGTTATAGATTATTAGATACTATTTTTAGCAATAGTCTGGGCATGTATGGACAATTTATTGATATTTAATATTGTATAAGCTTTGTCGGACTACTATGGTCTTGGGATGATTTAGTTGTTGGTTGGTTTTAGTTATGGACATATTATAATATCTTTAATCGAAAGTTCTCTTATCTCTTTATATGTTCGGAATTCATCTGATACGAGTGTAAGGTGGTCTATAGTTTGGGTGTTAGGGGTGGTCTCCGATCCTTGTTGGACTTAAGATACCAATCACGACTAGGCCCTGGTTTAGGTCATGTCAGGTGGTATCAAAGCTTAGGTTCATGGTCAATTGGGTGTCCACCAAGCTGTGTCAAGTAGAGTCTCTTTTATAGATGTGTAGTGCACCACACTTAAAAGGGAGAGGCTACTAAGTATTTAGGAATTTTTACCTTTATTGTTGTCTTATTTCAGGTTGTAGATCTTAAGGACTTGAAATCTTCTCTAATTCCCATTTGTTCACTTTTCAGATCACGCCTCCCAGGCGATCTGAAGCATATAGAAACTCCTTTGTCCCACTTGAGGACAATGCTAATGGGAGACGCCTTGCTTAGGGTAAAGATGTAGTTTTGGGGTTTAATTCCTAATAGCCCTTCTGGAGTTCCTCCAGTCCCCTCTAGTCCTCCCAGAGCTCCTCAAGCTAATTTTTAATTGTGGAATTTCATTATTCAATTCGTATATTGGCTCAATTGGTAACTTCTCAATCTAGGCATGTTGTTTCTTTTACTCCATCTTATGAGGCCATAAGGTTTGGCCAATTTATGAGGCTTAGTCCTCCAACTTTTACAAGTGTTAGGGTTAAGAAGGATCCTTAAGGTTTTATATATTAGATGAAAAAAATCTTTCAGGTTATGCATGATTTGGATGTTGAGGTTTTGGAAATCGCTGCCTATTAATTAAAGGATATGGCATACCAATGTTATGAGAAATGGTAATAGTCTAGGAGAAAAAAGTCGAATTTGCACTGTGGGATGATTTCTCTCATGGTTTTTTGGACTGCTTCATTCCTCAACAGCTAAGGGAATTGAAAGCATAAGATTTTGTCAATCAAAAGAAAGGTAGGATGACAGTTAAGTTGTATGCCTTGAAATACCATCAGTTATCCCGGTATGCTTCCTAGTTAGTGTCTAGCATGAGGGAAAGAATAAGGAAATTTGGTTGTGGGTTGTCCCATGATTTGATTCTAGAGAGTAAGGTTGCCTTGTTGAAAAAGGATACGGTCATCTTTAGATTGGTTGTGTATATGCAGAAAGTTGAGAAAGAGAAGAAAAGGTAGGTAAAGATAGGAGAAAGGCAAAATAAAAAGTTTAGATTTTCTGACTAGGGTGAAGGTTAGCAGTAGAGTGGTAGAGATCGATGTTCAAAAGTGGTCTAAGAAAAAGTGAGGGCGTTTTGGTTCCTACTCTATGGCTTGTGCCATTTATTCGAAGCAATCATGTGATCATCGTTCTCAACATGGTAGTAGGAATTAGGCACAAGGTGACCAATCTTAGGTTGGTAGGGCTTAGTCAGCTACATCATATTCGGCTTGTAGATTTTACGAGAAAGTGCATCGTGGTTTTTGTGGAAAGGGGACGAAGAAGTGTTTTAAATATAGTCTGATTGGTTATTTGCAAAGGAATTGTCCTTATAAGGTTGCTTCAAGGGAAAATAAGATTTTCATTGCCACTTTATCAGCTCCTACACTAAAGAGTATTGTTTTTTCTTCTATACTGGCACTGTCCAGAATTACGTATTGGCTCTCAATACCCGATAGGACTCTGAGGTATCTCCCGATGTCGTGATTGGTATGTTATGACTCTTTTCTCATGATGTGTATTGCTTTGTTAATTCAGGGTCTACTCTTTCTTATGTGACCCCATTTGTGGCTATACATTTTGATTTTAGTCCCGAGTGTATATGGCCCCTTTTCTATTTCTACCACGGTGGGTTACTCTGTGTTTCCTAGAAAAGTTTATAGGGGTTATGTGGTATTAGTTGGTGGTAGAGAAACTCTAGCGGATCTAATAGAGTTAGATAAGGTTGATTTTGATGTCATATTGGGAATGGATCAGTTGCATTCATACTATGTCTCTTTTGATTGTAAAAGTCATACGGTTATGTCTAAATTCCCAAATGAGCCGGGTATTGATTGGGAAGGGGGTTCTCTAGTTCCTAATGGAAGGTTCATACCATATCTTAGAGTCACAAGTTAATTTCAAGGGGTGTCTTTATAATTTAGTCCAGGTTAAAGATTATAGCTCGAATAGTCCTTCACTACATTCTGTTCTCGTGGTAAATGAATTTTTTGCGGTCTTCCCTGATAATCTTTGCGGTGTTCCTCCCAATAGAAAAACTGACTTTGGTTTTGACCTTGTTTCAGACACTCATTCTACCTTTATCCTTCCTTATAAGATGGCTTTGGCTACAGTGAAGGAACATAAAGTGAAGTTAAAAGATCTTCTTGACAAGGGTTCGCCCCTAGTGTGTCTCTATTGGGTGCTCTTGTTCTCTTCATGCATAAGAAGGATGGTGCCTTTCGAATGTCTATTGATTACCACCAACTGAATAAAGTAACCGTGATGAATAAGTATCCAATTCCGGAGATTGATAATCTCTTTGATAAACTTTAGGGTGCTAAGTTCTTTTCCAAAATTGATCTATAGTCGGGTTATCATCAACTAAAGATTAGGGAGGTGGATATCTCTAAGACTACCTTCCAAACTTGGTATGGACCCTATAAGTTCTTAGTCATGTCTTTTGGTCTAACTAATGCCCCGATGGCTCTTATAGATCTCATAAATCGAGTGTTCCATCACTTCTTAGATTTTTTTATCATACTGTTCATTGATGATATTCTGGTGTACTTTAGGAGTGAGGCAGACCACTCTGACCATCTCCGTATTATGTCGCAGACCTTGAAAGATCAACATTTGTATGTTAAGATTTCAAAGTGTGAATTCTTGTTGAAATTTGTTACTTTTCTGGGTCATGTCATTTCTATTGAAGGGATCTTGGTGAATCCGCAGAAAGTCATGGTGGTTAAGAAGTGGACTAGACCCATGACTCTAACTAATATTTAGATCTTCTTGGGTTAAGAAGGTTATAATTGGAGATTTATGGAGAGTTTCTCAACATAGCTTCTCCATTGACTAGATAACTCGGAAGAAAGTGATGTTCTTGTGGTTTAATGATTGTAAGGGTAGTTTTGAGAAGATGAAAGACAAGTTGACTCTAGCTCTAATTTTGACCCTGTCTGAGGGTAATGATGGATTTATGGTTTATTGCAATGTGTCCTATAAGGGACTTGGTTGTGTGTTGATGCAGCATGGTAGGGTAGTGACCTATTCTTATAGGCAGTTGAAAGTTCATTAGAGAAATTATTCGACTCATGACATAGAGTTGTTGGTTGTGGTATTTGCATTGAAGATTTGGTGTCACTATTTGTATGGAGTCCATATAGATATCTTTTCTGATCAAAAGAGTACGCAATAAGTGTTAACCCAAAAGGATTTGAATCTCAGGCAGAGGAGGTGACTTGAGTTGTTGAAAGACAACGACATGAGTCTCCATTACCACCCAGGTAAAGCTTATATGGCTTCGGACAGTCTTAGCAGGTTATCAATGATGAGTCTAGATCATGTGGATAAGGATAAGTGGGAGTTGGTAAAATATATTCACTATTTAGATAACCTTGATTTCGTATCTTGGACTCGAAGAATGGTGGTGTGTTTGTGAAAGAGGTGGAAAAATCATCCCTTGTTGCTGAAATAAAAGAGAAGTAGGTACTGGATCCCATCTTAATGATAATTTTGGGAGATATGGAACAAAAAAAGGTTATAGACTTTGAGATTGGTGGCGATGGTATCTTGAGGTGCCATGGCAGATTATGTGTTACTGACATAGATAAGTTGCGAGAGAGGATCTTAGTTAAGGCTCATGAGTCACATTATGCCATTTATCCTAGTTCAATAAAGATGTATCATAATCTTAAGGAAATTTATTGGTGGAGTAATATGAAAAAGGATATGGCCAATTTTATGGCTAAATTCATGGTGTGTCAACAAGTGATAGTTGAGCACTTGAGACCTAGAGGGTTGTATCAAGAAAATAAGTTTCCTGTATGTAAGTTAGAGGTGATTAACACGGATTTCATTACCGATCTTCCTCGGTATCGGAATCAGTTTGATTCAATTTTTCTTAGCCTAGATAGGATGACTAAGTCTGCTCACTTCTTGCCAGTGAGGACTAATTATTCGACAGAGGATTATGGAAACTTGTTCCTCTAAGAGATTGTGAAGTTGCATGGGGCACCTATTTCTATCATGTCAGATCGTGGTACTCAGTTCTCATCACACTTTTTGCATTCATTTTAGAGAGGTTTGGGAACTAAGGTGAGCCTTAGTACTTCTTTCTACCCGTGGTTGGATGGGTAAGTAGAAACAACTATTCAGACATTGAAAGATATGCTTTAAGCTTACGTGATTGACGATGATGATAGTTGGGTTGATCATTTGCCTCATATAGAGTTTGCATGTAATACCACTCTATTATTGGGATGGCTTTATTTGAGGAATTATATGGTAGGAGGTATGGATCTCTGATTGGTTGGTTCGATGTTGGTGAGGCGGAGATGTTTGGCCCTGATTTGGTTTACTAAGTCGCAGAGAAGGTGAAGGTGATACGGGATAAACTTAAAACCACCCAAAGTCACCAAAAGTCCTATGAAAATGTGAGGCATTGGGAGTTAGAGTTTAAGGTTGGAGATTGGGTGTTCTTGAAAGTGTCTTCCATGAATGGAGTAATGCAGTTTAGGAAGAAGGGGAAGCTCAATCCCCGGTATATCGGCCCGTACTTGTTCGTGAAGAGGGTTGGTAATGTTGAATATATCTTGTAGTTTCCTCCTAGTTTGATCTACATTTAACCTATATTTTATGTGTCGATGTCTAGAAAGTGTGTGGGTAGGTGATCCTTCAACGGTTGTTTCTTTGGAGTGATATAAGGGAAAACAAGCGAAAACCAAAGCTATAACTAAAGAAAGGAGAGGGAGAAAAAACAATCATTAAAGAGGCAAGTCACAATTCGGATTCAAGACAACAACACAAAATAAGAACATGAAAATAAAGATAGATAGTGAGACATAACAACTACAATACCAAAGGAACCAAGATGTGTATCAAACACCAAGACCCACCTAAGCTTGTATTTGGAACACCATACTCTTACGTTGATACAAAAGGGACTTGAAGCACCCCAAAGTGCCAACATTTCTTTTCCGGATTGTCAACACAAGTGAATCCACACTCAAGCTAACCATAGTTATAATGACTTCTACAAATCCTACACTACAATGGCTTTTCCAAGCCCTACACTAAAGCACTCTCTCTTAAGAGAATAAAGTGTTCTTCAATATCATTCAACAACTAGTTAAAAATAGAAGCTTAATTCTCTATTTATAGTTATTACATTCAAACACCAAAATACCCTAAATGAAAGGTGCTCCTATGGAGTGTAAAAGAGAGGCAGCAAAAGACCACAAAGCCCTTAATGAAGCTTAAGTTGAGGCTTCTCTTGAGTGTAATGTCTTGAAGTGTAAAAGTCCTTCTTTCCCTTGATAAAGCTTAAGTTGAGGTGCCTCTAGAGTGTAATGTCTTGAAGTGTAAAAGTCTTTATTTCCCTTAATTAAAGTCAAGAACTAGGCTCCCTAGGAGTGTAGGTTTTTGGGTGTCCAACGTCCTTCTTTGCACTGCAGTTGTACACTTTAAGTCTCAAGTCAATATACTCTTTCAATCATCCATCTTCGTGGTCGTGCTCGTATCATCCTCCCCTTCTTGAAAAGGATTCGACCTCAAATCCATACCTTACAAAATTAATAGAAGTCAAAAAAGCACAAATCCTCATGGCATGGGGGTTAGAGTTAGCAAAATACATAACATCAATATGCCAAGGCGGTTCATTCTTGACATATAACTAAGATTCCTTTGCATTACACATTAGGAAGCCATTGACGAATTCACCAAGGACTTGGTTATGACAAACATCAAGAAAGAATACACCTTAGCCGAGAGAAAATATTCCCAACCATAAGATGGCACCGGGATAAAATGGGAAGAGTGTCCATAGACACGGGTCTAGACAACACTCCCCTTTCCCATAGTATTTAGCCAAACTAAAAGACATACTCTCTACAATAGCATACACATCATCAAAAGAAAATAGAGAGTTAAGAACAGTATCACTCAAGTCAGCCTCATCAAAGGTGTCCTTATGTATGTACTCACTACTAGTTTCAACATCTTCATCACGAGTACTCTCAACAATAAGGTAACATAGAGTAGAAGTAGAAGTTATTTCCAAGCAATGGACACTTTCTCCTTTTATGGAGGAACCCTCAAGTAGACACATACCACCACCAAAATCAAAGGTATTATTGCTTAAATCCTCATAAGAAGTAAGCAATTCATCCTCATAATTATCAAACAATGGTGGGGTGTCATACAAAGTATCACATCTGCAATTATTTTTTAGAGAACAACCACCTATTGGGTTTATTAAATATTCAAGCATTTTAAAGCTATCATCACCCAATTGGTTATTCCTTTCCAAGACTACACATTCCTTACCCTTAAGAGTACTCTCATCTTTTAAGAAGAGATTTACATCTTTAGGAGGAATGTTGTCACACCATAGTGGGTTAGCATATTGGTTGTAGCCTTTAATACAAGTTATACCTTCAACATAATTCTCACCACTAGGTTTATTAGGAGTGCTTATGCCATCTTTAAAAAAGATATTATATGTAAGAAGAGAGTGATCTATCCCATGGGCAAATTGGAACAAATAGGTTTACTCTCTAAAGGATCATTATCAAGTCTCAAAGAGGTTTAAAGCATATGATTATCCCTTTGAGCCAAGCAAACATTACAATCATTACCAAAAGGAAATCTCACGGGTTCACTCCTATCATTTTTACCAATATTTTCAAATTCTTCATTCACTTGAGGTTTATTAATTACAACACATGTAACCTCAAGTGGTGGACTAGTTTCACACACAAGTCCCACAAGATAATGTACTATCATTCAACTCAATGGTTTCAACACTAGGTGGACATAAATTGATCTTACAAGAAGATTCAATTCAGTAATCAATAGGATCAACTAGTGTATCCACACTCAGAGCATGCACATCATCAATAATAGGCAAAGAAGCAATAGACGGTGTACTTCCATTCAACACATTGGCTTCTACACTAGGTGGACTTAAATTAATCTTAAAAAAAGATTCAATTTGGTCATCAATAAGATCAACTAGTGTATCCATACTCACAACATGCACATCATCAATAATAGGGAAAGAATCAATTGACGATATACTTTCATTCAACACATTGGCTTCATTACTAGGTAGACTTAAATTGATCTTACAAGAAGAGTCAATTTGGTCATCAGTAGGATCAATTAGTGTATCCATACTTACAACATGTACATAATCATTAAGAGTCAAATAAACAAAATTCTCACAAAATAGATAAACTACTACTCACACTTAATAGGTTACTAGCCATACAATCATCGTTCACATGTACAAAAGTGTAATAGTTATCTATTTACCTTGAAGTTCTTGAGCACATTCTTCTTTACCTTGGTTTGGATCATGGAATCCCACTTCATCCTTTGGGAATCTCTCATCACAAGGTTTTCGGATAAGAGGAATTGGATTTTGTGGTAAAAGTTTGGGTAGCAATTGGCGTATCTTTTCAATATGTCATTTGATATCTTCATAATTGGCACTGAAGCTATCACAATGGTCATTGAGGAGATAAAATGTGGCATTGAAATTATTGGCAGCCATGGTAGCTAAAAGAAATAAAAAAACCTAAAAAATGAATAAACAAGTTAGTTCAAATAACCTCACCAACTCTCACTCTCGGTTTACCTCACACTTGGTTTCACAAATGTTGACAATTCAGCTTGTACTTTGTGAGTGATTGAGGGATGAGTCTACTTTAGACCAAAATAGATTTTTGTTTGAGGTGACTCAAAGAAAAATTGTTTTTGGACTTGAACCAACAAAACACAATGAATTACAAAACGATAAAAGCACACAATGAACGATAACACGAAATAAAATGACACTAAAACTAATTCTCAACCTAGTAGGTAGTTACTAGTTTGCTAATTAGTGATACAATCAATAAAATGTAACTAAGAATCAAAATTAGAAACTAAGAAATCCAAGTTTGAGCTAAAATTGGGTTGTCCACAAAATGATGATGTGGCACCTTGTGATTGGATATCAACTTTTTAATTTTTTTCCTTCAAAATTTATGTCTCGGCCAACTCAATCCCAAAAGAGTGTGATTTCGGTTTTGGAGGAAATTTGCAAGGTTTTTGGTTCCTTTTCAAGCTTTAAAATGGATGTGAAATGAATTGGCCCCCCTTGTACTTGCAATTGTACTTGAAGATTCCTTTTGTCTTTGCTGTTTTCTTCTTTTGGCAAGACTAGGAAACTTCTTGGAAATTACCTTTAACAACTAGTACACTCTATTTCATCCTTTTACAAGATCAAACAAGCACTTTTGATACAAAATCAAACCAACAACACCAAGAGCTTCAAGTAGGCTCGGATTTCAGTCCAACAACACAAGAACAACAAGTTTAAGTTTCGGTTTTTCAGCCCACAACACAAGAACAACAAGATAGATAACAATGCTAGTGAATCGAAAAGAGCCCCACACGGCTTCACTAGACTTAAGATAACAAAATCAACAACAACAACAAGATAAAGAAAGATAGATAACTTGACATATAACATTCAAGAAACTAAGAACCCTAACATCAAGAGAGGACCCTAAGTCTAATGAATATAAACACCAAATTCTTACGAGGACCAAGAGGCACTCAACGACCTCAAAACCCTTGTTTCTAGCCAAAGAGACAACACAAGTATCCCTCTACTTGTGAGATAATAGGGGCGGCTTGTATGAGTGGAAGAGAGAGGAAAGGTTTAGTGTTTTAGGTTACAAAAATCAGCATTCAAAAACTAAGGAATAACTCTCTAACATGTTCTATTTATACTACAAACAAAAGGGGTAAAATGACCCATCCGCCCTTGCTTCTTGTGCCAACCTTGGAGAGTAGTTTATTACACATTAGGACCTCTCTTCACACATAAAAACGTTTAGGTCCTTGGTTGGTTCAATCACCAACTCACACACGGCCATTTGCATGAACAAAGCTTAGAGTTTTTGTAATTCCCGAGCTTGGCTTCGTGTGAAAGGCCGTGTACCTGTGGAGGCTGCCCTAACCGTATCATCCTCTCCATCTTGAGAGGAATTTGACCTCAAATTAAGCATTTGGTCATCTTCAGCCGCATCCACGAGGGAGAGATCACCAACGTTGAAAGTGTTGTGCACTTGATATTCCAGTGGAAGGTCAATCTTGTAGGCGTTGTCATTGATTCTCTCAAGTACTTGGAAAGGACCATCACCCCTTGGCAGCAATTTGGACTTCCTTTGAGCTGGAAACCGATCCTTTCGAAGATGCACCCACACCCAATCTCCGGGTTCAAGCACAAGCCTTCTTCTCCCTTTGTTTACCCTTTTTGCAATCTCTTGGTTCTTCTTTTCAAGCTTGATCCGCACCGTCTCATGCATTTTCTTCATTGCCTCGGCTCTTTTATTTCCATCTAAGCTGGTCATGAGATCACTAGACAAAGGAGTGAAATCTAAAGGGGTAAGGGGATTCAGGCCGTAAACACATTCAAAGGGAGTCATTCCCGTGCTCGAATGTATTACCCGGTTGTATGCAAATTCCACCAAGGGTAGGTGATCTTCCCATGACGTCAGTTTACCTTTAACCATAGAACGTAGCATAGACCCTAAGGTTCTATTTACTACCTCCGTTTGGCCATCGGTTTGTGGGTGACAAGACGTGGAGAAAAGTAACTTCGTTCCAAGCCTACTCCACATAGACAAGGCATCGGCAACGACATTTTCCTTTCCCCTTTTGTAATGAATTACATAAGGGAAAGTCTCGATGAACTCAATCCACTTAGCATGACGCCTATTCAACTTGTCTTGGCTCTTAAGGTGTTTCAACGACTCATGATCCGTTCGTATCACAAACTCCTTAGGCCACAAATAATGTTGCCAATTTCCCAAGGCTCTAACAAGGGCGTACAACTCCAAATCATAAGTTGAGTAATTAAGAGTTGCCCCTTTGAGCTTTTCACTGAAATAAGAAACGGGCTTACCTTCTTGCATCAAAACAGCCCCGATGCCAACCTTACTAGCATCACACTCTACTTCAAACATCTTATCAAAATCGGGCAATTGCAATAAAGGCGCCGAGATGAGCGTAGCTTTCAAGGCCTCAAAAGCCCTAGCCTACTCATCACCCCATTTAAAGGGTCCGTCCTTTCTAATTGCCTTGGTCAAATGGGCTGCTATGGAACTAAATCCTTTGACAAACCTCCTATAAAAGCTTGCCAACCCGTGGAAACTTCGGATTTCTCCAATAGTTTTAGGGGTCGGCCAACTTTGAATAGAGTCTATCTTGGAATCGTCCACTTCCACACCCCTTGAGCTCACGACAAAACCCAAGAATATAACTTTATCAACACCAAAAGAAAACTTCTCCATGTTGGCATACAGCTTGTCCTTTCGGAGCACATCAAACACACATCTCAATTGCATTACATGATCATCAATAGATTTACTATACACCAACACATCATCAAAGTAAACCACCACAAACTTTCCAATATAAGGCTTCATTACATGATTCATTAGCCTCATAAATGTGCTAGGAGCATTGGTAAGGCCGAAGGGCATGACCAGCCACTCATATAGACCGAATTTGGTCTTGAATGCGGTCTTCCACTCATCACCGGGTTGCATGCGAATTTGGTGATAGCCGCTCCTAAGGTCCACTTTAGAAAACAAACAAGAGCCGTGGAGCTCATCTAACATATCATCTAGTCTAGGGATTGGATGACGATACCTTATCGTGATTTTGTTGATGGCTCTACAATCGACGCACATGCGCCAAGTTTCGTCCTTCTTTGGTACCAAAAGCACCGGAACAGCACACGGACTCATGCTTTCCTTGATGTATCCCTTGTTGAGAAGCTCCTCAACTTGTCTTTCAAGCTCCTTAGTGTCCATGGGATTGCTCCTATAGCCCGGTTTGTTTGGAAGTTGTGAACCCGGCACCAAATCAATTTGGTGCTCAATTCCCCGAAGTGGGGGCAATCCTTGCGGAAGTTCTTGAGGAAATACATCTTCATACTCCTGCAACACACAAGAAATAAAAGGGGAAATGGAAGAATTAGTGGGGTTAGTATTAAAACAATGGGCCAAAAGTAACATCGGCTTGTTTTCATCATGGTCCAAGAAGAGTTCTTTCCTCCTAGCCAACATCACTACGTTTTCCATCTCCCTTGTCGTTGGGACAGCCTCGGATGTCCCTACTTCCTCACCTACGGCATCCCCCCCCTTTTCTCCCTTTCCGGATTCCTTCCCCTTTCTCTTTAACTCTATCATCTTTTGATGCCACTCATTTACTTGGGAGGGTGAAAGAGGGTGAAGTGTGACCTTTCGGCCATCCTTCAAAAGCGTATACCGGTTGGACCTCCCATCGTGTTTAGTAGACCTATCATATTGCCATGGTCTACCTAACAACAAGTGACATGCTTGCATTGGGATCACGTCACAAAGCACTTCATCGTGGTAGTTTCCCACCTTAAACCGAATCACACATTGCCTTGTGACCTTTAATTCACCACAATCGTTCAACCATTGTAGCTTGTAAGGACTAGTGTGTAGTATAGTTGGTAGCTTCAAGAAATTTACCATAGCATGGCTCGCAACATTTGTACAACTACCACTATCAATCACCAAGGTGCACACACTCCCCTTTACAATACACTTAGTATGAAATAGATTTTCCCTTTGACTCGGGTCATCCATCGCCTTACTAATCATGACACGTCTAACCACAAAGTTTGGAACCACACACTCCCCTTCTTGTGGATAGACATCTTCACTACCATCTAATTCATCATCATTCGGCCCATTTTCAGCTCCCTCTCCATCTTGAGGCTCGGCCTCATCCTCCCCCCTTTCGGAAACCACCTCCTCACCAAGGTAGTACACTTTCCCTTCTCGTAGGATCACATTGCGCCGGTTCGGACATTCATTGGCCTTATGCCCCCAACCTTGGCACTTGAAGCATTGGAACCCCTTTGGGTTGGGATATTTGTGAGCCTCCGGTTTCGGAGGGAACTTAGGGACTGTTTTGGACTCGGGCAGCTTCGTAGGGGCGGGTTGGTCCTTGTTTTTGGGCCAACCCAAGGGGGTTTGTACCCTTGCCTTGAAGGATGATCTCTCCTTAAGTTCTCTTTCAATCTCTAGGGCCGCTTGGAATATACCGTCAATGGTTTCAAACCGGTGAAGGGTCAAATGAGTGGAGATCTCTTTGTTCAACCCACACTTGAACCGGATGATATCGTGACTGATTTTCTCCCCACGATGATCAAGTTTCAACATGAGTTGTTGGAAATCGTCAAAATAGGCCATCACACTCTTGCCTCCTTGCCGCAATCCATATAATCTAGCGAGCAACTCATGACGATATCTCTCGGGAAGGTATCGTTGTCTCATCAAATACCTCAACCGATACCAAGGTGGTGGCTGCCCATCCACTAATTCATTACCAAATCGTTTAACATACTCCCACCAAGTGTTAGCATAGCCCTCGAGGTGAGCTATAGCGTAGCAACTCTTCTTTTCTTCCGAGATGTCATTAACTTGGAAAACTTTGTCACAAGCCGATTCCCAAGTTAAGTAGGTCTCGGGGTCACTTTCACCCTTAAAGATGGGTAGGCTCAACTTGATGGTGTTGATGCCTACGTCTCTCTCGTGGTGTCGGTTTCCCCTATCTCCATGCCCCCGGTATCTCCTAGGTTCTCCTCGACCCCCTCTTAACTCCTCCTCCCTCATATAAGCATCATCAAAGGCTCCATCTCCTTCATACTCCTCTCTACCGTATCCTTCAAAGTGGGCTGGACGGCCTTGGCCGTTTTGATTCGGAGGATTTGTAATTTGCGGTCTTTGGGTTAATGGAGCTTGGAATGGAGGGTTCGGAATTAGTGGAGGTACTTGGCATCCAAATCCCTCTTGTGGAATTGGAGGGGCTTGGAAATGTAGTGGTCTAGTGGAGTCTCGGTTTGGAGGAAAAGAGGTAGTTTGGCTTGCGGTATTTAGTGGAGCTTGGGGTGCATTTAGCATTTGGTGGACTGTTTCGGGGGTGATGGTTGCGGAGGAGGTCCTATCATGACCATTGGTAGATACATGTAGAGGAGTAGAAGGACGAGAGTTCCTTTGACTCTCCACTTGTTCTAATCTCCCACTAATAGTCGACACTTCCCCCTTGATTGCTGCCAAGTCCCCTCTCACGGCCCCAAATTCCAAATTCAACCTTTCAAGTGTCCGGGTAACGGCCTCAAGAGTGACCCTCATAGAATCAAGGGCATTAGTATCCACATTATGAGACGTAGCTCCTTCCATTGTCAAGGTATTATCCGCTTTAGTTCACCACAAGTTCGTGTTCCACAAGTGTTGTATAATTGGCTAGTAACCGTGAGATTTTTAAGGTATGAGTAAGCTCTTATCCGGAATGGATTCTTGTTTGAAGACTCAAAGAATTCTTGTCGGACTAGAGTCAAAATCATCAATTCGTTCAAATGAATAAAAGCACTCAAATAATCGTTGACACGAACAAACGGTTCAAGGAACTAGTTGACAACCTAGTAGGAAGGTACTAGTTTGTTAATTAGTTCTAGTACCAAGTAAGGGAAACCAAGGATCAACAATTAGCAACCAAAGAACATCCTAAGTTGAGCTTATAGCGACGTGGCAGCATGCAATGGTCCCACACGTTCTTCTTCTCTCTCTCTTTTTTTTTTGTTTTGTGTTAATATTCACACAACTTGTTATAGTTTGCAAAGTGTTTTGGTGGGAAAAATAAAATCTTGTAGTATTTCACCCTTTTCAAACTCAAGAAAGTGGGGTTTGGTTGACTAATCCCACAAAACAAGGCTCCTTGAATTAGGGAAAAGTGATTGACAAGACTAAAAGGTGATGGGTGCAAGTCTTTCACAACAACTTTATAGCTTGTCTTACCACTTGAGCACACAACAAGATGAACAAGGTGAACAAGTTCAAAAGATGAACACCTTAACAAACTTCATCAACTTCTTTAGCACATAAACACACAACCACCGATTTTATTTTTTTTTTGGTTATCAACAACATAAAACTTTCGGCCACTTCAAGTCACTACACAATGTTCAAGTTTTCAAGCTCAACTTTTGGATCTAGACACTTTAGTGTTGGCGAGAAAGAAACCAACACTAGAAACTCACTAAACAAGCAAAATAACACCTAGATCTAAACATACAACATCATTCTTGGTTTCAACTTTTAATGGACAGATTTTCAGAATTTCTTTTTGGTGTAGTTTGTTTAAGCCGTGAACTAGCCCAAGATGGGTTATGTTGGAACACAACCGGTCTCGCTTTGATACCAAATGATACAAAATCAAACCAACAACACCAAGAGCTTCAAGTAGGCTCGGATTTCAGTCCAACAACACAAGAACAACAAGTTTAAGTTTCGGTTTTTCAGCCCACAACACAAGAACAACAAGATAGATAACAATGCTAGTGAATCGAAAAGAGCCCCACACGGCTTCACTAGACTTAAGATAACAAAATCAACAACAACAACAAGATAAAGAAAGATAGATAACTTGACATATAACATTCAAGAAACTAAGAACCCTAACATCAAGAGAGGACCCTAAGTCTAATGAATATAAACACCAAATTCTTACGAGGACCAAGAGGCACTCAACGACCTCAAAACCCTTGTTTCTAGCCAAAGAGACAACACAAGTATCCCTCTACTTGTGAGATAATAGGGGCGGCTTGTATGAGTGGAAGAGAGAGGAAAGGTTTAGTGTTTTAGGTTACAAAAATCAGCATTCAAAAACTAAGGAATAACTCTCTAACATGTTCTATTTATACTACAAACAAAAGGGGTAAAATGACCCATCCGCCCTTGCTTCTTGTGCCAACCTTGGAGAGTAGTTTATTACACATTAGGACCTCTCTTCACACATAAAAACGTTTAGGTCCTTGGTTGGTTCAATCACCAACTCACACACGGCCATTTGCATGAACAAAGCTTGGAGTTTTTGTAATTCCCGAGCTTGGCTTCGTGTGAAAGGCCGTGTACCTGTGGAGGCTGCCCTAACCGTATCAACTTTTGAATATTATTCTTCAACAAGAAATGAAGATGAGGAAAAACAATATGAATATTAAAGAGTTGATCAAGTTTGACCACTAGGCAAATGAACTCCAAATTCAATTTTTCTTTTAGATCTAGGGTCCCTTTACTAAGACGAGCAAAAATAACACAAAATGAAGTCCAAAACTTCCAAACCACAATATACCACACGAAATCCACCCTTTAAAATATTCAAACTCAAGTCTAACAATAGTAGAATGCTCAAAACAACCCATATCTTCCTCAAAACTTAGATCTAGACTCTAATAGTTCTAATGAATAGGATCTAGCACTAGAAACCAACAAAACAAAACACAAATTAGTAGATATAGGTTAAAAGTCTTAGATATACTACTTCAACACAAGAAACTACTTTTTTGTGATTTTTCTTGACTCTAGACTCTTTTTTGTGAGATTTTCTGAGATCCAAGGCTTAGAGTTGTAGGAATAACTCTAAAATGTGGCACTTGATACCAAATGATATAAGGGAAAATAATCTAAAACCAAAACTAAAAATAAAGAAAGGATATGGAGAAGAAATAATTATTAAAGAGGCAAGACACAATTTGTATTCAAGACAACAACACAAAATAAGAACATGAAAATAAAGATAGATAGTGAGACATAAAAACTATAATTCCAAAGGAACCAAAGTTAGTATCAAACACCAAGACCCACCGAATCTTGTAATTGAAACTCCACACTCTTACGTTGACACAAAAGGGACTCGAAGATCCACAAACCACCAATATTTCTAAGCCGGATTATCAACTCAAGTGAATCCACACTCACGCTAACCCTAGTTACAATGAATTTTACAAGTCCTACACTACAATGACTTTTCCAATACCTACACTAAAGCATTGTCTCTTAAGAGAAGAAAGTTTTCTTCAATATTATTCAACAACTAGCGAAAAATATAATCCTAATTGTCTATTTATAGTTATTATATTCAAAAACAAAAATAACCTTAATGATGGGTGCTCCTATGGAGTGTAGAAGAGAGGCATCAAAATACCACAATACCCTTAATGATGTTTAAGTTGAGGCATTTCTTTAGTGTAATGTCTTAAAGTGTAACAGTCCTCCTTGCCATTAATTAAGCTTAAGTTGAGGCGCCTCATGAGTGTAATGTCTTGAAACATAAAATTCCTTCATTCCCTTAAACAAAAGTTAAGAAATAGGCACCCTAGGAGTGTAGATTTTGGGGTTTCCAATGTCCTTCTTCACAGTTCACTTGTACACTCCAAATCATAGGACAACATACTCCTTCACTCATCCATCTTTATGGTCATTCCTGTAACATAGAGGAAGTGGGTATTTTGAATTAATTATTATATTATAAAGTCCCGATTAAAATATTTGATTGGCAAGTTCATTGGTTGTAGACAAAGGACATAGCTTTATTAAAGGTTCTATGGAGGAACCACAAGTTTGAATAGGCTACTTGGGAAGCCGAAGAGGACTTGAAATCCAAGTATCCATTCTTGTTTTCCACTCAGGATAATTGTGCTTAAGGTATGTGTTATTCTTAATATCTTTGTTTTCTTACTTTTTTAAAGGAAATTATGATCCCTTAATATCTTTTTTTCTAACTTAGTTAAAGAAAAGTGTGGTTGTAAGTTGTCATAGTTGTGCTTGTTTATATATTGACTCATCATTCAAGGATGAATGATCCAAGTAGGGGAGAATTAAAACACCTCAGATTTAGGCCCTTGAAAATTTCTTAAGTTTTAAATTTATTGCCTTGGTAATGACTCGCCCTACGAGTCATTGGTGTTATTATGGGCCCTAGGGACCAAGCCATAACCAAATCTGATAATAAGTGGATAAGTTTGGCTCGGAGTTTGAGTGGGTCACTATGATTTATAAGTACTTGTAATAAGTCATGAGTGCAAAATCATAGGGTTTCCAGTGTTTAACCCAATTTGGGTTCTATGCTGACTACGACTGGACCATACGAGTCATAGGGTCTCATTATGAGTTGGTTGGTTGAGTCATACGTACAAAAATGGATGGTTTCCTCGAGACTGTGTAAGTTATGACTCATGGTGATGAGTCTTAAAGTGTGGTTATGAGTCAATGGCTGACACGTAGTCAAAGGCGGCCATTTTCCAACTTTTAAGTTAAGGGCGTTCTAGACATTTCTTCTCTAACCCAACTTAAAGTCCACATCTTATAACCCCTTTAGGGTGTCATTAGTACTCAAAAATAAATCAAAGTAACTTTTCAACACTTTCAAATTCCTCAAGTTCAAGAACATTAGGGTTTTCAGGAAGTTGATCAATTTGGGCTTTCAAAGGTGGTTTCTCTCCTTACATCTTACTATTTAAGACATGTGACTCTTCCCTTGTTATAAATTTGTTACAAAGCATATGTTTTAAAGTGTTGTTCACATAGAATTGTTTTTGTTTTAAAAACAAGGGATGTGGGTTTTGACTGGTTATTGTTGAACAACATTTTCCCAGGGTTTAATTATGATTATTCATGCTTTAGAAATAATTTTAAACATGTGGGTGAATGGAAATGGTTAATGAACAATGAAATTGTGATTTTCTCCAAACTTGTGACTTTTGAAGTGGATATGACCTCAACCCCAAATTATGAAATTAATTTTGTTATGATGAATATGGGAATTGAACTGTTCTTGAACTATTGCATTATGATGTTGAATTGAAAATTATGAAATAGTGTTTTCACATATTATGGCCTAATTAAACAAAAGGGGTTGTGAATTCCCCTAGTGATTTAATTATTTAGGAATGTTATTATTACTTTACAAGTGTAGTTGGTATGAAGATACCAAAAATGTATCCCTTTATGTGAAATATGGTTCAATGAATAAGAATGTGTGATAAATTCTTTTAATTGGGATTTAAAAGAGGGTTGTGTAAATGATTCATGAAAGTGGAGGTCCAAGAGACCAATACTGGAAGTCGTGCTAGCTGATGTTGGGGTTGTTTTGTATTGAGGGTTCGAGTACCCTTTATTATGACCAGGTGGTTTGATTCCACCTTATTGTTATTATTATTATTGGAGGTTTTGATCCCCCATATCACATTTCATGATTGGGACTTAAGTCATCTTAGTATATGATTGAAAGGCTCGAGTCCTCCATGAATATATATGAGATTATTCTCTAGTTTGTGTGGCTGCACGTACTACGGGCTGAATAGGGGTTAGATCTGGGCCCCATATAGCCCGTGGGTATATGTAATGATGGTTGAACTACACTATCCAGGTTAAAGTTTTAATATGCATATTAAGCCTTGTTCGTTATCTCGGCATATGATATATATATATACATATGTTTATGCATTTGATTATGTGTATTAATTTTGGAATGATTTTGAACTGTTAATTATGTCATTATGTTATCCTTATCCCTAAGTTACATGCTAGCATTCACCCCACTAACCGTCTTCGGATGTTGTATCACTACCATGTCACTAAGGAGAACCTATTTTTCCTCAAACTAAGTTGGGAAAAAATTGGCCCTGTTGAGCCTCAAGTTGCCTAATAGTGGCAGAATAATGATACTAGTTGTTTCATTGTGGACAAATCTTACTCCACCATTTTAGTTATATTATCCTTACTATCCACCTTTTCAAGGATTTAGTGGGAGTATGTACTCCACTTTAGAAGTTTTTAAAGAACAACTGGCCTCTTAAATTTGACTCTCGCATTAGGATTCAAATAATGGTCCTTATCATTGTTCTGATCCTTCAAATCACAATCACGATCATTCCAATCTCAATCTTAATCGTTCCATTACCATCTTGATCTTTTTCCAACTATGATTCCCACCTTGACTTTGATAGATAGGTTGAGAACCTTACCCTAGGTAGGTTAATAACCCACCAATTACCATCACGATATTTTGAGTGTTAGAATTCACTTGGTGTTTGTGGCAGATTAACAACAATAAAGTAAAATGGGAGTGGGTTATTGTAACATCCCAAAGAATCCAAGCAATGACCAGAACCATGCTTCAAGTACATGTAGGACTTAAAATAAAGCTTGAATAGTATAAGAAAGAATTTGGCCATGTACAAAGGACATAAAAACCTCCCAGCCTTTAACCGAGCTTAAACCACCCTCACTGATCGATTTCTCAAGAAATGATCAGATTTAAATCAGCATAACTTTCATATATTGATGCATCTTTTAGTCTAAAAAGCACAAAATGATATATATTGGAATTATATTTCTAAATCATCAAGTTTTTCCTTAATCCAACATCGGCGTAAAATGTTATGGACTTTTTAGTGAAGCAATGCTCTGGAATGAGATACCACGAGCCAAACCACGACTGTGGTTACATTGTATGGTCATACAATGGTATCATCTAATCGAGATTACCCTAAAAACTAAAATTTGACAAAGTATAACCGTATACCATGAGGGGGAACCACGATTTTACTTTGAAACCATTATCCTTAGAATGATCATGAGTCCCAAAGATTCTCCTAATATAACTTTCAAAACCAAGGTAAGACGATAGGTAGATCCCATGATCATACCAAGGCTTACTTGATTGTTTTTAGAGAGATCTCATCTATCTCCCAACCATTAGTGCAATCCATGATTATAGGTTGGTCCTATGATCTTAGGAAGGACTCATAGTTCCCTTCTAGTAGTTTCCAGTTAAAAATTTTAAAGGCAAATATCAGTCTGTTCCCACTCATTTAACCTCAAAACCACATCTTTGGGGGAATCACAAGTTCATTATTCTGGTTAATATTACCCTAATCCCTCATTACTCTGAATAACATCCATCACTTTATTTCAATTAAATAAGTGGTGATTTTACCCCAAGACAAAGCTAGGGTCCATCTTCCTCGGACATCTAATTCCAATGAATTATTCAAGGCTTCTATCTAGAGGTATGTGGTATTTCATTAATGTGTCCCCTTCCTTTATTGAATCCTAAAGTTAACCCAACTCTCCATCTTATTTGCTTTGTCACAATTTTAGGTTTAAGGATATTGGCAAATTCATTGATATCTTAGTCCTTTGGTGTAATTGAGTAATAATCCTCATATTATCATGAATCTCAATATTATTACCTGACCATGATCACAAACCCTAGCTACCTTGTAAAATCCATGACTGTTGGACTTGAGTCATTGAATTTTTTAAATTCATTAAGTTTACAAAAATTACATAATAGTTGCATTCTTCAGAAATGGTGGGTTATAAATACTAAATATCCAAGGATTTCATGCGTATAATTTTGTATACTATGTTCACCAACATACACATTTTGAATGCTTTTAGATAATGTATTTATTTTCAGTCTACATTTTATTTATAAGCATTGGGTATTAAAGTTATCAATGTCATTAAGTTGGGAGTAGTACTTATCACTCAACAGACATAAGGATTAATACTCATCCACCTGTTAGGATGAAATGTTTAGTAGAAATCCCCAATTCTTAGAATTACGGTGCCTCCGTAGGTTCTAAAGAGTTACCCATCAAACAAGGCTTGACACCTTAGTCCTTTTGGATATAAGTTTAGTAGATCCAGCCTAGACAGTGTTCTTACCCTGGGCAAGATACTGAACACTCTTCAAACTAGGGTTACAAGTTTGAACCTTGTTGTGTAACCCCGATTAGCTCAAATTAGGGTATATCAATTAATAGCAGGTCCTACAGTCCACCGTATAAAGTTCGAATCCAGATTCTTGCTTGACCTTCTATTGAATTATTTATTTAATTACAGAACGCATGCTAATTCCTTATTCTTACAGTCATTGATTATGCTATGTGTGCCTTATTTAGTTTATATTAGTTATTTCCTATCTCACATACTCAATACTTTTAAAGTATTGATCGTATATTTTATTTTCCCCTTATTGTCTCATAATATAGGATCTGATGTTTAATATTTGAATTACACCTAGTACGATTTCTAACCATATCAGAAATAACATTGCTGGTGAGTACTTATTATGCGAGGGCTAGTATCAGCATTTAATTTAATTTTATCATTATCGTTCCTAATTTTTAGGTATTTAGAGTTAGTTGGGAGCTTGTCCCATCAACTTATATTACTAGAGGCTTTTTAGACTTATAGCTAGATGTTCAACTTGTGATTTTATATTTAATTATTATTTAATGGGTTCCCTTGGAATACATATTTCATTATTTTGTTCAGCTTTAACATAAGTAATTTTAACACTCTTTTTTATGCTCCTAGTGTTTTCCAAAGGTATGGGTTAGCTTGGGGTTACTTGTGAATCTAGGGGTAGTCTCAGATGTTAACAAAATTTATATTAAATCATTAAGTTTAAAGTGTCCAAGGGTGTCTGAAAGTTACATTGATAAAGTCTTAATTAAGGGTGTAAAGCATGCCAGACTTATGCTCGAGAAGCTATAAGGAGTTTAAGGAAAAGTTTCACTTATTTCATGTTCATATCGTGTGATAAAGTGTGAGCTCTATTAAAACCCTTTTCTAACTCATTATCTACACGTTTACTGAATATTCATCCTAAGAGAACTAATAGAAGGAGGAGTGAAAATGATAGAGGGGTTGAGAACTAGCATGCACCACCACCAGCTTTATAAAACCATATAAATGAACAAGTCTCTCATACCAAATTCAAGGCTGCTTTTACAACCTTAGCCTAGTACATGACCACCTCGAATAACTAGCCTATTGTGACACTATCGAACTCAGTGGTGAATGCAGAAGATGCTAGAGTCTAAGACTTTACTCGGATGAATCCTCTTATGTTCTTTGTGCCCTTGTCTTAGGAGGCTCAACAAGAGTTCATGGATAGTAAAGAAAGTTACTAGGATTATAGGTGTTACCCTAATCGAAGTGTCAACTTGGCTGTCTATCCTCTGCAAGGAGTATCTCACACCTGTTATATGTAATAACGGTGGATAGAGGTGTAGATACTGATGAGTAGATTGGAATTAGTTTTATAATTACCCTCTAGGCTATTTCCCTGATTTATGTGCATTTTTGGAATTTTTAGATTTTCTATAGTGGATATAGGTCATTTATGACTTTCCAAAATTATTGGTTCAATCATCGGATAGATCATTTGGGTTTTAGGATTATTTCCCTATTTTGGAACTTTCATTGTTATTGAATTAATCTCAGATCAAACTCCTAATAAATGACCTCAAAAAAGAATTCTGACAGCGCCATTAGATTTAGAACATTAATTTAGGCATGGGGAACCTGGGTTCAGGTTTTGAGGGGTACAAACACGTATTAGGTTGTTGAATGGATTCGTGAAAAATAGAAATATAGGTGTGGGCTAGACGTTTAGTTGAAAAAATCTTAGATGAAATTTTTGATGGTTCCATTGTGTCTAGAATGTTGAATGTTGTATGGTAACATTTTTCATTTCTGCGCATGGGGTTCTGAACGAAGCCCGAGCACCCGATCGAAGTTGATTTTGGACTTGGAAAATATGATGCCTCAGGTTGCTGGTGCAACTGCTTAAGCGGCCATTTGGCTGCTTAAGTAGTCGTTGCTTTAGAGGCCTTAACCATTTGACCAAGGGCCGCTCAAGCTATCACTTTCCACTTTAGCGAACATATCTTTTAAGGCCTATGTACTAATGTAGCACTACATGCACCACCATGCCACACCGGTTTAGTGGTCAAGAACCTGCTTTAGAGGTAGTCGCTTAAGCAACTAGGTGATTGTTTAAGTAGAACCAGGGGATTGTTCTGTCCCCTTATTCACCTAAAATTTCCATTTATTTTCTAACCATTATTCCATCATTTTGAGAGTTTGACAGAGGAAAGAGTGGGGAATCATCTATTGAAGCTAATGTAAGCTAGCCTAAAACCTCTTGGTTATTTCCCATTATTTTTCTAGTTAATTTTTATCCTATTTCTTGGTAAATTCTTAGAAACTAGGTCTTCAAATCCATAGACATTAGTGGCCTATTTGGGCCCTGATTTAAGCACAATTTGTGCTCAACTTTTTATCATACATTCCCTATCCTTCGAGAGCCTCATAACAGATTCAATTTGGGATTCTATTTGCATGAACCCTAGGCTCATTCTTGACTTGAATTCTGACCATACCCATTATATAGAAATATGGTTCTTGTTTTACTCCTTATGATGTGTAGATTCCTATTTTGACTGCATGGTGGCATTTTAGTATCTAGGAGCAAAGGCAGTCATTGTGGACGATTCAGGGATTTGCGATTCAGCACTGAGGTAGGCTGCATTCTACTCTTATTCATGATATAGTGTATGATATATATTGCCTGGAAGGTAAGGATCCTACGATATGATTATTGTTAGGATACCATGAATTAGGGTAAATTAAGATTTCAGAGATAAAATGATGAACTGGCCCTTAAGATGAATTATGTAATATAGTGATAGGATCTCATCACCTTAGATTATATGCATGTTCATCACCTTAGATTATATGCATGTTAGTGACATCGCCCAAACTACACCTCCTTAGAAGGATAAAGTGCTTGGAGTCAAAATATTGTAACCCAATTAGGTTGGGTCGATCCCACAAGAAATTCATCAAAAATTCTTCTCGAACTTGTTTTAATCACCAGACAGTGTAGAAAAGTAAAAGGGGGAATTTGTAGTAACTAGCAGGAAGTAACAAGAATTGGATGCTTTTACTTGTAAACACTCTAAGACAAACACTAGTCTCGTGTTCCCCCTATGATACCGATCTAGATACTAAACGCGAAAACCAGCTAGAAACACCAAGACAAACCTGAAAACAAGATAACCTACAAAATCAACACAAAGCCGAGAACAAGATAACAAACAAGGAATAATGTAAAGATAGGTAACTTGACATAAGAATCCACAAGAATCAAGAACCAAAACATGTATCAAATGGTAAGACACCTAAAACTCGTAGAGACAAACACCAAGCTCTTACGTTAACCCAAGAGGGAAATCAATTTACCTCAAGAACCCTATTTCTAAGACAAAGTTCAATACAAGTGAATCCACACTTGCCCTAGTTACACTCTCCTAAGAGAAAGATCTTACAATGTTTCTTTCTAAAATCCGTAATCAACTAACTAATGAAATAAACCTAATAAGAATATATTTATAGTTTATTGCATTATGAAATGACCAAAAGTCCCTTAATGAGCTCCAACACTACATAGGTGCCTCTCAATGCCCTAAAGAAATGACGATAACACCCTTAATGAGGGGTTGCCTTAGAGTGTAAGACATAATGAAGGGGCGCCTCTTCAATGCTCCAAAGTCGTGGTTTCTTCAAGCTTAAAAACATAAACACCCCAAAGCTGTGGGTTCTCCAAGATTCAAAACATGAACACTCTAAATTCGTGGGTTCTCCAAGCTTCTAAACATGAAATCCCTTGGAGTTCTTGGGTAGGCATCAAGGCAAGCCCCCAAGCAACCTTCCACACGTGCCATATATTTATGGTGTGCTTAAAATGGGTCCTCAATGCATGCTCGCATGTCTTCAAGCTGACCAAATCTTAAGCCATTAAGTGGTGTCCTCCAATAATGTCATCAAAAGCTATGATGGACGTTTGGCTCGTATTATCATCCCCTTCTTGAAAAGAATTCAACCTTAAATCCAAACCTTGTAAAACAAAAGAAAGGACAAACAAGCACAACCTCCTCATGGCATGAGGTTTAAAGTTATTGCAACAAATTACATCTTCATTCCTAGAATATAACCAAAGATCCTTCGTGGTAAACATTAGAAATCTATTAAAGAATGCACAAATGAATTTGCAAAGAAATTGCCAAGAGGTAAGGAAACCACAATGGTCATAATGGCATTTCTACATACAAAGGGTAATATTAACTTTACCTTAGGAGCCATAAGACACAATTGCTCCATCACCTATTTAAAAGCCTACATCAAGAGTGGCACCTCAATTGAAGTTAAAGTCCACGAAAAAGATATAGCAATGTAACTCAAACAAGTGGACCAATAAACAAATATCCTATCTCCACATAAGGCTAATCAAAAACTATCATGGATGTCATCATAAGAAAAGAGGTAGTATAGAAAGGAATCAAATGTAAAGGCATTATCAAAGGTGCTATTATCTATGAGAATTCCATTTGAGTCAAAAGACTTAGCACATGATGTACACAAGGATGAAATCAAAGCATTTAAGCACATACAAATTCTTTCTTTTAGGATATTTATGCCAACATGCAATGTAGATTCAATAAGATTATGAATATCATCATATGCATAAAGGTAATGGAGAAAGGTACTAAGGACACTATTCTCATCAAAGATATAGTCACAAGTAGGAACACAGAAGGAAAAAAAAGGGACACAGTAAGTACATAGGACCACTTCATTTCAAGCCACTTCCCGAGGGAAGGAATTTGATAAATGGAGCCATGCAATTAGGAAAACTAGAGAACCAATTATTCAATAAACCAATACACGACACGTAGTTCTCCAAAGAATTTTGTTTCTCTCTACTAATGATATTAAGCATGCTCCCAAGATTCCTACAAGATACTTCAAATTATACAATCTTATAAAAGTGACAAGAAGTCTTTAACATCCATGGACTCTCCCACTCACAAGAATTCAACTTGGCATCCGCAAGTTGTGGTCCACATAACCTAAGCTCAAGGGTGTCAAATATGGATGCAAGTACATAAAAAAAAACCCCAAAAAGGCAATGACACAATTTCCCTAGTGTCCCTAATCATGAAGCCACCTTTGAGAAAGTGTCCTCCCATCACAACCAAGTCATAAAGAGGGGTATCATATGAATGGAATTCATCTAAAGTGTTTTCAAGAGGTAACTCTCTCCTTGACCTATTAGTAGTGAAACCTTGGTCAAGAATGGAAACACTCAAGGGTGAACTTTATTGGTTTCTTTTATTACTTCATTTCTTTAGTGAACCCTTAACATTATTAGAAATTTCCCATATTCACAACTTTGGTCTATTAAGTGGATTGTAAAATCACAAGAAAGACTTTCCATTTAGGGAAGGATACCAACATTCACAATAAAACCTCGCTTGTAATTTTGACCAAGCATCAAGTTGGGTATGATGAAAGTTCAATGCCCCAATAGGTTACCAAGGTCAAATGGGAGAAGTAGCCAAGGACATGGGTCACGGATATCCTTTATTTCCCCTATAGTGCCATACCCAAAATTGGACATACCCTCTATACTACCATTAGTAATATCATGAGCAAGAAGAAGGTAGAAAAAGGTGTCACACAAGTTATTCAACTATAGTGTCCTCATGCATGTACTCACTAATAGTTTCCATTATTTCCATTAGTATGCTAAAGATAGAAAACACACAAGGAAGGAGTATATGGAATTTCTAAATAAACACCACCTTCTCTTTCAAAGGATTATTCCTCAAGTAGACACAAACCACCATTAACATTGAAGGAATCACAAGTCAAGTTATCACATGGGTCAAGCAATTCATCCTCAAATTTATCAAGCAAGGGCGGGGTTTTATACAAAGGATCACAATCAAAATAATTTTCACTAGAATAATCACTAATTAGGTTTCTTAAACATTCAAACAAGTCAAAGTCATCATAACTCAATTGATCATTCTTTTCCAAATGTAAGAGATCACTATCAAGAATGGGATGGTTAGCATAACCTTCACTTAATCCTATATTATTAATGGATTTCAAGGAATAATCCTATATTCTTAATGGATTTTAAGGAATAGGATAACATGTGAATCTTAGGCATACCACCCTTCCTTTTAAACACATCATCTTGCACTTTACTAGGTGTCATGCAAGGAGTGATCTCACTATTTTCACACAAGACATCTTGCTTTGAGAGAGCTTCACTATTCAAAGTTAAGAAGTTTAAGCATACAAGCTTACTCTCACAATAACATATGTCATGCTTCACAACATTCTCATCCATATGGTATCTTTGAGCAAAATTATCATTACGGCCTTCATCACATAATATGATTAAAGAATCATCTCCATTCTCATGATCAAATCTATCAACATCATCACTAGCTTGAGACTCATTAAGCACACCATACACATGCTCAAGTACTGGACTACACTCATGAGCAAGTTGATCAATATTCACACCTTCACTAGTTGTCGGCAACTCATATGCCAACTTAGAATAACCTTGCATTTCACAAGGGTCAATTAGTGTGTGAATACTCTTATCACTTGGTAATGGGACGTTATTCAAGGTACAAGTGCTAGAACTAGGTAGGCATAAATCATTCTTATGAGTAGAATCAATTTTGTCATCTATAGGATAACCTATTGCTTGCATACTTACAAAAAGAATTTGATCTTCATGAAACTTAGCAACATCAAGATTATCACAAAAGAAAGACTCATGTACTTCTTCTCTATACAAACCAGCAACTACAACCACTTGGCTACTACTAGCCACATCACTATATTTTAAGTTTATAGGATTGTAGCAGATAGAATTGTTACCTTGTAGCTCACATTAGATATGGCCTTCACCTTGATGTGTATCATGGCAGCTCACTTGCTCCTTTGGGAAACTTTCATCACAAGGGAGTTTGTCAAGACTTCTCCCTTGAATCATATCTTCATCACTTGAGAAAGCATGTTAGTTTTGGGGAGTGGAGTAATTTGAGTTCCTTTGACCTTCCTTGAGATCCAACCTTCCATTCATGATAGATGTAATTACTCTGAGCAACTTTAGGTTCATGTCTAGGAGATAGCATTATTTGTAGTCTATCAAAGTCGCAGGTGACAGTTTCAAGAGAGGAAAAGATAGCATTTTTGTCCTTGGTACCTAAGAAAGGCACTTACTAAAAACAACAAATAAGTTAGTGTTAAAGTGAGAACCTCGCACTCTCATCTCCTTTGGATAACTCACACTTGGCTTCACCAGTGTTGAAAGTTTGCTTGTAATTTGTGAGAAATTAAGGGATGAGTCCTGCTCTTTTCTGAAATAGATTTTTATTTGAAAGACTCAAATGACTTGAAATAAGAAACTACAATGAATCAAAAAACAAAAAAAAAAGTACAAAAGGAACACAAACACAAAGAAAATGGATTCAAAAACTAATTCACAACCTAGTCGGGGATTACAAGTTATCAATTAGCACTAGGATCAAGAAATGAAATTAAAGAAACAAATGAAAGAAACCAAAAATCCAAAATTTGAGCCTAAGGTAATTTTGAAGGTTGATGATGTGGCAGCCTCCTATTGGATGTTGAAATTTTGTTGAAATTTTGGGAAATTTTCTTGTCTCTAATTTGAATTGATCAATCTTCAATTTGGAAGAGTAGAAATCAACTTTGGGAGGGAGAGAAAACAAGACTTGGAGCCTTTTTCAACGTCAAAAGACTTTGACTTTCCTTTACATCTCCTTAGTAAGACACCTTTTTGAAATCCTTTTGACTTCTTTCCTCTTTTGTATGTCTTGGGATAAGCCCTTTGTCTTCTTTATTTTTTTGGATGTATTAGGAGTATGTCTTTCAAGACAAACAAAGGACTACACTCTCTTTCTCCACTCGTTTAGAGCAAACAACACCCTTTGAATGTTCTTGTTCAACAATACATAAAGAATATAAAGAACACTAAGAAAATTAAAATATTGAACCTAAGCCCAAATGAACTTTGAATTTGATGGTTTTTGTTTCTTTTTATACACGTTGAACTCCTAATCACAACCAACACACTTTCAAGCCACAAATCTAAAAGATATTTGAGATCTACCTTTCAAGTTTATTCTACCTTCAAGCTCAACAATAGAGAATAACTCAAAACAACCCGGATTAAGCTCAAATTTTAGATCTAGAATCTCATAGTGTTAGGGAACAAAAACCTAACACTAGAAAAAACTAAAGCACAAAAAAATATCCTAGATATAGGTCTCAAGTTTTGGCCAAGGTACAAAAATGGGACAAAATTATTATTTTTTTAGATTTTCAGTTTTCAATAATTCTTTTTTTGTGATTTTCTAGATAACAAGACCAAGATTGATCTCATAGGAACTAAATCAAGATTTGCTCTGATACCAATCAAGATACTATACACGAGAACCAACTAAGAACACCAAGACAAAATTGAGAACAAGATAACCTACAGAATCAACAAAAAGCCGAGAACAAGATAACAAACAAGAAATAATATAAAGATAGGTAACTTAACATAAGAATCCACAAGAATCAAGAACCAAAACATGTATCAAACTCTAAGACCCCTAAGACTCGTGGAGATAAATACCAAGCTCTTACGTGAACCAAAGAGGGAAATGAATTCACCTCAAGAACCCTCATTTCTAAGCCAAAGTTCAATACAAGTGAATCTACACTTGCCCTAGTTACACTCTCCAAGGAGAAAGGTTGTACAATGTTTCTTTCAAAAATCCATAATCAACTAACTAATGAAATAAACCTAATAAGAATCTATTTATAGTTTATTACATTACGAAATGACCAAAAGTCCCTTAATGAGCTCCAACACTCCATAGACGCCTCTCAATGCCCCAAAGAAATGACCATAACACCCTTAATGAGGGGCGACCTTGAAATGTATGACATAATGAAGGGGCACCTCTTCAATGCTCCAAACTTGTGGGTTCTGAAAGCTTCAAAATTTGAACACTCCTAAGTAATGGGTTATCCAAGCTTCAAAATGTAAACACTCCAAAGTTGTGGGTTCTTCATGCTTCAAAACGTGAAATTCCTTGGAGCTCTCAGGTAGGCATCAAGGTAAGCCCCCAAGCAATCTTCCACACACAAAATTTCTTTATGGTGTGCTCAAAACGGATCCTCCATGCATGCTCTCATGTCATCTAGATGACCAAAGCTTGAGTCTTTCCGTGCTGGCCTCTAATGATGCCATTCGAAGATATGATGGTCATTTGGCTCGTATCACCCTGGCTTTTAACTTTATTGATTTATCGTGCACTGTCAAACTATTCTAATACCTTGCATGCTAAATCTAATAAGTTATGCATCACCAACTACCTCTCAACACCCATAGGTGAATTTCTCTCATCTTCTCTCAGTCTCAGAGTGTCACATTGCTAACCCTTACTTTGGACCCAACTTTCAACTATCTCCTCTTAGTCTCAAGTTGATTAAATAAAAGTTAATCATCTTAAGTAGATAGTTTTGATTAGCTTATTTTAGAAATTAACTCCAAATCATTGTTGTGATTTCATTTCCCTAATCTCTACCTCCTTTTCAAGTTCATAGTGAATAAAGCCAAGATCCTAATATTGTCCAACACTAAGAAATCAATTAAACCAAAGAAAACAATAATACATGCAAGAATCTTTATTTATTTAATCCACCAAGGTTACAAAAACCCTAGCTAAGGGAATTAGCCGCTCATAGTTATGAGGTATTCATGGAATTCATAAACAAAATCATCGAATCAATCTCAAAATAATGAAAGCAGAAAACCAAAAGACTTAAATTGAATAAAAAAACAAACAAAAAGATCACAAGAGTATATGGTGTGTAAACTAAGCCCCAAAGGGCATAAACTAGCCTCCAAGGGCCTATTTTTTCATACATCTCACTAAGAAAAAAGGGTATTTATAGATTACCTTGGATCTCTAGTAATCAAATCCTATATAAAAGTGGAAAACATGATTAAACATACATAATAAAGTCTAAAAACATCATAAATCTAGTAAAAATGATCTAGTAAAATTGTGTCGGTGGCTACCTATGGACCCACCTCCGGGTCATAGGTGGAATCTATACCCCTTAGGTGGGGCCATAGGTAGACCCAAGAATTTGGATCTCTATTCTTGTTTTCTGACACCTACGAACCCACCTACGCCAATTAGGTTGTACGTATGAGTTGTAGGTTCAAAAGTAAGAGTTTATTTTTCAGCTTTTCATTCTGTTTTCTTCCTATTAGCTTCCAACACCTAATTTCCTACAAAATCACTCCAAAAACACATCAAACTCAATAAAATAGCCTTAAGTAAATGCATATTCTCTATGTTTAAGGATCCTAAGTGCAATGAAAACATGGCACATAAAGACTCTCAAATTAGAACGTTGCATGTCCTTAGGCAACAAAGCATACTAAAATAATACGCCAATGGTTAACCAAGAGAAACCTAACATACCTATGGTAGTCAATCTCAAATTTAGAAAT
Organism: Capsicum baccatum var. pendulum; assembly: GCA_030864225.1. Taxonomy (NCBI): domain Eukaryota; kingdom Viridiplantae; phylum Streptophyta; class Magnoliopsida; order Solanales; family Solanaceae; genus Capsicum; species Capsicum baccatum. The sequence goes on from CM061560.1 coordinate 137,857,062, forward strand.
AAAACACATCACTCTCTAAAAGTTCAATAGATGACGCATGTTGTACTTATTGGCCCTTACTTAAGAAATGTAGTTCTTTGATTCTGTCTCAACAATTCAAGAATATAGATATATGTTTCCTTCTTCTTGCACTCTTCTTCAGGCTTGAATGGATCGATTAATATCTTACTATCAAAGCATAATATAAAAATATGCTTAGAATAAGGTCCAATATACTTCAACTCAGGAATTGTACTCTTATTTACATCCCTACATAACTTTAGTATGCTCTCCTTAATTGTTACACTATTCATAAGAGTATGAGCAATCGTTGACTTCTCTAATTTTAGCTCTTCGACTTGGCTATTTATAATTTTTTCAGTCTCAAACCACCCATAACTAAAATACTACACATTAAATGCAACAACTTTTGCATTCAAATCTATTTATAAGTGGTGAATATCTAAGCAAAACCTATCAACCTTTTGAATAAGCTCGTGATTTTTATTTTCAAGGTGTGTCAATGTTTCTATCAAGCTCTCCTTGTGTTCCCATACTATATCTACTAGACTCCCATAATAACGTGCTATATCAAAAGAATAAGGATAAAAAATAAATAAGTCCTCGTCACTCAATACTAAAATTCAATAGGGGGTGAATTACAATTTTCTTTTGTGAGTCGACTACTGACTCCTCACAATCGACTCACCTACAAATCAAAACCCTTCATAAATAGATAATTTAGAACTATCAAGTATGTAAATAAAAAAATAACAAAATGTAAAGTTATATCACAAAGATTTATTCTCATTTGGCACACCAATGTCGTGCCTACATCCAGTCCTTTTAGGTTTCAAAGTTTTCTTAGATCGTTGAAATTTTGGTTTGAGTACAATGATAGGAAACAAGTTCTAAAGATTTATTTTGCTCTTCAAATCTTGTAACACAACTTCAGTTGATGTTAGAAAATTGACTTGATCCTACTCTTTGTATAACAATTGTAAACTAAAGTTATAGAGCTTTGTCAGCCTAAGAATAAGACACTTTGAATGTTCTCCTTGAATTTGCGTAACCTGTGTCTGTCTTCAGTCCTTATTATATATAGTCTTCGACTCTACTGATCACAAGGAAACCTAAGATATTTCTTCTTAATCAAGGATTTAAATTGATTCCTTGATTGAGAAATGTAGCCATTTGATATGTCAATATTTAGCTTTGGATCACGTCCATATCAGATATGTCTGTCATCTATTTTTCCTTTTAATCTTGTAGAGATTGATACCCATATGATGTTTGTGGCCTTCCATTCTTTTGATTAGAGCCGGTTGATTTTTTATTCGATCTAGTCTATCGTGATTCTGGGATGGTGATTCTCCTTTCATTTTGAAAATATTTGATTAATTTGCTTGCCATGATTTTTTGAGTGTCGTGATCTTATTTTGATTGGATGTTCTTATATTCCTTTCCATGCTTGTTTGAATGCCATGATCTTCTTATAGTTGGGTGTCCTTCTATATCTAGAGTCGGCTTCCTTCATTAGAAGTTTTCAATACCCTTCAAGGATCAATTTATTAGTTTGTCATTATTAAAATATAAATTTTAGAGGCTTACAATATCCTCTTTTTTGATAATGACAAATATGAGTAAACAACAGTTGACTTCCTTGTTTGCCAGCTTTCTTTCTCTTACTTGTAAGCATCAGTCGGCCTTTGTGTACTGAAATTAGTCTTTTCTCCTTCTTACTTGTGAGCATCTTTGTTGTTCTAAGTTTCTTGGATTATTCTATGTTTCTTAGATGTTAGGTTGCCCTTTGTGTGTTGAAGTCGACTTATTTATCCTGTCAAATGGGTGCTTCCCTTTCTATCTTTCCCTCCTTTTAGAATAATCAAAAAAATAGCAACAGAGAAAAAGAGTGCACACAGATAGAGCAGCACATAATACACATAAATAGAGGTAGTAGATAACCATGGAATGGTAAATAGGTGAAGTATGAGCATTAAAGCTGTATGGTTTAATTCATAGGATGCCAATATCAGAGTGGAAATGGGAGCACATATAGATTTTATTATTGGGTCTCTCCAGAATAGGAAAGTTTGACTCTATTTGGATGATTATTGATAGATTCACCAAATCAACTCACTTCATTCCAGCGAAGGCAAATTATAATGCGGAGAAGTTGTCATAGATCTAAATTTGTGAGATATTTCAACTGCATGGAATCCCATTTCCATCATTTTAGACAAAGATACACAGTCTACATCAAACTTTTGGAGTTTCGTGTAGCACGAGTAGGGTACTCAGTTAGAGATGAGTATAATGTTTCACCCTCAGACTGATGGTTAATCAAAGCATACTATTTAGGTGTTGAAGGATATTCTCTAATCTTCTGTTTTGGATTTTTGTGATAATGAAGACTGATCTTAGGTGGTTTATGCACTTTAGTATTGTTATCTACCCTTACTTAACCTAGTTTTGAGGAAATCTCGTATGCATATGAGGTAATCTTTGTATAAATAAGCATATACATGTTTATTTATGAGTTTATAGTATTTAATTTATGTTCATAATGATTTTGGATTGAAACATTAAATTAAAGTTCAAATGTGAAAACAAGTACTCGTAGCTTGAGCTATGTTCAATTCTAGTTCATCGTGTTGGATTCGATATGATTTTGAGCTCTAATTTGTGGTGTTTTATTTTATAGTATGCTTGGTAAGATGATAAATATGATAAATGGATGATATAAAAGCTTTAAAACATGAGTAAAGTCACCACAAAGCTTGGACTTAAATGACAAACGCATGGGAAGAGGCATGACCAAATCTAGAATTTTAGGAATCATTGGCGTGCCACGGACCCTATGCACCAGGATAAGGGATTAGCACACTTTTGATATATTTTAAAATATCACAAAATAGTGTGCCTCCGTGAAATTTGTTATGCCACAACCCCTAAGCCACATGATAAGCCTGTGCCACGGAGGCTAAGTTCATATCGGCAACTTGGTCCTGTTATGAATAGGATACTTAAACATTACAGTAGACACATTGGACAAATTTGGGGCTTGGAAATATGATAGCCAAGGCTTCAAGTAGGTTTTTTATTTCTTTAATTTAGTTTTTTGAAAGAAATAACATGAATTCATGTACTGTGATTACGTGTATGTCCATAAGCAGTTAAACACTCTTTTTCAAGGTTAAGGCCAAGAACATGATTACTCTTGGTATGAATTGAATTGGTATTGGTTAATTATAATTCTTGGTTTTTTATTTATCCTTGTGTTAAATATTTCAAGGATTCACAACTCGTAGAATACATGTTAATTTCTATCATGAACCCAAAAGGAGAAATGATAGGATAGAACATAGGATAGCTAGAATAGGATCGTAATAGCTTAAAATTGAGTTATGATTTGCATTTAGGATAGGAATATAACTAAGTGACATATTTGATATAATTACGGGATGAAATATGAATGCATTTAACTTAGTTCTCACATCCCTGCTCAATGATATAGTTGTGAGGCTAAGTTAGATAATTGATTAGAGGTTTGGAAGGCCATAGTCATAATATCGACCCCGTAGACCAAAAATCAAAATAATTAACCTAATAAATGAAGTTACATAGCTTAGTATGATTTTTCATAGTTCCTTAACCCTGGGTTTCTCCCCACTATTGTTCATGAACCTATAATTCACCTTATTATTTACTTTAATTGTAGTTTATAACTCTCAAACTCTTGTGGTTACATTTGCACTTGTATAATCTTAGTAGTTGAATTAGTCTTGGATAGTTGCTTAACACTAGTTCCTATGGGATCGATACTTGTATTTCTTAAAGGCCACTATATTACTTTGTTGGACTATGTATACTTGCCTGTAAGCGATATGTTTTTGGTATCGCTACCAGGGACTTATAAATTGGAAACCGTCTTAGTTTTAGTTTTTCTTTTTGATTTTTTTAAGTGCTAATTTCTTGATCTTAGCTTCTGAATTTGCAGGCGCAGGTTTGAGAAGCTAGTAATCTACCAAGAGATAGGAAGTTTCTTGAGTGATATCCCAAACACAAGAAATACTTAAACCAATTAAGGAGAGAAGCAGTATTTCACTACTGAATCCCTCGAATTTAGGAAGAAGAGCCCATTACAGCACCCATGGATGAAGATTCACTAGCCTGCAGGCCAGTTCATGATATGGTAATCAAACTTATGACTAATGTGACCATCGTTATTTGCAGATCGGTTACTGAAGGTAGATTTGAACTGAAGTAGAACATGGTGCAAGTTTTGGATTGTAATGGTCATATTATTGGGTTGTGATACGAAGATCCACAGGTTCACTTACCGAACTTCTTAGAGATTAGTGGAACATTTATCCTAACCAGAGTTTCCACTAATTATGTGAGACTGACACACTTCCCCTTCTTATTTTTCGGGAAAGCAAAGAAGTGGTTGAATGCTAAGATGGAAGGTTTTATCACTACTTGGGATGAATTGGCCTAGAAATTCCTTATTTATTTATTTCCATCTAATAAGACTATGAGACTACGCAGTGGGATTTTGAGCTTCAAGCAAAATTTGGATAAAAATCCTTATCATGCTTTGGAGAGGTTTAAATCACTTCTTTGGGACTGTACACATCACCAGTAGTCCAATAAGGTATTATCTCACACTTTCATAAAAGCTCTTGGCCATAATAAAAAAAATTGTTAGGTTCAGCTTCAAGTGGTCAAGAACTAGAGAAAACTTAGGATGACACCTATACCTTATTGAACCACATTGCTCAAGGAAATCCCAAATGACATAGTGACATGTCCTGAAGCTCAGTGAAAAAGGTTGCGAGCATGATTGAAGTTGATATTATCATAGCCTTAGCAGCCCAATTGTCATCTATGCAGAATCAAATGATGAATTAATGCAGCAAATTTGGTATGAACCAATCTTTGTATCAAGTAAATGCAGTGAATTAGACCCTAGGTTGGTATGAGATTTTTGGAAATAGTAGCTACTCTACAGACTTGTGTGGTGCAAATCCTGAATTCGTGAACTTTGTGGCCAATGCACATAGGCCAACTTATGTGAATGCCTACAACCAAAAGTGGAAGAATCAACCTAATTATGAATGGGGAAATAATTAGAACCAGAAATTCCAGAAAAAGAACAATAAATAGGCCAGTAACATTAAGGAAACATTGAAAAGGATCCTGGCAAAGCAAGAAGAAATGGCTGCTGAAATAAAAAAATCCGCAAGTGGCTCAACAGAAGTTAAAGCAGTTGTTGGGGCAACTATCTTAGGCACAAAATACCAGGCCACCAATTGGATTACCAAGTGATTTACAGCATCCAAAAAAAGTCATAGCAATCACCTTTAGGAGTAGTAAAGATATAAGTAATAGGCTTCTGAAGAAGAATCCGGTGCAGGCAGAGTTGGTTCCTCAACATGTCAAAAACAAAGATGCTAAAAGTTTAAGGAAGTCTAAGTACCTGAAAACTAAGGTTGCTGAGCAAGTGATTAAAGGACCACCAGAGGCTGAATATGGCCAAAGAGGATGCTTGTTTCAAGAAGTTCATTAACACATCGAGAGAACTTCGCATTAACCTTCCTCTTTTAGATGTTTTATAGGGAATGACTAAGTACTCTAAGTACTTAAAAGACATAGTGACTACCAAGATTAAGCTGCAGGAAATTAAAATGGTATCACTCACTACGGAATGAAACCCTGTGTGATAAAGAAGATGCATAAGAAACTTAAGGACCTACAAAGTTTAACCCTCCCCATACTAATTGGAGATAATGATATGGTCCACGCTCCGAGTGATTTGGGGGTGTGTTTAAAATTGATGCCCCTATCAGTGTTCAACACTATTGTGTTAGGGATGTCAAGACCATACTCTTTGGTGCTTCAGATGGCAAACTAAACCTAAGTTTGTCCCAAAGGAATTATTGAGGATGTTCTCATTAAGGATGGTAAGTTTATTTTCCCTGCTTGACTTTATTGTTCCTAAATATGATACAGATGATAGGGTGATGATCATTTTAGGAGGTCCATTCTTTACAATGGGTGAAGCATTAATAAATGTGAGAGAGGGAACTCTCAAGATTAGATTGGATAATGAAGAGGTGGTTTTTAAAGTTTACAAGCCACTCAATCCACCTTTCCATTATAAATATTAGTGCATGATAACCACCATGGAAGTGTATTAGTGTAAGGTGGTGGAGAACGCACCACAAAAGACCTTTTTAGACTCTCTCATAGAGTTACCTAATCCACCCCTAAGCCCAAAGTTGTGAAAATTATGGAGCCTAAATGCTATTGCTAAAAAATAAGATGACCTTGAGAGTGCACACTCGAGAGGTTAGAAATAAATAATAAGATGGCCTCTGAATAGGAGGAAAAAGATAAAGAACTATGGTTGAGATGCAGTGGTCATGCCGCGACACTAAATCAGGAACTTCTTGGAAAGCAACCCAAATTAACGTAGGTATTTTATTTCCAATACTTTAGTTCTTACTTTATTGTAGTTTATATTTTTGTTGAGACATAGGTTGATGGGAAGTATGAGTATCAAAAACTGGAGCTAAGGAGCATGGACACGACTGAGTGCGGGGTCCCCAAACCTAATTGATGTATAAAGATATTGCTAGCTAGGCCTAGAGGCCTTAGGGAGTATTTTCATCCGTACTATTAAGTTTACTTTGGGGACAAAGTAAGTTTTTAAGTATGGGGTGGGAAAATTCCCATGGTTTTGGGTGAAGCAATTCTATAGGATCATAAGATTAGTTATTTTCTTAGTTTATTTTAGGTTAAATTTGAAAATTTTGAAAAATTACAAAAGATTTTCTTTTTAATTTTGGTTTGTGGGTATCAGTTAAGCAGGTGCACACTTCACCCACCTCGTGGTTGTTCTTTCCACGTAGATGCCTTTTGAACCCAGTATTTATTTTCTTATTAGGGGTAAATTTTAAATTTTTTATGTTAGTTAAGTGAGATATTCTTGTTAGTGCTATGTGTAATTGCATGATGCAAGTAGTTTTGTATGTGAAAGCATGTGATTGTGCTTAATAACTACTTCTGATACTCATAGGCTCATGAATATGACTCTTGAATATTGTTGGTTTAATTCCAAATTCATATTATTATTTGGTTAAGAGTCTATAATGATCCTGTATGACTTGAGCATGTTCCATGTGTGAGTGAGATTTTTGTTGTATTCCTTATTCCATGTGATGTCTAGAACTTGACTGATGTGTGTGCAAAGTGAAATAAAAAGTGTGGTTTAGGAGATTACATAGTCATTTCTTTAATATCCGTGTTTCATATAACCTCTCTTTTATCTATCCTTGTGCATAATCCCAGTTAGCCCTATTGATCCTTTAGCATATATTCTTTAGTAGCCTCATATGTCATTTTTTCCCTTTCTTTACATGGACCTTAATTTGATACAAAGATCTTAAGAACTTTAGATGTAAAATTAATGAGATTAAGGAGGGTAAAAATAATAAGGAATGAGGTGAAAATAAAGCCCCAAAGTAGCAGCTATTGGTGTTAAAAAAGTGATGCATTGTGGTTGGGAGGAATTTAATTAAAAAGAGTAAAACTATGCTAAAAATTTGATCATGAGTTAGGAAACAATAATTCCCCCATAACAAATATGAAGTATCTTAATGAGATAACAACGAAAACAAAAGAGATGTGTGAAGGAAGAAGTGGTACAAATTGGTTATTGGAGGAGAGTTTAATTGATAAGTTTGATGTATTAAAGCGCTTAGGGGAGATAGTCACTATTCCTGTCTAAAATAGTTCCTACCCTTCCCTTATTCTACATTACAACCCTCAAAGTCCTATTCGATCCTAAGCCTTAACATTCTGAAATTAGTAGAGTATTATACTAAGAGCAAGCCTAGAGGTCATCTTGTGTAACTTGTGAATTCCTTATGAGAGTGAGTGTAATTTGATTCTTATACCCATTCTTATGATATATTGCATCTATGTGTGTAAATGTCGGTAACTCTATTATTGTAAGGGAACATCTTTTATGATAGGTAGGTGATTTATATGTGTCTTTTGATAGAATAATATGAACAAGTTCTCCAACTTGGTAAGTCAATTCTTGAGGTTAGGATGCTTTGAAGTAGTCTTCATGAGCTTTCAAGTGTATGTGACATGCTTAGTGTAAAACTTGTTATCTGTGTTGTCATTGTAGTTCTAGTGTAAGTGTCTTTCTTATAGTAATAGTTTTGAATTATTCTTTTATATGATGCTTAAAGTGAAGATTTTTTCAATGACTAACAAGTATTTAAGTGTGGGGTGATGATCTTAGGTGGATTTATGCCCTAAGTGTTGTTATCTATGCTTACTTAGCCGAGTTTTGAGTATATCTCGAGTACGTAATCAGGTAATCCTTGTATAAATGAGAAATTAAGTATTAGCTATCTGTTTTTTGTGTTTAAGGTGTGTTCTAATGATTTTTTAGTTATAACATTAAGTTAAAGTTCAAACGCTAAAACTAGTACTCTTAGCTTGAGTTATGTTCAATTCTAGTTTGTTGTGTTAGATTCTATGTGGTTTTGAGCTATAATTTGTGGTTTTTGATGTTATATAATTCTTGATAATTTTAAAAATATGATAAATGGATTATATACAATCTAGAAAACATGATGAAAAGTCACCACAAATCTTGGACTTGAAGGACAAACGCATGGGACAAGGCATGACCAAATCTGAAATTTTGGGAATCATTAGTGTACCATGGACCCTATGCACCGTTATAAGGGCATGGCATTCCCTTGGATGAATTTTTAATAGAAAAAATAGTGTTACTCCACAATATTGGCATTCCACATCCCCTAAGCGATGCGATAAGGTCGTGGCACAGAGGCTAAGTTCACATCGACAGCTTGGTCATATTATAAATAGGACACTTAAACATTTCTGTAGACACCTTGGATGACCTGTGAGCTTGGAAATACACTTGATAAGGCTTCAATTAGCGTTTTAATTTCTTTACTTTATTTTTTTATGGATTATAACATGAATTCATCTATTATGATTACGTGTATGTCCATGAGCAGCTAAATACCCTTTTTCTGGGGATAAGGCCAAGAACATGATTACTCTCGTTATAAATTGGATTGGCTTTGGTTATTTATCATAGTTGATTGTTTATTTATCCTTGTTTTAACTATTTTATGGATTCACGACCCTTAGAATACATGGTTAGTTCTATCATTATCCCAGAAGAAGGAACGATATGATAGAACGTAGGATAGATAGAATAGGACTGTAATCTCTTAAAATTGAGTTATGATTTGCATTTAGGATAGGAATATATAGAAGTAACCTATTTGGTTCAGGAATAGGATGAAATATGAATGTATTTAACTTATTTATTGCATCCCCTCTCAATGATGTAGTTAGGAGGCTAAGTTAGATAACTAATTAGAGGTTCAAAAGGCCATAGTCATAATATAAACCCCATGGACAAGCAACAAAAATAATTAACCTAACCAATAAAGTTACATAGATTACCATGATTGTTCATAGTACCTTAACCCTGGGTTTGTCCCCATTATTGTTAAAGAACCTTTAATCCACCAAATTATTTACTTTACTTCCAGTTTATAACTCCCAATCTCTTGGATTTATGTTTGCACTTGTCTAATCTTAATAGGTAAACTAGTCTTGGATAGTTGCTTAACCCTAGCCCCTGTGGGATCAATACTTGGATTTCTTTAAGGCTACTATATTACTTGGTTGGACCACGTACACTTGTTTGTGTTTTTGGGTACAACAAAGATCTATTCTTTCCTTTAGCAGAGCTTCCCTAAAACAACAGCTACCATTATAGCATTCAAATGCCATCATTTAAGGTATTATATGGAAAGAGGTGAAGATCCCCAGTCGGATGGTTTTATTATTCTAATTTTGGGACTTGGGGTTAGAATTTGTTGAGGTACTCTATAGAGAGGGTGAAATTAATTCAATATTGACTATTAGCAGCACATAGTAGGAAAAGAAATTATAATGATAGGAGAGTTTGTCATTTGGAATTCATAAAGGGTAAGTGAATCTCTTTGAATATGTCCCTCATGAAGTGTGTGATGAGGTTTGAAAATAGGGGAAAAGCTTATTCCAGGATCTATTAGCCCTTTTAAGATACTTTAGAGAATTGGGGAGGTGGCCAATGAGTTAACTGTGACTTTGAATCTTTGAACTGTGCATCTCGTATTACATGTTTCAATGTTGAAGAATTATTTTTATAATGGTTTACATATGATTTGATGGGACTCAATGGATTTGGACAACAATATGACTTTTTAGGAGGGGCCTATAACTATTTTGGATAGGCTTAGTAGGAGGTTGAGGTCCAAGAATATTTATTTCGTAAAGGTGTAGTTGAATCACCATCCAATTAAGAAGGTTAAGTGAGAGATAAATTTTGACATATGCAGTAGACATCCTCATCTTTTTAATACTTCAGGTACCTTTCTTATCTCTTTGTTTGAGGATAAATGTTTGTTTCTGTGGAGGATGGTGTAACAACCCTTATATTTTTTAATGGTATGTGTTTTGACCATTTTACCTCTACTTGTAGTTGTGCTTTGGTGTTTCTAGGCTAGAGAGTGGGTGGTGTGATTCTCAAAATGTCCATTTAAGAATTAAGTAAGCTTATTTATCTTGAAAGACTTAAGAATTGGATGACTTTGGTCAACATTTGGAGAGTGGAGCATTGTATGAGAATTTGTTAAGTTCTATATGTTTTGGAATGTCAATTCTGGGTTTATAGCATAGTTGGTTGGGGTGTCAGGGCTTTTAGTATGATTTTGAGCATATAGATGAGATATTGGAAAGTAATCGCATATGGTTGACTTTGGTAAACATCTAATGAAAATGACCTCCGCTGGTTAATCTAATGATTCCATTGAGTATGAAATACATTTTTGATTGATTTTTCACTATTAGTTCATGTCCATAATGTTTTGGATGTGTTTTTGGTGTTAAAAACAAGCTTTATAAATAACTAGTTTTTGTTATTGTCTAGTGTGCACGTGATTGCGCATCTGGAGTGCGATAGCACTGAGGGTAAAAATTGGTTGGTGGATTTAACATTGTTTTCATGTCATAGAACTAAAGTTTTCACGTCTTGAGGGTAATCGTTCCAAGACTTCACGATTGTAATGCCCCGCGTCTCAAGATCATTGTGCAAGGTACGAATCTTTTCCTTAAGTCGTATACACAACATACGAGTCATATGTTATAGTCATATCACAGACAGTGTGAAATATTTAATTTTCAATTTTAGGTATCACTCGAGCCTTAGAGTTGTAAGATAACTATACGAGTCATATGAAGATAAGTCGTAAGGTCAGTAGTCTAGGTTCTCTAAGTTTCTGTCAAAGTTATGAGTGATGACTACGAGTCATAATAACTTGTTATGAGTCAGAAGATATGACTCATATCCTGACCAGTGAAGGATACAAGAATCATGACTCATGTTTTTATAGCTTTATACGTTACTTGGGCATATATTAAGTCCTCAAATACCTCCTAACTCATAAACAAGTCAAAACATTCCTTAGCGATTAAATTCTTGGGATGTGTATGACTATAGCCATCTTTAAAGGAGCATAACTTCTGTTATACTAAGAATTTCTAAGATCAAGACCCCCCAACAGATATATAATTGAATTAGCTTTCCAATGATACCAATTTTGCCTTAATTTCATATCAGGGTGAAAAGTTATGGCTCAAATACTGAAGCAGGGTCAAAGCTGCTAGTGGTTACGACTCCTGATGTCAACTCATAAACAGACCATACAAGATGACAGGTGAAATCGTAACCATGGTAGTAGTGGTAAAAAATTGGGTTCTCGGTGATGACTCAAGACATGACCCGACTCAAGACATGACCCATACCTAGAACTTATGAGTCATGACCTAAAATGTCGGGACGGCTTCCAAACAATTTCCAAAAGGTTCCTAAGGGGTTTTTTGGTCTTTTCTCATCTTTAAACTCCCAACCCATGACTTAAAAACATAAAGAGGCTTTATTTTCCCCACTTTTTCAATCAATTAATTACATATTCTCACCTCTTATCTTCAAGAACATCAACATTAGGGTTCTTATCACAAAGTCATCCTTCAAGTCCAATGATCCAAGGTTTCTTCACAAGTCAAGAAACTTAAGGTATGTGGGATTTATGAGCAAGGTTATTCTTTCATCCTTGTGCCTAAAATACATGGTTTTGAGATTGAATTTCTTTATTTTGAATTAGGGTTCATACCAAAATAACCACATTCTTGAATTATGACACTACCATGAGATTTAAAGCTTTAAGTGCATCAAGAATTGCTTATATTCATGTTTTGACTTATAAGATCCATATTGTGATTTTTATTTCACTATCTTGACTGGGTTTGTTGAAAGATTTCAATGTGATTAATGAGCATACAGTTTGCTATGAATTTCCATGAATTTATAGCATGAATTTCTAAGTCCTAAGTATAAGTATTGAGATTACTAGAAGATTATGCTCTTAAGTTCCATTGATAAGTTTTATGATATGATATAAAGTTTTTTTTGTTTAATTTGTACTTTTAATGATTAATCAAAAACAATTTCCACAAAGAATGGACCAACCCATCCAAAATGAACAAACAAGCCTACATTTGGACCAGCCCAAAGAATGACTCAGTCCATTTCTAAAGCAATATATAAGGGGAGTAGGTTTTCTAAAATAAGCTGAGTTAACTCCTTCCCCATTAAGTTATCCACCTCCTCCACCATGGTTTGCTTCACCAACCTTTGATTTAAGCTACTTTAAATTTGGGTTATAAATATTTTGCCTTTGTCTTGCTGATTTGGATCCATTTCCAGCTTGCAAGAGTAAGCTCCTTTTCACCTCTTCTGATTTAACACTTGTTATTCAGTTTTTGTTTGATATTATCTTTTCCCCTTTTCTGTAATGCCTTGAATCTGAATATCCAGAATGCTACATGGTTCTAACGACCCCGAAGGACAACAAGCTAACCCATGACTGATATCTGTACCTGAACACTATATAATATACTATATGAATACGAAAATAAAGGCTAAAAGGCCATATGGTTCAAAACTGTAACATAACTAATAAAAATATAACATCAGAATGGGGTATGAAATACCCAAAACAACTAAAATAATTTTTTGAACATGATAGTCTGAAAAGCCTCTAACTGGCTGAACTGTCTGAATAAGGAGTTGTGGGACATGTCCCCCACTAAATCCAACTAATAAATTAATTAATGAGATAATAAAGTAATGGTCATGTCCTCGAAGAATGAGGTCTCACTGCTAACTCTGACTAGTGAGACTAGAATGCTACTGATGCTTTGGAGATCGTGCTTTTGAACCTATGGTATAAAACACCATAGCGCAAATGTGTCAGTATATTTGAATCTACTAGTATGCATGTGAGGTAGGCTGAATACAAAAGGTTCACATGCATGAACTATACTAACTGACTGGGTAACATGAATATGAGAATGCATGCATGAATATCTACCTTTCCAAAATGACTGAGAATTTTGAAGGGACCGGCATATCGGGGAATGAGCTTTCCTGTTTTGCCAAATATCTTCACTCCCTTCATAGGAGAGATCTTTAGATAGACATAGTTACCCATATCAAACTCAAAATTCTTTCTGTGCACATCTGCATAAGAATTCTGTCGGCTCTGAGCAGCCCAGAGTCTTTCTCTGATCAACTGGAATTTTTCTAAGGCATCAATACTAAGTCAAGCTCTATAACTGAGGCCTCACTAACTTTAAACCAACCAATTGCAGATCTACACCTCCTACCATAGAGAGCTTTGAATAGAGCCATTCGAATACTGGAATGATAGTTGTTGTTGTATGCAAACTCAATTAAAGGCAAGTGGTCATCCCAACTACCATTGAAATCAATCGCACACGCCCATAGCATATCTTCTAAAGTTTGAATGGTCGTTTCTTCTTAATCATCTATCTGAGGATGAAAGGTTGTACTGAGATGAACTTAGGTACCAAGACCCTTTTGGAATGCTTTCCCAAAATGAGAGGTAAACTAGTTACCTCTATCTGAGATAATAGATAATGGAATATCGTGCAATTTGACCAACTCTTTGATGTAGAGTTTGGCATAATCCGTAGTTGAATAAGAAGTATGGACAAGAAGAAAATGAGCAAATTTGGTCGTTCTATCTATAATTATCCAAACTGAATTATGTTGGCGACGAGTACGAGGCAAACCAGTCACAAAGTCCATGTTCACTTCTTCCCAATTCCAAGTAGGAATACTGAACTCCTAGATGGACCTACTAGGCTTCTGATGCTCTATCTTAACCTACTGACATGTAGAGCACTTAGCCACAAACTCTACAACATCTCTCTTCATCCCACTCCACCAATAGATTTTCCATAAGTTGCGGTACATATTTGTGGCCCCTGGATGTATAGAGTAGTGTGCACCATGCGCTTCTACAAGAATTCCCTGCCTTAAGTCGACTACACCTAAAATACACAGAAGAACCTAATAATATAATACATCATCTCCCCCTTAGGACAAAACCTCAACTTTCTGATCTTTGACTAACTTTTTTAACTTGAAAAGGCTAGGATCTCTATCTTGTTTTTCTTTCACCTCAGAAACTAGAGATGATTCTGAACTACTCTGAACCCATATATCACCTTTCCCTGAATTGACTAAGCGAACACCTAGTCTAGCAAGCTAATGGATTTCCTAAGCTAACTTTTTCTTACTGTCCTCAACATGTGTAACACTGCCCATAGACATTCTACTGAGAGCATCGGCCATGACATTGATCTTTCCCGAATGATAAAGGACACTCATGTCATAATCTGAAGGTGTAGGCGATAACCTTACCATGCTACATAAGGGCACAACTCAAACCTACTCTGGATGCATCACAATACACTATGAAACTATCTGGACCATCTGGAAGAGATAAGACCAGATCTGAGATGAGTTAAGTCTTCAACTCCTGAAAACTCCTCTCACAAGAATCTGACCACTGAAACTTGACTTTCTTCTGAGTCAATTTGGACATAGGGGATGCAATAGAAGAAAATCCCTCAACAAGTCGCCTCTAATAGCTAGCCAACCCCAAGAAACTCCTAATATCTGATGGAGAGACAGGTCTAGGCCAGTTTCTTATCGCTTTGGTCTTTTAAGGATCAACCCTAATGCCATTACCGGAAATAATATAACCAAGGAATGCTACTGACCTTAGCCAAAATTTGTACTTTCTTAATTTGGCAAAAAAATTGATGATTTTTGAGAGTCTACAATACTATTTTGAGATAGTCTGCATGATCACACTCACTGCGGGAATACACAAGGATGTCACTATGAATACTATGATGAACATGTCCAAGTACTGCTTGAACATACGGTTCATCAAGTCCATGGAAGCTGCTGGGGCTTTGGTAAGACCAAAGGACATAACTAATAATTCGAAGTGACCATATCAAGTATGAAAAGATATTTTTGGAACGTCACATTCTCTGACTCTGAGTTGATGGTAGACTGATTTGATATCTATCTTACAGAAATAACTAGGACCCTGAAGTTGCTCAAACAAGTCATTGATTCAGGGAAGAGAATACTTGTTCTTGACCATGACTTTATTGAGTTGATGGTAATCAATACAATTCTGAGAGAACCATCTTTCTTATGCACGAATAAAATTGGTGCACCCCATGGGGAAACACTAGGCCTGATGAACCCCTTATCTAAGAGATCTTTCAATTGCACTTTCAGTTATCTAAGATCTACTGGTGCCATTCAGTAGGGCAGAATAGAGATAGGCTGAGTATCTGCAAGAAGATCAATACCGAAGTCTATTTCCCTTTTGGGAGGAATTCCTGGAAGATCTTTGGGAAAGACATCTAAATATTCATTCACTACTGGGACTGATTTGAGACTAGGAGTTTCATAACTAGTATCCTTAACTCAAACAAGATGATATACATATCCTTTAGATATTATTTTTCATGCCCAAAGGTAGGAAACAAGCTGACCTATTAATGCTGAAGTACTAGTCTTCCACTCTAGGATAGGTTCATTCGGAAACTAGAACTGGACTATTTTGTTTCTATAGTCGACTATGGCATAACAGGAATGAAGCTAATCCATGTCGAGAATGACATCAAAATCAGTCATCTCTAATTTGACTAAGTCTGTAAAGTGATTTTCTAAGATACCATAATCGGACAGTTCTTGTATACTCGATGGGCTATGATAGTTTTACCCACTGGGTAGATACTGAGAAGATCTATGCTAGAATTGTGGGACTGACTCAAAAATCGTGTGTTAGATAGGGAGTAACAAAAGACAAGGAAGCACCTGGATCTAGCAAAGCGTAAATATGTACATGAAAGATTTGTAACATACCAGTAACCACATCAGGAGAATTTTCCTGATCTTTCCAGTACTGGAGGGCATAAAGTTGATTTGGGCGTTGCCCACTAGTAGCACTGGAAGTGGCACCCTGCTGATTGGGCGACTGGACTAAGCTGGGGAACAGTTCTGCTAACCCTGATAACCTGACTGGGGACAATCTCTAACTCTGTAGCCTGGCTTGCCACATCCAAAACAGATATCACTACCAGCACTGCAATCACCCTTGTGGTTCTTACCATAAGTCTAACAAAGGGGATTATTTTGGGCATTGCTGACATTGCCCTGACACTTAGAGCCTGGCGCTCTATCTTTATTACTATCCCTGAACTTAAGAGATGGAGCACTAACCGAAGAAGGAGTTAGAACTGCCTACTTAGGATAAAACTGAGAATGGTTTCCTCCTTCTAATTTGGGCTGAGCAAAGTTGAAACTACCTGTCCTTGCTCTCATATTCTGCTTCTCCCTCATCTTAATATTTTGCTTCTCTATCTACTGAGCATGAGTCATAAGTCTAGCTATGTTTATGTCATTATTCAACATCATGGACCTACATTCATTGACCACACTATCATTCACCCCAGAGACAAACTTACTCATCTTAGCCCTGCAATCTGCAACCACATAAGGAGCATATCAATCTAATTGAGTAAACTTAAGAGAATACTCTTTTACCATCATGCTTCCTTTTCTGAGGTTGATAAATTCTAACACTTTAGCTTCTCTTAGCTCTAGGGAAAATAACCTATCTAAGAAGGCAGTAGCAAACACTTCCTAGTCAATAGGCCCTGCATCTACAGCCCTCTCTAATTTCTACTATTTGAACCAAGTGTGAGCAACATCCTACAACTGATATGCAACTTGCTCCGCACTCTCACCAGAAGTAACCCCTATAATATCTGTAATCTTCTAAACCTGATCAATGAATTCCTGAGGGTCCTTATCTGACTTAAATCCGAGAAAGGATGGAGGATTCATTTAGATAAAGTCCCTAATCCTGGCTGAAGATGAATTGGCCACTGGGTTGGCTAGAACAACGGTTGGTCGTTCATTTTGAGCAGCAATTGACTGAGGAAGTGTATTGAATGTAGCTCTAAACTCTACATGAGAAAAAGTTTACCTAAAGGTTCTTCGGGCTAAAGGGCTGACTAATTGTCGTTTCTTCTTTTAGGAGGCATGCTCTATAATAGAAAGGGAGAAATGGATTAGACTACACTGATAGATTATCTGGAGATTATGCTCACTTGAACGACATGAATACTAAAAGAAAGAAAAATGTTCCTAAAATATCTTATAGCCTCCTATACATAAATGTGGAGAACAACACACCCATGTACAAGACTCGACTAGATGCGACTTTTAGACTTCCTAGGACTCTATTGAACCTAGGTCTGATACCAAGTTAGTAATGCCCTAAATTTTAATACTAGGAATGTTATACGGTGCTCATAACCCCAAAGGACCACAAGCTAACCCATGACTGATCTTTGTACCTAAATATTGGATAATATACTGTATGAATGGCTAAATAAATACTGAAAGGCCATAAGGTTTAAAACTGTAACATAACTGATAAAAAATATAACATCTAGATGAGGTATGAAATATCCAAAACAATTGAAATAACTGTCTAAATATGATAGTCTAAAACGCCTCTAACTGACTGAACTATTTGGATAAGGAGTTGATGGGACATGTCCCCAACTAACTCCAACTAATAAATTAATTAATGAGATAATAAAGTAATGGTCATGTCCTCGAAGGAAGAGTTCTCACTGCTAACTCTGACTGTTGAGACTGGAATGCTACTGATGCTCTATAGCTCATAGCATAAATACGTCAGTACATTTGAATATATTGGTATGCATGTGAGGTAGGCTAAATACAAAGGGTTCACATGCATAAACTATACTAACTAACTAGGTAACATGAATGTGACAATGCATGCATGAATATATAACAACTGTATCTGAGTTTGTGACAACATGATCACTAAACCTGAGTACTGATAACATGAGATACTGATAACTGTATAACTAAAATAACTGATACTGAGCAACTGTATCTAACAGTCTAGGCTCTGATAAAACTAGCTGAGTTCTTTTCTTCTCAGAGTTGACTGTAACTGATAGTCCTAAATTCTGTAGAACTATTTGAGTTCTATTACTGAGACTAAAAGACTGTATCTGACAGTCATAATTTTGTAACTAAAACTATAGAAAGTAGTTATCTAACTGACATGCCCTTAATACGCTATTATGGCTTAGTTGGGATCCAATTTGTAACCTTAATTAGAAGGGTATCAATACCACACCATTGGTAAGGTCAAGCTGTGAGTGACCCTCATCTGACAGTGTCCCCAAAAGAGAATGGTGGGGCCCTCATCTTGTAGTGCTTATCCACCTTATCAACCCTCATCAGATAGTGTTGATGACTCAACCTATGTTGGCTACATAGTTCTGGAATACAAGGATGACTTCTAAGAATCACACCTTTATCAGACAGTGTGTGTTCCCATCCTTAGGTTCACTCGGTGCTAATCCCTGCTCCCAGCTGAATAGATATTGAACATTGATTACTAAACTGAACTGGACTGAATTAACTGAGTTCCACTGACAGACAGAATAGTACTGAGATTACTATATTACTGACTTACATGAGTCACATGACTGACTGAGGTTTATGTATGGTGGCTTGATTGGTGATATCGTGAAATCATGACACTAACTCTAGGCACACAGCTATATTTTTTGGGTACAAGTACCCCCAGGACTCGATGGAAAGTAACTGGTAAAAGCATGACTTTCTTGAATACATGACCAACATCACAATCCTTAATTCATTTATTAAGGCATTTCATCAAATATTTGACATGCATAAACTTGTACATAAATGGGGATTTCATATTATCATATTAGTATTGCACTTTTTTATCACATAGGCATTTATTCAAACACATGGGGAGCATACTTTGGTTATACAATCATCAACACATCTAATAATCATGGATACATTAATCAACATGTAATTTAAAAGGGGATTTATCATGATTTTATGCAAATCTTCATATACTCGGGTCAACCATTGAAATATGTAATTTAAAACATGAATCAAAACCCCACAACATCATGAACATGAATTCCAATTCAATTTAAATCATGAACATTCATCAATACACAAATCTTGGATTTTGGAAAAAGATTCTTGAGCATCTTGGTTGAAAGGGACCCATTAATCAACACATGACATACTTGATTGTAATTTTCTTAAACTTCTTGGACTTGAAGAACTTGAATTTCTTGGTTTCTTGAAGAAGGATTTGGATCTTGTTCTTGGGGATTATCTTTGAGATAAAACCCTAATTTGATGTTGTGAATGAATAATGAACTTATGAGCCTTGGTCTGATATATTTAGAGGTTAAAATGGGTGGAAAAAGACCCAAATACCCTTTAAAAATGACTTAAAATTCATTGAATGGGACCTATGATGGCTTGCACGATGGTCTATTACTGGCTCGACAGTCTATCATTTCGACCATCGTATGCGGACCAAAAAAAAACTCACTACCTTATAGTGACAACTTGGACGATGGTCTGTCACAAGTTTGACGGTCTATCAACCTGTCTGTCGCACCTTATCCAGAAGGTTGACTCACTACCTTGGCTGCGATGGTCTAGGTGATGGTCCATCATTAGATCGACGGTCCATCAACCTGGACGTTGCACCTAGGCGATTCTGACAGCTCTGAGTAAAACATCCATAACGTTTTACTATGATACCAGATTTTGACAAAATTAGTATCATTGGAAAGCTATTTCAATTTCCAACTTGATAAAAAGTGAAAATCTTAAAAATTCTATGTGTACAAAAATGGATTCATATTTCATAGTATGTTTCTAACATTCTTGGGATGATTCAAGCTAGGTAAAAGTAAGGGGTATTACATTTTTTAGCTGAGATGTCTAGTGTAAGGTATGTATTCCATGATTTTTATTGCTAAAAAAAGGATCCAGGTCACTGAGATTTGGCATTTAATCCTGGTAAGTTTCTTTTACTTTTGTACTTGCTACTGTTGCTCCTTCTAAAAACTAAACTTGTCCTTCTTGAACAATTATGAAAAGGGTGGAGATTATAAGATGCTCGGACCTACTTGTAGCTGGATGGTATCAAAATCCTCAGCTAAAGACAATTATGATCTAACCTTATGACTCTCTGATCTACTACTAGTCATTTTTGGTTGGTTGGTGTAGTTAGGCTAAGTAGCAGTTTCCCTTTTTTGTGTACCTTCTTAGGTTGTAAATTTGATGCATGTGGATAAACTTGTTGTATCCTTTCCAATTTGTCTACTTTTTTGCTAATGCTAGTCTCAAATATGAACATTGGCACTTATGACTATTCAGAATCTTTCTGTCTGTACTTGGTAGCTTTTGGAATGTTGTGTATGTAAAATCCTTTTGTTCCAATTCTATGTTAACCAAGTAATCTGCTAATTGATTGCCTTCTCTGTATTTATGAATTATCTGCACTTTCTTGGTAGAAAGTAGTTGCCAAATTTGCTTGATCATGTCTTCTACTTGCCATGGTATCTTCCATTCCCCCATTAACATCCTCTGCATCAGCATAGAGTCAGTCTGAATGATTACTTTGTCCTACCCTAATGAATTACAATGCCTAGCTATATTTAAAATGACTATATCCTCTACTTCCATGATGTTAGTGTCTTCAATTGTAGCTCCTTCTGCATGTAGTAAGTCCCTATTTGTATCCCTTAAACAAAAAACCCAAGCACTACTCCTCGTATTTTCTTTTGAGACCCCATCAGTGTTGTATTTAACCCATCCTTGTTATGGAACCTTCCAAAGTACTAGCATTACCTTAATTTTAGGCTTCAATTGACTAAGTTGTTGTAAGATGACCGGCTATTCAAAAGAGAACTCCAATGTTGGTTTTCTCACTTTAAGAAGCATTCTTAGACGTCTTGTAACATTCATATTTAGACAATGCATAGATACACCTTTCCCTTCATGTTTCAAAGCATTTCCTCTTCCAAAGCTCCCACATTATCATTCCTGGTATTGCTCTGAAATACACTTTTTCTCTTGGCTTCACATGTGCATTCCATCATGAATAAATTATATTCCTTAAGTTCAAACCTTGAATATTTATACCTAAAAAAAAAAGAAATAGGACCAAGTCCTGTTAGCATAATCTGATCTCAGCAACACATGAGACATTTTCTTGTGATGGACTTTGGTAGCACCAACATTTGGATGGACACTCCACCCCCCACCTTTTGATAGTTGCATCCACTGAAATCTTTTCTCTCCACATTTTCCATATTAATAATACTATCTTGAAAGGCAAACCCTTTATCCATAACTATTTGTAGAAATCATTAGTATCCTCTCTATACCTCACATACTGCCATGTTGATTTGACAGTAAAATTTCCTCTTACTTCAACTAACCATATTGGAATGTATTTTTGTGATGTGTGCTGAAGGGGAGACATTTTCTTCCTTATATGATCCACCATATCCTCTGTGAAAAATTCATTAATCAACTCTATATTCTACTGCCCATTTTTTATCTAATCCTTGACTGTTTGATATCTCCCATCCCATTCTATGTTATCCTACATAATATAATACAAATCACCTACTCCACTCTATTTATCATACCAAACATGTGCATCTCCATCCCTTATTCTTCATATAATAAGATGATTAGTGAGATCTCTTACTTGCAATATTTTTTTCCAAACTTGCGATCCTCCTCCTGACTTCCACATAACTTCTTTTGGGTGAAGTTTTCTGCAAGACTTACTCAACATAAATTCCCTCCAAATAGAGCCTTTGGTTCTAAAATTCCACCATAATTTACAGAAAAGATTTGCAGATATATCTTGAAGTAGTCTAAAACCCAAACCACCTTTCTCTTTCGGTAAACATAGCTTGTGCCATGCTGCCTAATGCTTACCCCTACCACCTAGAGTACTACTCTAGAAAACCTTAGCAAAGAATTTTTGAATAGTACTTAATAAATTCTTGGGAGGACTCATACTGATAGACAGTGTACATGAATACTTTGAAGCACATGCTTAATTAAGATTGCTCTACCCCTAAAGGATAAAAGCTTACCCTTCCAAGCTTGCAGTTTGTTGCTTATTCTGTTCTTTAGTTGTTGATAAAAAATCTTCTCCTTCCTCATATAGAATACTGGGCATCCTAGATAATTGAATGGAAATTCCTATCTCAAAATTCCAGTAGCAACTTCATCCATAACAACTGCTCCATTGGAAATACTACTATGTGAATACAAAGCACTCTTTTTTTTGTTTATCTTCTGACCAGACACCACTTCATACCTCACCAAAGTTATTGTCAGCAATTGTAGAGTATCCAAATCAGCTTTCTAAAGAATGATCATATCATCTGCAAAAGCAAGATGATTGATTCTTGGACTCCCTCTAGGAATGCCAAACAGCTTAAATTCTTTCCTTAGCAATAATTCCTTCAATCCTCTAGACAATACCTCTGCTGCAATGTTGAACAAAGTAGGTGATAAAAGATTCCCATGCTTAAGAACCCTGGTTGATTAAAAGAAACCTTTAGGTTGTCCATTCAACAATAAGGAAAACCAATATTGGACAATAATCTAAACACCATATCTATGATCTCTTGACAGAGGCCAATCTTTCTTTGAACTTTTGTTAAGAATAGCCATTCCACTCTATCATAGGCCTTCATCATGTCCAATTTTATGACCATGTTTGGTGGATTTCCCCTCTTTCTGATTTCAGATACTATCTTTTGAACTACCAGAATAGTCTCAGCAATACTTTTCTCTTAAACAAATCCATCTTGTTCTTCGGACACAATATCAGGCAACAAACACTTAAATCTTTCATGAATAAGTCTTGAGAAGATTTTATTCACGAAGTTGCTAAGTGATATAGGTCTCAGATCTGAAAAATTGTTTACAATTAATTTATTTGGCAACAAAACCAAGTTGGTATGTGTGATAAACATTGGAAGGTCATAACCACAGAAAAAAAGCTATTACCATCTGATGTATATCCTTTTAGATTATGTCCCAAGCATCCTGGAAGAAAGCACCTATCATACCATTTGGCCCTCCAGTACTGTTTCTATTCAAACCCATAACTGCCACCTTTACTTATTCCACTGTTGGGATTCTTTTTAACTCTGTATTTTGTGCTTCTGTTATTACATTTGGTAGTGTATCCAGCATTGTAAAATCATATGCATCCTCTTGCTTGTGAAATTGATTTTGATAGATACTAGAAGCAGCTTCAGCAATTTTATCCTGGTTCTCTAACCAAATACCCTCCTCATTCAAAATTTTCTTAATTCTTTGTCTGGACTTTCTTCCTTTCACTGCTGCATGGAAAAATCTTGTGTTCCTTTCTCTATACTTAAACCACTCAAAACTTGCTTTCTGTTTCCAGAAGTCCTCCTCTCTTTTTAGTTGCACTTCCAATTCAAGTGGGTTTCCTAAGTATGATCATATAAGTATTTTGGGAGTAGTGTTTAAAACCGAGAAGGAAATATGGATAAGTGTATACTAAATTCCTAGAAAGTATGAGACACCATAGGTTAAGATTTTTTTCAAATATGGATGAAGTAAAGTGATCACTAAGATTAAGGTTTTATTTCGATGGCAAGGGTAGAACAGCTCTCCCCAACATGGGTAAGACGTTGGACTTCATGGAAGTTCACATGGTTAATGTTGGTTAGAAAAAACACCTAAATAAAGAATAATAAGTCAAGCTTTTAGAACTAAGTGTTATGGATCACAAAGTTTATACTTATCCTTATGCAAAGGCGTCATTTTTTATAACGCTCAAACTACACCTCTCTAATGAGAATGTAAGTGATCGTTGTCAATATAAAACCCAACTAAGTTGGGGTCGAATCCTATAGGCAATATGGTCTAAACTTAAGTCGTTTGCAATTTAATCAACTGATAACTGGATGTCTCCTGAAATAGGGGTTTTTAGCTTAGCCAGTAATTGTTGGTCACTTTAGTTAAAGTGTTCGTAATCAAGAGTTTATGGAAAAACCAGAACTATGTTCACTAGGGGTTTTGGTACTTGACAGATGCTAATGGTGGTTCAAGATTCTCACAGTAGGTAGGACAACAAGTTATCTTTATACAAGTTATGCCTAAATGTCTCTCGACCTACTTAAGCATTTAATTACCTAATCATCTCAAACTTAGGGAATTTATATTCATGACCAGATTTTACCTCAGGTTAATCAACCTTGTTACAACGTCAATTATTAAATGGAAGTTTTTAGTGCTTCCAAGTCCCTGTTAATAATTTACTTCCCACTATATTTGATTTCTTTCTCAAGCAAATTAAAGAAGGTGTTATCTATCGTTTGCAAACAATCGACGATAATTAAAACCTCAGAATTATCAAGGAGTCCTACCACATTTTGAATCTTGAACACTCAGCACCTTATCAAGACTTAACCCTAGATCCCATAATTCAAGTTAAAGGAATTTAGCCTCTTATGATGTAATAATCGAAGCAACTAGTTATATTCATGATTTGAAAGATAAACTTACCACAAGATGAATAGAAACTGGAGATTCTCAGATTAGATTACAATAGTAATCCCAAAATAATGATGATAATCTCTTCAAAATAATCGTTTTTTCAAGTCAAGAAATTAGAGAGAGAAAATATCAAAATACATGTCTCAATACTCAAGTTTTTTCTTTTTTTTTTTCAAGAAAACCCTTAATGCTTTAAATAGTTCACCCTAATTATGGAAACAAAATAATAAAATTCAGAAATTCCTCGAATTAGGTGACGTCATTCGTGATAACCTATCAGGAGGATGACGACCTATCACAAATGTCGTCAGCTCCTCTTTGCTTTTGATACTCGCTGCCTAAAGCTGACAACAACCGGTGACGTCCTATCAACTCTCTGATGACTTATCACAAATGTCATCAAGTCTCTACCTCGGCCCACATATTCTGCTTTAGGATGACGACAAATTTGACGACCTATCAGCTCCTTGACGGCTTATCATAAAATATCATCACAACTCTCAACTCAGGTGCATTCTCTGTCTCAGGCTGACAATAAAGCTGATAACTTATCACAGGGCTGATGACTTATCAAAAATGTCGTCAGCCATACTTCTCTTTGAATTACTTCGGATTTCAACTCCTTTGCTCCCATCCTTGTTGGTTCTCTTGCATTATAGCTTCTACTACAAAATCAAACATAAAGCAATCAAAAACGACAAAAGTTGCTTAAGACTTTGAAATTATTCTTAGTTAAAAGCCTCAAATGTGTTAGCATTAGCTCACACATCAGTACCCTCAACTTAAAACAATTGTTTTTCCTCAAGCAACTCAACACAACTAAGAGAATACAAAGTACATTTGGCAGTCAATCATCCATATCATCTCAAAACACTTTTACCCTCTCTAAGGTCAGTCAATTCAAGAACAATGAAGAACACCAGTGCAATACACAGAAATCAATATATGACATTAAGTCAGCTACATTAACCATGCATATACCAGTATTACACTCTCCAAACAAGTTATCAACTAGCAACATATATGGTGTGCCCTCATAGGAAAGAAATCCCCCTCATCTCATACCAGTAATCCTATACGTAACCATGGTGACAATAAAAATACTCACTCTCAAAATGAATTTCCAACTAATTTATGCCAAGTACCATAGGCTTTCCCTTATTTTCATTACCCAGATCTTCAGATAGGTCAACTAGGATCACTAGTGGTCTTCTCTTAGGCTTGTGATGTATATTAGGGGCTAGTATGATACTCGATGGTATTTAAAGTGACTAAGCCTCCTTGATACTACACTAGCTTTTTGAGGTTTCACTTATTAGCCTTTTCCACTCTTCTCTTTTATTGATCACACTTATTTAGGCTGGGTGCGGTCTTTTCCACAATCACTTATTCTTTTTCATAATTTTTCTTTTTCATGCTCTTTTTCTCCATACCCAGGCTTTTTATTCTTTTCTTTTATGCTACCCTTCTTCATACTTATTTTGCATCATGCACCTCTATAATAGCCACCCTCAACTTAGGCCATTTGCCTAAGTCAAGGTGCACAGTGTCCAAGGAGGACCAGGGCCAAAATAGGTTCATTGTGATCTAAATGGTAAGGTGATAGGTGTCATAAAAAATAGGCTAATCAGGCTCAAAACAGGGATCAAGGGATATTGTGCACATAGGGAAGGTCATTTAGGCTAAAGTGAGCTCATATCAAAATGGCCTATGATCCTTTTCTAACCCCTATCCTTCAACCTAGGTAAGACTAACCGAGCAAGTTCTGGCTTCAGCATACAGAGGGAACGAAGTAACATCTCACACACACTAGGCATATAGGTATATCACAATCTACTACTCATTCAGTTCATGTAGCTATTTAGCAATGATTATTGTGTTACTATAACTAATGCCATACAAAGATGCACATTGGTCACACTAAAATGAAATCACACAGTTAAAGAAGTAGACCACTTGAATAGGTGTACAAAAAAACACAAAACAATTCAGCTGCCTCAAGTATAAGTATTTCTCCTAGTCGGCTACAAAATTTTACAACAACAATTTACCCTACACCCTAAACTTAAAATCAAAGAAAATCTAAACTTAGGATTAGAGTATACCTGGAATAGATCAATCCCAGGCGTCATGGGTTGCCTCTCATGTAGCGCCTGATTTAATGTCACAGCATGACTCAGGTGTCTCAACTACTTTAGACTTCATCGAGACAGATAGTTGTGACACTTTTCATTGATTCTTTTGGACCAATATAAAGTTTGACTCATTGCCCATTTACTTTAAAGGTACTTCCATCTTTATTTTCAAGTTCCACTACTCCAGATGAGTAGACTTGACTAACTCTAAAAGGGCCTGACCACTTAGATTTAAGCTTACCTAGGAACAGTTTGAGTTTGGAATTGAACAAAAGCACCAAGTCACCCTTTTGGAAATCTCATTACTCTATCCTCTAATCATGGTATTTTTTGATCTTTTCTTTATATAGGTCTGCTCGTTCATATTCTCTGAGATGGAATTCATCCATCTCATTCAGTTGTCCCAGTCTCAGCTCTGATGCCTCGTTTCAACTCAAATTCAGCCTTTTGAGTGCCCATAAGGCCTTGTGCTCCAGCTCTATTGGTAAGTGTAAAGCTTTTCCGTACACCATCTGAAATGGTAAAATGCTAATGGGTGTCTTAAAAGCACTCCGATATGCCCACAAGGCATCATCGAGCTTTCGAGACCAATCTTTCCGACTAGCATTCACCATTTTGGCTAGGATGGCTTTAATCTCTCGATTTGACACCTCCACTTGCCCACTAGTTTGTGGGTGATATGGAGTGGATGCTCTATGCTGTTTCACCCTATATTTTGCTAAAGATGCTCAAAATACTTTGTTGCAAAAATGAGATCCTCCATCGCTTATAATAGTGTGTGGTACTCCAAAGTGAGAAAAAATGTTCTTTTTTAGAAAAGCAACAACTCTCTTTCCTTCATTATCAGAAAAGGCAACAGCTTCGACTCATTTTGAGACATAGTCAACTACAACTAAAATATACTTTATCCCATACGAGCTTGAAAAAGGACCCATGAAATCGATGCCCCAGACATCAAACAATTCCACTTAAAGCATCTTAGTCAAAGGCATTTCATGTCTTTTGGAGATTGACCTCTTCCTCTGACAATGTTCATATTTCAGCACAAATTGGGCATCCTTGAACAATGTTGGCCAATAGTAACCGCTCTGCAACAACTTCCTAGCTATTCGTTCACCTACATGGTGACCTCCAACTAGGGAAGCATGACGTGCTTCCAATATGCATAATACATCCACTTTCGGCATGCATCTCCTTATAATATTGTCCACACATCACTAAAAAAGATACAACTTATCCCAAAAGTAATGTGTCACATCATGCAGGAATTTATTTCTTTGATGAAAGGAAAGATTTGCTGGGATGACCTCACTCACAACATAATTTGCAAAATCAGCATGCCAAGGAAATTTCTCCACAGCAGCAGCCAAGATCTCCTAATCAGGGAAGGCATCATTTATCTCCATTTCATCACTAATTTCCTGCTTACCTTCCATTCTAGACAGATGATCTGCAACCTGGTTTTCACACCCTTTCCTACCTTTGACTTCAAAGTCAACTTCTTATAGCAGCAATACCCATCTAATCAGCCTTGGTTTTACATCCTTCTTAGCCATCAAATACCTCAAAGTTGTATGGTCAGTGTGAACCACCACCTTGGTCCCAAGAAGATAAGCCTTGAATTTCTCAAAAGTATATACTACAGCTAGAAGTTCTTGCTTAGTGACGGTGTAGTTCTTTTGCGCTCTATTCAGTGCTTTGCTGGTATAATATATTGGATGAAATAGTTTGTCCTTCTTTTATCCCAATACATCTCCAAGGGAAATACCACTTGCAACACACATGATCTCAAACAGTTTTGACCAATCTGGTGCAACAATAATAGGGGCCTCAACTAGCTTCTTTTTAAGGCATTCAAATGCCTTCAAGCAATCATCATCGAAGAAAAACTTCACATCTCTCTCCAAAAGTTTGCAAAGTAGATTTGCAACCTTCGAGAAGTCTTTTATAAACCTTCAATAGAAGCCACCATGTCCAAAAAACTACGCACTCCATTCACTGAAATGGGAGGTGGTAGTTTATCAATAACTTCCACCTTGGATCGATCAACTTGTATCCCTTTTGCTGAAATTTTGTGACCGAGAACAATACCCTCTTTTACCATAAAATGGCATTTTCTCCAGTTAAGCACCAAATTGAATTCAACACGTCATTGCAAGGCTATACTCAGGTTTTCCAAATGCACCTCAAATGAATCTCCCACCATAGAGAAATTATCCATGAATACCTCTATGGTGTCCTCCACCATATCTGAGAAGATAAACATCATGCACCGCTGAAAAGTGGCGGGTGCATTCATAGTCCAAACGGCATCCTCTTAAATATAAAGGTACCATATGGACATATGAATGTTGTCTTCTCCTAATCTTTAGGAGCAATACAGATTTGGTTGTATCCAGAATAACCATCCAAAAAGCAATACCATCCCCTTCTGGCCAATAAACCAAGCATTTGGTCCATAAAGGGCATAGGGAAATGGTCTTTCAGCGTCCATTAATTTAATTTGTGGTAATCCATGCAAACTCTCCACAAATTCATAGGCCTGAGTGCAATCAACTTATTCCTTTCATTTACAACCACAGTCATGCCCCCTTTTTGGGCACGCATTGAACTGGGCTCACCCACTTCTTCCTACTACTGCATTTATTTACACACATCAAAATGTACCTCTTCATTATTCATCCTGAATAATAAATCATTCGTTCTCAAATCAATCAACATACTTTTGGTTGTGAGGAAAGGTTGACCAAAGATTATGGGCACCTCAATATCCACCTCGCAATGCAGAATGACAAAATCTGCAGTGAATATAAAGCTGGCTACCTTCACCAACACATCATACAAAATGCCAACGGGTCATTTTACTGACCTATCTGCCATCACAAGTCATATGTTAGTGGGTGTGGGATTTCCCAGACCCAACTTTCTATATACAGCCAGCGGCATCAAATTAATGCTTCCTCCTAGATGACATAATGCCTTGGCAAATTCCATAGTCCCGATTGTACAGATAATAATGAATGCACCTGGGTCTGGTTTCTTCTGCACTAAGGTCCTTGAAGAAATAGTGCTACAGTGATGGAGATTATCCTCCAATTCGTTGCTCACTGCCCTTTTCTTAGTTACAAGGTCCTTCATGAATTTAGCATATCCTGGCATTTGTTTGAGTGCCTTCACCAATAGCACATTTATGGTCAATTGCTTGAGCATTTCCATGAATTTGCTGCATTTTGTATCATCAATTTTCTTCTTCAATAGTTAAGGAAAGGGAGGTGGTGGTCTTGGGATAGTTTTCAACACTACCTCCTTTTCTTTTTCTTTATCTTTTTCTAGAGCATTATAAGAATTATCCATCTTCTCGGACTCAACTAGACCTCCTTCTTCCAATTCATCATCAACTACCTCATTAACTACATGTTTACTCAAAGAAGGGCTAGGTAATATCTTACCTCTTCTAGTGGTAATCTCCATACATGATCCATTATTCTGTAGATTTTGGACCATATCACTTGGTAACGTTTCACTCTTCCTCTAGTTGAATACTGCGGAGAGTTGGCTAATCTGCTGCTCTAACTGTTTGACTGTGATGGAGTGCGAGTTTACCAACTGACTTATAGATGATAGATCAGTCTTCATGGTAGTCACACCAGAGTTGGTAGCTTCTACTCGCTTCAACAACTTAGCCATCATGTCCTCCATGGACATCTTTTCAGAACTTGTTGTAGCAGCCTCACAATTTTTAGGAGAGATATAGATCCCACTCTTGTCATTATTGTTCCTCCAATTTTTCTACTCTCTATCTTTATAACCATTCTTATCA
The DNA here is from genome assembly GCA_030864225.1 of Capsicum baccatum var. pendulum. Lineage (NCBI taxonomy): Eukaryota > Viridiplantae > Streptophyta > Magnoliopsida > Solanales > Solanaceae > Capsicum > Capsicum baccatum. The sequence continues at coordinate 137,888,023 of CM061560.1, forward strand.
TAGTAATTCCAACCTTGATTCCCTTGGACATTGCCTCAGAAACCCCTCTAATTATTAACATAGTTCGCCTCTTCTTCTGAATCAGCATCAACTCTATCCTGAGATCCCACAGCTTTTACCTTCTCAGTCTTACCTGATAGAAAGTCCTTGGTTAGAAAGTCCATCTGCATTTTAAGGTGAGCTATGTCTTGGTCACTCTCCTCATCTCTTCTACGTTGTTCCATAGTAATACCCCCAGACACAGTGGGGCTAGCTACCACAGAGTCTCTAGAATGCCATGCCCAAATCTAGTTGGCATTCTTTCTAGCATCTTTGAAGCCTATGGAAATGTAAGATCAATAAACGAACCACCACCAGCACTATCTATAATTGTCTTTGTCACAGAGTTAAGAGCCCTGTGCAAAGTCTCCATCAAATGTATGTCCGTTATATTTTAGTTCAGACACTGTGTCAGCTTCTTCTTGAATCTTTCCCAGGTTTCATGCAAGGCTTCAGTTGGGAGCTGCCTAAAGTTGCTAATCTCATCCCTCAACTGTACCCTCCTAGAAGATGGAAAGAAATTTTCTAGCAAAGCTCCTTTTAACTGCCTTCAATTGGCTATAGAATCGGGTGTTAGCTCATTTAGCCACAAAGTTGCCTCCCCAGACATAGACAATGGAAACAATCTCAATCGGATAGCATTCTGGCCCATTCCTGGGTTATCAAAAGATTAATATATGGTGACAAAATTCACCAGATGCAAGTTTGGGTCATCCCCAGGAAGGCCACCAAACAACCCCTTCAGATTAAGGAATTGAATCATAGTACTCGTAATATTAAATTTAGGCCCAGGTGCCAACGGTGGAGGAATGATTGCATCCGTTGCACCTGTTTCTTCCATTCCATAATCATCATCATTGAGGTCATACTGGACCGGCTGGTACTCTTGCCTTTCTCAGAACGGACGATTCCTGTTAATATTACGTCGTACTGGTGCAACTACTTGCTCTGTATGCCTTGGATTACTAGGATTAGCAACTCCTCATCTCCCAAATCTTCATCCTCAAGATTTTGATGTCGTGCTTGTTGACCGACATTTTGCACATTCACCTGAGCTCAAGCAAAGGCTGCCAATCTGTTAGCCTCTTGCTGTTCTGCCATTCTTCTAATTCATTGCAGTTTTGGATTTAGTTGAAATAATAGTTCTCCAGAACTTTTTGTGCTTTTCATACACTACAAAGATCCTGCAATAAACAAAAACAACAAATAAATTCAAAACTAGAAAACTTAACTAACAGTTAATTAGCGCACCCAACCTCAATTTACAACAACATTCCCCTGAAACGGCTTTATTTTTTATGACACTCAAACTACATCTCTCTAATGAGAATATAAGCGATCGTTGTAAATATAAAACCCAACTTGGTAAGGGTCAAACCCTGCAGGGAATATGGTATGAACGTAAGTCGTTTGCAATTTAATCAACTGATAGTTGGTTGTTTTCTGAAATGGGGGTTTTTAGTTTAGTAAGTAATTGTTGGTCATTCTAGTTACAGTATTTGATGGAAGGCGTATTTACACGCCTAAAGTGCTATAATTTACCCATATTTTAGCTAAGTTTTGAGGACAAAATATATAATTCATGCACTTTTAGTCCTTTTTCCTGTAAGTGAGCTAACAAACGTGATTAGCAAGTTTTCAGGTATAAATGATGCAGATTTCAGCATTTTATGGATAACTTGACACCAAAGGAAGCTTCACGAAAGAAGGAAAGGAGAGCTTGGACGCCAAGGACTAAAAGTAACGCATGAAAAACCTGTCCCGGGCAAAAACAGCAATTCTAAAGACTTTGGGGATCAGCAGTAACTTATTAGGATTAGGATAATGATGCAGTAACCTAGTAGGATGAGGTTAAGTAATGCAGTAGCTTAGTAGGAATAGGATATGGGTGTTATAAATACCCTATTTTGCTGAAGTTTAGGGGAGCCGAATCATTCTAATTCTTCCACTAATTCGAATTCTTATACTTCTACTTTTTATTCAACACTCTAAATTCTTATTCTCTTCATCTATTCAACTCTTAATTTTCACAACAAGAGAAATGCTATTATTAAAGGAATTCACGCCACAAGCCCTACCAACATATACTACACGTGAGATCTTTACTTTGGTATAATGATAATGACTATTGTGATTTCCATTGCACTCATGAGTAGCTAAACTTCTCTGTTGAGGTTATGGAAGCCTTATGAGATACTATCTATTGCTGTGAGATTGTGAATTCTTGACACGTATGCTGCTTATATCATTATTCTCTTCATCTTAATGCAAATTCTTGTGGTTGCAAACGCATAGAATACGCCAGTATAGCATTAACTTGTTCGAAAGAAAAGTTATATGTCTGGAAAAGAGATAATGTTAAGGTAATAGGGCACCAACCCCTGTTAAAAAGTTAGTGTCGTAACTGGATTAACCTCTTGGAGAATTTGTACCGTTAGATACGCTTTAAGCTCGAAATAGTTAAAGTGAAATAATCCTTGATGGTCGAAAGACGCCTGGATTTACCATAGAATACAATTCTCTATAAGCACATGCATGTCTGAATTCTGCATAAGTCATAGACAATAGAGACGTATAACTCATAAGGTGGACATAACCCCAACTCTCAATTCTCATTGGTTAAACATCTTACTAAACATTCTTTCTTTTTACTTTGCTATTTTTCAATTTTCGCTTTGTTACATTATTACACTCTACAATCCCCTTTTTTTACGAACCTTTCACCAAAAGTCTAATAATCTTTTCTTACTTAGTGACCAAGTATTCTCAGTGGGATTCGACACCCAACCCAGTTGGGTTCTATATTTGACAACGACCGCTTACACTCTTACGAGAGATGTAGTTTGAGCATTATCAAATTTTGGTGCCGTTGCCGGGGAATACGGTTGTCTACTAAGTTTGTGATAGTTACTAGACCCTTTGGTAAAAGATTCTCGTACTTTACTTTTAGTTGTTGTTTTTTTTTTCTGCAGGTTTTTTATCCAGTGCATGCCCCATACTCGAAGTTCTGGTCAACCATTATTACCTTCAATCCTGAACCACATCATATTGGCACAATGGAGGCTCAACAGGAAATTGAAAGAATGGCCGCTCAATAGGAACAGGCTAGACTAGCTGCTCTGGCCGCTGCTCAAGTGCATCAACAGAATATTGATAATCCTGGGCGAGCAACAAATCCTGACGATGAGGATCTAGATGATGATGAGTTACTAAACCCTAGGCGTGATGCTGAGATGGCGACACCATCCAACAGAAGAGATCGTCAAGCTAGGTTTAGGCATGAACGCCAAGCCATACCATTCGATGATGATGATGATGATCTTGATGGGGCTGGTGCCACAGGAGCCATTATTCCTCTACCATTGGCACCCAGAGCCAATTTCAACATCACGAGCACCATGATTCAGTTATTGCAACTCAAGGGTTTATTCGGTGGACTAGCAGACGATGATCCGAATATGCATCCGATAACTTTATTTCTACATGCAAGTCATTCGACAATCCTGGCGTTGGACAGAATGCAATTCGGTTGTGCCTATTTCCATTGTCTCTATCTGGGGAGGCAACCCTATGGTTGAACGGGCTGACTCCTGATTCTATCACTAATTGGAGGCAATTGAAAGATGCTTTCCTAGAAAGATTCTTTCCGCCATCCAAGAGAGCACAATTGAGAGATGAAATCAGCAATTTTCGACAGCTTCCAACTGAAGCCCTCCACAAAACATGGGAGAGATTCAAGAAGAAGCTTATGAGGTGCCCAAACCATCACATGACCAATGTTCACTTGATGGAGATACTATATAGATCCTTGAATTCAGTAACTAAACCTGTGGTGGATAATGCGGCTGGAGGATCATTTATGGACCTCACCTTTGTTCAGGCAAGTGATATGCTAGACCGTATGACGAAGCAAAGTAGGGCGTGGCTTACCAGAGATTCTGAGGTAGCAAGCCCCACTTTTTCTATAGGCATGACTGCAGAACAAAAGGGAAGAGAAGAAGAATGTGATCAAGATTTGGCGCACATGAAAACACAAGTGGATCTTCTTACAAAGCATCTACTATCAGGGAAGACCAAAAAAGTCAAAGCAGTTGCGTTAAAAGGAAGAGAGGAATCTGATTCTAAGGAAGAAGCCAACTACGTGAACAATCAAGGGGGTTTCCGAGGCAATGCCCAAGGAAACCAAGGTCGGAACTATTATGATAATTCTGGAAACAAGGACTGGGATCAAGGTAGTTGGAAGAACAAAACTGACAGGAGTGGTGTGTATATTCCTCCTGGACGATGAGAGGCCACTGCATCTAGTTCGGGAAATATGTCAATGGAAGATATGATGGCTAAGCTGTTAAAAGGAGTGGAAGCAACTAGCACGGGAGTAACTGAGGTAATAAATGACTTGGCCTCAATGAAGCAATTGGTTGACTCACATTCCACTTCAATAAGACAGCTGGAACAACAATTGAGTCAAATTTCAGCCACATTAAATCAAAGAAAAGTTGGCACCCTACCGAGCGACACAGTGCAAAACCCAAGAAACGATGGAACATGCATGGCTGTTACTACCAGAAGTGGTAAGGTGCTGGAAAATTCATCCCAAAGCAAGCAAGTAGCTGAAGATATCGTAGGTAATACGGAAGAAGATGACGTCGTCGAAACTGATGACGATGTTTATAACGTCATTCCTCGACGTCCACAGCCTGAAAAGATCTCCGAACCTAAGCATGATGAAAAGAAAGTCGTGGAGAAAAAAATTCCCCTTCCACCACCTCCTTTTCCGCAAAGATTAAAGAAGAGAGCTGATGATACCAAGTTCAATAAATTCGTGTTAATATTAAAACAGCTGACCATTAATCTTTCCTTGGTTGAGGCACTAGAACAAATGCCAGGCTACGCAAAATTTATGAAGGATATTTTAACAAAGAAGCGAACAGAAAGTGGTGAGTTGACAGATGTTGTTCATCATTGTAGTGCAATTGCTACCAGATCACTAGTTCAGAAGAAGGCTGACCCAGGAGCCTTCACTATTCCTTGCACTATCGGATCTTTGAATTTTGCCAAGGCATTATGCGATTTAGGAGCCAGCATCAACTTGATGCCATTATCCATTTACAAAAAGTTTGGGTTGGGTGATCCTACTCCAACCAATATGAGGCTTGTGATGGCTGATAGGTCGGTAAAACGACTTGTTAGTATTTTATGTGATGTATTGGTGAAGGTTTCTTCATTCATCTTTTCGGTAGACTTCATTATTTTGGATTGTGAGGTAGACTCTGAAGTTCCCATAATCTTGGGGCGCCCTTTCTTTGCAACAGGAAGTGTGCTTATTGATTTAAGAGCTAATGAGCTTCTATTCCAGATGACTGACGAAGTAGTCCGCTTTGATGTATGTAAATCAATGAAGCAACCCAAAAATCTAAACGTGTTCTCGGTAGCTGATGTTTTTATTGATGATGAGAAAGAATTACCTGTAGAGGAGTAGCTTGTTGATGACCCATTGGCGGTTGTGCTTACAAATGTTGAGCATAAGGATGCTGAAAATTATGAAGAAACTATTTGTGCTCTAATAGGATTAGGGTCATATCCTCATGCTCCCAAGAAGCTGGACCTTGATCTCAAAAACTGACCAACACCACCAGCTAAACCATCTATTGAGGAACCACCCATGTTAGAATTGAAGGAGCTGCCTAACCATTTAAAGTATGCATTCTTGGGAAGCGGTAACACACTTCCACTTATAGTGGCGGCAGATTTGGGTGAGCAGCAAGTTGCAGCTCTCATCACGGTTCTACGAAAGTACATGAGGGCCATCGGTTGGACCATCGCTGATATCATTGGTATTCTGCCTGGGATTTGTACACACAAGATTCAGCTTGAAGAAAATTGCATACCTACTATTGAGCATCAAAGGCGTCTAAATCCACCTATGCAAGAGGTGGTAAAGAAAGAAATTATTAAATGGTTAGATGCAGGGGTTGTGTATCCAATCTCCGACAGTAAATGGGTAAGCCCGGTACAATGTGTACCAATGAAAGGTGGCATGACAGTAGTTGCGAATGAAGAAAATGAGTTAATTCCACTTAGACCTGTCACAGGGTGGAGAGTATGCATGGACTACCGTAAGCTGAATTAGTGGACCCTTAAAGATCACTTTCTAATGCCCTTTATTGACCAAATGCTTGATCGATTAGCAGGGAAAGGATGGTTTTGTTTCTTAGACGGTTATTCCGGCTATAATCAGATATGTATCGCTCCCGAAGATCAAGAGAAGACCATGTTTACGTGCCCCTATGGTACGTTTGCCTTCAAACGTATGCCATTTGGGCTATGTGACGCACCCACCACTTTTCAGCGTTGTATGATGTACATTTTTTCTGATATGGTGGAAGACACGCTGGAGGTATTCATGGATGATTTTTCAGTTGTGGGTGAGTCATTTGAATCGTGCTTGACAAATCTAAGTATGGCGTTGCAGAGATGTGTTGAATTCAACATAGTGCTGAACTGGGAGAAGTGCCACTTTATGGTGAAGAAAGGTATAGTTCTTGGGCATAAAATCTCCAAAAGAGAAATTGAAGTGGATCGAGATAAAATCGAAGTTATCGAGAAACTACCACCCCCAATTTCGGTCAAAGGAGTTCGTAGTTTCCTCGGTCATGCAGGTTTCTACCGAAGGTTTATAAAAGACTTCTCCAAAATTGCTAGTCCATTATGCAAACTTTTGGAGAAAGATGCAAAGTTTGACTTCAATGAGGATTGTATAAAGGCATTTGAATGCCTCAAAGAGAAGCTAATTGAAGCTCCTATCATGGTAGCACCAGATTGGACTTTACCGTTTGAAGTCATGTGTGATGCTAGCGGGGTAGCTTTGGGTGCTGTACTTGGCCAGAGAAGATAAAAGTTATTCCATCCAATCTACTATGCGAGTAAGGTCTTGAACGAAGCTCAGAAAAACTATACTATCACAGAACAAGAGCTTCTAGCAGTTGTGTATGCCTTCGAAAAGTTTTTTGCTTATTTGTTGGGAACCAAAGTGATAGTTCATACAAACCATGCATCCCGTAGATATCTGGTGACAAAGAAAGATGCAAAACCAAGGCTAATTCGATGGGTATTGTTGCTGCAAGAATTTGATTTCGAGGTAAAATATAGAAGAGGTTGCGAAAACCAAGTGGCTGATTATCTATCTAGACTCGAGAATGAGCATATAGCATAACAAGATCGTGAGATTGACGATGCTTTCCCTGATGAAGAGATTTTAGCCACAATGATGGAGGAGTTACCATGGTATGCAGATTTTGCAAACTTCGTGGTAAGTAATGTGATGCCTACGAATCTATCATTTTATCAAAAGAGGAAGTTCATGCATGACGTGAGACACTATTTCTGGGATGAGCTATATTTGTTTAGACAATGCGCGGATGGTGTTATCAGGCGATGCATATCCCATGTTGAGGTGCCGAATATATTGGAAGCATGTCACACTTCCCAAGTTGGGGACATCACGCAGGTAATCGGACAGCAAGGAAGGTATTGCAAAGTGGCTATTTTTGGCCTTCGATATTTAAAGATGCCTACGACTTTGTGAGAAGATGCGACGAATGTCAGAGACAAGGTGCGATTTCGAAACACCATGAGATGCCCATGTCGAAAATCCTTGAAGTAGAGCTCTTTGATGTATGGGGTATCGATTTTATGGGTCCATTCATGAATTCGTTTGGAATGAAATATATCTTAGTGGCTTTATATTATGTTTCAAAATGGGTTGAAGCAGTAGCATTGGCTGATAATGAAGGAAAACGTGTTGTTGCATTCTTGAAAAAAAACATCTTCTCTCGTTTTGGGGTACCACGTACTATCATAAGCGATGGAGGATCCCACTTTTGCAACAAACTGTTCAAATCAGTGTTGGAAAAATATGGTGTCAAGCAACATAAGGTAGCCATGCCTTATCACCCACAAACTAGTGGACAAGTAGAGGTTTCCAATCGAGAGATCAAGCAAATCCTTGCTAAGACTGTAAATGCGAATAGGAAAGATTGGTCTCGGAAGCTGGACGATGCACTATGGGCTTATAGGACTGCATTCAAAATGCCAATTGGTATGTCCCCGTACCAACTAGTTTATGGGAAAGCTTGTCATTTACCCATTGACCTCGAGCACAAAGCATTGTGGGCGTTGAAGCGACTGAATTTGAATTGGGATGATGCTATGAACTTGAGGTTGGAGCAACTGAATGAGATTGATGAATTCCGTCTACATGCATATGAAAGATCAGACCTCTACAAGGAGCGGATGAAAAAGTATCATGATCAGCGGATTGTTCAACGAAACTTTCAAAAGGGTGATATGGTACTTCTTTTCAATTCCAGACTAAAACTATTCCCAGGTAAGTTAAGGTCCAAATGGTCTGGTCCGTACAAGATTAGCCAAGTCTACTCGTCTGGAGTAGTTGAGCTAGAAGACAATAATGGGGTTGTCTGTAAGGTGAATGCCCAACGAGTAAAACCATATATCGGGCCCCTTGACTCGATGAACTATATGGCCACCATCTATCTCGACGAAGTCTAAGTACTCGAGGTAACTATGTCGTGCCGCGACAATAAATCAAGCGCTAGATGGGAGGCAACCCATCTTTTTTTTTCATTTCCTTTGCATTTGGTTTTACTAAATAAAAATCCAAAAAGAAGAGTCGAGCCACGACCGAAACTAAGGCGCTTGATGGGAGGCAACCCATCGTTCTAATCATTTTTGTTGTTTTTGAGTAAATGTAGGTGCAAGAGGTGTAAAGGAGGAGATTGGTTTCAAAATTTGATTTGGAAGTATTGTATATCAAAGGTGGTAAGTTAGGAATGAAGAAGTAAAAGGCTATGGGTTAGGCATTACCTATGAAAATATAGGCAAAGAACAAGGCAAGGCCTATGTAAATCTAGGCCACGAACAAGGCAAGGCCTATGCTATGGCCTAAGCTCTCGGATTCTAGAGTGCCATAGCATAGGTGCCGCCTACGCGCAACAATGCCATAGCATAGGCGCCGCTTATGCAAAGGCATTTTGTCTCTGAATCTCATATGCCATGGCATAGGTGCCGCCTATGCCTAACAATGCCATAGCATAGGCGCCGCCTATGCCAAGCATAGGCAAAGCATTAGGCGCCGCCTATGGTCACTTTTGGTCTCCAAATCTGATTCCAAATGGTTCAAAACCCGACCCAAGCTTGTCCTATAAATAGAACCTTAGTCTTAAATCAAAAACACATTGCAATTCACCCTAAAGCGCCGCCTACCTCTCCAAATTCTCCCAAAAATTTTCCTTTTGCTCTTTTATTTTGCAAGAACATCTTCCAAGGCCATCAACCAAGTAAGTACTTCTTTGTTCTTCTTTTATATATTCCATAAGTACTACACTACTACGTCTATAATGAATTTTTTAATCTTGAAGTAGTATTGATGATTTGAATATGGTTGATTTGTTGTGGTGAAACTAAGTGAGTGAAAGAATACGTAAGGATGCTCTTGACTTATTTCCAACTTGTATTTGATTTTGATACACTGTCATACTTTTGTAGAATTGACATAGTCTAGAACATTGCATAATCTTGTAACTTGAAAGCTTGCTTGAATGACTTGTTTATTGCGATGAAAATCAAGGTTAACTACAAACATAAGATGTTGTGATAACTTGATACCATATCTATGTAGTAGTTGTATTCAAAGTGATGCATGAAAGCATTACCAAGATTACATGATCTAGAATTGAGAAAGGATAGTCAAGATGATACGAAAAGTATGACTGCACTGATTATATTGTTGGAACATAACACCTAAACATATATCGATGAAATCTGAGTAATCGACATTGTTCACTTCACTAGTTCGTACAAATAAACTAAGTGTGGGGTGGTGCCACTACTGCTTTTTATTGATTGTATCCACCGAGATGAAGCTAACATAACTATTATTTTAATCTCAGGTACAATGGCACCAAAACCAAGACAAGGGAAAGAAAAGGCTACCACTTCACAAAAAGGCCAAAAAAGGGGATGAAAAGAGCAAGGAGAATCCTCCTCGCTGCAAATACCTCGCCGCATGTTTGGAATTAAATGGGTCCTCGAGGAGGAAGGAAAGGAGTGGTATAGGAACAATAAGGAGAAAAAATATGTTCATGTGGAGTTGATACACAAGGAAAGCCTAGCAAAGAAAGTACCCCGTATGTTGGCTAAGATAATGGCGTTATATCTGGATTTCATCTTCCGAGATATGGGAGAGTGCAATCTTGATTTAACACGTAAATGCTATGCGAAATGGTCACCGAAAACTACAGGGAGTGAAGTAAAGATTCGGGGCCAAGTTCTGCAACTAAATGCGGAGTTCTTCAACTCCTTTCTGGGTTTGCCATCTGTTGATCCATCACCACTCAAAAAGCTGTATAACAGACCTCAGTACAGGCAAATTAGACACACATTGTGCGGAACAAGATCTATGGCACGATGGAGCAGACACAAGGACACCGATCGGCACAACACCTTCCCATATGCTTCCTTGAATAGAGAACCTCGGATATGGATGTGAATAGTCAACTCTTGTCTGATTCCAGGGACCCAGTACACGAAGATTACATGAGGTAGAGTGTGCTTGGTGTACGCATTGATGATGAATGTTCCTATCAACATTGGGGTAATTATTCGATCTACAATGCGAAAGGCCAAGCTACACAAGAGGTTCCACTTCAGCTTTGGCAATCTGTTGACCGCAATATTGAGGAAGGAGGACATCGAAGAGGAACCGGCTGATCATAAACATCCACACAACCCAAAGAGGGTTGACCTCACAAAGGTTAAAGATGCTGAAACCACGCATGGCGTTAACCTTACCACTGCGGAAAGGCATGCTCGGGATGAGAGTTTCTTTCACCATCTTTATGGCATGACTCGGTTTACCATGATGAGCGAAGGTCGTGTTCCAACTGCTACAGAGCTCCAATAGCTGGATTATGACTACCCAACGAATGAGCATGCAAGGCAAATGTGTGGAGTAGGTGTGTACTTTGAGGACCTCTCGATGACGATGTGCCAACTGATGATGATCATTGAATGCCAGACTCCGACGTGGAGAAGAACTCTGATGGCGACGACTCTGATGATGATTCCGATGAAGGGGGTATGACCCCAGACATAGAGGAGGAATCCGACTAACCAGGTTCTTCTTATTTAATTTCCACTGAGGGCAGTGTGTCCCGTCTAAGTGTGGGGTGCTGGTATTTGTATGCTATACTTCTTTATCTGCATTTGCTTATTTATGTTTGTTTGTTTTTTTTAGTAGTTAAATTTTTTAAAAAAAAAAAATTTTAACTTTGCATGAAATTGTTCTGATAGGCAGCATGGTATTACGACAAGAGTCTGTGATAAAATCATTACTATTGAGACGTTTAGGCTCTAATAGTGACTCATTATGTGATAATTGTCTGGTTCAATTCCTTCATCTATTGGGTCAAGAGTCTATACTGCTTCCAATAAAGTCGACCATGTGCCTTGTGTGTGTGAGATGATAGTATATTCTATGTTTGTGGCTGATGCTAGAACTTGCCTGGTATGTATGTAAAGCGAAATAAAGAGTGTAAGTTTAGGAGATGATTTAGGCATTTCTTTGGCAACCTATGATTGTTTACCTTCATTTTATCTACCCATGGACATCATCCTAGATAACCCCCTTTAAGCCTTTAGCCTATTTTCTTTGACAACCTCATATGTAAGCCTAATCCATTTTTTTTCAAGACCATAATTTGATCCAAATTCCTAAGTGCTTTAAATTATAAAGTAAGGTGACAAAACAAGAGTAAATTGGGTGGGAATAGTGTCTTAGAATGTATTGCTGCTTGAATTTGTTATGAAAAATAATTGATATCATAAGAGGTGTGTTATAAAAAGAAAAAGGAAAAGAAAAATAAAAAGTTAATTCTGTTCAAAATTGAAAAACAAAAGAGGTGAGAAAGGGTGGTAGATTAAAAGAAAGTAGAAAGGTTGTTTGAAAGAAAGAATAAATGGCATAATGTGATGTATTAAAGCGCTTAGGAACATAGTCACTATTTCAGGCCAAAATAGACCTACCCGTCCCTTAGCCTACATTACAACCTGTAAAGACCTATTTGATCCTAAGCTTAGCATTCTGATATTTAGTAGAGCATTACGCTAAGGGCAAGCCTATGGTCATCAGTTGCAACATACGAATTCTTTGTGAGAGTGAGAGCAAGGATAATCTTATACCCATGTTTGAAATATATACAATACTTGTGAGTGATTATGGGTTATATTTTGTGAGACACACATGGTTGATGAGTTTTGGGTGGTTGTGTATGATTCCCTGTGCCTTAACTTTTGAATACGAATTAACCATCATTACGAGTCTATATTAGAGGTTGAATTGTTTCTAGAAGTGATCAGAAGACTACTCTTTGTTGATAATTGTCGTGCCTGTCTTGATGAATATTTCGTGTTGATACTGTGAAACCCTAAGTGGATGTTTAGAAGGACATAATATTTTGTTCGACGACGAACAAAGCTTTAAGTGTGGGGTGTTGATGGTAGGCGTATTTACATGCCTAAAGTGCTATAATTTACCCATATTTTAGCTAAGTTTTGAGGACAAAATATATAATTCATGCACTTTTAGTCCTTTTTCCTGTAAGTGAGCTAACAAACGTGATTAGCAAGTTTTCAGGTATAAATGATGCAGATTTCAGCATTTTATGGATAACTTGATGCCAAAGGAAGCTTCCCGAAAGAAGGAAAGGAGAGCTTGGACGCCAAGGACTAAAAGTGACGCATGGAAAACCTGTCCCGGGCAAAAACAGCAATTCTAAAGACTTTGGGGATCAGCAGTAACTTATTAGGATTAGGATAATGATGCAGTAACCTAGTAGGATTAGGTTAAGTAATGCAGTAGCTTAGTAGGAATAGGATATGGGTGTTATAAATACTCTATTTTGCTGAAGTTTAGGGGAGCCGAATCATTCTAATTCTTCCATTAATTCGAATTCTCATACTTCTACTTTTTATTCAACACTCTAAATTCTTATTCTCTTCATCTATTCAACTCTTAATTTTCACAACAAGAGAAACACTATTCTTAAAGGAATTCACGCCACAAGCCCTACCAACATATACTACACGTGAGATCTTTACTTTGGTATAATGATAATGACTATTGTGATTTCCATTGCACTCAAGAGTAGCTAAAATTCTCTGTTGGGGTTATGGAAGCCTTATGATATACTATCTATTGCTATGAGATAGTGAATTCTTGACACGTATGCTGCTTATATCATTATTCTCTTCATCTTAATGCAAATTCTTGTGGTTGCAAACGCATAGAATACGCCAGTATAGCATTAACTTGTTCGAAAGAAAAGTTATATGTCTGGAAAAGAGATAATGTCAAGGTAATAGGGCACCAACCCCTGTTAAAAAGTTAGTGTCGTAACTGGATTAACCTCTTGGAGAATTTTTACCGTTAGATACGCTTAAGCTCGAAAGAGTTAAAGTGAAATAATCCTTGATGGTCGAAAGACGCCTGGATTTACCATAGAATACAATTCTCTATAAGCACATGCATGTCTGAATTCTGCATAAGTCATAGCCAATAGAGACGTATAACTCATAAGGTGGACATAACCCCAACTCTCAATTCTCATTGGTTAAACATCTTACTAAACATTCTTTCTTTTTACTTTGCTATTTTCTGATTTTCGCTTTGTTACATTATTGCACGCTACAATCCCCCCTTTTTACAAAACTTTCACCAAAAGTCTAATAATCTTTGCTTGCTTAGTGACCAAGTATTCTCTGTGAGATTCGACACCCAACCCAGTTGGGTTATATATTTGACAACGACCGTTTACACTCTTACGAGAGCTGTAGTTTAAGCGTTATCAGTATTCATAATCAAGAGTTTATAGAAAAACTAGAATTATGGTCACTAGGGGTTTTGGTACTGGACAAATGCTAATGGTGGTTCAAGATTCTCATAGTAGGTAGGATAACAAGTTATCTTTATCAAAGTTATGCCTAAATGTCTCTCGACCTACTTGAGCATTTAATTACCGAATCCTCTCAGACTTAGGGAATTTATATTCATGACCATATTTTACCTCAGGTTAATCAACCTTGTTACAGCGTCAATTATTAAATGGAAGTTTTTAGTGTTTCTAAGTCCCTATTTATAATTCACTTCCCACTATATTTGATTTCTTTCTCAAGAAAATCAAAGCAGGTGTTATCTATCGTTTGCGACAAATAGACGATAACTAAAACCTCAGAATTATCAAGGAGTCCTACCACCTTTTGAATCTTGAACACTCAGCACCTTATCAAGACTTAACCCTAGATCCCATAATTCAAGTTAAAGAAATTTAGCCACTCATGATGTAATTATCAAAACAATTAGTTATATACATGATTTGAAAGATAAACTTACCACAAAATGAATAGAAACTAGAGATTCTCCGATTAGATCACAATAGTAATCCCAAAATAATGATGATAATCTCTTTAAAATAATTGCTTGTTCAAGTCAAGAAACTAGAGAGAGAAAATATCAAAATACGTGTCTCAATACTCAAGTTTTTTCTTTTTTGTCAAGAAAACCCTTAATAATGCTTTAAATAGTTCACCCTAATTATGGAAACAAAATAATAAAGTTTAGAAATTCCTCAGATTAGGTGACGCCATTCTGTATAACCTATCAGGAGGCTGACGACTTATCATAAATGTCATTAGCTCCTCTTTGCTTTTGATACTCGCTGCCTAAAGTTGTCGATAATCGGTGATGTACTATCAACTCCTTGATGACTTATCAGAAATGTCATCAAGTCTCCACCTCTGCCCTCATGTTCTGCCTTAGGCTGACAACAACTTTGACGACCTATCAGCTCTTTGACGGCTTATCACAAAATGTCGGTATAACTCTTAACTCAGGTGCATTATCTATCTTAGGCTAACGATGAAGCTGATAACTTATCATAGGGATCATGACTTGTTAGAAATGTCGTCATCCACACTTCTTTTTGAATTACTTTAGATTTCAACTCCTTTGCTTCCATCCTTGTTTGTTCTCTTGTATTATAGCTTCTACTGTAAAATAAACATAAAACAATCAAAAATGACAAAAGTTGCATAACACTTTGCAATTATTCTTAGTTAAAAGCCTCAAATGTGTTAGCATTTTCTCACACATCAAAGTCCAAGGTGAGTCATTTATACTTAGCATGCATAATTTGAAAGTATATATTCCATTTCTATTTTACTTATCATTCACCCCCAACAAACTCAGTACATTCCAGAAGTACAGATCCACATATATGTCTACGTGCTAAATTGTCTCATAATGTAGGTACCAGTTGCAGCCCACACATTATAATCAGACAGTTTGCTGCTTCCAGTCAGCAGGTGATGAGTTCTTTTAATTTGAGCACTCAGTCAACTATAGTTCTAGTTGCATTTTTTTACTCAGCAGTATTGATTAGGGATAGCCGGGGGTTTTGTCCTGGCTACCTATAGTCAGTATTAGTAGAGGCTTCATAGACGGTAATTCAGAGTTGATGTATTTATTTTTTATTTTGTTTTGTATAACAAAAGTATGTTTTAAATAGTCTTAAATTGTACATATTTAGCAAAGACATTTCTTCTGCTCATTTTTTTAGATTTATGTAACATATTCAGTTTCTCATGAGTTATGAAAGTATCATGGGTTAGCTTAGATCACTTATGGTTCTAAGCACTGTGTGACATCCAGGGGGTAGTCGTGAGGCGTTACAACTATAGCGCTAGGTCGGCTACAGTAACTTAAATTGAATTTTCATCTTGTTTTTTCATTTTCTTACCTCCATTATTGGACCTCTAGAGATTAGACTTTTATTGTATTTTATTTTTCTTGGAAAGGTATTAGGCTCGTTATAGGTAAATCATTTGTTGCACAATAGTACATACTATGCAAATATGATTTTTCTTTCTTAGGTTGGGGAGCATAGTCAGAAGTTTGTGGTACATGAATGATTGACTTAGAGCTTAAACTAAGGGCAATACATAATCCATTTAAAATAGATACCATCAAGAGGGAAAGAGAGAAGGAGCTGATGAAATTCTTTAGAGTTTTTCCCACTGGCATCTAACCTCTGAAAGAATCGAATTAGCCAATAAGAATGATAGAACAGAGCCTAACCCTATAGATATAGGCTATATAATATTCTATTTCCTATGATTTTCATAGTATGAATCAAACACATTGCTCATTTATTAAGGCTCTTACCAGCAAAATAGATCTAGATTGAGAGAGAGAATTGGCTTCTTAAGAATTTACTGGAGTAATATCGATAGATAAGTCCACACTGCAACTTTCAAACATAGAGAATGAACCGGCAGAACTTCTATTTTATTATTTAGGTTTTTTAAGGCAAGTCAAGACTTTCTTTTAACTCTTCTTTTAGAAGTTCCTGTGCATTTATTACTTTGATTGGGACCAATATGGAACTTGGATTCCATATAGGTGAATTGGCGAGCACTTATGCAAGTAATTATGTTATCTAAAGGTCTAAAAGAAGTTAATTGACTTGTTTGGACTATTTTTCCACTATTTTTTGGTATAGTTGGTGTGAACTGTGGTTATAAAATAAACTATTAAATATGCTAGTTTATGATGACACTCTTATTTAATGTGTTAAACTAGTTTTGAGTTGGTATATTCCTTGCCTTATGATATGAGATGCTTTTTTTAAATTGTAATATTGATATAGGATCAAAGGGAATGCCTGCACATTATAAATTGCATCTCATTGTGATCAGAATGCACATCTACACATATTTTATATATGTGTATATATATAGTAAGGTCGAAATGCATGGTTGGACATATTATATATTTGGATCAAAGTGAATGTCTACATAGTATATTAACCTCATAATACCCTCCTTGTCTCTCAGCCTAGAAGAGATATTCTTAAGGGGTGTCTATACAACATACGCATTGCATTCTATTGCAGTTTTTCATTTCTGATTAGGGTGGAATAGAGTGTAATTGTTGATTTTATGATTTAGGCTGAGAACTTAAGTAATTGTTGTCTGATTACATTGGTCAGAGGCTCTCATGACTTTAATGTGATATCTATATGACTTTGTTAGATTAAGGAATATTTTGATATTGACAAATATGTGGAACACTTCCATGGAACAACTTTCTATGACATGTTTATAGAGTCTAACTAGAATTAGGAGAAGGTCTACTAAGCGAATTCCCAAATGGGAAAGGTATTGAAGTTTGTGGATAAAGTGTATTGAATACAAGAGCCCAACTTGCATAAAGTTTCCTTTCATAGAGAAACTCTATAAGAAAGAAAATCTCAAAGAGGGTTGGCAAATCAAGTCTAATAAGGAATGGGATTCCTTATAAGGAAAAAGGTAGCAACACTATAAATAGAAATAGGATTTAACAAAGAACCCTATGTACTTACTTAGAGAGCTACAAGTAGAGAACATTCAAAGAATAGGGAGTTCTTAGTTGAGAGAGTTCTAACTGAAGATCCAAGTGCAGCCAATATAAGAAACAAGATTAAAGAACCTATTCCATAGAGTTATGTTAGATAGTTCATAGGTCAATTTGATTGTATTTTTGTTTTGCTTCGTGCTTTTATAGTTTAGATCATGCTTCAAACTGAGGGAAACATGAAGTTGGGTATAGCAATCAAGGGTGATTGTTGATTTATAGAAATTATAATTTAGTTCCTAAGATTGAAAATTTTTTAATATAAACTTTTTTAGGCACATTGTTTAGTGAAGTTTGGGTAAAATCCTCTAGGGATAACGATCATGGTTTCTTACCCTTTGTAATATGGGGTTTTCCATGATAAATTGTTATGTTATTACTTTACTTGCTTTACTTTACACAGTTAAAGTACAGATAAAGAAATAGATCAAATAAGCTATTCCTCATGCAAATCTAGGGGTCAATATTCTAACAATTGGCATCAGAGCAGGTTATATTAAGTAGATTCTAATAACTCAAGATAAGATCACAAAGAATATTGCACCTTCTCTTGGACACAGTAAAGAGTAGCACATCAACATATGTAACACCTCGAAAATTCGAGTCAATATTAGAACCAAGCTTTAAGTTCATGCGAAATCAAACATAATATTTTGGTAGTTTAATAATGATTTAGATATATATTAAGGACTCAAATAACTCCTAGCTTATTACTAGTCAAAATATCCTTTATCGATTGAATTCTTGTGAAGAATATGGTCATAGTCAAATTTAGACGAGTATAACTTTTGTACTATAAAGATTTTTTGAGTTCAAGACCCACCAAAAGATAGATAATTGAATTATCTTACCAATGCCACTAGTTTTGCCTAAATATGATAATAGAGTAAAACATTATAGCCAAATTCTTGAAGCACTGTCAAAGCTAGCAATGACAATGACTCTAACAATGACTCATCGATGGGAAACTATGAGTCATTAGGAGACTCATCATATCGGTAGTGGGGACCAAAATTTGGGTACATTGACAAAGACTCGAGCTACAACTCATAGCCAAGCCCTACAAGTTGTAGACTAAGCTTTCGAGACTACTTCCAAGAGTTTTCCAGATGATTTTTGAGGGGTTGTTTGGTATTTTCTCACCATTTTAACACCAAAACTACATTGTTTAAGCTTCCTAAGGGCTTAATCATTATACTAAAACACCCATAAGTTGCCCATTCCTTAAAATTAATTCAATACTTAGAAAATTTAGAGAGAAAGAGGCGATTTTCCTCTCCAAGCAAGAAATAGGGGTTTTCAACTTCTGGCTTCAAATCCAAATATTTTTTCAAAGTCTTAAAAATCAAGTATGTTGAATTTCATCAATGGGTTTCCTTTCACCCACTAAGTCCCAAAGATTAATCAATTCCCTTAGTTTAATTTACCTTTCAAGCGTAGGGTTTTCATGAAAAGTGTGAATTTCTTAAGTTTTCTATTTATTTCTTCAACTAAACCACGGATATATGTTTTCCCAGAAATTTGAGAATCTTCCCATACTTAGAATTATAAAATCTCATTATATTGATAAATTCTTGATTTTTGGGCTTGAGTTATGAAATTCCTTATTATGTTAAGATTTTAATATTCCCATAATTAGTTACATTCTTTAGAGATGGTGGGTGATGAACACCCGATGACCTAGGATTTGATGCATACACTTATGGATGCTAGATTCTCCAGCCTACATGTTATTGAATACTTTTAAATCAGTTGTTGGAAATCTTGAAAATATTATTATTAAGCATTTTTAGTTATCAGTGTCAATTAGTTGAGAGTAGTACTTAGCACTGAGTGAACGCAGGGATGGAGGCTTGCCCGTCAGTTAGGATGATACCTTTAGTAAAATTCTCTATGTTACAGGATTGCGACACCACCATAGGTTCTAAAGGGTCACCCATCAGACCAAGGTTGACACCTTAGTTCTTTTGGATATTAGTTTAGTGGATCTACATCAGTTAGTATTCGTACCTTTGGCAAGGTACTGAGCACCCATCTAATTGGGTGTTACAAGTTGGAACACAGCTTAGATTGGGTTATGTCCATTAATGGTATCTCCAATAGTCCATAGTTCATAGTTTAGATTTAGATAGTTGCATGACCATGTATTTAGTTGTTAAGCTTATCATATATTACATGTTTATTAACTGGTCTTACATCAGCTTACCATGTCACATGTATTGTTTTTGCCTATATCAATTAATTTCCCATCTCACATACCCAGTATATTCAAAGTATTGATTGTATACTTTCTTTGTGATATATAGTCTTATAATATAGGTTCTGACGCTCAACATCCAGATCGTACTTAGTACGATTCTGTACCATATCAGCAGTAGTGTTTGGTGAGTCGTCATCATTCAGGAGCTAATTATTAGTATTTTTTCCAATATTATTTTGTTTCAAATAGTTGGAGTTAGTTGGGGACTTTTCCAAACAACCCATATGATTTAGAGGCTTTCAGATAGATAGTTATATTTTCAGCATGTGGATTATGTTAGACAATCTTAGTTTTGAAATCCAGTATTAATATCTATTTTATTATAATCAGGTTATTTCAGTTAAGTTTTGCATAGTATCTTATTATTTTCTTTAGTATTCTTAGTGTCTTGCCAGGCTATGGGTTAGCTTAGGGTAACTTGTAACTCTAAGCATCGTGTTACGACTAGGGGTAGTCTTAGGTTATGAAAAAATTGGAATTAGAGAATTAGGTTTAAAGTGTCTTAGGGTGTCTGTAAGTTGCGTAAAGTAGAGTCTAATTCATGAGTGTGAAGCGTGCCGCACTTATGAGTAAGAGGCTATGAAATATCTTAGGAAAATTTTAACTTCTTTTATGATTCATATCGCGTGATAGAATGTGAACTCTATTAAAATCTTTTTCTATCTCATCCTCTACATAGTTACAAAAAATGCCTCCCAAGGGAATTAACGAAAAGAGGAATAGGAATCAGCAAGCACCACTGCCAACTCCAACAAACCCTTTGAATGAACAAGTCTCTCAAACTGAGTTTAGGGATACTTTCATAGCATTAGCCCAATCTATGATGACATACAATAACCAGTAGGTTGTTGCACCATCTAACCTATCTATGAATACTGCAGCAACTATAGTTTGAGACATCACTCAGATAAATCCTCTGGTATTCTTTGGTCTATGTCTGAAAATGATCCATTGGATTTCTTAGATAGTATTCAAAAAGTTATTAAAATCATGGGTGTCACTTCAACTAAAAGTTTTAATTTGGATTCTTATCAATTACAAGGACTGGCTCACATACGGTCAAGTAATAGAAGGATGATAGAAGTGCAGATGCAGGATTAGTAGAGTGGGATGAGTTTGTTGTTGAATTCCTGGATAGATTCTTCCCACTTAAGTTAAGGGAAGCCAAGGTGTAGGAATTCATAAACCTGAAATAGGGAAACATGAGTGTGAAAGAGTATTTTTTTAAGTTTACTCAATTGGCAAGGTATGCTCCAGCTATGGTTGCTGACTCTTGGGCTTGAATAAGCAAATTTATGTCAGGTGTTTCTGAGGATGTGGTCAAAGAGTATAGAACAGCTATGCTAATTAAGAAGATTGACTTCTCAAGATTGATAGTTCATGCTCAACAGGATGAATAAGAGAAAATCAAGGAGAATAAAAGTGGTAGTAAAAAAGCCAGAACTGATATCTTTAGTTTATGTCAGCAGAGGTCAGATGGTGGTAATCGTTCTTAGTTCTTCCAATAATATTTAACTCCATCCCTATCTTCTACTAGTTCTCCAGTACCCAAGTTCAAGTAGGATATTCAAGATAGAGTCCCAAGCTCTATGCCCAGGGTAATATAAATAGTGTTCGTACTAACCCAGTTTGAAAGAAACATAGTAGGAACTATAAGGGTGAGTGTATAGCACGTAGTGATACTTATTTTGGGTGTGGTAAGTTAGGCCATAAATTGAGAAAATGACTAATGGATTCATAGAGAGGTAAGGACGTTCGTTGGAAAAGTTAATCTAACTCTTAAGTAGCTCCAGCAGGTCATCTGACTCAGTAGGGTATCACATCTAGTGTAGCTAGTGGACATCATCAAAATAGGTTCTATGCCCTTAAGAATCGACAGGATCAGAAGGGTTCTCCTGATGTTGTTACTATTGTATTGTAAGTTTTTCATATTTATGTTTATGCATTATTAGACCCCAGTGCCACGCTTTCCTTTGTGACCCCCTTTATAGAAGTAGACTTTGGTGTCACCCATGAAATCCTCGTATAACCCTTCTCAATTTCTACTCCTGAAAGTAATTCATTCATAGCCAAATGGGTATACAGAATTTCCCAATCATAATATTCTAGAAAGTTACCTCAGTTGATCTTGCAAAGTTAAACATGATAGATTTTGATGTTATTCTTTGCATGGATTGACTCCACTCTTTCTATACCTCAGTTGATTAGAAATGGAGTAGTCTAGTTACAATTTCCAAATGAGCCAGTATTGGAGTGGAAAGGTAGTACCTCAATGATTATAGGTCGGTTTATTTCTCTCCTTAAGGCAAGGAAAATGATTTTCAAAGGGTGTATCTATCATTTTGTTTGATTTAATGAAACAAGGTCTAAAACCCCAAGTCTTGAGCCAGTTTCTATAGTAAAGGAATTTCTAAACGTGTTTTCTAAAGATTTGCATGAAGTTCCTCCCTAGCAAGAAATTGACTTCAGAATTGATCTCCTTATAGATACCAAGCCTATTTTAATTCCACCCTATAGAATGGATTCAGATGAGCTTAAAGAATTAAAATAACAATTGAATACAAGGGTTTTGTCAGGCCTAATATCTCTCCATGGGGTGCTCCAGTTCTTTTCGTGCTAAAAAAAGATGATTCGCTTAGAATATGCATTGACTACCGTCAGTTGAACAAGGTTACAGTCAAGAATAAGTATTCCATTCCTAAGATTAATGACTTTTTCAACCAACTTCATTGTGATAGTTATTTTTCTAAGATATACCTCAAATTTGGCTATCATTAACTCAGAATCAGAGAATGTGACATTCCAAAGACAGCCTTCAGAACCTGGCATGGTCACTTCAAATTTGTTGTTTTGTCTTTTAGACTAATAAATGAACTTTTAACTTTTATATACTTGATTAACAAGGTGTTCAAGAAGTACTTGGACATGTTTTTTATAGTATTCATAGATAATATCCTCATTTATTCTTGAAGTGAGGATGAACACGTAGACTATTTGAGGATTATCCTACAGACTCTCAAAGAGTACCAACTATTCACTAAGTTCAACAAGTGTGAATTCTGGTTGAAATTAGTAGCATTCCTAGGTCATATCATTTTTTAGGAAGGCATTCGAGGGGATCCTCAAAAGACCAAAGTCGTAAGGAACTAGCCTACTCATATCTCTACATCAGATATTATGAGTTTCTTAGGTTTAGATGGTTACTACAGAATATTTGTTGAAGTATTTTCCTCTATTGATTCTCCCATGTTTGGGTTGACACAAAATAAAGTCAAATTCCAGTGGTTCAGTTCTTCCGAGAAGAGTTTTCAAGAGTTAAAGACTCGATCACCTTTGTTTTAATTTTGACTCTGGTAGATGGTCCAGATGGTTTTATGGTTTACTGTGATGCTTTCTGAGTTGGAATTGGTTGTGTGTTAATGCAGCAGGGGAAGGTTATAGCATAGTCCTCTAAACAACTCAAATCTCATAAGAAGAACTACCTGACTCATGATCTTGTTTTGGAAGTAGATGTTTTTGTCTTAAATATTTAGAGGCATTATATTTATGGGGTTCATGTTGATATGTTCACTAATTACAAGAGTCTTCAGTATGTATTCAGCAAGAAAGATCTAAATCTTTGTTAGAAAAGGTGGCTAGAGTTGGTGAAAGATTATGATATGAGTGTTTTTTGCCATGCGTGTAAAGACATTATTATGGTTGACACTCTTATTAGATTTCCTATAGGTAGTGTTATTCATGTTGAGGATTTAAAGAAAGAGTTAGTTCGTGAGGTTTACCAGCTTGCTACATCTAGGTTGGGAGTTTGGTTAGTTGATTCAACCGAAGGTGATATCTTGGTTTAGAATGGTTTGGAATCTACATTGATAATTGAGGTAAAGAAAAAGTAAGACAGTGATCCTATTTTGCTTAGGTTAAAAGGCTGGGGTTTGTTCCAGGGAGAGATGGTGTTCTTTATTATTGGGGAAGACCATGTGTTTCAGATGTAGATGACTTGAGATAGTATATGCTAGTATAAACTCATATTTCTTGATATTTATTCACCTAGGAGCCACTAAGAAGTACCATGATTTATGAGAAGTCTATTGGTGGAATGAAATGAAAAATGATATCGTAGAATTTTTGGCTAAGTGTCCAAATTACCAGCAAGTTAAGGTTGAGCACCAGAGACCTGATTGTACGCTTTAGGAAATCGACATTCCTACTTGGAAGGGAAAAGTGGTGAATATGTATGTAAGACCCCATAAAATCCAAAAGCTTAATTCAGTTTTTTAAGCTTGTCAACGGGTCCCAGACTTAGAAAATTCTAGCTAGGTTCCCAAAGTTAGCCTATTATTGGCCTTCAAAAGTTTTCAATCTCATTTCACCACCGTAACATCCTTTAATGGTCTGTATTTTTATTAATTTATGATTAGAAAGGTCAATAGGTGTTCCCGGACAAGTTTTTGAATTTTCGGAACACGTTTAGAGCAGGTTTGGAGTCCCAAAATAGTGGACCAATGTGATCATGGTGCGCCACATCGCCAATCGCATTGGTCAACATTTGTGTAGGCTGCCAGAGCTAAAACTTCAGAGACTCGATGTGATCATGGAACGATGTGTTGAGTATCGCGTTGCATCCATCAATGCACCGCGTCGCTTGTAGCAGTAGCACCCAAATTTTAGTCATTAAATGACTGTGTCCTCAAGGGCAAAAGGGATTAATTTTCCACCCCTATATAAGTCTAAATCAAGAGATTAAGCCCCAATTCAACCTAAATACACTTATCTCTCTCAAAATCCAACAAGAACAAGCTTAGGGTTTTCAACTGAGGATCCAATTTATAGAATTTCACCATTAGTTTTCAAGAATCTTCCATCCAAGGTATGCATAGTATTGATTTATGAATTCCTTTCACCCATAAAGATCAAGAACCCTATTTCAAATTATAAATCATGATGTTTATGTTGTGGGTTTTATTGTAACCATGTTTATCTAGTTGTATGATTCCCAAGTTGGAATCTTTACGTGTTTTTCATGAAACTATGTTAGAATGCAAGTTGAAATCCATGATTTGAGTTGTTTATGATGTGTAATTTGATGATTACACCTATGCACTAAGTTGTGCATGTATGGTGTTTGATAAGATGACTAAGAGGATAGAAATTATGTATTATAGCTCAATTGTAACCCATATGATAAATGTATGTTTTACCCTTATGTTCAAATGACCCCCATGCTACTGTGGTGCAATGTAGATGTTTTTTGGAATGCTCATGATGTTAGAGTATGAAATTATGATGTTGATTATATGCATTCCTACCATGTACAAGAGTATGATAACTATGTGCTTCATAAAATCCCCAACTTATTGCATGAAGAATTGTTGATATTGGTCATGTGTTCAAGAAGTGTCAAGTCTTGTCAGTTTCATGCTATCGAGTCTTGGGGGTACTTGTACCCAACAATTTAGTTGTGTTCCTAGAGCCAGTGTCATGTTTTAATCGTACTCACAATCAAGCCAGGATCAGGAGAACTCAGTCAGTCATGTGACTCAGGAAAATCTAATATATTCAGTATCAGTCCAGTAATCTCAGTACTCTCAGTAAGTCATCATATCTCAATAGTATTTCATCAGTTAACAGACTTAATAAACTCAGTCCAGTTTAGTTCAGTTAATCATGTTCAATTTCTATTCAGATGGGAGTAGGATTCAGCACCGAGTGAATCGAAAGATGGGGAACACACACTGCCAGATAAGGGTGTGATTTTTAGAAGCAATCCTTACATTCCAAAACTATGTAGCTAGCTTAGGTTGAAATATTAACACTGTCTATTGAGGGTTGATGAGGAGGATTAACACTGTTAGATGAGGGTCCCACCATTCTCTTCTGGGGATACTGCCAGATGAGGGTCACTCACAGCTTATCCTTACCAGTGGTGCGGTATTGACATCCTTCCAATTGGGTTCCAGATTAGACCCCAACTCAGCTATAATAGCTTATTATGGGCATTTTAGTTAAATGACTACTTCCCATAGTTATAGTATCTGTCTCTGTCTCAGTCTCAGTAAAAACACTCAGATAGTTCTTTAGAATCTAGGACTGTCAGATACAGTCAACTCAGAATAGTACGTAACTCAGTTAGTTCCATTAGAACCTAGATTGTCATATACAGTCACTTAGTATCAGTTTTATCCATTATTAGTGACTCATGTTATCAGTAACCAGACTCAGTAGTCAGTGCCATCATGAATTCAGTCAGAGTCACTTATTCATGCATGTATTCTCACATTCATGTTATACAGTCAGTTAGCATTGTTCATGCATTTGAACCCTTTTGCATTCTGTCTACCTCGCATGCATACCAGTACATTCCATCATACTGATGTATTTGCACTATAGTGTTTTTTTCCATACCATAGGTTCAGAAGCACGAGCTCCAAAGCATTAGTATCATTCCAGTTTCAGCAGTTAGAGTTAGTTGTGAGTCCTCATCCTTTGAGGACATGATTATTACTTTCTTTCTTCATTACTTAATACTTAATTTTGTATTTTTCCTTAAGTTACAGATATAAATAGCAGCTTTTAGGGTTCATTGAGTGGCAGCATCATCTTTATCATCTTGAAATGGCTGGAACTCATTCCAAAGGCCAGTTTACCTCTTTTTGGTCTCTTAATTTAGAATTTAATTTTTAATTCTTTGATTTAGTTGTGGGATATTCATCTTGAATTTGGGAAGAGAATCAATTTCTGACTATATCTTTTATAATTTTAATCACTTTGAATTATTAATTCAGTTATTGTTATTAATTTCTCTTTCATATGGAACTAAAACCCATAACTAGGGTTGTGGGACCTATGATTATTCCTCGATGGATTTAATAGTTGGATAGGTTTTGAGTGATTGTGGGGATATCTTGATAATTCCTTTGTTATGATTGTTATTTATTGGTTGCAAATAATAGATCCCGCCTTATGTTGATTTGCTCGAACTGAGAAATAAACTAAAGGTAGCGAATTATTAACGAGGATTTGGGAAGGTTGAGTTCTCATATAATGATTAATGTTGTAACAAGATTGATCAACTAGAGATAAAATCAGTATGAATAGAATGCTTTCCTAAGTTAGAGAGAATTAAGGAGTTCAACATCTAGGTAGGTTGAGAAACACTTAGATGGACTGTCGAAACTGATAATTTGGTATTTCCCATAAGTCACTAGAATCCAATACTACAACTATTATTCAATGGAGGATTACTAATCATAATTATTGCAACCCTAGTTCCTCTCTATCATTGATTTGATCCATTGAAATTTTAGTTTTGAGCTCTGAAGCAAATTAAAACTTTAACATTTGTTTGATCATTGAAAACCCCTATTTTATCTTTTCGTATCAATTGTTCGAATTTAGTTTGTAGCTTTAGTTTCAAACTAGTTTAATCACCACTCACATTGTTCCTTGTGGATTCAACCTCGACTCCAAAGTTGGGTAAATATATTAACGACGATCGTCTTACACTAAATTGACGTGTAAGTTGAGCGTTATCAAAAATGGTGTCGTTGCCGGAGAGCAATTTGGCGTATTGAGTTAGCTTGGAATTTTAACCTACTCTCTTGAATTCAAACTTGTAAATATTTCTTTAGTTTATTTCTTTATTTTCTTTTATTTTTATTTTTCTCACACCTTTCTTGAGATGTCAGCCTGGATAGATGATTTTTTGAGTGATGACGATTCTTGTGACGATTTTTGTTATTATTATGGGGGACCATATTTTGAGGATTGCTATCCATATTTACCTAGCATTTCATGGATGAGACTATCACAATATGATGTGGATACTTTCCTACTTACTATAACTTGATGTTTGTCTTGTGGTCAAAGAGATCATACTGAATATATGTGTGTTGTGACGATTCAAGCGAACAAATTGATGAAACAAATTTTAAGAATCAAGAACAGTTGTGGGCAGATCTAAAGAGTTACCACTCCCACCATGTTTACAGTGGCTAAACAAAGAAGAATATGAGGAGAACATTAGCGAATTTGAGGATAAAACTCAAGAATTGCAGTCACTCGATTGTCATCTTGATTTGAGACTGACATTGAGAATGTGAATAAAAGTGAGTGTGTAGTAGATAGTGTAAATTTTGAAGTAGAATTAGTTGGGCCTCACTCAAAGCATTTTTTCACATAATGTTTAGATGAAATCTTGTCTATGGAATCATCTAAAATAGTGGAAGAGTGTGAAGATGAGGAACAAAAATACTATATTCTTTATTTTACACTTAATAAGCAACATAAAAACACACCTCATTTTAAGGCCGAGTAGTTTACCACGCTCAATCCATTACTCAACTTCTTAATTTTTGTACCACCCTCTATGAGTGAGGCAAGAAGATAGACTCTAAGTTGGGGGTGAAATTCATATCCTCAAGGTGGAGGAAATAGTTGAGTTGGGTCGTGCCGCGACACTAAATTAGGCGTTTCTTGGGAGGCAACCCAAGGTATTTTATTGTTTGTATTCGTATTAAGTGATTAACATCATATCTTTCCCTCATGGTTCCACAGGTATGTTTCTGACTCTCTTGCTTTGTTTGATGCATTGGGAAAATTGCATGATTCTAAGTTGAGGGTGGGGCTATTTGTGGATGTTGATGTCCTCCTGGGGCTTTTGTTGCCGTGCCTCTTTTCCCTGGAGTCTTGTTCCTAGTAGAGCCGACATGTTTAGGCATATTGTATTTGTTTTGTGATGTGTTGTGGTTAATTGGGGGAAAAATAAGTATCTAGGGCTGTTGACATATTTTTGTTGATGTTTCTTGGAATGATAAATACCTCTCCAATTATCTGTCTGGTAACTATGTGAGGTGCATCTATATGTGACTACTGTGAATCTTTTTATGGTATTAGTACTAAGGACATGATAATCACTACTAACAATTGCATGAACTGAATAAGTAGTAGCTTGTGATGTACCTTTGTGCCATGTGTGTGTGAGATACTACCTAGTTTCCATTATGTGTTAAAGCAAGAATTTTCCTGGTTGTTCTTACCTTGGTTATAGGATAGCGGTTAGGAAAGGCTCACGACCCTAGTTCCTCTCTATTATTGATTTGATCCACTGAAAATTTAGTTTTAGCTCTAAAGCAAATTATAACTTTAATATTTATTTGATCATTGAAAACCCCCATTTTATCTTTTCGTATCATTTGTTTGAATTTAACTTGTAGCTTTAGTTTCAAACTAGTTTAATCACCACTCATATTATTCCCTGTGGATTCGAGACTCCAATGTTGGGTAAAGGTATTGACAACGCCCGCCTTGTACTAAATTGACGTGTAAATTGAGCATTATCATTAGTCAAGGATCAGAAAGTAGAGGTTTTATCCCAAGGGGGAGATGGTGTATTGAATTGTCAGGGTCGTCTACGTGTTCCTGGTGTAGATGACTTGAGGGAATGAATTCTTACAGAAGCGTATGGGGTGTGTTACTCTATTCAGCCAGGGGCCACAAAGATGTACTGTGACTTGAGGAAGATCTATTGGTAGAGTGGGATGAAAAAAGATGTTGGAGAGTTTGTGGCTAAGTGCTCTATTTGTCACCAAGTTAAGATAGAGCATCAGACGCCTAGTAGGTCCATGAAAGAGATCAATATTCCCACTTGGAAGTAGGAAGAAGTGAACATGGACTTTGTGATGGGTTTGTCTCGTACTTGTCGCCAGCATGATTTAATATGGGCTATTATTTATAGGATGACCAAGTCAGCTCATTTCCTTCCAGTCTGTACCTCTTATTCTACCGAGGATTATGCCAAACTCTACATTAGAGAGTTTTTCAAATTGCATAGTGTTCCGTTATCTATTATCTCATACAAAGGTACCTAGTTCACCTCTCATTTCTGGAAAGCATTCCAAAAGGGTATTAGTACCCAAGTTTATCTATGTATAGCCTTTCATCCTCAGACAGAATGTCAAGTAGAAAGGACCATTCAGATTTTAGAAGATATGCTAAGGGCATGTGCAATTGATTTCAAGGGTAGTTGGAATGACCACTTGCCTTGGATTGAGTTTGCATACAACAATAGTTATCGTTCCAGTATTCGGATGGCTCTATTCGAAGCTCTATGTGGTTGGAGGTGTAGATCTCCAGTTGGTTGGTTCGAAATTAGTAAGGCCTTAGTCATAGGGCCTGACTTAGTATTTGATGCTTTAGAAAAAGTCCAGTTGATTAGAGAAAGACTTTGAGCTGCTCAGAGCCAATAGAAGTCTTTTGTAAATGTGCACAGAAAGGATCTTGAGTTTGAGATTGGTGACTATTTTTATCTAAAGATCTCTCCCATGAAAGGAGTGAAGAGATTCAGGAAGAAGGGAAATCTTAGTCCCCGTTATGTCGGTCCGGTCAAAATTCTCAGTCGTTTTGGTAAGGTCGCTTATGAGCTCGATTTTCCCTCAGATCTAGCCTCAGTTCATCCAGTTTTCCATGTCTCTTTGCTCAAGAAGTACATAGGTGACCCAGCAGCTGTAGTCCCTATTCAGAGCATAGATGTTCAGAACAGCCTCTCTTATGAGGAGATTCCAGTCGAAATCCTTGACTATTAGACTTGTAGACTGAGGAACAAAGAAGTCCCTCTAGTCAAAGTTCTTTGGCCGAATCAATCCATTGAGGGAGCTACTTGGGAAGAAAAAGAGGACATGCGTACCAAGTATCCTCACCTCTTTTCCTCTAACTCAAACTCAGCCTAAGGTAACAATTCTTCGTAAGCTTTAAGTTTCATGTTCAGATTTCAGCCACAACTTGGTATCCAATTCATGATCAGAACTCTATTATAAACTCGATATCAATTACCATTGCATATTCAGTCATGCATTCATGTATCAGTTCAGTCATATAATCATGCACCAGATATGCATTCTCATTGTGAGAAACTCTATTTACCAGAACACTAAGTCATCCATTCATGAATCAGTTACATATGCATTAGATATGCATGCTCAGTATGATGTATTCAGTTATTGTCAGTCATAGAATCATGTTACAGTTGTTCATGTTCAGTATGTATGTCAGTTTATCTTTTCTCCCCTCTCAGTCAGTCTCATTCAAGGATAAATGTTCTCAGTGGGGAGATATTATAAGACCCCGTAAAATCCTAAAGCTTAATTAAGTCCTTTAAGCTTGTCAAGGGGTTCTAGACTTAGAAAATTCTAGCTAGATTCCTAGACTTAACCTATTATTGGCCTTCGAAAGTTGACAATCTTATTTATCCACCTTAACTTCCTTTAATGATCCATATTTTTATTAATTCATGATCAAGAAGGTCAATAGGTGTTCCCGGATGAGTTTTCAATTTTTTGAAATACATTTAGATATCTCAAAATAGTAGACCAATGCGATCATGGTGCGGCGCGTCACCAATCGCGTTGGTCAATATTTTTATAGGATGCCATAGCTAAAAATTTTGAGACTCGATGCAATCATGGTATGACACATCGAGTATCACATCGCAGCAATCAACGCACCGCATCGCTTGTAGTGTAGGCACCTAATTTTTAGTCATTAAATGACCGCATCCTCAAGGGCAAAAGGTTCAATTTTCCACCCCTATATAAGTCTAAATCATGGGATTAAGCCCCAACTCAACCTAAATACACTTATCTCTCTCAAAATCCATCAAGAACAAGCTTAGGGTTTTCAACTGAGGATCTAATTTCCAAAATTTCACCATTAGTTTTAAAGAATCTTCCATACAAGGTATGTATAGTTTTGATTTATAGTTTCCTTTTTTATCCATAAAGCTCAAGAACCCTATTTCAAATTATAAATCATGATTTTTATATTGTAGGTTGCTTTGTAACCATGTTTATCTTGTTGTACGAATCCCAAGTTGGAATCTTTACGTGTTTTTCATGAAACTACGTTAGCATGCAAGTTGAAATCCATGATTTGAGTTGTTTATGATGTGTAATTTAATGATTACACCTATGTCCTAAATTGTGCATGTATGGTGTTTGATAAAATTCCTAAGAGGATAGAAATTGTGTATTATAGCTCAATTGTGACCCATATGATAAATGTATGTTTTACCCTTATGTTCAAATAACTCCCACACTATTGTGGTGCAATGTAAATGTTTGTTGGAATTCTCATGATATAAGAGTATAAAATTATGACGTTGATTATATGCATTCCTACCATGTACAAGATTATGATAACCATGTGCTTCATGAAATCCCTAACTTATTATATGATGAATTGTTGATATTGATCATGTGTTCAAGAAGTATCAAGTCTTGTCAGTTTCATGCTATTGAGTCCTGGGGGTAATTGTACCCAACAATTTAGCTATGTTCCTAGAGCCAGTGTCATATTTTCACAATATTCACATTCAAGCCAGGATCAGTAGAACCCAGTCAGTCATGTGACTTAGGAAAATCCAGTAAATTCAGTATCAATTCAGTAATCTCAGTACTCTCAGTTAGTCATCAGATCTTAATAGTATTCCGTCAATCAACGAAACTCAATGAACTCAGTCCAGTTTAGTTCAGTTAATCATGTTCAGTGTCTATTCATATGGGAGTAAGATTCAGCACCGAGTGAACCCAAGGATGGGGAACACACACTGCCAGATGAGGGTGTGATTCTTAGAAGCAATCCTTGCATTCCTGAACTGTGTAGCTAGCTTAGGTTGAAATATTAACACTGTCAATTGAGGGTTGATGAGGAGGATTAACACTGTTAGATGAGGGTCCCACCATTCTCTTTTGGAGATACTGCCAGATGAGGGTCACTCACAGCTTGTCCTTACCAGTGGTGCGGTATTGACATCCTTCCAATTGGGGTTACAGATTAGACCCCAACTCAGCTATAATAGCTTATTATGAGCATTTTGGTTAAATGACTACTTCCCATAGTTATAGTCTCTATCTCTGTCTCAGTCTCAGTAAAAACACTCAGATAGTTCTTTAGAATCCAGGACTGTCAAATACATCAACTCAAAATAGTACTAAACTCAGTTAGTTTCATCAAAAACTAGACTGTCGGATACAGTTGCTCAGTATCAGTTGTATCCATTATTAGTGACTCATGTTATCAGTAATCAGACTCAGTAGTCAGTTTCATCAAAAATTTAGTCACAGTCACTTATTCATGCATGTATTCTTACGTTTATGTTATACAGTTAGTTAGCATTATTCATGCATTTGAACCCTTTACATTCAGCCTACCTCGCATGCATAGCAGTACATTCTATCGTACTGACGTATTTGCGCTATGGTGTTTTATTCTATACCATAGGTTCAGAAGCACGAGCTCCAAAGCATCAATAGCATTCCAGTTTTAGCAGTCAGAGTAAGCAGTAAATCCTCATCCTTCGGGGAGATGATCATTACTTTATTTCTTAGTTACTTAGTTTATTTAAGTAGTTGGAGATAGTTCGGGTCATGTCCCATCAACTCCTTATTCAGACTATTTAAAGGCTTTCAGACTATAGTGTTTTCAGACTATAGTGTTTTCAGACTAGATATTTTCAGACATTGTTTCAGTTTTGGTATTGCCATACCACATTATTCAAATTTGGTTTTATCAGATGTTTATTAGTTTTGAACCTTATGGCATGATTCAACCTACTATTTCCGCATTTATACAGTACATTATGCAGTGTTCAGGTACAGATATCAGTCATGGGTTAGTTTGTGGTTCTTCAGGGTCATGAGCACCGTGTAGCATTTTGGGTACTAGATTTAGGGCGTTATAATGTACTTCATTATAGGGTTGCCTCATGCTCATTGAAAATATGATTCTATTTGGACTATCATGCACTAAATGATTAAGTTAGCTCACTTCTTTCCCATTAACACATCAATTTTGCCAAAGATTATGCTAAACTCTATCATAGGAGTTGGTGAAATTTCATGGAGTCCCTTTGATCATTATTTTAGATAGAGGTACCAAGTTTACCTTTAATTTTTGGAAGAGATTTTAGAAGGGTCTTGGTACCCAAGTTCATCTTCGTACGGCTTTGCTAATAGATAGTTAAACGGAGAGAACTATTCAGACCTTAAAAGACATGTTGAATGCAAGCGTTTTTGATTTCAAGGGTAGTTGGGATGCTTAGTTGCCACTAATTTAGTTTGCTTATAATAACAGCTACCACTCCAGTATTCAGATGGCTTTATTTGAAGCACTTTATGGTAGGAGGTATAGATCTTCTATTAGTTAATTTGAGGTTGGTGAAGTTGATTTGATAGGGTTTGATTCAATACATAAGGCTATTGAGAAATTTTAGTTGGTTAGAGAAAGGTTGAAAATTGCTTAGAGTCATCAAAAATCCTATGTAAATGTGAGAAGAAGGGAGATTGAGTTTTCCATTAGTGATTTTGTCTACTTGAAAGTTTTGCCCATGAAAAGGGTGAAGAGATTTGGTAAGAAGGGAAAGCTCAGTCCCTGTTATGTTGGTTCTAATAAGATTTTGAGTTGTTATGGTAATGTATCCTAAGAATGGAATTGCCTAGTATTTAGAATCAGTTCATCCAGTCTTTCATGTTTCTTTGTTAAATAAATGCATTATTGGTCCATCATCAGTTGTTCCTTTAGAGAGTGTGGGTGTGAAAGGCAGTCTCTCACATAAGGAGGTTCCAGTTGAGATCCTGGATTGTCAAGCTCGTAAGTTAAGAAATAAAGAGGTTACTTTTGAAAGGGTTCTGCGGAGAAATCAGTCAGTTGAAGGAGATACTTGGGAAATAATGGAAGATATGATGACCAAGTAACCCCCCATTTTTTTCTCTTCGAACTCAGTCCCAGCTTGAGGTAATAGTTTCCCCTTAACAAATTCTTTCTATCTCGGGTCACCCACCTATTTTCATGTCATAACATGCTTTCACGAGTTTGGTTCATTCCATATATCAGTTATAGATTTAGAGTGAGATAATTTTAGTTTTTCCCATAACACTTTAGCTTAGTTATTTTTCATTATGGGATGGATGAACCCAAAGGAAAGATATTGTAACACCTCAAAAATCCAATTCAATATTAGAACCAAGCTTCAAGTTCATGCAAAATCAAACATCATGTTTTGGTAATTTGATAAATGGTTTATACATATATTAAGGCCTCAAATAACATCTTTCTTATAGACAAGTCAAAATATTCCTTACCGATTGAATTCATGCAAAGAATATTGTTATAGAAATCTTCAAACGAGCATAACTTTTGGATTACTAAGAGTTTTTTCGATCAATACCCATTAAAAGATAGATAATTGAATTATCTTTTCATTACAAAAATTTCTCCTTAATCCAATATTGAAGTAAAAGGTTATTGTCAAATTACTGAAGCACTGTCAAAGAAGCCAGTGATGATGACTCTAACGATGACTCATAGTCAGGACACTACGAGTCATCAAGTAACTCATCGTCATGGTAGTGGAGACCCAAATTTGGGTCTTTTGGCTACGAACTAGGTCGTTAATCATAGTCATACCCTACGAGTAGTAAGTTAAGCAACCGGGACTACTTCTAGGAGTTTTCTAGATGATTTTGAGGGGTTGTCTGTTCTCACCATTTTAACACCTAAACTATGTCGTTTAAGCATTTCAAGGGATGTATCATCATACTAAAACATCCATAAGTCTCCTATTCCTCAAGTTTCATTAAACATTTAGAAAATTTTGAGAGATAAAGAGGCAATTTTCCTCTCCAAGCAAGAACTAGGGTTTTTCAACTTCCGACTGCAAATCCAATGATTTCTTCAAGGTTTTAAATCTCGGGTATGAGGAATTTCATCAGTGAGTTTTCTTTCACCCATTGAGTCCCAAAGATTACTCAATTCCCAAAGTTTAATTCACCCTTCAAGCTTAGGATTTTTATGAAAAATGTGAATTTCTTAAGTTTTCAGTTTATTTCTTTAACTAAACTATGGATATATGTTTTTCCATAAATTTGATAATCTTTCCACACTCAGAATTATAAAATCTCATTATATTGAAAAATTCTTGATTTTTGGGCTTAGTTATAAAATTCCTTATTATGTTTAGATTTTGATATTGTCATAATTAGTTGCATTCTTCAGAGATGGTGGGTTATGAATATCTGATGACCTAGGATTTCATGCATACACTTACCGATGCTAAATTCTCCAACCTATATGATATTGAATACTTTCAGATTATGCAGTTATTGTTGATTCTCAGAATATTATTATTATTTTTCATTTGCAATTATTAGTATTATTCAATTGGGAATAGTACTTAGCACCGAGCGAACACAGGGATAAAGGCTCACTCATCAGTTAGGTTGAGAACTTTAGTAGAAGTCCCTAAGTTTCAGAACTACAGCTCCACCGTAGGTTCTAAAGGGTCACCCATCAGACCAGGATTAACACCTTAGTCATTTTGGACATCAGTTTAGTGGATCCATATTAGCTAGTGTTTGTATATTTGGCAAGGTACTAAGAACCCATCTAACTAGGTTATAGGCTGGACCCCAATTATTTCAGATTAGGGTATGCCAGTTAATGGTAGCTCCCGTAGTCCACTGTTCATAGTTTTGGTTCAGATACTTGCATGACCATGTATTCGGTTATTCAGCTTATCATACACTACATGTTTATTACTTGGTCTTACATCATATTACCATGTCACATGCTTCATTTTCATCCTATATAAGTTATTTCCCTATCACACATACTCAGTACATTAAAAGTATTTATCGCATACTTTCTTTGCGCTATATTGTCTTATAATATAGGTTTTGACGCTTAGCATTTAGATCGCACTTAGTACAATTTCGCACCATATTAGCAGCACTGTTTTATGAGTCCTTATCATTCGAGGACCAATTATCTATATTTTTTTAGTATTATTTGTTTTAGATATTTGGAGTTAGTTGGGGTCTTGTCCCAACAACTCATATGATTTAGAGGCTTTCAGATAAATAGTTAAATTTTTATCATATTGATTATGTCAGACAGTTTAGTTTTATATCCAGTATTGATTTTGATTTTATTATAATCAGTTATTTCAGTATAGTTTTGCATAATATATTATTATTTTCTTCACTATTCTTAGTGTTTTTTCAGGCTAAGGGTTACATTAGGGTCACTTTTAACTTTTAACATTGTGTTACGACTAGGGGAAGTCTCAGGTCGTCACAACATACCTCCATTATTTTATGGAAATTAATACTCATAATGGATGGTAATAATGGAGGATATCCTTCAAGAAGAAGACAATGACCTTAGACTACAGTTACCGATGGTCCATAAGTTCCTATGAATAAGGGATGCTGAAGGTAAGGGCATTCCCAAACCCAAGGATCAATATAATGAAGCTGATTACATAATACTTAGAAAAGACCTAAAGCCAAGTGCATTCTTATGTGTGGACTCAGAACTGATGAGTTCAATCGCATCTATAGTTGCACCATTTCTAAAAGAATTAGGGATATGCCGGTTAATGTTTATAATAGAACTACTCAGGTAAGAATGTTCAGAATTGCTAGACTATACGCTGAATATGAGGCCTTCAAGATGAAGGATAGTAGGTCACTTTAGGATATGATCACAAGATTCACCACTTCATGAATAAATTCATATCCTTGGATAAAATATATACTACTAATGAATAGGTAGACAAAGTAATTAGGACTCTACCTAAGTTTTGGAGATCAAAGTCACTACAATTAGAGAAGTAAGGGATTCTGACAAATATAACCTTGGAAGAACTAGTAGGACATCTGAAGACCTATGAAATGAATAGTAATAGAGCCAAGAATGAAGAAGGGAGCAAGGAACAGAAACTAGGATATCAAGGCAACTGAAAGTGTTAAATCTAATCCGGATAATGATGAGATGGCCGTGATCAATAGAAATTTAAGAAATTCTTTAAGAAAGGTGGAAACCTTGGGAAAAAACCACTATCAAGAAATGAAAAGAATGTGGAGAGAGGGAAAACTAGTGGTTTTTTAAGTATGAAAAAATAGACCATTAAACTAAGTATTGTCCTATATGGGAACTTAGGTGAAGAAAGGAGAAAGCTGAGAAGGAAAAGAAGAAAAAGGAGTAGTGAAAAAAAGAAAAGAAAAAGAAAACGAGCAAGGCAATGTATGCTACTTGGGAAACATATCCAGATAATTCAGATGTGGATAATTAGACACTGAAATGAAAGAGGTAGACCTTCTTGACCTTAAGTTGAAACTATTGTCTAAGAAAAAATTGTCTTTTCTCTTGATATCTCTCATTGACAACTTTGAGGATTTAAATGAGAAAAGAGATCCATTTTTTACCTCCATATCCAGTCTAAACTATGATTATATTGATATTAATAATATTAGAATTAAACTGGTAAAGCAAAATTATTCCCTATAGAAACATTTCCAATAACTTAATTCATCCACTCCATATCTAATTTTGAAACTGCGTATTATTTATAAAGAGAAAAGTCAGACATGTGAGATCATATCAGATGTGAAAATGATGTAAGAAGGTTCAATAATAAATTGTACTTAGAAAAGAATAGTGCAAGGAGGATATATCTTAAACTGGTTAGAACTAAGTATAATCTTGAAAAATCAAACAAATGGGTTCAGTCCTCAATAATTGTGACTCAACTTAGTAATAGAACATATAATGCTAAAGATGGAATAAGTTTTGATGAGGCTCAAAAAAAGAACAATAATCTATGCGGACACTATGGTAATATTGGTCACACTATGGTAATATTGGTCAGACAATGGTAGTCTATCCTAAAGTTGTAATCCGGACGAATAAGAACATCAAAATCACCTTAAAAGGGGAAAATAATCTTATTAAAAAAATGAATCACAGAAAAAAAAGAAATGTGCACAAAAAAAACATATCAATATTTTGCCTAAATAGATCATAGAGATCTATCTCATCATTTTGATCAAAGAAAAGGACCCAAAATCTTCTGGGTTCCTAAATCTAACCTCTAAATTTTTGCAGGTGAAAGTGAAAGGAAACAAGAAAAATTGGTACATAGATCTTGCTCAAGACATATGGCTAAGGACAAAAATAAGTTTCTCTCACTTGCTAAAGAAAAAGGTGGAATGATGACCTTTGTAAGAGGATAAAAGGGAAATATAAGAGGTGTTGGCAAAATAGGTAAGTCTAAAAAGAACTCAATTAAAAGGGTGTACCATGTTAAAGGGCTAAATCATAACTTGCCTAGAATATCAGAACTTTGTGATAAAGAAAATAAGGTAACCTTCTAATCCACAGGTATGGAAGTGATAAACATAGAAACTAAGGAAACTATCTTGATTAGACAAAAATGCAAGCATGTTTACACTGTTGACATCTCTAGTATTCTTGCTAAAGATCTTGTATGTCTCAGTGTGATAGGCAATTATCCTTTGTTGTGGCACAAAATACTAGGGCATGTAAGCCATGTCTAGCTAAACAAATATATCTCTAACGACTTGGTAATAGGCCTCCCTAAAACTAAGTTCAAGAAAGACAATGTTTATATAGCATGTGCCCAAGATAAGCAGGTGAAGTCATCCTTCAAATCTAAATAGGTAATTAGATCAACAGTATTATTGGAATCGGTCTATAAAGACTTATATGGTCCTATGAGAAAAAAAAGAAACGGTTTCAAGAGGTATGTGTTTGTACTAGTCGACAAGTGTACCCATATCTACTCAAATAGAAAATGCCTAACTAAATATTCTAAAATCCATAATACTTGGTCAAACAAGTAGTGACAGACTGAGCTTGTTCATGTTCTCATGCTTTACATAAACACATGTTAGAAATCTTGACTATACCAGGTTTACTTGGACAGTCTTTATTACTACTAAAGAAGATGTATTTGATGCATTCTACACTTTGATACTGAAATTGGAAAATAAACTTAATCATCAGCTTGTAGCAGTCAAATTTGACCATGGAACTGAGTTTGACAATCCTAAATTTGTCAATTATTGCTCTTCTCAAGGTCTTGATCACAACTTTTCTACACCTAGAATCCCTCAAAAAATGGTGTGGTTGAATCAAAGAATAGAACTTGCGTCACGACCCAAACTAGGGCTTGGCCGTGATGGGTATCTCAAGTCCTATGTAGACCAGAGATCACCTTCTTTACCTAACCTAGCTAGCATAAAAAATTCAAGTGTAAGATAAATTCCGAACATATAACAAGATAACATAAAATAAAACTAATAATGATTCATCATATATCTATACCATCCACCGATAATCGAACATTTATCCCTCATCGAAAACTCTAAGTGTTCTTCATCGTGAGAATTTAAGAGTATTTAAGACATTATTGAGATTGTTTTTGAGAGATAATGACACCCTAAAGAGGTAATAAGATGTGGGTTTCAAGTTGGGTAAGAGCGGAGATGTCTAGAATGCCCTCAACTTAAAAGCTGAAAAGGGCTGCCTTTTGTTACGAGTTAACCCTTAACTCGTGGCCACTCCCTAAGACTCATCACCATAAGTCATAACTACGGCAGTACCACCAAGGCACCCTACATTGTTATCCTTAAGACTCAACCAACCAAACCATAATGAGACCCTACGACTCATAGGGTCCAGTAATTGTCAACACAAAACCCAAATTAGGACTTACACCAGACACCCTACAAATATATCTAATGACTCATAACATATCCTTATGTCTCTTAATACGCCACTCGTACTCATAGAAGAATCAAGAAACAAACTTACTGGTTTAGTTACGACTCATCCCAATGACTTGTCAGGATACCCTACGACTAATAGGGTCTAGTCGTAAAGAGAGCTCAAAACTAAAGAAATTTTCAAGGTCCAAAATTCGAGGTGTTTCAATTCTCCACCACTTGGATCATTCATCCCCGAATGAGGGGTCAAGGCAATTACAAGCATAATTTGACTCCATATACCTCCACTCTCACCTTTAACCATGTTAGAGAACAAAGATGGTAAGAATAATACATACCTTAGCCACAATTTTCCACAGCGGAGAACAATAATGGATACTTGGACTTCATGTCCTCTTCAGCTTCCCAAGTAGCGTCGTCAACCTTAGGGTTCCTCCATAGAACTTTTACCAAGTCTATATCCTTTGTCCATAACCGATGAACTTGTCAATCCAAAATTTCAATAGGGACTTCTGCATAAGACAATGAATTCAAAATACTAGTATCCTTGATAGGCATAATCAGTGATTGATCACCCATACACTTCCTCAATATTTACACATGGAACACTAGATGAATGGAGCTCATACTAAAGGGCAACTCCAATTCATATGCAACACTACAAATCCTTTTCAAGACCAAGTACAAGTTGAGATATCAGGGATTGAGTTTCCCATTCTTTCAAAACCGCATTACTTTTTTTATGGGATACACCTTTAATAAAACCCAATCACCAACACTAAACTCCAACTCCCTACACCTCATATTTGCATAGGATGTTTGGTGGCTTTAGGAAGCATTGAGTTAATCCTGAATTACCTTCACATTCTTCATCGCTTGGCAAACCAAATTCGGACTGCTATATGTAGTTTTGATAACTAACTTCAAGGGACTAGGTCCCTGATGTACATAGTACAGTACAACTAGCACACATGGCTACATAGTTTTGTCCCCTTGTGTAACAAACTTATAGGTGTTGCTTATACTAAATAGGACACCTGGTCTAATGATATTTCAGTCCTAATCATCACCCGTCTGTAAAAGAAAAAAGGGGTTTTTTCATCAAATAGTTTTTGCAAAAATCTAAAGAGTGAACAGAGACAGAAAAAACTCCATTTCAAGATTGCTCAAGCATTGATCATGATCTTATTTTGGTAGTATGCTTAAAGAGTGAGTGGGATTTCTTAAGCGCTGATTTGTAAAATAATTACTTATGCTATAAGAGTAATGTCATTTTTTGTCATTGCTCGAGTGTGCTAAGGCAGGGTTGCCTAAATTTGATACTAATTAGATTTAATTAGTGTAGAGTGTCCTTGTAAGAGTTGCCAAGATGAGCTTGTATAAGATTTATTACAAGTGAAAGGAGCCTAGAGTTATGCTGAAATCGAGTCTGTAATCAAGAGGTTGATTATAGTGAAATTTGTTGGTGCTTGTGAGGCTAAGCCATGGGTTTTCCTCCCTTGAGCAAGGAGGTTTTCATGTTAAATATTGTGTGTTTTTTATTTCCTACACTGCTTTTAGTTTTCCTGCACTCTATTATTTGATTGCCTGTGATTGACTTTGAGGGACCTAGTCCCTCATTGTGTCGTGCAACCCCCAAGGGTTACAATAATTGGTAGCATTTTGGGTTCACTCTAAAAATTTCACACCTAGAGTGTCTTAGATATCATGGATGCTCCACCTAATATAGAAGAAGGGAAATCAACCACTAAACCACCTAGATTTAATGGACAGTACTATAGGTGGTGGAAAATAAGGATATTTGACTTCATCATAGCTGAGGATAGTGAAATGATGAATATAATTCTTGATGGTCCTTATATACCTATAAAAGAAGTCAAAAAAAGAGATGTTACAAGAATGGTTATCAAAATCAGGAGGGAATTCAATGAACAAGATAGGAAAAGAATAGAGAAGAACTATAAAGAAAAGAAACTGCTTGTCTGTGGCATAGGACCAGGTGAATACAATAGGATTTCAGCTTGTGAAAGAGCTAAGGAAATCTGGGACTGCTTGAAGACAGCTCATGAAGGAACCACTGATGTGAAGGATTTAAAAGTTGATATGTGGACCACTCAATATGAAACCTTCACAATAAATAAAGAAGAAACTATTCAAGTGATGCATACCAGGTTTACTTCTATTACTAATAAGTTGCACTACTTAGGAGAAGTAATACCTTTATACAAACAAGTGAGAAAAATCCTTGAGGTTCTTCCTAAATCTTGGAAAAGCAAAGCGGATGCTATCACTAAGGCTAGGAACTTGAAAACTCACACCGTGGATGAACTCATTGGGAATATGAAGACTCATAAACTTAAAAAGCAACAAGGGAATAAGAAGATGGAGGTAAAAAGTGAAAAATATTTGACACTAAAATCATTTAAACTAAAATATAATCAAAAAGACATTGATTATTCTTATTTGGCAAAAAGAATTGTTAGAGCTATGAGACAAAGTGGCTAGTTTCAAAAAAAATGTGTGTAGCAGAAAAAGGGAGGCACTATGGAAGTTTGTCACAGATGTGGAAGTCCTGAACATTTTATTAAGGATTGTCTAATGCACAAAATGGACTATCAACATCATTATAACACTATAGGTGACAAAGGAAGAAATAGGGACCAGGTCCCTATAAAATCAAAAAGATAGGTTACAGTTGATCTTGCAGTTAAACAAGGCTTTGCTGGTAAGGATGATTCCTCCAGTGAATTTGATGAAAATAAGAAGTCTGCAGATATTTCCATGCTTGTAGTGGAATATGAGAAATTAACCTATGTTTGATAGAAAGATTATGTAGCTAAAAAATGTATTGATTGATACAGGTACAAACTGAGTACTGGGAAAAATGGTCTAGGAGAAAAGATAGATAATAAGGAGCTTGAATGAATTGCCTTAACTCTCTAGATTTTTTAAATTGAAGAATAGTGAGCTAAGTTAAAATTTAACAATCTGAGTTTGGTGAGCCAACTGAAGAAAGCAGATGCTTCTGATAGTAAAGGAAAGAAAAAAACCCCCACAACTTTAAATTGAGCTTGAAGAGAGGATGAAGAATTCTTAAAAGCATCTTATGACTGCACTCTAGAAGAATAAGAAGTTAGAAAGGGATCTAGTTCATCTACGGAAAGAACTCAAAAAATCCCTTCAGTGGACTTCATCCTCACAAATACTTTCTTTGCTAATTTTTCAAGGAGTCAATAATGGTAAGACCCTTGGGTATCCATAAAAAATTCATTCATCTAGATCACAAGGCAAGGTTGATCAAACTGCCAAAAACTGTAATACCCTGATACTCTAACCAATAGTGCAACCATGACTCAAGCTCATGAGAAATAAATTATAGTTCTTTGGTTATTTTCTAATCAAGGGTGATGTGTATTAAGGCCTCAAATATGTCCTAGCGATTAGGTGAATCAAAACATTCCTTACCGATTGAATTCTTGGGAAGGATATTACTATATTCAACTTCAAATAAGCATATATCTCGGTATACTATTAATTATTGATCTCACAACATACCAAAAGATATATAATTTAATTATCTTTCCAAGGATACCAATTTCACCTAAATTCGATATCGAAGCCAAGAGTTATGCCCATTTTACTCCAGCATGTCAGGTTAGAAAACTGAGTGACGACATTTTGTGATAAGCTGTCACAAGTGTGATGAATTATCACCAATGTTGTTAGACTTAGGCATATTTCCACCCCCAGTGATGACATTTGGTGATAATTTGTCACAAGTTTGATGACTTATCACCAATGTCGTCAACCTTAAGTAGAAAATCATAAAATCCACCCTTTTGTCACGACATTTAGTGATGACTTGTCACAAGTCTAACGACTTGTCATGAATGTCATCGTCTATTTTTTTCAGCAATTAAAGGACATTTTTGCAAGGGTATTTTGGTCTTTTCCCATCTTTTATAGGCCCCTATATATATATATATATATATAAGAATTCTCATCCAAACCCTAATTTCTTCATTCTCTCTTCCAATTCTCTTAAGAAATATATCTAGGGTTTTTATTTAAGGATATTAATCTTCCAAAAATCATCCATAAATCTTCAAGATTTCTTCAAGAATCAAATTTCTCATAGTATGGGCTTCGAGAATCATTTATTACAAGTGCGGATAGAGTCTCAAGCACTAGAATTCATCCAATTTCAAAGATTAAGGTATGTGGGGTTTTGAACAAGAGCAATTCTTTCGTTCTTGTGCCCAAATCTTTGATTTCTATCATGGATTTATATGATTTTTCAAGTGGGTTTATACCCAAATTACTTCATCATGAGATTATGAGAATATAAATTTTTCACGTTTTGTTATACATGATTATTTTGTTATTCCCAAGTTATAAATTGATATTTAATATTGTGAATTTCATATTTCTACCATAAGTTAATATTTCTAGTGCTTTCAAGATACGTGTCAAGCTTTAAGCTTCCTTATGACAAAC
Source organism: Capsicum baccatum var. pendulum (assembly GCA_030864225.1). NCBI lineage: Eukaryota > Viridiplantae > Streptophyta > Magnoliopsida > Solanales > Solanaceae > Capsicum > Capsicum baccatum. The sequence continues at coordinate 137,932,922 of CM061560.1, forward strand.
TAGATTATTGAGTTTATGGATTTATGAGATTGAGTTGTTACAATGAGTCTTGATATTTCCTCAAAGTTATTGCTTGTCATGATTTAATGAATTGATACATTTTGATATTGAGAAAGATTGATTTGATTTGAGTTGAGTTAGGAATTCACAAGTTGATTATGATTTGATAAATGAGAAAGAGATTTGATTTGGTCTTCATGATAGACCCTTGTGATGTTTGTGGTGGATTTCCTAACCTGTTCTGAGCTTGTGTTTGAGAGTAGTATTTAGTAAAGAGTGGAAAATATGGTATTTCCTCGAAACTATGTGCCACCGTAGGATTGATATTGATAATTGTGGGCCAGTGGTCGAGTATGAGATTGTGATCACTAAATTTAGGTTGTACTCCCTGGCATGAGTACGACTCTCTTGCCAATATGGGGTTCTCTCTTTAGGAGGGTAAAACATTGGACTCCATATAGCTCACATGGTTTATATAGGTTATAAGAACCTCCCATGTCCATAAGAGTTGAGTTTCTTGAATTACCGAGTCACTCCGAGTCTTGAGTTGAAGAGTTGAGTTATTTATGATGATTTATGAGGTTTTTATCATGTGATTTATTTACTATGAGATCCTGAAAAGTATGTTTCAACCTAACTCAAGCCAAGTGAGCCATCATTTTACATATGCATATTTTTATAAAATAGATGATCATATTTGCATTGTTGCATGCACCCCCACATACTCAGTACATTCCAAAGTGCTGACCCACACATTTTCCTATGGTCTACATTTTCTTATAATGTAGGTTCAGGTATTCAGCCGCGTTAGCAATATTCGAGTGCCTTAACTACGTTCCCTCAGTGGTGAGTTCTCATGGTTCGAGTACCATGTCTATATTTTTGGTGATACCATTCTGTTGTTATGGCTTTCAGTATTGTTTGAGTCAGTTAGGGGTTTATCCCAATGGTTCCTTGATTTTGATGTATAGAGGCTTTCTCAGACTAGAGGGTTGGTATGTACAGACATTCAATATATTTTGGTTGTACAGTCTAGTATTCTCCAGTATTTCTCTTGAACCCGATGTGGTATATCTCTTTGTTGTGCATGACTATTATTGAATTGAATTCCTTGAGGTAGTGTCTGGCTCTGAGGGTTAGCATGGGGCTACGTGTAGCCCTAAGCACTGTGTGGTATCTCGAGATAAAATTTTATGGCGTTATAAAAACAAAGCATATAAATCCTTGTGTACTCATTATGGAATAGAGGGACACCTAAAAGAAGACTATCAAAGCTAGCTCAGAGCAAGAATGACAAATATTAGACATGTGCACCCGGGGAGCACCTATCCCAAAGGTGTAACACCATGGAAAAACATAAAGAAGCTCACACTACCTAGATGGACAAAGAAGAATTTAATCACACCTCTGCCATCCTACTGGGAACTCAAACTCAAATGGGTTCCCAAGTCTAACAAATGATTGTAAGTGCAGAAGGGAGGAAGGGTTTGCAATCAGAAAAATCTTCTTGTTATATAATTGCTCAAGGCTATGAATGAAAGGTCTGATTGTATTCTATTTTCCAAGACACTTTAAGGTGAAGGTGTCTTATGTGAATAGGTAAAAAGGGTCAAAAATGCATGCAACTGATGGGAAAAGACAAGAGCCTGATAATGCAGAAGAAAATGATGACTTATGATCCAATATCTCAATCATAAAAATCAGCTCAGGTTGAGGAATTCCAAGAAGTGTCTATTCAAGATTTCACAGGGACCTGGTCCCTGTGGAATTCATCTTAAAGGAACAAACTGGAAGTACATATCCTCTAATCTCCTTGGACATTCTAACTTTTTATTTAGAGGGAAGAGTGTAAACAAGAGCCTAAGTCAGAAATCTCATGGCCTTTTCAGCATTCTTATCCCAAAAATTAGCTCACAATGGTGTGAAAGATATGAAAGAGGCTGGCAAGTTTAAAGCAACACAAAAGGAACTCTGGACATTTTAAGAATTCCAAGTCTCGGACCTGCTTCTCAAATCTATTTCCTAATAAGTCATGGAATGATGTGGTATAATGAATCTAACAAGTTGTAGCTGTGATTGATCAAATCAAGCTGACTTACTAGATGGATCAAATTTCCTTCCAAAATTTTGCTATGTTCAGGAGCCAGGTATCCTTGGTAAATTAGGTGCATGTTGGTCTAACTCAGTACCATACCTTTGTTGGTATATACCCATGGGAACAACTTTGGAGATGGAAAAATGTAATAATCCCAAAGTTGAAGACTCATACAAACTAGAGAGGGACCTGGTCCCTTTTCTCAGCTTAGTATAATGTATGTACAAATTTTTGTCTATTCTATCAATAAAAAGCTGCATCCTTCCCATTATTATGTCACAAAAAGTTATCCTATTCTAAAAGGGAAGGTGAGTCATCTAAAAATCTAAAATTGATCATATCTCATTCTCCTAAAAATCCTTTTATTGTGCTCATTATTCCTTAAATCTTGTTGCACCCACACCTTCTCATATTAAAAAGGAAAATCCAAATTCCAAATAGCCCTTCTAAGAAAAAGACCTTTCTCATGGCTACAACTCTCCCATTTTCATGTCCTTCAATGGATTCTGGGCTTAGAATTGTGAAAAATCCTTTCCCAAACCTTCCTAAAAACATCCTTCTTCTCCTACTATTCTAAAGTCTAACTCCATCATCATTCAACCTGTTGATAGAAAATCATCCCTGAATTCTCAAAACTATTCTGATGATGTTGTGATAGATGAAACTTGGGTTGTTGAAAACCACATATTATTGTTAAATAGCCTAGGAAAGAGCATAGTTGATTACAAGAAAAGCAGTGTCAGTAAAAGACCAAGAATTTCTAGAAAATAGTCTGGAAGTTTTACAGAGAAGTAGCTTACTTAAGGGACCTGGACCCAATAAGAGAAAAGTAGTTGAAAGGGAATCTGTGACCACTTATACTAGAAGAAATCATGGGGAGAAAAGTAAGGTTGTATCCAATGAAGTTAGAAACAGGTTCTTGAATAATCAAAAGGTGTTAACCGAAAGGATTTTTGATTCAAAGTGCTAACACAACCCAGTATGGTGGAATTAGTTAAGTTGGTTAAACATCAAGTTTGGATGCATCTCGTAGAATGACCTGTTCCTACTGTTTTTGATGAGATAGTAAGGGAATTCTATTTCACTTTAGAATTCTCAGAAGATAGGATGAATCTGACTACATAGGTCAAAGAAAAGGAAATAAAGCTAAATGAGGAAACACTGGGAAGAATTTTGGAAGTACCTATATATGGGGTGAGAACTATATCTAAGTAGTTACCTTTAATTGAATTCTTAGCAAATACATCGAAGGTTAAAGGGAAATCTGTGGCTGTAATGAATAGGAACTCATTCAAGGATGAGGTCAATTGATTTTTGACTTTGTGAACAAGGTAATACTACATAGGTCAAAAAAGAGAAACATTATCTCAGCCACTAATTTATATGTGATGGAATGCCATAGTTTCTTTGAATTTATTAATCTACCTGCATTATTGATAGAACACATTCACAAACTGGTTCTTGAGAAAAATAGAAAGCATGGCATTCCTTATGGATATAGGCTGAACAAAGTACTTGATCATTACAGCATTGTCTGTGTTTCTGGAACCCAAGGAATTGTGGTTTAAATGTTTGGCATGAAAACACTGGTCAAAACTGAGTGTGTCAAATTAGGTAGCATTTATCAAAAGGAGCTTAGCAAAGAAATAGAGTAACTAAAGTTCAACCTAGCTACTAAGGATAAAGAAATCAGCAAGCTTCAAGTGACCATTAGCATCTCTCCGAAAGAATCCCATATGATACTGAAATGCTCAAAACTGAGAATATTGAACTGAAGAAGAGGGTGTTAATCTTAACTAATGAGGAATGCTCAGAACTGAGAATGCTGAACTAAAGAGAGTGTCAATCTTAACTGATGAGGTCCTTAGACTGACTGCAGAGATAAGGCATCTCAACAACAATCTGACCCTACTTCTTCAAAATATTTTTCCCAATCCTTTACTTGTTAATTATTCCTGATTTTTGTGGCTTTTTCCCTAAGAAAATTTAATTTATGCACTGTAATGAAATTTATCCTCTACTTATGAATGAATTTTTGCTTTATGTGTTACATTTGTTACCTTTAACTTGCAAAGTTGTTCTTCATGTTAGCATTGCCCCAATGGCCATAAGTTAACTAATTTGTACTTAATTTACTCTTAGTTTACTGTTCTTATTTTTTAATGATGCCAAAAGGGGGAATACTGAGTATATATAGTAGGGTACCAAGTACCAGGTAAATGTGAATAGCATTCTGATAGTGGAAGTATATGATGTGTTGAATGTTGATAAAAGAGGGAAAGCATTTTGGTAGCAGAAAAGAAGTGGTGTGCTAAGTGAACAATAAGGCACAGTGGCTGGGGGAAGCAAACAATAGTTTTTGCTGCAAATTACAACAAGAGACCAAGTGTCTGTGTTACATGATGGTGGAAGAATAAATATAGTGGGAACATTCATCTTCAGAGTGGTAATCACACTGATTAAATGTGATAGATGTTCTCAAAGTTGTATGGTTTTTTTGTCATCATCAAAAAGGGGAAAATTACTATATGTAGTTTTGATGGTGAGCAGCTAACTTTAAGGGACTAGGTCCCTAGATGTACGTGGTACAATATAATTGGCACGCGTGTCTACATAATTTTTCCTCTTGTGTAACAAACTTGCAAGTGATGCTTGTACTGAATAAGACACCAGGTCCAATGAGATTTCATCCCTAATCATCACCCAGCTATAAAAGGAAAAAAGAGGCTACTTCATCAAAAAGTTTTTGCACAAATCTAAAGAGTCAAGAGACGCAGCAAGAACTCCATTTCAAGATTACTCAAGCATTGCTCATGTTCTTATATTTATAGTAAGCTTAAAAAGTGAGTGAGCGTTCTTGAGAGCTGATATGTAAATGAATTACTAATGCTATAAGAGTAATGTTTTGTTTTGTCATTGCTCGACTATACTTAGGTAGAGTTGCCTAAGTTTTATACTGATTAGAGTTAATTAGTGAGGAGTGTCCTTGGCAGAGTTGCCAAGATGAGCTTGTAGACTTATTACAAGCAAAAGGAGCCTAGAGTTAGGTAGAAATTGAGTCTGTAATCAAGAGGTTGATTAAGTGGATTTTGTTGGTTCTTGTGAGGGAAAGTCGTGGTTTTTCCTCCCTTGAGCAAGGAGGTTTCCATATTAAATCTTGTGTGTTGTTCCTTTCCTACACTGCCTTTAGTTTTCCTGCATTGTATTCTTTGATTGCCTGTGATTGACTTTGAGTCACCTGATCCCTCACAGTGTGGTGCAACCGCCAAGGGTTCCAACACGGGCCAAACATCTCAGACTCACCAACTTCAAACCACCCAATAAGAGATCTACACCTCCTACCATACAATGCTTCAAACGAAGCCATCCGAATAGAAGAGTGGTAGCTATTATTATACGCAAATTTTATAAGAGACAAATGATCAACTCAACTACCACCATAGTCAATCACACAAGCCTAAAGCATATCTTCCAATGTCTAAATAGTCCTTTTCGCTTACCCATCCGACTGCGGATGGAAAGCAGTACTAAGGCTCTCCTTAGTTCCCAAACCCCTCTAAAAGAAATGCCAAAAATATGAGGAGAACTGAGTACCACGATCTAACATAATAGAAACAGGCACCCCATGCAACTTCACAATCTCTTGGCAGAACAACTTCGCATAATTCTCTATAGAATAATTTGTCCTTACTGGCAAGAAGTGAGCAAACTTGGTCATCCTATCCACGATAACCCAAATCAAATCGAACTGACTCCAAGATCGAGAAAGATCGGTGACAAAATCCATATTAATTATTTCCTGTTACCATACAGGCAACTCAATCTCTTGAGTCAACCCACCAGATCTTAAGTGCTCAACATTCACTTTTTGACACACTATGCATTTTGCAACAAAATTGGCCACATCTTGATTTATATTGTTCCACCAATAAATCTCCTTATGATTGTGACATATCTTTGTCAAACCAAGATGAATGACATAACGTGACTCATGAGCCTCAGCCAAGATCCTCTATCTTAACCCATCTACATCGGGAACACATAATCTGCCTTGGTACCTTAAGATATCATATCCATCAATCTCAAAATCTACAACCTTTTGTTGTCCCATATCCCCCTTAATCTTTATTAAGACAGGATCTAATACCTGTTTCTCCTTTATCTCAGCGACAAGAGATGACTTTGCCACCTCTTTCCAAAACAAACCACCCTCCTCAAAGTCCAAGAGACAAACTCCAAGGTTAGACAAATAATGAATATCTTTCACCAACTCCATTTTATCCTCATCCGCATGAACTAGATTCTCCATGGATAATCTGCTAAGAGCATCAGCAACTATATTATCTTTAACTGGGTGATAGTGGAGACTCATGTCGTAGTCTTTCAGTAACTCAAGCCATCTCCTCTACTTGAGATTCAACTCCTTCTGGGTGAACACATATTGTAGGCTCTTATGATCAGAAAAGATATCTACATAGACTCCATACAAATAGTAACGCTAAATCTTCAATGTGAACACCAGAGCCAACAACTCTAAGTCATGAGTCGGATAATTCTTCTCATCACTTTCAACTGCCTAGAATCATAGGCCACCACCCTACCATGTTTCATCAACACATAACCAAGTTCCACATAGAACGCATCATAATAGACAACAAAAGCATCGGTGCCATCAGGCAGAGTCAAAACTGGGGCTAAAGTCAGCTTATCTTTTAGCTTTTCAAAACTACCCTCACAAGCATCATACCATAAGAACTTCACCTTCTTCTGGGTCAACTTAGTTAGCGGGGCAACTATAATTAAGAAACTCTCTACAAATCTTCTGTAATAATCGGCTAAACATAAGAAGCTCTGAATATTGGTTGGAGTCGTGGGCCTAGGCCAATTCTTAACCACTACAACTTTCTACAGATCCACCATGATCCCTTCAATGGAAATGACATGACCTAGATAAGTAACGACTTGTAATGAGAACTCGCACTTTTAAAACTTAGCATACAAATACTAATCTTTCAGGGTTTGCAACACGATATAAAGGTGTTAGGAATGATCTACCTCACTTTTAAATTACACCAGAATATCATCTATAAACATAATGATGAACAAATCAAGAAACTGATGGAAGACCCTATTCATCAAGTCCATAAATGTCGTTGGGGCATTAGTAAAACCAAAAAACATGACTAAGAACTCAAAGTGACCATACCGGGTTTAGAAGGTAGTCTTAGGGATATCCACCTCCCTAATCTTTAGCTGATGATATCCAGACCTAAGATCAATCTTACAGAAATATCTAGCACTCTAAAGTAGGTCAAACAAATCATCAATTCGAGAAAGAGAATACTTATTCTTTACGTTAACCTTATTCAACTGACGGTAATCGATGCAAACCATCCTTCATACGCACGAACAACATAGGAGAATCCTACAGAGACATACTAGGATGGATAAAACCCTTGTCAAGGAGGTCTTTCAATTTCTTCTTAAGCTCCTTCAACTCAGTCGGAGCCATTCTATAAGAAGGGATAGAGATAGGATGAGTGTATGGAACAAGGTCAATCCCAAAATCAATCTCCATATCAGGAGGGATACCAAAAAGATCATCCAGAAAACACATGGGAAATTTACTAACCACAGTAATGGATTGCAATGAAGGACTCTCCGAGTTAGAATCCTTAACCCGAACCAAATGGTAGAGACATCCCTTGGAAATCAACTTTCGATCTTTAAGATATGATATGAACCTTTTCTTAGGTACTAAAGAACCCCTCTTCCCTCTCAATGACCGGCTCATTAGGGAATTTAAACATGAACTTATGGGTCTGACAATCTAAGGAGGCATAGAACCAGTGCAACTAGTCCATCCCTAATATGACATTGAAATCAACTATGTCTAACTTTATCAGATCTACCTATGTTTCTTTGCCACATGGGACCAAACCAAAAATATACAACCACAAATGAGGTCATACAAGAAAAAACAGACCCAAGATCAAACAAGCAATACACATCATGAGAAGAGAGTCGTAACATACCAGTGATGACATCGAGAGATGCCTCAGAGTCCTGGCAGGTACTAAGAGCATACAAATGATTTTGGCCAGTGTTGAAATCAAAAGTAGAAGCAGCACCCTTTGGTTCAGGAGCTGATAAAGTGGCAACAGGAATCTTATTTTCCCCCAAAGCAATCTTAGAAGGATAATACCTCTGTAGATGACCAGTAAGACCATATTTAAAACACATGTTCCTCCCTTCTTTACAAAACCCATGGTGCACCTGCCCACAGAATTTTCAAGAAAGATATGATAGAGCAGACTAAGCCCTACCAGTCTAAGATTGGGCACCCTACGCCCTAAACCCATTGTCGTGCTGAGAACGACGATCACCCAACGACTCTAGTTAAGAATAACTAGCGGTAGAGTAGGAACCAAAACTCCCTCACTTCTTCTTAGACAACTTTCCACCATGTCTACCACTCTACTGCTGACCTCCATCTTTATCAAAAAATCTATACTTCTTAGTCTACCTCTTCTTTATTTTCACCGACTTTTTCTTCTCTTTCTCAACCTGCAGTATATACACAACCAATATGGAGATGTCCATATCCTTGTTCAACAAGGCAATCTTTCTCTCTAGGATCAAATCACAAGACAACCCAGAAGCAAATTTCCTAATTTTAGCTCTCATGCTAGACACTAACTTGGGAGAATATTGGGACGACTGATGGAATTTCAAGGAATACTCCTTGATCATTATCCTACCTTATTTCAAATTAAAAAACGCTTCTGCTTTTACCTCCCTAAACTCCTGAGGAAAGACGCATTCCAAAAAAGCACTAGTGAAATCTCCCACAGTGCGGATTTAGCATTATTTCACCTAGACTATTCCCATTCCTCATACCATTAGTATGTTATATCCTTCAGCTGAAAGGCTGTGAATTCTACACCCTCAATATTAGTTGCATGCATGACCCAAAAGATCTTCTCCATCTCATCAATAAAGTTATAAGGATCCACCTTAACCTTAACACCAGTGAACACAAGAGGACTCAACCTCATAAATTGACCAACCCTTGTGGCCTTAGAAGATGAAGTAATAAAAGCTATACACTCAAACTGAGAAGCTACCAAATGAGTTAACATGTGGATGGATTGATGAAATTCTGCATTTGATACATCAGCCTGAGGAGTTCAAGGAGCGCTAAAAGAGACCGGTGGAACTCTATGAAGGAAACTGGAAACTAGACACCTAGATTGAGTTTGTACCCCATAAGCAGGGTGTGTCCCATCATCATTGTCATCAAGTAGGATAGAGGAGTTTCTATGAGCTTCAGACCATCTGGGAGAATTATCTGTAAAGCAAACAAATGGGAGTTAGAGAGACTTAAAACCTTAAACTCTATAGCTTGAAATAGAACAACAAGAAAGGAAAATATTCCTAAATGCCTCATACTTTCTCCCTTATAAGTGTGGCATGCTACACACCTATAAATGAGTCTCTACTTGACACAGCTTTTTTAGACACCCAATGATACCAAACCTAGGCTCTGACAACACCTTTGTCATGACCCAAACCAAGCCCTGGACGTGATGGGTATCTCAAGTACCACATGGATCGGAGATCACCCCTACACCTGACTAAACCAAACACACCACACTCCATGGTCAGCCGATTTCTAAACAAATAAAAAGACAGGATACAATAGTCTACAAAAGTTTTAAATAAATGTCTATAATCGACCACCAACAATAGACCAAATGATCCACCGACATAACTCAATATCCAGAATAGTCCAAAAAAAACCTTCTAAACAATGATCCAAAATCGAATATCAATAAAGTATAGGTACATGCCCCTGATAATAGCCAAAAACCAAATCCAAGGGAATTGTCAAAATATAAAGGAAACCATAATCATGAAATAGGGTCTTCCAAAGTATGGAAGCTCATCACTTCAATATGACTCGCTAGCTAATCCTAAATCCAAGTAACTAAGCAAGAGGAATGAAGTATGACCAATTCCTGCATTGCATGGGGATACATTATCTGAAGATGGATAGAGGGGTAAATGCTAGCATGTAACTCGATGATAAGGATAACATAATGACATTATCAATAGTTGAAATTATTTAATACCAATGGACATAATAAGATGCATAAACATACATACATATATATAGATAGATCACATGCTTGTAAAGGGAATAAGGCTTAACATGCATTTCAAAACTTTAGCCAGAATTATGTAGCTTGACCGTCATTTATAGAACCCATAGGTTATATGGGATCCTTCTCTCACCTCTTGGTTGGGCCCCAATATGTGTAGTTGTATGAACCAAAGAATAATCTCTTATAAATATACATGGAGGACTCGAACCTCCCAATATATACCAAGTTTACTTAAGCACCCGACTATATAATGATATAGGGAGGACTGAAACCTCCCTAATCATGAAATAATAATAAGGGGGACTCAAACCTCCCTGGTCACTTTGACCCCCGCATCGGCAAATGTGATTTCCAGTAATGATCACTCGAACCTCTACTATCACAACTCAGCTATACAATCTTTATTAAAGTCCAATTAAAATAAGTATCAGACATTACATCCATTTAACCATATTCCACATTAAGGTATACATTATATTTATCGTCATACCAACTACACTTGTAAAGTAATAACAATATACAAAAATAATTCCTATTAACTTGGATAAAACAACTTCCTTCGTTCATTAATACATGGAGAAGGGTCACCGACTTCCTTTGTTTATTAAATCATACCATTGTAATTCAAATACCTCTTTGTATCGTGCAAAATTTCAAGACTTGTTCAATTTTAAAATTCCTATAGTCCTCATAATCAAAACTAAATTCACTTTATGGGGTTGGGGTCATGACTACTTCAAAAGTCCCAAGTTTGGAAAAATTATAGTTCCCTAGTTTATTCATCTTACCCATGTACCAACAAGTTTGAAACAATATTTAAGGCATGAAAATTATACAGAAACTATGAGAAACATTGTTCAATACATAAACATTCAAAGAAACCTAACCTTTATTTCAAAACCCATATAAACATCTCATGAACAATACCTTAAAATGCATACTTTTACAAAATAAACAATGAAAGAAGAGTAACATGCCTGTAATAGTAAGATGTACGGAGGAAAACTCCCCTTGAGATCCCTAATTGATCAACCTCTTAAAAACCCTAAGTGTTCTTGACCTTGAGAATTCGAGAGTATTTAAGACATTACTAAGATTGTTTTCTAAGAGATAATGACAATCTAAAGAGGCTATAAGATGTGGGTTTCAAGTTGGGTAAGAGGGGAAATATCTAGAATGCCCTCAACTTAAGAGTTGGAAAAGGTTGCCTTTGGTTACGAGTCAACCCTTGACTCATAGCCACTACTTATAACTCATCACCATGAGTTGTAACCAAGGAATTACCACTAAGGCACCCTACATTGTTATCCTTATGATTAAACCAACCAACCCATTATGAGACCCTACGACTCGTTGGGTCTAGTCATAGTCAATACAAAACCCAAATTGGGACTTACACTGGACACCCTATGATTATACCTAACGACTCATAACATATCCTTATGACTTTTAGTGAGCCACTCGTACTCAAAGCAGAATCAGGCTACAAACTTACTAGTTTGGTTATGACTCATCCCAGTGGCTCATCGAGACACCCTACAACTCGAAGGGTCCAAATGTAATAAAATATCCTGGGTTTAATCCTTATAAATTTTCTGAGTTTTGGCTTCTGTACATCATACAACTAGGGGGTACTAGTCATATAATAGGGTATAGTTGGTGGGTCTTGTTCATATGTTAACTAGTGTAGGTTGGTTGGTTTCTGTCCAAGGTATGAATTGATCATACTAGTCGTATGTTGGGGTACTAGTGGTATGATGCCAATTATGTGTTTCCCTTTGTTTAACCTAGAGAAGTCTATTCTTCCTAAGGTACTATTATGGACTTTGGAGGTCAGTGGCAGTAGCATCTAGCTTTGGCAGAGTTTGTGCATATTAATAGCTATCATTCCAGTGCTATGTAGCTTTGGCAGAGTTTGGGTTATTCAGGATAGACTTCGTGCGGTCAGAGTAGGCAGAAGTCCTATGTAGATCATAGACTTTATGCCTTGAGATTTAGAGTTGGTGCTTGAGTCTTTTACAGTGTTTCGCCCATAAAGGGCGTGATGAGGTTTGGGAAGATGGTTAAGCTTGGCCCCAGATATATTGGACCATTTGAGATTCTTCAAACTATTAGGGATGTGGCTTATGAGTTAGCATTGACCCCAGATCTACTAGTTTTTCATCTAATTTTACATGTTTCCATGCTTCAACATTATATTTTGGATAAGTCATATGTCATTCCTTGGGATTCAGTGTAATTAGATGAGAGGTTTTCTTTTTTTGAGGAGACCGTTTCCATTCTAGCCAAGGTATTAGGCGGTCTAGTTCTAGAGATATTATGGTGGTTAAGGTCCAGTGGATACATCTACTTGTAGATAGGCTACTTGGAAGGCTGAGTCTGATATGCGTGGTAGTTATCCCCATCTTTTTGGTGATTCTGGTATTTCCCTTGCCTTTAGTTCGAGGAAGAACTTAATTTTTAGTGGTGGTGATGTAATGACTTCATTTTTGTGAATTATTAATTACTATGTTATTTGACCATTTTATCCCTCCCATGGCTGCTTTGTGATATTTTAGGAGTGTGGGGATTATTGTCACCATTCCCAATTCATTTTAGTGTTTTTGTGCGATCTTGTAGTTTTTGAAGGTTAAAAAACCTTTATAGTTGACTTTGATCAATGTTTGTTGTTTTGTGCACCAGATGGAAAATGGACTGTACCAGCAGATTTGAAACATCGATTTTATGTTAGTTACATCACCTGAGGAGGACTAGAGATAACCGGTGGAACTCCAGGAAGATTAGGGACTGGACCCCTAGATCGAGTATAGATCTCATGGGTAGAGCATGTCCTATCAACAACGTCCCCAATTGGACATAAGAGTTTTTGTGTGTATTAGATTGTCGAGGCATAATCTAAAAAGCGAACAAACAAGGATTAGAGAAGATTCTAGGACTTACACTCCTAGCTTGAAAATAGAACACAAGACAGAGAAATATTCCTAAATGCCTTATAGCCTCTCTCTTATAAGTGTGGTGCACTACACACCCTTAAATAAGACTCTAATAAACACGGCTTTGTGGACTCCCAATTTACCATGAACCTAAAGCTCTGTACCAACTTGACACGACCTGAATCATCACGTTGTCGTAATGGTCATCCCAAGTCCAACTAGGACTGGAGACCACCCCTGATACCCAACCTAACCTCCAAACACATACCCTGAGTCGGATGATTTTCAAACATATAACAAGATAGCATATTTGTAGATATATTGACATTGGGATAGGTCTATTTCCTAAATAAACCCAACCAAGTCTATCCGTCCAATAACCAACCAAACCAAGATAATAACCCAATATGTTTATATATATACATTCCAAAACAAAATAGAACAATCATAAATCAAAGAATGTCATAACATATGAACCCCAATACTAATACCAATGCCAAGGCAAACACCACTGCCAACACCACCCATACCAACCCATAGTAGTTCTACAAAGCCTTTAATCAAAATTAAAATAATATCTGGTTGGGACATACCTCCGACCATACCCAAAATGATAGTCTATAAAATAACCAAAGTATGTAAGAACCTCCATGAAATGAAATGGAGTCTTTCAAAATATGAAATCTCACCACTTCAATCCAACACAAGCTGATCTTAAATTCAATCACTGAGGGGGAGGAGTAAAATGGTTGGTACCTACATCGCGTGGGGATACAACGCCTGAAAATGGGTTAGTGGGTGAATTATAGCATGCACTTAGGATAAGGATAAAATAATGCCGACCTTTAAAACCAAGTAAGCAACCATATGCATACACAACCATATATATATATATATATCCATGCTGGGAGAGAAAATAGAGTTTAGTATGCCTTTAAAACCATTAACATAGGTATGTGTAGCTTAACCATCCTATAACCACCTATGGATTATATGGGTCCAGTGTTACCCCCTGAATTGGCTCTGATGTGTGTAGTCACACCAACTGAAGATAGCATAGAAGTAGGGGATTCTCGTGTACCCTTTGCTATCCATGATACATATGTGCAAGTGTAACTTAGGGGATTCCCATATACCTCATAATTATTATATTATATGGTTGCCATGACCAATCCTCATGTTGGCAAACATGAGTTTCCAGTGTCCATCCATTGGACTCACACCTTCAATGTTAGCTATCACACCTTGCTATTAATGCCCAATTAAAATCATTAGCACACAACCAAACCACTAATTCCATTTATTATTAACCAAGTCTATAAGTAGTGGTATCATCATGCCAACCATAGCTTGCAAGCAATGTCCTTACCCATCCTCTTTAAGGAAAGGATTCCCATGTACCCATAGATTACATTAATTAGTTGCTTAGGAGATTCCCATATACCTTATAAGATGATAATTATTAAGTTGGCTTGGGGCATTCCCATGTACCCCACAAATGTATTCAATTAATCCATAACCATGACCACTAAGACCTTACCATTTAACCATTAAAGACGATCCAAACCAATTAGGGTTCCATTACCACCTTATACTATGCAAAGTTTTCAATAATAGTTTAACAATATAGTAAAAACATTCTCATAGGTATTTTATCAAATATGTTGTGGGGGTATATAGTTTTCAAAGCCAAAACTATGTACCAATTAACCATTCCTATGCAACCATATGTTCAAACCATAATTAAAATATGAAAACCATATTTAAAACTTGGGAAAACCATAACTAAATCATTTATAACCAAAAACCCAATATATATTCAAAACCCAAAACCATACCATTATTATTCCATGAAAACCATAGATAAAAAATGCCTTTAGTTGGAAATAACAATGAGGGAGGAGTAACATGCCTTAGATTATGAAGACAATGGAGAGAACCCCCATGTAAGCCCCAAATTGACCTTATTAAAGAAACCCTAGCCTTTCTTGACCCAAGAGACTTGAGAGAATTTGAGAGAGTTTCTAAGTATTTAATATTAGAATAATAGGGTAAATAATATCCCAAGAGTGTTATAAGTCACGGGGCCTTTAAGAGGTTAAGAGGAAAAATATCAAGATTACTCTTAACTTAAACTGTATAAAACTCATGTAGGAGGGTACGACCACCTCCTAAAACTATACCCTAGAGTATGAGTGGTACCCTTATCTCATACTCTAGGCCTCTTCTTAGACCCCAATATTTTCCAATATATGACCACCATGAATATTAAGTTTCATCAGTTGATTCATATGATTACACAGTTTGTAGATTCTTAGGATGAGCATGGTGTATCTATTATTCCTTCTTCTAAGGCCACAAGCTTAGCCTAGTTCATGAGGATGAGCCCTCCAACTTTTACTGGTGTTAAAGTAGAGGATGATCCCTAGGGTTTTCTAAATAAGATGAAAAAAGTATTCAGGGTTATGTATGCTATGAATGTGGAAGGAGTGGAGTTTACTGCCTATGAGCTAAAAGATATGGCATATCAATGGTATAAGAAATGGGATAGGGCAAAGGGTGAGGTTGATGATTCATCTATGTGGGAGACTTTCTCTAATGCATTTTAATAACGCTTCTTTTCTCAAGAGTTTAGGGAAGCAAAAATGGAGGAATTTGTTTATCTAACAGGGGAAGATGTCGGTCAAGGAGTATGCCTTGATATTTCACCTGTTGTCTTGGTGTGCTCTAGAGATGGTGTCTAATATAAGGACTTAAATAAGGAAGTTCACTTTGGGACTATCTCGTGGGTTTATCCTTGAAACTAAGACTGCATTTCGAATTAAGGACAAGGATATATCTATGTTGGTTTTTCATATGAAATAGGTGGAGAAGGGAAGAGAATATAGGCTGAGATGAGGAAAAGGCAGGGAAAAAATTTAAGTTTTCTGAGCAAGGTGGTTGGCAATAACATAGTGGTAGAGATGGTGGTAAGTAGCCAAAGAAGAAGAGGGGGAGTTTTAGTTCTTTCTCCAAAGCTAATGCTCCCTACCCGAAGCCATCGATAATAAGGCATCAGTAGGGTGGCAATAATTCTAGGGAACAAGGTGCATAATCTCCATCTAGTTGGACACAGTAGGCTTTATCATGTCTTTTTTATAGGGTTTTTAGTCAGTTGCATTAGGTTTTATATGATGAAGGGAGGGACAGGTGCTTTAAATGTGGTCATCCAGGCCATATGCTTAGAAACCATCTGGATGATAAGGTTGCTTAGGGAGTGAACAAGTTCTGATCTCTTCGTTTTTGGATTCATCACCAAAGGGGGCACCATTTAGATCCGACACTGGTAAAAAATATCTTTATGCTTTCACTGCTCGACAGGAGTCCAAGACATTGCCTGACACTATGACTGGTATATTATAACTCTTTTCATGCAATGTATATTCTTCACTTAATTCGGGGTCCACACTCTCTTATGTGACCTCCTTAGTGACTGTGCATTTTGGTTTTGGTACGAAGTGTGTTTTAAATCTTTTTTCTATTTCTACCCCAGTAGGTAACTCTATGATTACTAAAAGAGTCTATAGAGGGTGTGTGGTATCTATTGGTAGTAGGGAGACTTTGGGGGATTTATATAAAGTAGATATGGTAGATTTAATATTATTCTGGGGATGGATTGGTTATACTCGTGCTATGCATCATTACACTGTCGGACTCAGAAGGTTGTTTTTAAGTTCCCTGATGAACTGATTATTAAGTGGGAGGGTGGTTCCCTAGCTCCCAAGGGGAAGTTTATATCATATCTAAGATTTCAGAATTAATCTACAAAGGGTTTCTCTATCATCTAGTCCGGGTTAAAAATTAGAACTTGGAGGGTCCTTCTTTGCATTCAGTTCCAGTGGTGAATGAGATTTCGGAGGTCTTTCTTGATGACCTTCCTGGTGTTCCACCAGATAGGGATATTGAGTTTGGGATTGATCTTGTTATAGAAACCCATCCAATTTCTATTCTCCCTTATAGAATGGCTCCAGCTGAGTTGAAGAAACTCAAAAAGTAGCTTAAGGATCTTTTGGATAAGGGTTTCATCCATCCTAGTGTGTCCCCATGAGGCAAACTGGTGTTATTCGTATGTAAGAAGGATGGTTCCCTTCGAATATGTATTGAATATCAATAGTTGAATAAAGTGACAATTAAGAACAAGTATCCTCTCCCAAGGATAGATGACTTATTTTCAGTTGCAAGGTGCCAAATTTTTTTCTAAGATTAATCTTTGATCTGGTTATCATCAGCTTAAGATTAGGGAGGTGGATATCCCTAAGAAAGCTTTACACACCCAGTATAGGCATTTTAAGTTCTTGGTAATATCGTTTGATTTGACCAATGCTCCTGCGGTATTCATGGATTTGATGAATAGGGTCTTCCATCAGTTTTTGGATCCATTTGTCATTGTGTTCATTGATGATATTTTGGTGTACTCTAAGAAGGAGGTAGATCATGCCAATCACCTTTGGGTTGTGTTACAGACTCTAAAAGAATAATAGTTGTATGCTAAATTCTCTAAATATGAATTTTGGTTAAATGTTGTCACTTTTCTGGGTCATATTATTTCTAGTGAGGGGATTATGGTGGATTTAGAAATGATTATGGTGGTTAAGAAGTGGCCTAGACCTATGAATCCAACTAATATTTGGAGCTTTTGGGGTTTAGCTAGCTACTATAGGAGCGAGGTTTGTAAAGAGTTTCTCAATGATAGCTGCCTCGTTGTCTAAATTGACTCAGAAGAAGGTTAAGTTCTTTAAGTCTGATGCTTGTGAGGATAGTTTTGAGAAACTAAAGGATAAGTTAACTTTGACTCTGGTTTTAACCTTGCCTGAAGGAACTGGTGGGTTTGTGGTTTACTATAATGCATTCCATATGGGACTTGGTTGCGTTCTGATGAAGCATGGTAAGGTAATAGACTATGCTTCTAGAAAGTTAAAGGTGTATGAGAAGAATTATCCTACTTATAATTTAGAGCTGTTAGCAGTGGTATCTGCATTGAAAATCTAGCGGCACTATATGTATGAGGTGCATGTGGATATCTTTTTCGATCATAAAAGCCTGTAGTATGTGTTCACTTAGAAGGAGCTTAACCTTAGGTAAAAGAAATGGCTTGAGCTTCTCAAGGACTATAACATGAATCTCCACTACCATCCAGGTAAATCTAATATAGTTTTTTATGCTCTTAACAGGTTATACATAGGAAGTCTTGCTCATATGGATAAAGAGAAGTAGGAGTTGGTGAAGGATATTCACCATTTGGCTAACCTGGGAGTTTGTCTCTTGGACTCTGAAGATGGTGGTGTATTGGTACAAGAGGTGGTGTGGTCGTCTCTTGGTGCAGAGATCAAGAAGAAGCAAATGTTAAATCCTGCCTTAATAAAAATCAAGGGTGATGTAGGTGGGAAAAAGGTGATGGTGTTTAAGATTAGTGGTGATGGTACCTTGCGGTACCAAGGGAGGTTTTGTGTTCCTAACGTTGATGGTTTTGAGAAAGGATATTGGCTGAGATGCAAGAATTGCTCTATGCTATTCATCCCGATTCGAAGAAAGTGTATTACGACCTCAAGGAGGTGTATTAGTGGAATGGTATAAAGAGGTATATGGATGATTTTATGGCCAAATACATGGTGTTTCAACATGTGAAATTCGAGCTCATGAGGTCCGGAGGATTGCATCAAGAAATTAAATTATCAGAATGGAAATGAGAAGTAATCAACATGGATTTTGTTATCGGTCTCCCTTATTCTTGGAATTAGTATGATTCAGTTTGGATCATCATAGATAGGATGACAAAGTCGGCTCACTTTTTCCCAGTGAGGACTAACTTTTTGGTTGAGGATTATGCGAGGTTGTAACTTCATGAGATTGTGAAGCTACATGGGGTACCTATTACTATTATCTCTAATCGTGGTACACAGTTTTTATCTTTCTTTAGATGGTAGTTTTAGAAAGAGTTGGGGAATAAGGTAAGTTTGAGTACCACTTTTCATCCGCAGTCAAATGGGCAAGCAGAAAGGACTATTCAGATGTTGGAAGATATGCTTCGTGCATGTGTGATTGACTATGGTGGTAATTGGTTTGAGAATCTACCCCTCATAGAGTTTGCTGATAATAATAGTTACAATTCAAGCATTAGCATGGCCTCTTTTGAGGCATTGTATAGTGGGAGGTATAAATCTCCTATTAGGTGGTTTGAGCTTGGTAAGGCAGATATGTTTATCCCGGACTTTGTTTACCAAGCCATGGAGATGGTGAAGGTGATTCGAGATAGACTTAAGGCTGCCTAAAATTGCCAAAACTCCTATGTGGATGTCAGGCATGGGGACTTAGAGTTTGAGGTTAGGGATCGGGGGTTCCTGAAGATATCTTCCATGAAGAGAGTAATGCGATTTGGGAAGAAGAGAAAGCTCAGTCCTCGGTATGTGGGTCCTTACTTGGTTTTGTGAAGGGTTAGTATGGTTAAATATGAGTTGGATTTTCCTTCTAGTTTGAACTCCATTCATTCGATATTCCATGTCTCTATGTTGAGAAGGTGTATAGGTGATCCTTCATCGGTTTCCTTTGGAAAGATATGTATCTAGGATTCCCTATCTTATGAAGAGATCACGGTTGAGATCTTGGAATCGTAGGTTCATCGGTTGTGAACCAAGGATGTGACCTCAGTTAAGAATCTATAGCAGAACCACAAGGTGAAAGAGGCTACTTGGGAAGTAGAAGAGGACGTAAAGTCTAATTATTCATTCCTATTTTCTGCTCCCGAGATTCATATGGAAGGTATGTGTTGTTCATCATTCTTTTGTTTTAAAACTTTGTTAAAGGAAAGATTGATTTTCTTGCATCATTGATTTTTAACTTTATTAAAGGATAGAGTCAAGGTGTTGGGGTATAAATCATGCTTGTACTGCCTTATTCCATCATTCGGGGAAAAATGATCCAAGTAGGGGAGAATTGAAACACCCTGGGTTTTGATCCTTAGAAATTACCTGAGTTTTGGCTTTTGGACATCATACAACTAGGGGGTACTAGCAGTATAATAGAGTATGGTTGATGGGTCTTGGTCGTATATTAACCAATGTAGATTGGTTGGTTTCTGTCCAAGGTATGAATGGATCATACTAGTTATATGTTAGGGTACTAGTGGTATGATGCCAATCGTATGTTGCCCTATGTTTAACCTAGAAGAGTCTATTTTGCCTAAGGTACAAATTAAGGGCACTGGTCATATGTTTGGGTACGGATTGGCCTTGGTGGTCATATGTTGAACAATGTTGGGGTCTAAGGGGAGGCCTAGGGTACGAGATAAGGGTACCACTCATACCTTAGGGTACAGTTTAGGGAGGTGGCCATTCCCTCTTGCCTGAGTTTTATACAGTTTAAGTTGGGGGTAATCTGTATTCCCCGCGATGTAAGAATCGGCCATTCTACTCCTCCCGCTCAATGATTAGATTTGGGATCACCTTATGTTCAATTGAAGCAGTGATCTTTCATATTCTAGAAGGCTACATTTCATGTCATAGAGTTCCTTACATACTTTGATCATTTTATAGACTATTATTTTGGCTATGGTCGGGGGTATGTCCCTATCAGATATTTTTTTACTTTCGATTAGAGGCTTTGTGGAACTATTATGGGTTGGTATGGGAGGTGTCGGTAGTAGTGTTAGCCTTTGTATTGGTGTTGGTATTGGGGTCAATATCATTTGACTGTATTTGATTTATGATTGTTCTATTTTGTTTTGGATTATATATACAAATATATTGGGTTATTATCTTAGTTTGGGTGGTTATTGGATGGATTGACTTGGTTGGGTTGGTTTAGGAAATAGACCTATCCCAAAGTCAGTATATCTACAAATACGTTATCTTGTTATATGTTTGGAATTTATCTAACTCGGGGTATGTGTTTGGATGTTGGGTTAGGTATCAAGGGTGGTCCTCAGTCCTAGTTGGACTTGGGATGCTTAGCACGACAAGGCCCCAGTTCGGGTCGTGTCACATAACTAGGGCAGCTCAAAGCTCAAGAAGTTTTCAAGGGACAAAATCTGGAGTGTTTTAGTTTACCACTCCAATCTTGAAACACCCTAAGTTTGACCGTTAGAAATTTCCTAAGTATGAGTTTTCTGATCATTATACGACTCGTGCTTACTTGTCGTATGCTATAGGTACGATTTAGGATTCATGGTCGTATGTTAATGGTACAAGATAGAAGAGCCACTCATATGTTGCTCAGTGTGTCAAGCCCCTAGTAGGCTACCTAAGGTACAATTCTAGGGTACTAATCATATGTTGTAGATAGTAGTTGGTTTATCAAGTTGTATGTTAGACAGGATTGGAGTCTAACTTTCTGTCTAGGGTACGAGTGGTGGATACCGCTCGAATGTTGTATGTACTAGTTATGAGGGCCAAGTCATACTCACTTACACACATTTTTCATCATATAAGCTGAGGGTATTTTGGATATTTTCCGCCCAAAACCCTTAGGACCCCATATCTTATAACACTTTGTGGCCTTTCAAAACAGACTTTGAAGATCAAAATACTCACAAAATCCTCTCTAAACTATCTCTTGAAGATCGGGCTAAGGCTTCTACAAGGTGTTCATCTAGAGGCTCAAGAGTCAAGTTCTCTTCATGAATCTTAATAAATAAGTCATGTTACTCCTCCCTCATTGTTAGTTCAACTAAAAGTATGTTTAAATGAATGGTTTGCATGGTATTATTGTGGTAATGTTTGGTTTGGAAATATATGTTGGAGGTTTTGGTTGTTCTTGGTTAGATAATGTTTTCCCATATTTTTCTTATGATTTTCATGTTATAATTGTGATTTGAACATATAGTTTCATGGGAATGGTCAATTGATACATGGTTTTTGGTTTTGGAAATCTCATGCCCTAAACATATTTATTAAAATGCCTATGAGAATGTTTTTGTCACATAATTTGACTATTATTAAAAACTTTGCATTGAATAATATGTTAATGGAACCAAAATTGGTTTGGTTGATTTTTAATGGTTTGGAAAGGCCCTGGGTGGCCAATGGTTTTGAGAACCTTTTGGGGTACAATGGAATCCCCTAAGTGAGTAATCTATGAAAACCTCGTGGAGTACATAGGAATCCCCCAAGTGATTTTAATAATGGAGTTTTGGGCACATGGGAATCCCTTAAGTGTTGGCTAATGAAATTTCTTACAAGTTATAGTCAGTTGACGATACCACTTCATAATGCCTTAATAACGGACTCTTGCAATTGGTGGTTTAGTTATGAGCTAAATGTTTTAATCGAGCAATAATGGCAGATTGTGATAGCAAACCATAAAGGTGTGAGTCTGAGAGGTTGACACTGGAAACTCATATTTTTCGACATGAGGATTGGTCTTGATGACCACGCACTTTTGGGTTACAAGGGAATCTGCCCAGTATATACACATATATATGTATCATAGAGTGCGACAGGTACAAGGGAATCCCCGGCCACCTATGGTATCTCTAGTTTATGTGGATGCACTCATTGGGGCCCGTTCAGGGGTTAATATTGGACCCATATAGCCCGTGGGTGTATTATGACAGTAAAGCTACACAATCCAGGTTAAAGTTTTTAATGCATGCTAAACCCGGTCCCCTTTCCTGGCATGGTATATATGTATGTATGTGGTTGCATATGGTTATTTACTTTGGTTTTAAATAATAGCATTATTTTATCCTTATTTCTAAGTACATGTTAGTATTTATCCACTAACCCGTCTTCAAACGTTATATCCCCATGCGATGCAGAAACTGGCCATACTATCATACCTCCTGCTCAGTGACTTGGTGATTAGGGCATAGCTTGAGTCAGACTGAAATGGTGAGCTTCCACTCTTTGGAAATCCCATTTCGTGTTATAGTTTATCTTATGCCTTTACTATTGCTTTGACATTGGTTTTTGGATATACTCGAAGGTATATCCCGACTAGATATTCTGTGATATGCTCTAAAGGCTTTGTATGGACAACTGTGGACTTTGGCATATTATGGTTTGGTTTAGACGGTATGACTTTGTTGGGTTAGTCTCGATTTTAGACTTATCCAGAAGTAGTTGAATTCTAAATACTTAGTGTTGTTATATGTTCGGAATTTATCCAACACAAGTTATATATTGGTTGGTTGGATTGGGTGTTGAGTGTAGTTCCAGTCCTGGTTGGACTAGAGATACCCGTCACGTCTAGCTCCTAGTTTTGGTCGTGTCAGATTAGTATCATAGACTAGGTTTTGGTGTCATGGGGTATCCATAAAGTAGTTCAAGTAGAGTCTCTTTTATGGGTGTGTAGCACGCCATACTTATAAGGGAGAGTGATATGATCCAAATGGCCATCTATGTTTTTAAAGACATCATTGGAGGCCAACACATAAAGACTCAAGACTTGGTCACCTCGAGGACACAAGAACATGCATGGAGGACCCATTTTGAGCATGACATAAAGCAAACCCATGTGTGAAAGATTGTGTGGGGGCTTGCCTTTGATGCCAGCCAAAGACCATAAGTGTTAAAGCATAACCGCATGATTTTGGAGCATTGAAGAAGCACCTTTCATTAAGGTATTTTAGGGATTACACTTGTTGGAAAGACACTCCATGGCTGCCCCTTTCATTAAGAATATTTTGGCCATTTTGCTATGTAATAAACTAGCCTATAAATAGTCTTCTATTAGATCATTTTCTCCTTAGTTTTTAGATGATGAATATTTGAGAGATTGAAAGTTCTCTCTCTTTGAGAGTGCAATTCTTAGTTTAGGGCTTGGAAAATCTATCTTTAGTGTAGGGCTTAGAAAAGCCGATACTATACGTTGTTTAGAAACAGTGGTTGTGAGGTAAAGTTGATTCCCTTAGTGGTCACCGTAAGAAGATTGGTATTTGTACTTTCGGATTTTAAGGGTTTTTACGTTTGATACACATTTGGGTTCTTTTTCTTCGTAAGTTCTTATGTCATCTTGCCTATTATTTACTTTATTGCATCGTGTGTTCTTGTTTATTATTTCTTATTCTCGGTTTGTAATGTTATTGCCATAGCTTGTATTCTTGTTGTATTGTGTTCGTGGCTATTTTTCATGCTTCATAAATGATCCCGTATCATTTGGTATCAAATCAAGGATGATTTTGTTCCAACAAAATCCATCTTGGGCTTGTTAACTTACAAATTAAAAAAAAGTGTTGAAAACTGAAAATCCAAAAAAAATATATTTTGTCCCATTTTATGTTTTGGCCAATATTTTGAACTTAGATTTAGGATATTTTTATGTGTTTAGTTTTTTTATAGTGGTAGGTCATTTTTCCCTAACACTAAATGAGTCTAGATCTTGGATTTGAGCTTAATTTGGGTGGTTTTAAGTTGTTCACCATTGTTGAGTTGAAGGTTGGAGAAACTAGATGGGTGAATCTCGAAATTGGAAGGGTTGTTTATTTATTTAAGACATGAAATACTTATAACACCTAATTCTCTCTAGGTTTTGAGAGTGTAACACCTTAGTTGTAGGGCTTGGAAAAGCCAAAACCGAAATGAGGGCTAATTCAAATGTGGAATCACTTGAGTTGCAACTTGGCTTGAAACGTTGGTGCTAGAGGAGGTAATGTCCCTCTTGTGTATAGTAGGAGTTAGGTGATTGTCGTGTGTAGGTGTTAAGGGTCCTTAGATTTGATATATCTTAGGGTTCTTAGGATTTATGCCTTCATTTGTATATCTATCTATCCTTTTAATATATTGCAAATCCTGTGTTTATGCTTGTCTTGTTTTTATTTTTGTGTTGTTTGTTCATCTCGTGAGTGGACTATTTTGTGTTGTGCTTATGGGTTTTTTTGTGCCATTGTTGGACCGTTTGGTATCTTTTGGTAGCAGAATAAGAATTAATTTCATTCCTATGAGATCAATCTTGGGCTTGCTATATTAAAAAATCACAAAAAAAAGTGTTGGAAAAACTGAAAAATGAAAAAAAAAATTGTCCCATTTTTGTGTTTGGACCGAGATTTGAGGCTTAGTTTTCTTGTGTTTTTTGGTGTGTTTTTTTTTCTAGTGTTAGCTCCTTTATCACTAACACTAATAAAGTTTACGTCTAAATTTTGAGCTAAATCTGGGTGGTTCTTGAATGCTGGAAGGTTGTAATTATTATAGTTTAGGACTTAAGCTTAAGTCGTGTGTTGTTGTTATAGTGGTTGAGATTTGATCTAGAAATTGTGGTATTGTTGTTGAGGAGCTCAACAAGTGCAAAAAGAACTAAAAATCATCCAATTCCGAGCTCATCTGGGTTAGGCACCATTGTTGAATGTGCTTCATTTTCTTCATAAGTTGTTGAACAAGAACATTCAAAATAGTGGTTTGATCTAGAAAGTCAAGTGGAAAGAGAGTAAGTCTTTGTTTGTCTTGAAAACATTTCCAAGATAACACCAAAGAAGAAGTAGGCAAAAGGCTATCAAAAAGTCTTATTTCCAAAAATGAGAGAGGAGCATCTTCCAAGGCTTACAAAAGAGGAAAGGGAGACAAAGACTTTAAAAAGTTGTCTTGCCAAAAAAGGTGCAAGGAAAGTCAAAGACTTTGGAGTTTGAAAAAGGCTCCAAGTCTTGTTCCTTTTCCCTCCAAAGCCAAATTCCACTCTAGTAACTGAAAAATTAACCAACTCAAATTGCCAACAATAAAAAAGTGAATTCCTAACATTAACCTGCCACGTCACCCAAACTTCTATGTCACCAATGTTTTAAAAAAAACTTGTAGCTCAAATTTAGATTCTAGGTTTTTTTTCTTTGTTTCGTTAGTTTCATTTCTTGATTCTAGTACTAATTTGCAACTAGCAATCACCTACTACATTGTGAATTAGTTTTTGTATCAGTTTTTGTCATGTCTACGTTCCTTGTGTGCTTTTCTCATTTTTAATTCGTCATATCTTTTTATTTCAAGTTCGTAAGTAGATTTTTCTATTTTGTGTCTTGAGTCGATCAAACAAGAATCTATTTTGGCCACTAAGTAGGATTGATATCTTATTGACTACTGAGTATAAGCAACTTTCAATATTCACTGCTACAATTGTGAGGATCACAAAGGTAAGTGCATATGAGTGTTGGTGAGAAGCTTTTACTACTTATCTTGTTTGCTCATTTTATAGGTACAAGGATGTATAAGGGGAACATGTTTTTGATAGCTGCGGATTATTGTGACTACGATATGGGAGACTATGATTATAGTGAGGGGTTTTATGGCTACAAAGTTGTTGGAGATTATAGGGGCTATGAAAATAGCCATGATCAAGACATGGGAAGATTTGAGGGTTACGGTTTTGAGGGGAAAATAAGGTGAATGTAGTTCCTAGTGCTTATGGTGAATATGGAGATAATGATGCACCTTGTGATGGTTTTTATGAAGAAATTGGGACGTGTGGGAAGTCTTGTACTTCCCAAGATGAACCAAGAATGGGTGTAAGGTATAACCTTTTTATTTACAAAGCATATGAGAACTATGGTGAGAGTGCACATATAGAGTGTGAAGATTCATACTCTTCATATTATAGTACTTCTTACCAAGGTCAAAGTGGTGTGAGTGGTTATACTAGCTATAGTGGAGGTTATCCCATGAGAAGAAGAGGGTATGCATCTCCAAAGCCGAAAGGTACCCATGTGCCTTACAATGTTGATCTAAGAAGGAATGTTTACTCCAGAAGGGTGATCATTTGTGGGATACCAAGCTGCCTCATTATGCTAAGTGATAGGTGTTATGGAAACTACATCTTTCCATCCATGGTTCACTATTTGGAGTTGTTTTGACAACCTTTACATGTTCCATATTCCTTGGATAGGTTTAAGGTTACCAAGAGAGTGAAGATTGTCTTCTCCCAATTTGAATACCATGAGGAGGTGTGGTGCGATATTTTCCCCTTGACATACGGTCATGTAAGCTTGGGTGCCGAATGATTTGTATAACATAAAGTTCCAAATGTGCAAAATTAGCCTAATGTGGTAAGAGGCCAATGAGGAAATCATCTTGTTATGTCCATGTTGCCCAAGTCTCAAAGAGAAATGCTCGCTTACTCCAATCTAAATAAAAATAAGAAATAAAAGATTGAGAGGAGTAAGGGTGTGTAAGGTAGCAATACAAGAGTGGAAAAAGGAGAGGTTGTGTGGAGTGAAGTGAGGGGATTGCCACCAAACTGTGCTAACTATTTTTATCCTTCTATTTCTAAGGACAATTGTGTAGTTACCAACATGGCAAGCGAACAAGCACAAGGCCAAAGAGAAGTTGTTGCTAAAGCATGTGGGGAACCTTCACACCATGGCAAAAAAGAATCTACTCAAAAACTTCAAGGTAAAATAGCTAACTCTTACTCTTTTGTGCATGTGAATGATGATTATGTAGCTAGTAGACCATTGAGTCTGAGTAGTAGGTTACCTATTTGTGACTCCACTGATTCTTTGCCACTTGTTGATGATGTACATGTTGTGAGTATGGATACACTAATTGACTCTTCTTGTAAGATTGATTTGTTCCACCTAGTGTTGAAGCAATTGTGTTGAGTGAAAGTACATTATCTTGTTAAACTTGTGTTGATCAACTTGTGTGTTAAAATTTCCCACTACTTGAGGCTATGTGTGATGTGATTAATGAATCTCAAGTGTGTGATAGATTTGAAAATGTTAGTCAAAAGAATAGGAGTGAACCCGTGAGCTTGTTTTATAGTAAAGAGTCTAATGTACGCTTGGCTCATAGGAAAAATCATTTGCTTGAAACATCTTTGAAACTTGATAATGCACTTTTAGAGAGTGAGTTTGCTTGTTCCAAATCTTTTAGGGGGATAGATCATGTTCTTTTTAGGAATAATGTCTTATTTGAAGATGATATAATCACTCCTAATGAACCTAGTAGTGAGAATACTGGTATAGCTTGTCTTGAAGGCTATAGACTATATGCTAACCCACTATGGTGTGACAATATTCCTACTAAAGATGAAAATCACTTTTTGAAAGATGAGAGTATTCATAAGGGTAAGGAATGTATAGTCCTTCTAGACAACTCGAGGGCAAAGGTGTCATTGACTCCTTGGGGTAATGTTTCTAAATGTACATCCTTTCTTGACACAATTGTTCTTAAATTGCATGAATCCCAACTTGTGGATACCAAGTTGTCTATTTGTTTGAAGGAAAGAGTGTGTATGTGCTTAAATGCTTTGTCTTCACCCATGCATCTCTTTACACATGATTCTTTTCTATACTACCTCTTTGCCTATGATGATAATCCATACTAGTTTCGGGTTTGCATTAAGTAGAGGTGGGGGTCTTGTTGGTTGGTCCACTGGTTTGAATGACAATGTTATGTGGGATTGGTAGACTTTGAGACCAATAGTGGAACCATGGTTGATGAGGCCACTTGAAGAGGTAATGAAAAAATT
Organism: Capsicum baccatum var. pendulum; assembly: GCA_030864225.1. Classification (NCBI taxonomy): domain Eukaryota; kingdom Viridiplantae; phylum Streptophyta; class Magnoliopsida; order Solanales; family Solanaceae; genus Capsicum; species Capsicum baccatum. The sequence goes on from CM061560.1 coordinate 137,961,538, forward strand.
GTGCCTTATAGTTCCTAAGACAAGGGCAGCCTTACCTTTTGGACTTAATGAAATCATTAAGACCTTTGTAGTTTCTTTATCTCTTGATACTTGTCATAGCCATTTCCTTTGTAACATTCTTAACAAACTATTCATGATGAAGGCAAAGGATTCATGGTTATATCTCAAGTATGTACCACCTTGGCATGATGATGTTATTTGTTATATTAAGCCTAACCCTTATGCCATGAGAAAGTTGTGCTTGTTTGCCCTTTCTTTAGTTTTGCAAGGTATGGATTCGAGGTCGAATCCGTTTCAAGAAGGGGAGGATAATACAAGCCAAATGGCCATCTATGCTTTTGAAGACATCATTGGAGGCCAACGCATCAGGACTCAAGACTTGGTCACCTCGAGGACATAAGAACATGCATGGAAGAGCCATTTTGAGCATGACATAAAGAAAACCCGTGTGTGGAAAATTGTGTGGGGGCTTACCTTTGATGCCAACCCGAGACCACTAGTGTTGAAGCATGACCCCATGGTTTTGGAGCATTAAAGAAGCACCCTTTATTAAGTGTATTTTGGGGATTACACTTGTTGGAAATACACTTCATGGCTTCCCCTTTCATTAAGGTTATTTTGGCCGTTTTGTTATATAATAAGCTGGCCTATAAATAGTCTTCCATTAGGTCATTTGCTCCTTAGTTTTTGGATGATGAATATTTGAGACATTAAAAGTTCTCTCTTTGGGAGTGTAGTTCTTAGTTTAGGGCTTGGAAAAGCAATATTTGGTGTAGAGCTTGGAAAAGCTGATATTGTACGTTTTTTACAAACAGTGGTTGTGAGGTGTAGTTGATTCCCTTGGCGGTCACCGTAAGAAGATTGGTGTTTATACTTGCGGATTTTAAGGGTCTTTATGTTTGATACACGTTTGGGTTCTTGTTCTTCGTAAGTTCTTATGTCATATTGCCTATCCTTTACTTTATTGTATCGTGCGTTCTTGTTTCTTGATTCTTATTCTCGGTTTGTGGTGTTACTGTCATAGCTTGTGTTCTTGTTGTACTGTGTTCATGGTTATTTTTCTTTCTTCGTAAATGATCCCATATCAAAGAGGCTACATGTTATCTGGGAATTTTTAACTTTCTTGTTGTTTTATTTTTGAGCTATAGAGTCTAGGGTCTTGAACTCTCCCTTAAATCTTTTTTTGTTCGCCTTTCAGATCATACTCTTCCGATGAAAAAAAGCTCATAGAAACTCATCTGTTCGACTTGAGAATGAATGGATGGATCTTTCCAACTCATGAGGTATAGACTCAGTCAAGGGTCACCAATTCTAATTTCCCCCTTGGAGTTCCACCGGTCTTGACTTACCCTACCCTAAAGGGTAAAACTCATGCTCAATCACCTCAAGGAGATATTGCCAGTGTCAAATTTTGATATTCTATTCATCTATTGACCCATATAGTTGCATCTCTGTTAAGCCAGTCTGGTCCTATTGGTGCGAGAAAGAGTAAGGAAAGGTCAATAATTAGGTAGATCTAGAAGTCCCAATGTTCAAATTGGGAAGAAGTCAAAGAAATAGTGGTAGAGGTGAAGGACAGTGATTTGAGCAAGGGAATTCGGAGAGTTCCTATATATTTGTTAGTGTCCCTTATCCTCTGACTTTGGTGAACATCATTATTCTCTCTGTCGATTTTGTGGTCTGTTGTACCATGGTTATTGCTATAAGGGGAGGAATCAATATTTTAGTTATGGTCAGTTGGGTCACATGCAGCGGGAGTGTTCCACAAGGATTTCTATTGGGGAAAATAGGATCCCGACTGCCACTTTCCTAGCTTTTGCACCAAGGGATGCTACTTTTGGCTAAGGCACTGGCCAAAACCGTCTTTATGATCTCACTACCCGATAGGAGTCTGAGGCATCGCCTGATGTCATTACTAGTATGTTGAAACTCTTTTCCCGTGATGTGTATTGTTTACTTGATTTGGGGTTCACTCTCTTTTATATGACCCTATTTATGTCTGTGCATTTTGGTTTTGGTTTCGAGTGTGTTTCAAACCCTTTTTTTGTTTCTACCTGATAGATGACTCTATGATTTCTAGACAAGTCTATAGGGGGTGTGGTATCTACTGGTAGTAAAGAAACCATGGTATGTCTATTTGAATTAGATATGGTGGATTTTAATACCATATTGGGGATAGATTGGTTGCACTAGTGCTATGAATCTCTAAACTGTCGAACTTATCTTTAAATTCCTAAATAAGCTAGTTGTTAAATGGGAGGGTGGTTCCCTAGCTCCTAAGGGGATGTTCATATCGTATATTAGAGCGCAGAGATTAATCTCCAAGGTGTGTCTCTATCACCTAGTCTGGGTTAAAGATTCTAACTCAGATTGTCCTTCTTTGCATTCTGTCCTGGTGGTAAAAAATTCCTGAGGTCTTTCCTGATGATCTTCCTGGTGTTCCTCTTGATAGGGAGATTGAGTTTGGGGTTGATCTTATTTTGGACACTCTTCCTATTTCTATCCATCTTTATATGATAACTCCAGTTGAGTTGAAGGAGCTTAAGGGATAGCCAAAGAATTATTTTGATAAGGGTTTTATCCGCCCCGGTATTGTCCAGGATGCTTCCATTCTTTTGTGTATAAGGGGGTTGGTTTCCTCCGGGTATGTATAGGTCATTGGCGAGTAGATAAAGAATTTGGGGTCACCTCCTCATAGGGTAGACTATATATATAATTATATATGTTTTCGTAGGGTGCTCGATTGGTAGTGCATGATGGGTAATAAACACTAAGTTTGAACCTTAGATGTTGATTTTCATGAAGGGAGTATAAAGCTCGAGGATAGGGGGTTGATTTTGTAGGCTTGGTAAGGTGTACAAAAGAAATGAGGTTGATGACATAGGGAGTACCGGGGGTAGGGAAAGTTGTGATATAAAGGCCAAAGGTCCAGGTTAAATTGATGGATTGGGGCTAAGTCATTAAATGTGTTAGGGCCTAGGGTTTGTAAGGCTATGCTGGACCCCAGGTAGAATATGGATAGATGAGGTATTAAGTATGAAAGATCCAAGTATCCCTAGTACATGTCTGTAGTGATACCTCATAGAGCAGAATGTTGTACTTATAGGCATAGTAAGTTGGAGATCGAAGGGCTAATATTAAATTTTCTTCCATCGGTGGATTCCAAGGAAAAGTCGGGGAGAATTTAATATTATTCTATCGAGTCCCTCATATTTCAATTAAGAGGACACTCTACAAGTGTTGCACGTATCCTAATAGTATTTATGCCTAAGGTCCGCATTCTATGTTCTGCATATGTCCATACTCCAGTCCCTGGATCAAAGGCAATAATGGTCCTAAAAAATTCAAGCTTCCAAGTGATCAAGAACTATGCCATGATATTCATGATCCGTATATTCATGTCTCACGTCATGCCTGGTTCTATGAAATATTAGTTTCAAGCGACAATCCTTGCTTTGTTCCTTGAATATGAATCTGGGTTGTACGTCACACCACCTATGATGTATGCAGTCATATTTATTTTGGTGCCCAGTCCTAAGGAGTTGTACTATGGTGTGTTTATGTCGGAATGATCCTACATGTATAACCTAGGTTGTTTTTATGGAGTACCTCGTGCTATTATACCGTGTCTCATTTCGCAGGTCTCGCCTTGAGTAGTACGACAAATATAAGTTGTAACTAGGAAGTAACCACCCCTCATTCTTGATGTTTATACTCTAGATCCTCAGTGACCCTTCTTATATTAGGATGGTATAACCTTAGGAGCGTAGTTATGTTTTGGGCAAGAGAGTAAATATCCTTTGTTGTGAAATTCTAGGGTGACTACTAGAGCTAAGGTTATAAGTGTAGGTGGAGGAATAGGATGAATGTTATCCTATGAAATAGCTGCAGAGGGGAGGTATAGTGAAAGCCTTTGCGATGTGGTAAAGGGTGTTAGTTTTGATGGGGAGATCTATAAAGTGGGTGTAGTAGGAATAGGTTGGAGCGTGGTGATGGATAAATACCCAACCTTTGTGATACGACTATTGCTCTTTGGTTTAGACCTGAGGTTACATGATTATAATAATAAGCGGGGTAGTATTATCGGAGTAGCGTAAAGTGTAGGGCCTCATGTCTCTTACTAGCACCTTTAACTCTCAGTTAGTCTTTAGCATGGGATGGGTATGTGGTTATACTCAGGCCCTCTAGTCACGTGTTCGCGGAGAAAAGTTGGGAGGTTGAGATAGAAGAGTATTGTCTTCATGTTAGAAGCTTAGTAGAAAGTGTGGAAGTATTTAAGGGGATATTAGATGTATTGGTTACGGAGAAAAGAGCTTTATGGGGAATTGAAGGGGACACAGAGTCTGACTGTTCATTCTTACTCTCCGTTTAGATGATCGTGCTTAAAGTGTGTGTGTATTCCTAACGTCTTTGTTTTTTGGCCTTATTAAAGGGAAGTTGGAGGGGTAGTAATGTATTTAATCATTCTTTTATTGCCTCATTCCATCATTCGAGGATGAATGATCCAAATGGGGGAGAATTGTAACACCCTGAGTTTTGACCTTAGAAATTTCCTGAGTTTGAGCTTTTTGATCATCATACAACTCATGCTTACTTGTCGTATGATATGGGTATGGTTTAGGGGTCTTGGTCATATGTTGATGGTATGAGATAGGAGAGCCACTCATATATTTCTCAGTGTGTCAAGACCCTGGTTGGATGCCTAGGGTACGGTTCTAGAGTACTACTCGTATGCTGTGGATACTTGTTGGTCTATGAAGTCATATGTCGGGCAGGAATAGAGTCCAACTTTATGTCTAGGGTACGAGTGATGGGTACCACTGGTATGTTGTGTGTACGAGTTAGGGGGCCAAGTCGTACCCTCCTGCTGACATTTTTCATCTTTTGAGCTGAGGGTATTTCAGACATTTCTCACCCCAAAACCCTTACGACCCCACGTCTTATAACACTTTTTGGCCTCTTATAACAAACTTTGAAGGACCAAAATATTCTCAAAATCCTCTGTAAACTCTCTCTTGAAGATTAAGCTAGGGTTTCAACAAGGTATTCATCTAAAGGCTCAAGAGTCAAGTTCTCTCCGTGAATCTTCGTGAATAAGGCATGTTACTCCTCCCTCATTATTATTTCAACTAAAAGCATGTTTGGATGAATGGTTTACATGGTATTATTGTGGTAATGTTTGGGTTTCAAAATATATGTTGGGGTTTTTGGTTGTTCTTGGTTGGATAATGATTTTCCATGTTTTTCGTATGGTTTTCATGTTATAATTGTGGTTTGAACATGTGGTTGCATGTGAATGGTCAATTGATACATGGTTTTTGGTTTTGGAAATCTCATGCCCTCAACATGTTTGTTAAAATGCATATGAGAATTTTTTTGTCACATAGTTTGACTATTATCAAAAACTTTGCATTGCATAATATGGTAATGGAACCTAAACTGGTTTGGTTGATTTTTAATGGTTTGGAAAGGCCATGGGTGGCCATAGCTTTGGTTAAAGATGGTTTTGAAAATCTTATGTGGTACAACGGAATCCCTTAGGAGAGTAATCTATGGAAACCTTGTGGGGAATACGGGAATCCCCCAAGTGATTTTAATAATGGAGTTTTGGGTACATAGGAATCCCCTAAGCGTTGGCTAATGACATTGCTTGCAAGTTATAGTCGGTATAATGATACCACTTCATAATTCCTTTATAATGGACTCTAGGAATTGGTGGTTTGGCTATGTGTTAAATATTTTAATTGGGCAATAATGGCGGGCTATGATAGCTAGCCGTGAAGATGTGAGTCCGAGAGGTTGACACTAGAAACTCATGTTTGCCGATATGAGAATTGGTCTTAATGACCCGCAAAGTATATACACGTATATATGTATCATAGAGGGTGAAAGGTATAAAGGAATCCCTGGCCACCTATGGTATCTCTAGTTCGTGTAGCTACATGCAGTGGGTCCCATTCAGGGGGTAACACTAGACCCATATATCCCATGGGTGGATTATGACGGTACAGCTACAACTCAGGTTAAAGTTTTGAATACATGCTAAACTCGGTCCCCTTTTCCGGCATGATATATATGTATGTATGTGGTTGCATATGATTATTTACTTTGATTTTAAATAATAACATTATTTTATCCTTATTCCTAAGTATATGCTAGCGTTCATCCGCTTACCCATCTTCAGATGCTGTATTTTCACACAATATAAGAACCGGCCATACTATCACACCTCATACTCAGTGACTTGGTGATTAGGGCACAACTTGAGTCAGGATGAAATGACAAGCTTCCATTCTTTGGAATACTCATTTCATGTTATAGTTTATCTTATGCCATTACTATTCCTTTGACATTAAGTTTTGACTATGGTTGGGGGCATGTCCCGACTAGATATTCTTTGATATGGTCTAGAAGCTTTCTATAGACAACTGTCGACTTGGGTGTATTATGGTTTGTTTGGTTTTATTTTGACGTTATGACTTAGTTGGATTGATCTCGATTTTAGACTTATCCTAAAATCGTTGAATTCTAAATACTTAGTCTTATTATATGTTTGGAATTTATCCAACACGGGTTGTATATTGGTTGGTTGGATTGAGTATTGGGGGTGGTCTCCAGTTCTGGTTGGACTTGAGATACCCGACACGACAAGACCCTGGTTCAGGTCGTATCAAATTTCCATATGACTAGGTAAATTTGTCGTCTGGTCAACTGTACCTTTACTCTCACACAACTAGGTTGAGTCTTATCGACTATGACATTATCTAGATGAATTGACTTTCCGTCAGTATCTGTAATTGAAACAGTGTCTCCTCACCAAAGAAAGCAGGCAACAGGTCTGGGAATGATATCAAGGCCATTGTTTTTGTCGTCTCCTCCTCAGTCTTAAATTTGGTTTTATAGATTATAGGTCGCATTTGATAGGCAAACTGTAATGCCCCAAAATATAGTTCTCGGGATGCCATATGGTGCTCCAAACTACAAGTAGTCCTGAGCTAACCCTGGCTACCTTCTAATACATCTGAATCTCAACATAGGGGAAATATAAGTATAAAATCATGATAAAATGCGGAAAGCTATTTGAATAATCTAAACATATCTGAAAGTACAATCTCATCAATCTGATTAAACAAATCCTGAAAAGTCTAGATACGATAACTGAGATCTAAGAATGAATCTAGCAATCCGATAAGCCTCTACTAACTGAATCTAGAGAGTCACTAGGATAGGCCCCAGCTGACTCGGACTAAACTGAAATATCTATTAATAAACTGAATGAATATCTAATACCCCAAACTATGAGGACTCACCAACTGCAAGGATGTAGATGAGATGCTCGGGAATCACTGTCGCTGCTGGGATTGAGCACATGAACCTACATTATGAGACAATGTAGCACATAGACGTATATGTTGATCAGTACTTTGAGGATGTATTAAGTATATGGGGGTGCATGCAATACGTAAACAATATCATCACAGCTTATCAAATCATGCATGCTAAATGTAAATGACTCACATAGCTTGAGTAATTCTAAAATCTAAAAATCATAAATTATGAATAGTAAAGCATGTAGTATGAATCATGTGAGTCATTGCCCTTAGTTCTAAAATTTGAATTCTGTTCTTATTCTCAAATCATATAGGCTAAAAGAAGTCTGAAACTTATTCTGTATAGTAAACATTTTCTCTCAAGACTTTCAATAATCAAAACTATTTTAAGAGTGGGGGACATCTATTTGGGAGGTTCTTCTAACCGACATGTACACCATGTGAGCATCCATGGTGTCCCACGACTAGCCCCCTTCAGGTTAGGGCTGTTCTACCCTTGCCATCGGAATAGAACAATCTCATCCAGTGATCACAATCTCAGCCATCCACGTAGAAGTGGGAATAATCTAAATCCTACGTTGGCACGCAGTTTTGGGGTATGAAATCGTAGTAACGTACCAATCTCGGTCTAAATACTACTCCCAATCTCATGCTCAAGATCTTTAGAAAATCCACTTTAAAAGTAATTTAATGGTTTATAATAAAAAACAACTGTAAATCTATAATCTGAATCTGTAAAGTGGATTTCAAATCTATTGTGAGACCAAAAGATCAAATCTTTCTCAGTAATCTGAAAATATTCTAATCATAGGGTGCTTATATCACAACAATTCTTTGAATAACAATCTTTAAATAGGGTTTGATGACCCATGTATTAATCTCATGATAAAACATCTCAAAATTCATGCTTGATAACATAAACATTCATAAATCATCTTAAAATCTGGAAATTTCAGCAATGTGCATAAAACATAAACATACTCATGTAATTCAATTTCTAAATCATTGAAAATCTCATAATATCATGAATAGCAATATGGGGTCTAAACCCAGACTTCAAATTCATAGGAAAATATATAAAATCAAATAACTTTTGCAATAAAAATCAAGTTTTGGGCACAAGGATGAAAGGATTGTCCTTATTCATAACCCCACATACCTTGGATGATGAACTAGAAAAACAAGTTTTCGTTTGAGACTCTATTTGTGTTCTTGAAGGAGGATTCTTGAAGCTCTTGACTTGAAAACTTTGAATATTATACCAATTTAGAAAAACAATGGTGGAATATTAGAATTCTTAGGGTTGAGTTTTTGAAGCTTAGGGTTTTTAATTTGAGAGAAATTGATAAAAATAAGCCTAATACAGTTAAAATATGCTTTGATCTTGTGTTTGGGTGAAATAAGAGTAGGGTAAATTGACTTAATTACCCCTTTGGATGCAGACTTTAATGACTAAAAAAATATGCCCAGCAACGCGCAGGCCGACACGCCGCATCGATAGTACCGATTCGATCTCGACGCGCCGCGTCGAGTTCACATTGGTTCACTGAAATTTGCATCTGATGCTGGGAAAAGGGTGGTTAACACGATGGACTATGTGACGCATCAAATTTGCATCGACTCAGTACTTTTAACATCCAAACAAGCTTCTACGAGGTTTGAAAAATCTAAATCTCTCCCGAGAACACCCATTGACCTCTCTGATCATGCTTCAACTCAAAAATTGGAATTTTAAGATCTTACAACAACAAACCCAGTGTATTACCACATAGTGAGGTCTGGGGAGGGTAAGATATACGCAGTCCATACCTCTACCACTAAAGAAGTAGAAAGGTTATTTCCGATAGACCCCAGACTCGAGACAATTTTAAGATCTTAAGGGTCGAAAATAAAACCATTGAAATATCAAGGCAAAAAATGTGACAAAGTGCTCATACTTAGCTGGAATTTTCTAAGTCTGGGACCTCTTTTGGAACACAATATAAGACTGAAACAACTAGGATTTGCGGGGTCTTATAATATCTTCTCCTTGGAAACATTCATCCTCGAATATTGCTAGTTAGACTAAGAATACTGAGGAATCTGAAGATATATAATAGCACGCATAACTGAAATGAATTTCAAAACTGAATTCAAATCATTCTGAGTTTCTGAGTTAATCTGTGAGTGCATAAATTTATAATGAGGACGACTATCTAGTTGAATCTGTGGTTAGAAAGGAACGAAATTAGGAAAGATTATTACCTTGGCTACATCTAAATTTACGGAGAAGAGGTAAGAGTACTTGGCTCACATATATGCTTCTGCTTCTCAAGTGACACCCTCAACAGACTAGTTCCGCCAAAGGACTTTGATCAAGGAAACTTCTTTGTTACTTAGTCTACGGATCTGGTGATCTAAGATCTCAACTGGAACCTCTTCATAAGAAAGGTTGTTCTGAATTTCTGAGCTTTTTAAAGGAATTACAACAGTGGAGTCACCGAAGCACTTCTTAAGCATAGAGACATAGAATACAGGATGAACGGCTGACAGGTCTATGGGCAACTCAAGCTCATAAGCTACTTTCCCAACACGACTCAAAATTCTGAATGGCTAACATACCGGGGACTAAGTTTCCCCTTCTCTCCAAATCTCTTCACCCCTTTTATGGGTGAAATCTTCAAATATACTAAATCACTAACCTCAAACTCGAGGTCCCTTCTTCTCACATCCGCATATGATTTTTGATGACTCTGGGCTGTTTTCAATCTTTCTCTTATCAACTTAAATTTCTCCATAACTTCAAACATTGCATCAGGTCCAAGCAAGGCAGTCTCACCCACTTCAAACCAACTTATAGGTGATCTACATCTCCTCTCATAAAGAGCTTCAAACGGGGCCATTTAAATGCTAGAATGATAACTGTTGTTATAAACAAACTCAATGAATGAAAAATGCTCATCCAAGCTACCCTAAAAATCAAGAGCACATGCCCTCAATATATCTTCTAGAGTTTGGATAGTCCTCTCTGCCTGACCATCTGTGTGTGAATGAAAAGCAAAACTGAGATGAACTTGGGTACCAAGACCCTTCTGAAAAGCTTTCCAAAACTGTGAAGTAAACTGAGTACCCCTATTTGAAATGATAAATAAGGGAACTCCATGCAATCTGACTAAGTCTCGAATATACAGCTTAACATAGTCTTCAGCTATATAAGATATATGGACTGGTAGGAAATGCGCTGACTTAGTTAATCTTTCTACAATAACCCAAAATGAATTATGATGTCGACGTGATTGGGGTAAACTAGTTACAAAATCCATATTTACCTCTTCCCACTTCCAAATAGGGATACAAAACTCTTGTAACGTACCACCAGGTCTTTGGTGCTCTACCTTAACCTATTGACAAGTTGCACACTTTGCCACAAACTGTACTATATCTCTCTTCATACCACTACACCAATAGATTTCCCTCAAATTGTGGTATATCTTGGTAGCACCGGGATGAATAGAATAACACGTGTTATGCGTTTTAGCCATAATTCTCTGTCTTAAATCATCTATACAAGGTACACACAATTTACCCTAGTATCTCAACACGCCATCTCTACCTTGGGAGAAAACCTCTACCTTTTGGTCTTTAACCGACTCCTTCAGTTTGACCAAACTAAGATCCATGTTTTGTTTCTCCTTTACTTCCGAAACTAGGGAAGATTCGGAACTACTTTGAACCCAAACATCCCTTTCAGCTGAATCCACTAACCTAACACCCAATCTAGACAAACGATAAACTTCTCGAGCTAACTTTTTCTTACCATTCTCCGCATGAGCAACACTGCCCATAGACAACCTGCTAAGAGCGTCTACACTATATTGGCCTTACCCGGGTGGTACAACACACTCATGTTATAATCCTTCAACAACTCTAACCACCCTCTCTGACTGAGATTTAACTCCCACTAAGTAAATACATATTGCAAGCTTTTGTGGTCTGTGAATGCATCAACATGAACTCAATACAGATAGTGTCTCCAAATTTTCAGAGCAAATACCACAGCAGCTAATTCCAAATCATGGGTTGGGTAATTCTTTTCATGAGGCGTCAACTGTCTAGAGGCATAGGCTATGACCTTACCTCTCTGCATCATCACAAAACCCAAACCAACTCTAGAGGCATCACAATACACCACAAAACCATCGGTACCATCAGGTAATGCTAATACTAGGGTTGAAGTGAGTCGAGTCTTCAACTCCTGAAAACTCTTCTCGCAGGAATCTGACCACAGGAACTTAACTTTTTTTGGGTCAATCTAGACATAGGAGATTCAATAGATGAGAAACCTTCAACAAAACGATGATAATAACCAGCTAGACCCAAAAAACTCCTAATATCTGATGGAGAGATAGGTCTAGGCCAATTTTTTACGGCTTCTGTCTTTTAGGGATCCACTCTAATGCCATCGATGGAAATAATATAACTGAGAAAGGCTACTGACCTTAGCCAAAATTCACATTCGCTGAATTTGGCGAACAATTAATGATCTCTAAGAGTTTGTAAGACAATTCTAAGATAGTCTGCATGGTCATCCTCACTACGGGATTATACGAGGATACCATCTATGAACACTATGACAAACATATCTAGATACTGCTTGAACACTCGATTCATGAGGTCCATAAAGGTTGCTGAAGCATTAGTTAACTCGAAGGACATGCCTAGAAACTCAAAATGACCGTAACGGGTCCTGAAGGTTGTCTTCGGAATATTATATTCCCTTACTTTAAGTTGATGATAGCTGGATCTAAGGTCTATCTTTGAGAAATAACTTGCACCTTGTAATTGATCAAATAAGTCATCTATTCTAGAAAGGGGATATTTATTCTTGATTATGACCTTATTTAGCTGACAATAGTCAATGCAGATTCGTAAAGAACTATCTTTCTGTCGCATGAATAGGATATGAGCACCCCATAGAGAAACACTGGGCCTTATAAAACCTTTATCTAAATTATATTTGAGTTGGTCTTTCAACTCCATAAGCTCTACGGGTGCCATACGATATGGGGGAATAGAAATAGGTTGAGTATCAGGTAGAAGATTAATCTCGAATTCTATTTCCCTATAGGGAGGTACCCCTGGTAGATCTTCGGGAAAGACATCCAAAAATTCATTAACTATACTGACTGACTGAATTGTGGGAGTCTCAGACTTAGTGTCCTTGACTTGAACTAGATGGTAGATACACTCTTTAGAGATTAACTTTCTGGCTCTAAGATAAGATTTGAAATGACTCTTGGGAGATACTGAATTACCTGACCACTCAAAGACTGGCTCATCTGGAAACTGAAACTTCACCATTCGGGTGCGATACAGGAATGGAACCAATCCATACCAAGAATAAGGTCAAAATCAACCATGTCCAACTTTATCAAGTCTGCTAACATGACTCTATGAAGAACAGTGATAGGAAACTCTTTATAAATCTGTTTAACAACAACTGACTTACGTACTGGAGTGGAAACAAAAAAAGGTTAGGTATCTTTTCAGAACTTATATCAAAATTCACAGTAACTAACAGGGTCACATAAGAGAAACTCGACCCAGGGTGTAACAACACATAAATATCAATATGAAAGACACGAAGCATACCAGTAAAAACATCAGGTGAATCTTCCTTCTCCTGACGTGAGGGTAAAGCATAAAATCAGTTCTGGCATTGACCGCTAGTAGTACTGGATGATGCGCCCTGAGGAGGAGCTGGGCGACCTAAAGGAGCTGGTGCACTGTTAGCCTGAGTCTGGGGATGAACATCTCTATTTTCCTGTCTAGCATGCAAGCAATCTCTAATACCGTGACCCTTCTGTCCACAACCATAACAACCTTTCTGACATCACAAACATTTACCTCCATGATCCGTACCACACTTAGCACATGGGGAAAGATTGGGCTTTTCACTCACACTATCTTGAGATCTGGACATAGAAGACTTACCCTACTATTTCTGCCTGATTTGAGGTATAGGAGATCTGGATGAAGAAGGCGCGGGCATAGATGACTGATTCTGAAATTGCGAACGGTTTTCTCCTCCCGACCTATTATAACCATAATCAAACTGCCCTATTTTAGCCCTCTTATTTACTCTCTCTTTTTTTTGCTTTCTTTGCCTCAATTTGCTGAGCATTCATCATCAATCTAGAAAGGTCCATGTCTCTATTGGGCATAACAATCCTACTCTCCTTAACCACCAACCCAGACACACCAGTCACAACTTACTCATACTTGACCTAGGGTCAGCCATCTGTTTAGGGGCATACTTAGACAACTGGTTGAACTTGAGGCAATACTCTTTCACTGTCATAGAGCCCTGCCTCAGGTTCATGAACTCTTCTATCTTGTATTTCCTTATCTCAAGTGGGAAGAACTTGTCTAGGAACGCATCCTGAAATACCCACCAAGTCATGGGAGCTGCATCCTCCCCTCTACTCTTTTTCAACATCACCACCCAATCATGAGCAATATCTTTTAGCCTATAGGATGTCAATTCTACACTCTTCTCTTCCATAACATGCATAATTTGAGTGATCTTCTTTACCTCATCTAGATAAAGTTGTGGGTCCTCACTTGCCTTCTGGCTGCGGCTAAGTCCGGCGGACTTATTCTCATAAAATCTCTGATTTTGGCTGTGGCTAAGTCCCCATCTTGCTGAGGTAGGACTGTAGCCTGATGGTTACCCTGAACATTTACTGTCACAGCTTGGGCTAGCGCCTGAAAAATAACCCGAAACTCTGCATGAGACATATTCTCATTCAAAGGATCAACAGGCTGGGGTAGCTGGTTGTCATTTCTATGGGCATTAGCTCTGCGAGGAGGTATATACTATCATAAAAGAGCATGAGTTAATAGAAAATAAAGATAGTTGTAAGCATGATAGATTATGAAAGAAAAAGAGGATTTTTCCTAAAACGCTCCATAACCTCTTGCTATAGATATGACGCGCTTCACACCAATGATCAAGACTCTATGTAACGCGGCTTGTCTGACTCCCTAGGAATCCTCAAACCTTAGGCTCTGATACCAAGTTTGTAACACCCCAAAATCTAATCCCCGGGATGCCACACGGTACTTCAAAATACAAGTAGTCCTGAGCTAACCCTGGCTGCCTTTTAATATATCTGAATCTTAACATGGGGGAAATATAAATATAAAATCATGATAAAATACAGAAAGCTATCTGAATATATCTGAAAGTACTAATCTCATCAATCTGATTAAACAAATATTGAAAAGTCTGAATATGACAACTGAGATCTAAAACTGAATCTGGTAGTCTGACAAACCTCTACTAACTGAATCTAGAGAGTCACTGGGATAGGCCCCAGCTAACTCAGACTAATCTGAAATATCTATTAATAAACTAAGAACATGAGTAGCTAAGTCCCCGAACTATGAGGACTCACTAACTGTAAGAATGTAGATTAAATGCTCGGGAATCACTGTCGCTGCTGGGATTGAGCACCTGAACCTACATAATGAGATAATGTAGCACATAGACGTATATGTTGATCAGTACTTTGAGGATGTACTGAGTATATGGGGGCGCATGCAATAAGTAAACAATATCATCACAACTTATCAAATCATGCATGCTAAATGTAAATGACTCATATAGCTTGAGTAAATCTGAAATCTAAAAATCATAAATCATGAATAGTAAAGCATGTAGTATGAATCTTGTGAGTCATTGCACTTAGTTCTAAAATATGTATGCTGTTCTTGTTCTCAAATTATATAGGATAAAGAAGTCTAAAACTTATTCTGCATAGTAAACACTTTATCTCAATACTTTAAATAATCAAAACTATTTTAAGAGTGGGGGACATCTATTTGGGAGGTTCTTCTAAACGACATGTACACCATGTGAATATCTATGGTGTCCCATGTCTAGCCCCCATAAGGTTAGGGCTGTTCTATCCTTGCCATTGAAATAGAACAATCTCATTTCAATGATCACAATCTCAGTCATCCACGTAAAAGTAGTAATAATCTAAATCCTACGTTGGTACATATTTTTGGGGTATGAAACCATAGTAACGTACCCATCTTGGTGCTAAATACTACTCCCAATCTCATGCTCAAGATCTCCAGAAAATTCACTTTAAAAGTAATCTAATGGTTTATAATGAAAACCAACTGTAAATCTGTAATCTGAATCTATAAAGTGGATTTCAAATCTA
Source organism: Capsicum baccatum var. pendulum (assembly GCA_030864225.1). Taxonomy (NCBI): domain Eukaryota; kingdom Viridiplantae; phylum Streptophyta; class Magnoliopsida; order Solanales; family Solanaceae; genus Capsicum; species Capsicum baccatum. The sequence continues at coordinate 137,977,085 of CM061560.1, forward strand.
TTCTGAGACCAAAAGATCAACTCTTACTCAATAATCTGAAAATATTCTAATCATGGAGTTCTTATAGCACAACAATTCTTTGAATAACAATCTTTAAATAGGGTTTAATGACCCATGTATTAATCTCATGATAAAATATCTCAAAATTCATGCTTGATAACATAAACATTCATAAATCATCTTAAAATCTGGAAATTTCAGCAATGTGCATAAAAACAAAAACATACTCATGTAATTCAATTTCTAAATCATTGAAAATCTCATAATACCGTGAATAGCAATATGGGGTCTAAACCCAAACGTCAAATTCATAGGAAAACATATAAAATCAAATAACTTTTGCAATAAAAATCAAGTTTTGGACACAAGGACGAAAGTATTGTCCTTGTTCATAATCCCACATACCTTGGATGATGAACTAGATGAACAAGTTTGCTTTTGAGACTCTATTTGTGTTCTTGAGAGAGGATTCTTGAAGCTCTTGAATTGAAAATCTTAAATCTTAAATCAATTTAGAAAAACAATGGTGGAATCTTGGAATTCTTGGGGTTGAGTTTTAGAAGCTTAGGGTTTTTAATTTGAGAGAAATTAATGAAAATAAGCCTAATCTGGTTAGAATAGGCTTTGATCTTGTGTTTGGGCGGAATAAGAGTGGGGAAAATTGACTTAATTACCCCTTTAGACGCGGATCTTTAATGACTGAAAAACAAATATGCTTAGCGATGCACAGACCGATGTGCCGTGTCGACAGTACCGATGCGATCTTGACGAGTCGCATCGAGTTCGCATTGGTTCACTGAAATTTGTATTTGCTGGGAAAAAGGTTGGTTGATGCAATGGACAATGCGACGCATCGAATTCATGTCGACTCACTATTTTCAACATCCAAACAAGCTTCTAAAGAGGTTTGAAAAATCCAAAACTCACCTGAGAACACCCATTGACCTTCCTGATCATGATTCAACTCAAAAATTGTCATTTTAAGGTCTTAAGGGTCGAAAATAAAACCATTGAAATCTCAAGGACAAAAAATGTGACTAAGTGCTCATACTTGGCTAGAATTTTCTAATTTTGGGACCTTTTTTAGCCACAATATAAGATTGAAACGACTAGGATTTGTGGGGTCTTACACAAACCCATCTTAGCCATGATGTAATAAACATTTTTGGCCATGAATGACTTTGAATGATAGCTAACTCCATAGGCATGATAGCCAATCTGGTAGGCTAGCAATTTTGGTTAGTTGATTTCTTTGTGGGCTCTTTGGTCTGGGGAGGTCAGAGAGAACTGACCACTCACCGGAATGACCATGAATGACTTTGAATAATATCTAAATTTATGGTTTAAGCATGAGAGAGATGAGTATTAGGTTCGAAATTGAGAAGATGTCATGCGGAAGCTTAGAGTTTGCAAATCAAGATAATGATAATTCATATGACAAATAAAAATATACTAAAAAGACATATATTGATATTATTTAGCCAATTGGCCTACACATGAAAACTAATATTAAAGAAAACATAAAATTATTGGGAGAAAATCTCCTCCTAAACAAGACTCGTAAATGACTACATTATGTATGCTACTGTGTTTTAGTATGAGAAGGGAGGTCTTGTATTTATAGAGTTACAAAATCTTTCCTCCAAAAAAGAGGTTAGACAAATATGGAAAAGAATTATATTTTTCTTTTAGGAATTGTAAAAGTAATTATAGTATTACTTTTATTTTCCTTCTACAAAAAATAAAACTTAAATTTGGTAAGAAAATCGGGGTAAAAACCTTAACAAATCCCCACTTTTTTACTTGATTTTTTGTCAAAATAATCTGGATCCTTCTTCTTCACACGATCTTTATATATCAATGTTGCTTACCATGATTAAAAGTAGACATGGGTTAAAAATTGAAGCCCTATGCGTTAAAAAATAAAAGCATGTGTTAACATTATCGGAGCCCTGTGTTATAAGTGAACAGGGTTAAAAGTACAGTCTTGTGCATTGAAAGTGAGCATAGCATAAAAGTGAAGCTCATGCGTTAAAAATACATGCATAAGTTGAAAGGAGTCCAAACATTAAAAGTAAGCAGGGAATAAAAGTTGGAGCCCATAAACATGGGTTGAAAATTAATTTTGATTTTAAAGACAGATTAGCAGCAGGATTGTTGAAAATTTGTTTAAAACTTTTTCACCACATGTAGTAATTGATCTTTTTTGAACAAAAACTTCATTATTGTCAAGTTGGTTGCAACTTTGATCTCAACATGTCCTCAATCTGAATCATCGGACCATTGAACTATAGACTCTGATACCACTTGTTGGGTTCGAAATTGAGAAGGCATCATGCGGAAGCTATTAGTTGCAATCCAAGATGTGGTTATTTAGATGACAAATAAAAACATACTAAAACATAATATTATTGATATGATTTGTCAAATGACCTACATTTGAAAACTAATGTTAAAGAAAACATAAAAACTGTTGGGAGAAAATCTCTCTCTAAACAAAATTCTTTAACGACTACATTGTGGATGCTCTTGTTGTTATGGTATGAGAAGGGGTCCTCTATTTATAGATGATGAAAATCTTTCCTCTAATAAAGAGGTTACCAAAATATGGAAACAAATTATATTTTCCTTTCAGGAATAGTAAAAGTAATTATAGTATTACTTTTACTTTCCTTCTAAGAAAAATAAAACTTAAATTTGGTAAGAAAATTAGGACAAAAACCTTAACAAAGAGAACATTTTCTATAGTTTAGCATAATAATTTTGAAAAACATAATTTTAAGTTTAAAATGAAAAATTGACACAATAACTATAATCAATAAAAGCAAATAAGTAAATATCCAAATTAGAACTAAAAGTAAAACCTAATCTCTACATTTTCTTGACAAGGTTTTGATTAATCATCTCCCTAAGTTATAGCAAAAGATATTTTGGGTGTTTGGATTGGTCTACAACTTTTGATTTATAAGTCAAAAGTCATAAGTCGAATATGTTAACTTATGTCTATTGAATTATTTTTGTCTTTCAGTTTTTTATTTTATCCAAATATTTCAAAAGTGCTTAAAGTTATTTTAGCTTAAAAACACTTCAAATAAATCAATCCAAGTAGGTTGAATTAACTTTCTACTTATAAGATAGGAATTTTAACTTATGACTTAAAAGTGTTTGGATTGACTTTTTATAAGTAGCTTATAAGCTAATTTTTTTTTTTTTTATAAGTAGTTTCAGAAATGCTTTAAAACTATTTTTAACTAAAAACACTTAAAATAAATTAATTCAGACAAACTCTCTCTTTTCTCTTTGTTTCCTTTTAATTACTCAGAATACTTAGGGCCCGTTTGGCCATGCATATTTTTTTCTTTTTTTCGAATTTTTTTTTCGTAGTTGAAAATTATGGTATTTGGCCATGAAACTTTGAAAAATAATTCCGGAATAAAATTTCGAAAATGGAAAACAACTTTTTGTTGTTTTCCCTTTTTTCCACTTCCAATTTCAACTTCCATTATTATTACATATAACTCCAATCTTTAAATTTTTATACAAAACCCTCTTATTAACAAAATTCCGTAATTTTTTTAAAAAAACTAAATTCAATAAAATAATTAATTCAAGTGAAAATAATTAAGAATTTTCATCAACAAATTTAAGAATATATAAAATATATTTATATCTATCAATCATATTTATCAAAATATATTTTTCTCTATTTAATCGATTATGGTTAGATAAACTTATTTAGTTCGTGCTTGTGATATTTTTAATCAAATTTTAAAAGATTAACAATCATAATAATTAGTTTTTTGTTAATTATTTTATCAAGACATAGCTTACCGTGGTGTGCCAGAGTCGGGGGTTCGAAACGCCCCTCCAGCAAAGCTGGGGTGAGGACGCGTAGGTCAGGCCCGGAGTGGTCCCCCCCTCCCCGACACCTACGGAGTAGGTATGAACCGGGTCGTCCCTATTTTATCAAGACATAAATTATTTTCTCAATATTTGGTTGTATGTTAGTAGGTAAATTAGTAGTTAAGTGATTTTGATAATTTTTAAAAGTTGAGGGAATAAAATCATATTTAAAAAAGATTTTTCAAAAGTCTAAATTCATTTTTAGAAAGACATGATCAAACACAACTCCAACTCCAACTTATCTTCAACTCCAACTCCGGAAAAAAGTAATTTTCATGGTCAAACGACTACTAAATATAAATGTTCCTTTTTACTTTATCTACTTTATTAAATAAAAAAGAGAATTAACTTTTTTTATTTTACATTTATTATTAAGTTTTTCTGAAATTAACTGAAGTATCAATAATTATATTTAGATCTTCAAAATACTATGTATATACATATTTAATCATTATTCTTTTAAATCGAGTGCAGAGGATATTTTGGCAAAGTAAAAGGAGATGGAGGGAACAAAAAATTGGAGAAAAGAAGTGTTTTTATTTTGAAAGAAAAGGGAAAGAGATGTGAAGAGTTTTTCAACAATGTCTTTCTATCCCCTCACTCCTTTTTATTAGATTAGATTTTAGAAAACAATAAAAAAGAAGTCTGGTTTCTTTCTTTTTAGCTGCCATTTGCTTTAAAAGTAAAGTAGCATAGCAAGTGTAGTAAAATCAGAGAATCAGGCATGTAATTAGAATGAGAATGCCAAGTTCTCATAATTCCTACAGGAGTTTGCTGCTGCTAACAACAATACATTTCATTCAGTTCCCAAGATTTTTCTTCTCTCTCCATTTCTAGGTTTTCTACCCCGCAACCTTTACTGCTTCTCCTCTAGGGTTTTGTACCAACACCCATCATCCCTCACTTTACTTTTTATCTTTTTTTATTTTTACAGTACCTTGATTTTCCAATTAGAAGAGTATCAAATTTGGTGGGAGATACAATTACTGGTGCATTGAATTTCCTTTGCTGAAGAAAGTTGTAGTAGCAGCTAGCTATTGTCTACTAAAGACGGGGATGAATTGAGATCGACAGCGGAAATAGTAGATCTTTTATGGCATTGATACAAGTTTCATTGAGAATGGTGTCTTGTAATTTTAATTGAGAATTGGAGCAGAAACATAAATTCATTGTTGCAAAAATGCATTTTGGTAAACTGGATGACTCTCCCATGTTCCGTAAACAGGTTTATTCTTCCTCTTCTTACTTCTTCTCGTGAGGCTTTCTTTGTTTTAAGTAGTAACTGTTACTGTTGCTTGAGGCGATGGAAAATAAGAATTCTCCTGCTTCTTACTCTTTCACTAAAATTCTTGCTTCACAAGTTAAAGATCCAAATAGCTTGGCAATATGTTTTCCTTTGATATAAGTAATCTCAGATGACATAGTTGTCTATTTCTTAGCTGGAGCTTTGGGAATACATGATGTATTTATGTTTGAATCATCTGCTACACTACAACGTGAAAACTGGTTTCTGGTTATTTACTCCTTTTATTAATATAGCTTTGAAGTCAAGAGGGTAAGTTTTAGATGAAAATATGCAATAAGCTCTCTGATGAAGTTGTTGTTCTGTCTTAGTGTACATTGATTCAAAAGTTTTGTTTCCAACTCAAACCTCAGTGTTCTACATAAACAGAGAAAATTTTAGTTCTTTTTCTGGATCCTCACAGATTTTCACTTTGTATTGTGAATTGATGTTTGGGTGAAACAGCTGCAATGCTTGGAAGAGAGTGCTGAATCCCTAAGAGAAAGAAGCTTGAAGTTCTACAAAGGATGTCGAAAATACACGTGAGCGTTCTTTGATCGTTGTTTGCTTAATAAAATTTCCTTTTTATTGTTAAGTCATTATTGGCTTAATAAACTAGGCTTTTTTCTTTTTTCATCTTGTTTCTTATAAAGGATGCTGAGGTAATGAGTGAGTAATCTACAGTAATTGCTGGTTTAATAGACATGCAATATTTCTAAGTGAATGTGATTTCATCTCAGAACACATTTCCTTCAATGGAGTGTAGACATCATTAGTTTCTGGTGGTATCACCTGTTGGTCAAATGCCTCTTGATTGTTATTTTTCTATTTTCATTTCTGTAGATTCTTTCTGATAATAAAGTTTTTTGTTGACCTTTGAACTTCTAAATTAGTTGGTTTTGCATCGCAATCTATTTTCTCAAGAAAGAAAAAAGAATGAAGAAAAAAAAAGAAAAAAGAAAAAAGAACGAGTGTCTTCTGCTAGCTAAAAAGAGGTATGCTTCCTGGTGTCTGCAACAAATGAATTAATATTCTTCTTAGAATCTTATTGATGTATCTGTCCTGAAATTCTACTAGTTGAAACCTATTATTTTATAAAGTCATTAGTGCTGCATAAAATCCACAACCTTTTATTAGATTAGTGCAGGGTAGTTCAGCTGCCTGTCAATGGGCAAGGGTCATGGTGAAAGCTTGATGATTTATGTTATAGTGCTTGAGTGTTTATATCAGTTCAACAGTTTGCTTTCTATAAGTCCCTTTTTGGTTGTTTTGTTGGTTAATAGACATCCAACCTCTTTTTCTATCCTTGGTGTTTGTGGAGGTTTTCAAGTATCAGGTTTTCTTTTCTACTTTCAGGGAAGGACTTGGAGAGGGATATGATGGAGATATTGCTTTTGCGAGTGCCCTGGAAACGTTTGGTGGGGGGCACAATGATCCCATTAGTGTTGCATTTGGAGGTAGGTAAAGAGCTGGTACATATATTCATATGATGTTTGGCTGCTTCAAATGTTTATCTAGAGCAATGGGATCAGCACTCCACACACCATTTTCTCTGTCCACTTTTATAATTTTTTTCAAGTGCTAGTAACAATTTGCAAAACATGAGTTGCACTTCTTGTGGGTTCATAGATGAAGACACATCTCGAGAGTAATGGAAGCATGGAAAATTAATGGTTTGGGAAATATATGATTATTTCAATCCTTGACATTTCCTTTAAAAGGTAGTCCAGTAACCTTCTATATACGTTTCAATGATCCACTAATTAACCGATTTGTTCAAAACAAAAAAGGGTCATACACTACACTGATTGTTGTCTCAAGTCTCTCTCTATGCTTTATTTTATATTTTGTTTCTTTGGTATCTGCTTATTTGGTATCGCCATTAGAGGAAACCTGGCGATGAGACTTGAACATTGGTTTAACGTGGTACTTGTTTATGTAATCTGGAGTTTGGATTGCATCTTCAATTATCCACATGCCATGTTTGACGATAATGTCTTGGGGGTTGTGAAAACTTCCTGAACCTGTTCTGCTTATTCGCTAAATAGAATTTACTATAATTGTTGATGATCAAAATTTTGGTGTGACTTAGTTGAGGATCTTCTTTGCAACATAGTATGTCATATAAAGAAGCAGATTGTATAAGTTAGTGTTCAACTGCAAATCTCCACAGCTATTCTCCCCTCATTTTTAGCATCAGCTAAATGGCGTTTCTCATCAACAGTTTTTGTCTAACCAGCATAGATAGATTGGCTCTATTAAATGCAGAAACACCTTTTCAATTTTCTAACTGTAGTGCTTTGAATTTTATGAATTGCGCGCCAGCTGGCCAGGACACCACAACTATCAAAAAAAAATAACCTTTATGAATTCATCTTTTCCTACTTTACTTTGCAAGTTTATTTGAAAATTCCAGCTTCAACGTGTAATCTGTAGTAGAATAATGATCCATTAAGTGTTCAGTCACTTACTCTTTTCTAATTGTAGGCCCCGTAATGACTAAATTTACTATTGCACTGAGGGAGATCGGGACTTATAAGGAAGTTCTTCGGTCACAGGTAAAGTTTTCAGTATCTTTTGTTTCTCAATTTTATGTTGTTTGTTACAATATGCCTTCTGATGCTGTATTTCTCAACTCCTTATTCGGGGAAGAAAGCAGCATCGGTTACTTTTCAAGAGATGACTTCAAAACATCTATTCAATAATTCCCTTTTCTGTGGTGGGTGTGGTGGGTGCTTCTGAATTATTTCCTTGTCCAGTTACTTTCCTCCTTGATATTCAGTATATGGCTACTAAGTAACTGCATTTTGGTTGAGCTCCATTTTTAGTTCTATCGTGTCCTGGACACTCATTTCCGCAATATCTGTGTTAAAATGTTGCCCATCTTAATCTTTCAAGGACACAAAACTCATGAGTTTCACCATCTGCGACCTAAGAAATGTGGTTCTTTTTTTTTGTTCCCTCTTTTTTTTCTCTCCTTTTATGCAAACTTGAATGATGACTTTGTTTGTCAGTAACTTATGAAAATTCTTCTTGTGCTAGTTGAATTATTTGCTGTTGTATTTCTACATTAGCAGAATTTTCTGATCCCTTTGATTGTTGATTCGTTTGCTGGCATATTTTTGACTTTACTCATTCTATCACCTAATTTCTTGATATTTCCTCCTTCGAGGCACTCCTTCCTATGGAAAGAAAAATATAAGTGCAAATAATTTCTGGATCTGCCAAAGTATTTGTGGGCAGATTTATCTGGTATCTGTGTTATTGGCAGGTAACAGGTACCCAGTGGAATAGTTGAGATACACACAAGTTGGTCCAGGAAAAAAACTAGAACTTCAAGTGTATCTATTTGGTCTGATAGTGGCATATGCATTTAACTAACCACCTACTTCTCCAACATTCATTCTGTCTTCTCAGGTTGAGCACATACTGAATGATCGGTTACTGCAGTTTGTTAACATAGATCTGCAAGATGTCAAGGTACCACCATTCTGTTACTTCTCTTCTTTTCTAAAAGACATTTTTGATTGCTGATTCAGGATAATATAAGCATCTAAATGTGTTTCATGACTTTGGTCTAGTGTTGAGCAAAGCGTCTGCTCTGTGGGTTAGGCACATGTCACGGTTTTGAACCTTGCCACTGTCAAAAGTCTGGTATTTTTAAGTGAATAATGCGGAGGGTGGGACCGCTCTCCGCTGACATTCGAACAATGCGCCATTGGCCTTTGAGGTTTTTCGGTCATTTTAAAAATGAACAAGAACATCCATATGTGAAAAACCTGATTTTGTGGGCTTAAATACCCAATTATAGAACAACTGTGTAAGTATTTCCTACAAGGAGTTCTCTTTGTGCAGGAAGCTCGGAAGCGCTTTGACAAGGCTAGCCTAATTTATGATCAGGTATTCTTATTCCTAATTCTCATGAGAAATTTCACCTTCTGATGCATATGAAGATATAGTTTTTCCTGTTGATAACAATTCAATATGCAGAAACCATTCCATTATTAAGTATCCTATATGTTTGCAATTAAAAGACTAAATTCTTCGGAAAATTTTGTAATGCATTTGCTACTATGTAAGTCGCGAGAAATTTCACCATCTGATGCATTTGAAGATATATTTTTTCCTGTTGTTAACTGTTGAGTATGCAAAAACCATTCTCTATTAAGTATCCTATATATTTGCAATGAGATTAAAAGACTTAACTTTTCAGAAACTGTTGTAATGCATTGCTACTATGTAACTATTATCACAATAATCTGATTTACCGCAACCGGTTTCTCCCATTTAGAAGTTTCTCCCATTGATATATTTTAGCACTTAAATGGGGTTGAGGGAACTCTTTAAGTTTGCGCAAAAAACTTGCAAGATAATTGGATTTCTGAGTTAGATAATTGGTGTTCCTCTGTTGTTGATTTAGAGATTTTCTATTGTGTCAATTAACATTATTTAATTCACCTTGGTATATGCTCCATTCTGCAGGCTCGTGAAAAGTTTTTATCACTAAGGAAAGGCACAAAAAGTGACATTGCCAGTGTATTGGAGGAGGTATAGACAGAGATAGCAGCTAGCCATTTATACTGCCTATAATATTCTGAAGTCACTCTTTTTAGATTTTTGCACATATAAATGCCTACTTTGAAAATAAATGAAGTCCAAAAAACTTTCTTAACACGATTTTAACTCTTCCAGGAACTCCATAATGCAAGATCAACTTTCGAGCAAGCTCGATTCAGTTTGGTGAGTGAATGTGGCGCTGGAGCATCGCAGGGGATCTCTTTGATTTTATGATTAAAAGTGTGTTACCACAATAGCAAAGGCATGTTGACTTCTTTTTTCCTTTTGAATCCTAAATCCAGGTAACCGCTCTTTCTAATGTTGAAGCAAAGAAACGGTTTGAATTCCTGGAAGCAGTTAGTGGTACAATGGATGCTCATCTTCGTTATTTCAAACAGGCATGTCATTCATTCAGATGGGAGCTATTCTAAGCCTATTTGTTTTCAATTTCTCACATTTTATTTCTTTTTTTTAAGGGATATGAGCTTTTGCATCAGATGGAGCCATATATCAATCAGGTTTGTCTTCTTGTTGGTTTAATTGTTGGCAATTTTATTGATGCCACTTCAATTAATATCACAGATAGGTAGCAACAAATTTTTGATTTATTCCCGATAGAAAAGTTAATGATCAAATTTACATTTTGGTAATGGAATGTGCAAATACCTTGCATCTTTCTGCCACTGTCCTCCATTTCTTTTTTCTTTTTATACTCAGAATGGTCCCAACTGGCACTTTTCATGTCTCATGCGTCTCAACATGCACGGCAAACACTTGTAATATTTCGAGGACTATTTCTTATGTGTTACTTCCTTTCTTCCATTTTAAGTGACATATTATTTGATTACTAGTCCACTCCAAAAAGAATGACACGTTTCTATATTTGAAAATAATTTTATTTTGAACTTTCCATTTTACCCTAATGAGAAGCTTTTGTATTCACACGAATATAATTGCATGCTTAAGACCACAAGTTTTAAAAGCCTGTTTCATCTTAAACACCATATCGAGTCAAACTACGTCACACAAGTTGGAAAAGCGGGAGTGTATTATGTAGCATGGATTCATCGTCTTGTTAGGGTATCTAGAATGACTGGAGTTTGGAGTTATTGAACACTTGAGTTACTGCCGATGTGACATGATATTTGAAATGCATAAATAGTTATGTACATCCGCTGGTGTCTCATAGGTGGTAGATATTCAAGTATCATTTTTTGCAGGTCCTGACTTACGCACAGCAGTCTCGAGAACGCTCCAACTATGAGAAGGCAGCTCTTAATGAAAAGATGCAAGAATACAAGAGACAAGTAGATCGAGAGAGCAGGTGGTTGTCCAATGGTTCTAATGGATCTCCTAATGGAGATGGTATACAAGCCATTGGCAGAAGTTCACATAAGCAAATAGAAGCCGTCATGCAATCCGCTGCAAGGGGAAAGGTGTTGAGCCTATTAAATCATTGAGAACCCGTGCATAAATTTTATTGTACCCTTTATTATTGCTTTTGTGTTCTGAAGTTCTCCTTTTTGTTTACCCTTCGCACCTATCATCAGCTAAACTACAGTGATCTTTCAGGTTCAAACCATTAGACAAGGTTATCTATCAAAGCGCTCATCAAACTTGAGGGGAGACTGGAAAAGAAGGTTCTTTGTTCTTGATAGCCGTGGAATGTTGTACTACTATCGCAAACAGAACACAAAGGCATCTGTGAGTACTATAGGTTGGGATGATAAAGGAGTACCATTCAACCCTAATTTGCAGTCTATTGAGTTCACTTTCTTTTTTGCAGGGGTCAGGTAGTCAACATTCTGGCCAGAGAAATAGTTCAGAGCTTGGTTCTGGACTCCTGAGTCGCTGGCTTTCATCCCATTATCATGGTGGTGTACATGATGAAAAGTCTGTTGCTCATCACACTGTAAACCTTTTGACATCAACAATTAAGGTTGATGCTGACCAATCTGATCTGCGGTTTTGCTTCAGGATTATCTCCCCTACAAAGAGCTACACCTTGCAGGTGAATTGCTATAGAATTTTCATTTGGATTTCTCATGCCAACCATTGCACTGTTATTGCAGGGTGGAGTGTGTGCTAGACTTGTTAGATCAAATTAATAGGTTTCCCTCTTATTGCAGGCAGAGAGTGCCTTGGATCAAATGGATTGGATTGAGAAAATAACAGGAGTTATTGCTTCTTTGTTGAGTTCTCAGGCCCCTGACAGGGTAACTTTTGGAAGCTACTATACATATTCGTTTCCTGTAATTCGGTGCACAATCATTAACAATGTACAATCTTTATTTCAGTGTTTGCCTGCCAGTCCTATGGAAAGTGGTCATCATCGATCTGCCAGTGAGAGCAGTTCATTTGAAAGTTCAGATTTTGACCCGCCTGCAGTTGAAGACCATCCATCCGACAGGCTTACCTCAACACATCATGATCGTCCTTTCAGAAATTCACAACATCTACGATCTGCTCCGAAAACTGAACAGCCAATTGGCACATTACGTAGAGTATGCGGGAATGATAAATGTGCTGATTGTGGTGCTGCTGAACCAGATTGGGCATCTTTAAATCTTGGTGTTCTTGTTTGTATTGAATGTTCAGGTGTTCATCGTAATCTTGGTGTGCATATATCAAAGGTGAAGTTTTAGATTTCTACTGCGTATTATTTAGTCATAGGCTATACTGCCTCTGGCTGGGGATCTAAAATTCATTTCTTTACTACGCACATTCAAAGGATCTAAAATTCATTTCTTTTAGGTGCATATTCATTTGTTTCTAGTTAGAAAAGTTATAGGAAACCCCAAAAGCTTCTTCTAGAAGTTCCAAGTATTTTACGTTGTATTTAACATACTGGAGTTTTATTAACATTTCGAACTTTAAGCAGCAGAATAGTACAAGATCACCTAAAAGGTTGTTTCTTATTCTCATATTTTTATTGACTGAAAATCAGTTTGTTTGTTTGTTTTGGAGGTTGACACCCATGTATTTCTGCCTGATTCGTGGCTCTAATGTGTGAATATGTAAAATTCCTTAGGTAGCTGAATAATCAGAAAAATGAAATTTCTAGTGGTTCTCTTGATAGTAGGTTTGAAGAGACGTCATACTGGTGTATTGGTAGTTTATGAAAGTTTAGACTAGCTTTTGCAAGGGATGAATGTCAGTTTTTTTGAAACTGAAGGGATGAATGTCAGTTTTCTTCTTTCTGACACAATTGGAGTGGTTTAGAAAAGACATACGTTTTGTGCATCTATTTGTGTAAACCCCTCTGAACATTGTAGTTGAATGGCCTTTCTGTAGGTAACAACTAGTTATAACATTCATATTGGTGCATTGAGTTGATTTTCTGCATTTTGTCCTCAGTTGTGATCATCTCTCTGCAGGTGAGGTCACTGACACTTGATGTCAAAGTATGGGAGCCTTCTGTTATAGCTTTATTTCAGTCGTTGGGGAATACCTTTGCAAATTCAGTCTGGGAGGAGTCACTGCAAGCTCGAGGTGCTTTCCATGTTAATGTTTCCGCTGCCAGGTTAGTTTCCTGCTCAACTCATTTCTTGTCTGAAGTTCATCTTCATCTTTCTGATATAATTTGGCCATTGGAAACTGAAGCTCATACAGATCTGATAAACAGCACCAGCTCTACATCAGCAAGCCAAGTCATGCTGATCCCATTTCAACCAAGGAGAAATTCATCCATGCAAAGGTCTACCATCATTCCCTGTAATTGTTTAAAAAATGAGTTTAATGTTTTTCCGTCAGTCAGATTTGTAGAAGAGACATCTTTGGTTGTGTGAAGTGTTATACTCCCTCCGCCCCATTTTATGTGACACCATTTGACTTGGCATGGTGTTTAAGGAAAAAGGAAGACTTCGAAATTTGAGGTCTAAAACAATCTTGATATATTTGTATGCTGCAAATTATTTCATCAAGGTAAAAAGGGAATTTTGAAGTGAATTGTTTCTGATTATAGTAACATTAAAAAGGGAATTTTGAAGTGAATTGTTTCTAATTATAGTAAGGTAACATTCTTTTTGGGACGGATTAAAAAGGAAAGGGTGCCACATAAAATGGGAGGGAGGGTTTATGACTAAAGATCTGTAGTAATTTTAGTTTCCTGTCGTAGTGAGTACAAGGATGTCAGGGTACTAGCTTGAAAAATGCAGTCTGAGGCGAACACCATCGAGAAGATCCCTTTTGTCCCATTTTTGTTCTTGGCACTCTGATTTTGGCAAACTCTGGATATCATGTCCTTAGCAATAAAGTCTCTTGTCATGTTTGGGAGCTTGTCAACTGTGGCCTGAATAACTGAATTATGGAGATTGGAGATGGACAAAAATGACATGCAATTTTCAACCCGTAGCCTTCCCTTCCCACAAAGAAAAAACCCATGCCCGTCCTTATGTTTATGGGAGAATTGAGCTTATTGTTGGCTGTCTAACTTAAAAAGGATAATGCTGTCTTTTAAGCCTAACATGTTCATTTATTAATTTATTATTTTCTCCATTGTCACAGTATGCAGATAAATCATTTGTTCGTCGGACCAAGGACAGTCATTCTGCTGCACAAATGATGTGGGAGGCTGTTCGAGCTAATAATAAGAAAGATGTTTATTGCCTTATTGTAAGCGCTGAAGTAGATGTTAATGCTCTTTACAAGCAAGTTGTGTCTAATTCTTCCTTAACCCTTGCCAAAGTAATGCTGCTACAAGAACAATCATGCAGTAATCAGAATTCTACTTGCTTAAAAATGGACTTGGCAAGTCCAAGTGAAAGGCATATAATTGGGGACTTTGATGGGTGCTCCCTTCTACACCTTGCTTGTGAAGCAGCTGACCTAGGGATGCTAGAGCTTCTTATGCAGTACGGTGCAAATGTAAATGCTTTAGATTCAAGTGGCCAGACACCACTTCATTGGTGCGTTATAAGAGGCAAAGCTGCATTTGCTAAGTTGCTTCTTGCAAGGTAATTAAACGTAACATACTGTGCTAATTCTTATATATTTCCTTATTAATGTTTCATTGGGTTGGGGTGGTCATATTTCTTAATAATTTTCCCGTGGGGCAGTTGCTACTTCCTTACAGATTTAACCTTCTGTAAAGTGTAAACCATATCAATTAGCAATGTGATTCTCCATCTGTTAAAATTTGTCCGTATGTGATTGACTGCAGGGGTGCTGATCCACATGCTTTGGATGGGGAAAGTAAAACCCCTTACGATCTTGCATTGGGCTCAAATTTTGATGACAACGATGTCCTTAGTATCTTGTCAGACACAAATGCTTAATATATTCAAGAGAGTATATACGTGGACAGAGATTGAAGCTGTACCCTTTGTTTGAAATGAAACCAGGGTTTCAGTTGTGTAATTATGTTAGTGAATTTTGTGCTGACGAATCTCCTTTGAAAGATCCTGCTGCTTGTGCATTAAGGGCTCTCGATGTTGCATGTTGTGATCAGCAATATTTCTGGGGACTATACGTTTGAATCTTTTATTGAAGTATAATGTAAGGGTGGTCTTTCATGCTTGATTTTGGAGGTCAGATGCATTGGATGGTTGCAGTCTTTTTGTGTTGTAAAGCTGTTTTTTCTGTTATCAGTTTTTTTGGTTTTTGTTTTTAGAGTTCTATTTTTGTGGCAACTTGTGGGGCATTCGCCTTGGGTGCTGGTATTTTGTATACATTTTGCTCTTCTTTTTTCTTTTGTGGTGTATATCTAAATCTAAGTGGTATTTTAACTGAGGGAAAAGGATTTGCCTGCCTGTCTCTTCAGTGGTTTGGTACATTTGGTGGTGTATGGGAAGGACTAAGGACTAAAGGACTAAAGGACTAAAGGGTAGGTTTATGAACTTGCCCGCTGGTTTGCTCAGAGGTAAAAATCTTTTTTATTATTGTGGTGTTCGCTGTACAACTGGTTTGCATTGGAGAAACAGAAAAGAATAAACACATCCGGAATTGGTGCAGTATCATTTAGTTTGATTTATTGAGCGAAGAGCACAAGTACCCTATTTTGATGCCACCTTTAACCAGTACCTATCTTTTCTCGAACACCTGCTAATTCCTGCATAATAATTACCTAAAAATTGGATGATAATGCCCCTAAGTTGTGCTATAAAGCTGTGTGCATGACACGTGAGCTACCCACCTTGTTTCTAACAACTCCGTTCAATTTTTTTTTTTAAAACAATCTGTTTAATTCAACAAAAATCTTCTACTATCTGCATAATTCATTAGAAATCTTCGACGATTTGAACAATTCAATATAAAACATCACTGTGAGTGTTATCTTGTTTCATTTGAGGTGCAACACGCATGAACTGTGCAGAAATTCTTAACTTTTAAACAAATCACGTCTAAATTGCTTCGAACTTTAAATTTGCAGATTTGGCGAGGTTTATGTGTATTTGATTTGCTTGTTAAATTTTCGGATCATCTGAATTGTCAATTATACCTCCAAGAACTATTTGATCTACGTTCCTTGAGAACTGATATATTCTCAAATGATCCGTGAAGCAACTTGCTACTTGACGTATTTGAATTTTGTATCATTTACTATTTGTAGAGAATGACTTAACATAGGATGAACTCAAAAAATTGAAAAAAGAAACTACTAAACTGATATGAATTATGCAAAACAATATGAATTCAAATTTTCAATTTACAAAGGTAATTTCAATTGTATATGTATGAAATGGATGAATTTTATTCTAATATGTGACGGAATTTCGTATCATTTACAGAGGACTTCGGACAAACTTATTTGGAGTTTTAAAGAATGTACAAACCAACTTCAGCCCATCTTGCCTGAGAAATGACCAACTTCTTCCAAAAGTAAATATTTGATGTTTCAAACACCTGAAACAATATCGTCTGAATTTTTCAATTCTTTCCAATAACGTTTATCCAGACCCCACTTGGTGGGAATACACTGGATTTTTTTTTGTTGTTGTTCCAATAACGTTTATGTCCGAGGTATTATAAACTTCAACTCGTGTTGCAAAAAGTTAAATTCAACTGTAATTAAAATGAAACAGATGCACGATGTATACACTTCGCATTGTCATTACCTTCAATGGGATATGTACCTTCGATTATAATTATGTACATCATGATACAAAAATCTTCCTCTTCCTCAAGAAGTATCATTCCGTTCTTTCATAACAAGAATTACTGAATTGACAAATTTTGATAAGAACAAGCATGAACTGAAAGTGTGGTTTGACATTAAGATGAACAGAGACAAATGTATGCTTGTAACTACAGAAGATAGACTCAAAACATGCATACATTTGTTGAAGAATGATTTAGATTATAAGGGATGTCCGCTTTTTTAAGCAAAATTTTGGGCTTTTAATATTTTGTCAAAATCTGAAACAATACATGGACCAAGCAGCCCAAATAAAAAAAATAACAAAACAGATTCAACCCTACCCACCACACCGGATATGGCCCAAGAACACACCCTCTTATTACATCTATTGAAAGGAAAGGGTTTCCTAATCTATACTTCACTTTCTCCTTTCCTAAACCCTTCAATATCTGAGCCTTGTTACCACCGCGGATCAACCAAGGCTTGCTCCGTCTACTCTGGATTATCAATGTCCTCATCGTGATTACCCCATGTGCTGATAAATCAGCTCTCAATAGTAAGTACTTTGCTCTCCTACTTCTCCTTAGCTTGTTTTTCCTCTGACTGACTCTTTCAGTATTCATAGTTGGGTTCTCTGGTAGATAGTTATGCTTGATATGGTCTGCTGAGGGTTCTTGTCCGTTGTTGTGGTGTTTCATCAATGATTTAGATCTATTCTTCCACCTCCTTTGACCTATCGCTGATCATTCATATTCTGCAGGTAGATCTGGAGTGGAGTGCATGAGAAGCTTCACATATCCACCACATAGTGATAATGTAATACCCCGTACTTCTACCTAACTTAAAATCATCCCAGAAATGTTAAATACTTGTTTCAATGATGAATTCACTTTTATACAAGTAGTATTTTTAAGATTTTCACTTTTTATCATGTGGAAAATTGAATAAGCTTTCCATCGATATCAAATTCGCCCAAATCCAACACCCGGACAAAGAGTTAGAGCCTTTTTAGTGAGACAATGTATCACCTGAGCCATCAACGCATCGCGGAGCACACCAAAATGGAAATCGTCAAAATCCAGTGGGCCTCTACAATTATGGAACGTCGCACCAATGCTCAAATTCAGAATTTATCCTTTTTCCAGCGTCTCAGTGCGATACCACCGCGTTGGGCCAAACTTCCAAGTTGCAAACAATGTGGCAACGCGATAAGCTCCGCGTCGCGCCATCATGCAATTTTTCAGTCATCAAATTCTAGTGACACGGCGTGATAGCGCCGCGTCGCGCCATGGGTCCAAATCAGAAAATTTCACAGAATTTAAAAATGCGTCCAAGGGTTAAAAGGGTTAATTTTCCACCCCTATATATACCCAATAACACGTGATTCAGCCATATTTTATCCAAAATATAGGATTTCTCTCAAGTTTCTCTCAAGAACAAGCTAGGGTTTTCAATTAGGGATTTGAATTCAAGATCCAAATTCAAGAATCTCTCCGTCAATCTTCGTAGAATCAAGAACTAAGGTATGAACAGTGTTCATTCATGGATTCCTTTCATCCATGAAGCTCAAGAATCCTCTTTTAAACTATGAATTGTAATGTTTATGTTGTGGGTTGATTGAAATCATGATAGTGTTGTTGTATGATTCTCAAGTTGTGGTTTTATGTGTTTTTCTTAAAATTACGTTAGTATGTAAGATGAAATACATGAATTGAGTGGTTTATCATGTGTAGTTTGATAAATACACCTATGCCCTAAGTGTGCATGCAAGGCGTTTGATAATATGCCCCAATGAATGAATGATGATCAAGTACTTAGTTTCCAAGTGTTAAGATTATGTCATGTCTCTTAAGTGATGCTAGACCTATTTGATTAAGATGCTTCCCATGCTAAACCTATGCATTGTGATTGCTTGATGAGATGTTCATAAGATTAGAAGCATGAAATTATGCCATGTTTATATGTATTACTATCCATGTACAACATTGTGATGATCATGTGCTTCATGAAATTTCCAACTATGAAATTATGAATTGTTGATATTGGTCATGTGATCATAAGTGTCAAGCCTTGTCAGTTTTATTCTATCGAGTCCTGGGGGTACTTGTACCCGACAGTTTAGCTGTGTGCGTAGAGACATGTCATGTTTTCACGATAATCTCAATTAAGCTATGATCAGTAGAATTTAGTCAGCCTCATGACTCAGGAAAACTTAGTAAATTCAGTATCAGTCCAGTCTCTTCCAGAAATATCAAAAATCTCAGTAATCTCAGTAGCTCAGTAATCTCAGTGACCTCAGTCGTCTCAATAACATCAGTAATCTCTGTGATCTTAGTAATCTCAAAAATCTCCGTGATCTCAGTCGGTAATATAGAAATCTCAGTAATATTCCATCAGTCAACAGAATTCAATTTTCATCATGAGTTTGTCCATAAAATCAGTCCTTCAGTTTCGCAGCCAGACCGAAAGTTCGTATGGTTTGGGATTTCGTCCTTTACATCTAGATGTAATATTCGGGATCTTCTGAATGTGATCATTCTAAGATGGACCAACTAGGTAGTTGCGTGTTCAACTTGGTCCATGTATCATGCTTTAGTTTCAGATTCCAGATATTCAGTCACGATTTAGCTTATAGCTGCCTTGTGCATCGCTTTAGTTTCCTCAGCGACTCAGCCAAGTCAATATTCTTCGAGGGACATAGTGTCCCAAGGGGGAGATACACTATGAACCCCCAAAATTTCATGAAAAAAACATCCCATTCTTTCTTCCCGTAAGGAATCTAGTTTAGGAGTAGCGGGTACCCATAAGTTGACCCTCTAGCTCCAATTATGGTCGTACGCCATGTACTCAAGGTACTCAGTTCAGATCACAATATTCAGCTCATGTATCATGTTCCAGACCCAGTTACATTCTTATTTCCGCTTATGCATATTAAGTAATTAAGCTCAGACTCAGCCCAAGGTAATAGTTTGTCTTAAGCTTATCCAGTTTCATGTTCAGAGTTCAGTTACAAATGTGGTATTCGATTCCACACTCAATTTTCATTTCAAACTTGGTATATTTACCCTTACATGCTCACTCACATGTTCATGAGTCAGTTTAGTCATGTATTCACGCATCAGATATGCGTGACTAGCTTATTAATACTCTCAGTCATGCAGTCATGCATCAGCTCAGTCATAAATCATGCATCAGATATGCCTACTCACTATGAAACTCAGTAATGTCAGTCATGTAGTCATGCTTTGGTTGTTCATGTTTAGAATATACTTCAACTTATAGTTTCTCCTATCTCAGTCAATCTCATTCGAGAACGAATGTTCTCAAGGGGGAAGATATTATAATACCCCGTACTTCTACCTAGCTTACAATTATCCTAAAAATGTTAAAAACTTATTTCAAAGATGAATCCACTTTTATACAAGTGGCATTTTTAAGATTTTAAATTTTTATCATGTGGGAAATTGAATAGGCTTTTCATCGATGTCAAATTTGCCCAAATTTGACACCCGGGCAAAGAGTTAGAGCCTTTTTAGTGAGACAGTGTATCACCTGAGCCATCAACGCATCGCGGAGCACGTCAAAATGGAAATCATCAAAATCTTGTGGGCCTCTACAATTATGGAACGTCGCACCAATGCTCAAATTCAGAATTTATCCTTTTTCCAGCGTCTCAGTGCGATACCACCGCGTTGGGCCAAACTTCCAAGTTGCAAACAATGTGGCAACGCGATAAGCTCCGCGTCGCACCATCATGCAATTTTCCAGTCGTCAAATTCTAGTGAAACGGCGTCATAGCACCGCGTTGTGCCATGGGTCCTAATCAGGAAATTTCACAGAATTTAAAAATGCGTCCAAGAGTTAAAAAGGGTCAATTTTCCACCCCTATATATGCCCAATAACACATGATTCAGCCATATTTTATCCAAAATATAAGGTTTCTCTCAAGAACAAGCTAGGGTTTTAATTGGAGATTCAAATTCAAGACCCAAATTCAAGAATCTCTCCGTCAATCTTCGTAGAATCAAGAACTAAGGTATGGACAGTGTTCATTCATGGATTCCTTTCATCCATGAAGCTCAAGAATCCTCTTTTAAACTATGAATTGTAATGTTTATGTTGTGGGTTGATTGAAATCATGATAGTGTTGTTGTATGATTCCCAAGTTGTGGTTTTATGTGTTTGTCTTAAAATTACGTTAGTATGTAAGATGAAATCCATGAATTGAGTGGTTTATCATGTGTAGTTTGATAAATACACCTATGCCCTAAGTGTGCATGTAAGGTGTTTGATAATATGCCCCAATGAATGAATGATGATCAAGTACTTAGTTTTCACGTGTCAAGATTATGTCATGTCTCTTAAGTGATGCTAGACCTATTTGATTAAGATGCTTCCCATGCTAAACCTATGCATTGTGATTGCTTGATGAGATGTTCATAAGATTAAAAGCATGAAATTATGCCATGTTTATATACATTACTATCCATGTACAACATTATGATGATCATGTGCTTCATGAAATTTCTAACTATGAAATTATGAATTGTTGATATTGGTCATGTGATCATTAGTGTCAAGCCTTGTCAGTTTCATTCTATTGAGTCCTGGGGGTACTTGTACCCGACAGTTTAGCTGTGTGCCAAGAGCCATGTCATGTTTTCATGATAATCTTAGTTAAGCCATGATCAGTAGAATTTAGTCAGCCTCATGACTCAGGAAAACTCAGTAAATTTAGTATTAGTCCATTCTCTTCCAGAAATCTCAGAAGTCTCAGTAATCTCAGTAGCTCAGTAATCTCAGTGACCTCAGTCATCTCAATAACATCAGTAATCTCTGTGATCTTAGTAATCTTAGAAATTTCTATAATCTCAGTCAGTAATACAGAAATCTCAGTAATATCGTGCTAGTCAACAGAATTCAGTTAATTTAGTTCAGCTCAGTAATCCATGTTCAGTGTCTATTCAGATGGGAGTAGAATTAGCATCGAGTGAATCCAAGGATGGGAACACATACTATCAGATAAGGGTGTGATTCTTAGAAGTCATCCCCTCATTCTAGAACTATGTAGCCAGCCTAAGTTGAGACATCAACCATGTCAGATGAGGGTTGATGAGGTGGATAAACACTGTCAGATGAGGGTCCTACCATTATCTTAGGGGACACTATCAGATGAGGGTCACCCATAGCTTGTCCTTACTAGTGGCATGGTATTGATACCCTTTCTAATTGGGGTTACAGATTGGACCCCAACTCAACCATAATGACATATTAGGGGCATGTTGATTAGATAACTACTTCCCACAGTTCCAGTTACAGAATCAGGACTGTTAGATACAATCATTTAGTCTCAGTAATAAAACTCATATAGTTCTATAGAACTCAAGACTATCAGATACAGTCAACTCAGAACAGTAAGGAACTCATCTAGTTCCATCAGAACCTAGACTATTAGATGCAGTCGCTCAGTATCATTTATTTTAGTTATACAGTTATTAGTATCCCATGTTATCAGTATTCAGTTTTAGGACTGTTAGATACAGTCAATTAGACCAGTTTTTTAATCAGAAAAACCTCTCTCATGAATAGATTACAGTCAAAATTCTAGACTATCAGTCTCATAGACTGAGGAACAAAGAAGTCCCTCTAGTCAAAGTTCTTTGGCAAAATCAATCTATTGAGGGAGCTACTTAGAAAGCAGAAGCAGACATGCGTACCAAGTATCATCACCTCTTCTCCACTAACTCAGATCTAGCTCAAGGTGATAGTTCTTCTTAAGCTTTTCGATTTTCATGTCCAGTGTTCATCATAAACATGGTATGCAATTTCATGCCCATGTTCCCATTATAAACTTGGTATCAAGTACCATTGCATATTCTTTCATACACTTATGCATCAGTTCAGTTAGTTAATTATCCATCAGGCATGCATTCTCATTATGAGAAACTGAGTTCTTCAGATCACTCAGTCATGTATTCATGAATCAGTTACACATGCATCAGATATGCATGTTCAGTATTATATGTTCAGCTTGTTAGTCATATAAGTCATGATATCATGTTCCAGTTATTCATGTTGAGTACATACGTCAGTTGTCTTTTCTCCCATTTTAATTGGTCTCATTCGAGGATGAATGTTCTCAAGGGGGAGATATAATAATACCTCATACTTTTCCTAGCTAATTTCATCTCAATAATCTCGAGTATTAGCTTATAAATTGAATGATGATTATTCCATGAGGAATTTTCAAGATTTTCACTTTATGTCAGATGAAAAATTCAATAAGCTTTCTATCGATATAAGATTTATCTAAATCAGATAATTGGGTCAAAATTTATGACTATTTCAAGTTCCCGTCGTAAAGCAGCGCCATATTAGTCAGTGGCACGCCGCTCCAAAAGAGGATATGACATTTGGCGAATTCCAGTAGGGGTCTGCAATTATGGCGCATCTTGCTAGGGCCCAAATTCAGAATTGTCCTTTTTCCAGTGTCTCAGCGTGATTTTCCCCATGTGGAAACAAAGTTCCAGGTCGCAAAAGTAAGGGAAAAGTGATTTCTCCGCGTCGTGCCATCCCTTAGCTTTCCAATTTTTAAATTCTAGTGACACGGTGCGATAGCGCCGCGTCACGCTAGGGGTTCAATTCAGGAAATTCTTACTAAAATTACAAGACATGTCCAGTGTTAAAAAGGTGAACTTCCCACCCATATTTCAGCCCTTTAACACGTGATTCAACCACTTTTTACCAAAATTACACTCTCTTCTCTCAAAAACCTCTCAAGACACAACCTAGGGATTTTCCTAGAATAGTCAAAATCAAGAATTTCCTCCGTCAATCTTTACAAAATCCCGAACTTAGGTATGCGTAGTGTTCTTTCATGGACTCCTTTCATCCATGAAGCCCAAAAATCTCTTTTCTAAGTTTAAGTTTATGAATTTCTTTATGAATTTCATGTTTTTTTTTATGTTGAGAATAATCAATTTAATTCAAATCCATGTTGGGTTATCAATTATATGTGGAATTGATTTGTATAAATGTATATTAATATGAACCTATGAATAAACCCTAGATGATGAGATTAGATATGAGTCATGATGATTAATTGTTTTATAATGTTGTCTACATGTACTATGCGTACCATGTGTTTAATTAAATGCCTATATGAAGGAATAATGCCCAACTAGTGTGATGTCATGAAATCCCCATGTATGTATAAGTTATGCCTGTCACATGTTTTGATGGAATGCTTCTGTAAATGTATTATGGATTATGATGTTAGTTATATGTTCAAGTAAGTTATGCTTGGTCGATTGTTCCTTCCATCGAGTCCTGGGGGTACTTGTACCAAAAATAATAGTTGTGCACCTAGAGTCATGTCATGTTTCCACGATATGCTCAGTCAAGCTATGGATCCTTAGACTTCAGAAAATTTTATGACTTAGGAAATCTCCATGATCTCATGAACTCAATCAGTTGTCAGATATCAGTAATATTCCATCAGCCAATGGAATTCAGTAGCTCAGTCCATGTTCAGTATAGTAAATTATATTTAGTGTCTATTAAGATGGGAGTAGAAATTAGCACTGAGTAACCCCAGGGATGGGAACACACTTGTTATATGAGGGTGTGATGCTTAGAAACAATCCTTGCATTCCAAAACTATGTAGCCAACATAGTTTGGGACATCATAGCCTGCTATATGAGGGTTAATGAGGTGGCTTAGCCTTCTATATAAGGGTTCATACCATTCTCGCTAGAGTTACCTTTTATATTAGCGTCACTCATATGTTGTCCTTACCAGTGGCGCGGTATTGATACCCTTCCAATCAGGGCATAGATTGGAACCTAATTCAGCTATAATGCATCATTTGGGGCATGTCGGTTAGATGACTATCTCCCACACTCTCAGTAAAAGAATTTAGATAGTTCTTTAAAATTCATGATTGTCAGATATAGTCAACTCAGATACACAATGGAACCTAGATAGTTCTATCAGATTCATAACTTTAAGACACAGTCACTCATGTTATCAATTATATTTAGATTCAGTAATCATGTTATCACAGTATTAGTGTTAGTTGTCATGTCTCATGCATGTATTCTCACGCTCATGATAGTTAGTCAGTTATTATTATTGTTCATAAATATGAACCCTAGCATTCAGCCTACCTCACATGCATACCAGTACATTCAAAGTACTGACGCAATACACTAATGTGTCTTATACCATAGATTCAGAGACATAAGCTCCAGAGCAATAGGTTCAAATCCATGTTGGGTTATCAATTAGTTGGAGTTATTTGGGGACATGTCCCATCAACTCCTAACTTAGATAGTTCAGTCAGTTAGAGGCTTTCTAGACTATCATGTTTCAGACTTCAGCATTTTTCAGATTTGTTTTAGGTATTCTATTACCCCTTACAGATATTATATCATTCAGATTATGTTCAGTATTGATCCTTATGGCCTATCAATTCATGTTTGTGAATTATAAAGTATTTTTTGCACTATACAGTTGAAGATATCAGTTATGGGTTAGCTTATGGTCATTTGGGATCATGAGTACAGTGTAGCGTTCTGGGTACTAGATTTGGGAAATTACTGTAAATCTAAGGAAGACTGGTACCTTAAGATGATAACAATGATGAGCCTAAGATCATTTACTCTACATGTATGAAAAGGAAAATAAGAACATGAACGAGTTTGAAACGTGATACACGAACCGAATATTGCGAACTGAACTGAGCCCTTGAGTACATAGCTTATGCCCGGGTGTTAGATTTGGGTTAATTATGTTTCAACGGAAAGTTTATTCAATTTCCCACACCATAAAAAGTCAAAATCTTGAAAATTCCATATGTATAAAGGTTTATTCATATTTAAGACAAGTCTTTGACATCTTTGGGACGAATTTAAACTTGGTAGAAGTACGGGGTATTACAATATCTCCCCCTTGGGAACATTCGTCCTCGAATAAGAGTGATTACGCTGAGAAATACTGATAGATTGAGTTTATACTCTCTACATGTATATCTGATGCATCTAATACATGAATAAACTAATAAATATATGCATTGCTGAATATCCAACAAAACCTGATACTTAAGATTATAGTTGTAACTGAACATGGTACTAAGTAAATCTAAGGAAGAATATTACCTTAAACTTAGAACATTGATGAGCCTAAGATCATTTACTAAAGATGTATGAATGGGAACATGAGAACATGAACGAGTTTGAAACGTCATACACGAACTGAATATCGTGAACTGAACTGAGCCCTTGAGTGTATAGCTTACGCCCGGGTGTTGGATTTAAGAGAATTTGGTATCGATGGAAAGCTTATTGAATTTCCCACACCATCAAAAGTAAAATATTGAATATTACACATGTATAAAGGTGTATTCAAATTTAAGGAAAGTCTTTGACATATTTGGGATGAATTTAAGCTCGGTAGAAGTACAGGGTATTACAATATCTCTCCTTGGAAATATTAATCCTCGAATGAGACTGATTAAGCTGAGTACTGCTGATAGACTGAGTTTAATTGTTGGAAATGCATATCCAATGCATGGAATACATGACTAAACTGATAAATGAATGCGTGACTGAATATGAAACAATAACTGATACTTAAGATTATAGTTGTAACTGAACATGGAACTGAGTAAATCTAAGGAAGAATATTACCTTAAGCTGAGAACATTGATGAGCCTAAGATCAGTTACTGAACATGTTTGAATGGGAATATGAGAACATGAACGAGTCTAAAACGTGATACACGAACTGAATATCATGAAAAGAACTGAGCTCTAGAGTACATAGCTTACGCCCAGGTGTCGAATTTGGGAAAATTTTGTATCAATTGAAAGCTTATTCAATTTCCCACACCATGAAAAGTAAAATCTTGAATATTCCACAGGTATAAAGGTGTATTTAAATTTCTGGCAAGTCTTTGACATCTTTGGGATGAATTGAAGCTCGGTAGAAGTACGGGGTATTACAATATCTCCTCCTTGGGAACGTTCATCCTCGAATGAGACTGATAAAGTTGAGGACTGCTGATAGACTAATTTTAAACATTGGACATGCATATTCTATGCATGGAATACATGACTAAACTGTTAAATAAATGTGTGACTAAATATGCAACAATAAATGATACTTAAGGTCATTGTATGAACATATTTGAATGGGAACAGGAGAACATGAACAAGTCTGAAACGTGATACACGAACTCAATATCATGAACTGAACTGAGCCCTTAAATACATAGCTTATGCCTGGGTGTCGGATTTGGGATAATTTTGTATCGATGAAAAGCTTATTCAATTTTCCATACCATGAAAATTTAAAATCTTGACTATTCGACCTATATAAAGATGTATTCAATTTTAAGGAAAATCTTTGGCATCTTTGGGATAAATTTAAGCTAGGCAGAAGTATAGGGTATTACAATATCTCCCCTAGGGAAAATTCATCCGTATATGTGACTGATTAAGATGAGGACTACTGATAGATTGAGTTTATACACTGGACATGCATATCCGATGCACGGAATACATGACTAAACTGATAAATAAATATGTGACAGATTATGCAACAATAACTGATACTTAAGATTATAGTTGTAACTGAACATAGAACTAAGTAAATCTATGGAAGACTATTGCTTTAATCTAAGAACACTGATAAGCCTAAGATCATTTACTGAACATGTATGTACAGGAACATAAGAACATGAACATGAATGAAATGTGAAACATGAACTGAATATCGTGAACTGAACTGAGCCCTTGAGTACATAGCTTACGGTCGGGTGTCAGATTTGGGCGAATTTGGTTTCGATGGAAAGCTTATTCAATTTCCCACACCATGAAAAGTCAAAATATTGAAAATTCCTTAAGTATAAAGGTGTATTCACATTTGAATCAAGTCTTTGACATATTTGGAATGAATTTAAGCTTGGTAGAAGTATGGGGTATTACAATAACTCCCCCTTGGGAAGATTCGTCCTCGAATGATACTGATTAAGCTGAGGACTGCTGATAAACTGAGTTTATATGTTGGACATGCATATCCAATGCATAGAATACATGACTAAACTAATAAATAAATGTGTGACTGAATATGCAACAATAACTAGTTATTTATTAGTTTAGTCATGTATTCTAAACTGATAAACTGATAAATCCATGGAATATATGACTAAACTGATAAATGAATTCATGACTGAATCTGTAACAATAACTAATAATTAAGATTATTGTTGTAATTGAACATAGAACTGTGTAAATATAAGGAAGACCATTAAATTAAACTGAGAACACTGATGTTCCTAAGATCATTTACTGAACATATATGATCAAGAACATGAGAACATGAACGATTCCTAAACGTGATGAACAAACTGAATATCATGAAATGAACTGAGACCTTGAGTACAAAGCTTATGCCTAGGTGTCAAATTTAGGTGAATTTGGTATCGAAGGAAAGATTATTCAATTATCAACACAAAGAATAGTAAAAATCTTGAAAATACCACATAAATAAAGGTGTATTCATATTTAAGTCAAGTACTTGACATCTTTGGTACAAATTTAAGCAAGTTAGAAGTACGGGGTATTACAATATCTCCCCCTGGTGAACATTCATCCACGAATAAGATTGATTAAGTCGAGGACTGCTGATAGACTGAGTTTATACATAGGACATGCAAATCTGATGCTTATAATACATGACTAAACTAATAAATGAATGCATTAATGAATATGCAACAATAAATGATACTTAATGTAACACCCCGATTTGCTAAATCAGAATGCTACATGGAGCTTATGACCTCGAGGGACCACAAGCTAACCCATGACTGATACTTGTACCTGTATACTGCAAATCATGATATAATAATGCGAAATACATTAAACTGTAAGGCCATAAGATTCAACTGAATAAAACCATGTGGGTGAAAATACCCAAAACAACCTAATCTTAAAGCTAAGTCTGAACGTAAATCTGAACATAAATCTGAAAGCCTCTAAACTATCTGAATAAGGAGTTAAAAAAACATGTCTCCAACTAACTCTATAAAAGTGAACTGAATAAATAAATAAATATATCAAATCATATTGTCCTAGAATCAATGAGGACTCACTGTGTCTCTGCGACTAGAATACTACCGCTACTGTTGGGTTGGAGCTCGTGTAGTACCCCGCATATTTCTAAGCTAGGATGTGAATAAGTATTCCTATGTATGAAATCTCCTATCCTGTGATTCATACTTGAGTACATGACTCACAATGAATATCCTAGTGATAGGATAGCTTATGATGCAATAAGCATGTTCATATGAGTCACTTAAGGTATTACAAGCTACGAGTTTTTGAATCCATCAAGTTTTAATGTTCAATTTTGCAAGGGTCATATTTGAATGAGTATAACTCAATGTTGATATGGTATTTTTTCTGATGTAGACCCATCAAATTGTACAGAATCGAATTAGCTTTCCAACGATACCAATTTTGCCTTAATCCAATACCCGAGTGAAAAGTTATGCCCATTTTTGTGAGAGACAGTAAGGATAGGCAATTGGTTAGGCGCCGCCCAACCTTGCTTAGCCAATCACTTGGGCGCAGCCTAAGTCCATTTCAGGTGCCAAAAATACTCTGTTTTAACTTATTTTAAGGGTAATTAAGTCTTTTAACACTCCTTACACGTCCCTAAACTCAACCCTACAAAATATATAGCTTTTTAACATATTACAACCCTATTATCATCTCAAAGCTCATCATCCAAGAGAACTAAAAGAGAAAAACAACTAGGGTTGCGTAACTAAGCTTGAAGATCCGATTTATAGGAAATTCCTCCGTCAATCATTAAGAATCTTCCTTCTAAGGTATGCGTGAGTTGATTTACGGATCTTTTTCATCCAAAAAGTTCCAAAACCCTATTTTTCATTATAAAGTATGACTTCTATATTGTTGGGTGTTGATGATCATGTTGTTGATATTGGGTGATTCCCAAGATGGAATCTTTATATGTTTTTTGAATTTCATGATATCATATAAGTTGGAAACATGTAAATTTGGTTGTTCCTGATGCATAATTTGATGATTTCACCTATGTGTAAGATGTGAACGTAAGGTGTTTGGTAAAATGCCTAAGAAACTAAAAATCATGCAATATAGCTAAATTGTGACTAAGTGAAGGATTCATGATATGCCCGTACGTTCCAATGACTTCTATGTTGATAATGTGCCTTGTAAACGTTGTTGTAATACTCATGAACTATTCTTATGAGATTATGGTATGTTTACTTGCAAATCCTACCTATGAACAAGATGTATGATAACCATACAATCCACATGAACTTCCATGCTATTGGTATGTGTTGCCAATATGATTATGCAATGAACATGATATTAAGATTGTGCAAGTACTTCCATGTGATATGAAATCCTTTCCATGCAATACATTGTTGATAACTATGCTTAGTATGAGATCCCTACTTATGATATTATAAATTATGGACTCTACTCTTATGATCAAGTCAGTCATGTGTGTCAATTTTCTTCCATCGAGTCCTGGGGGTACTTGTACCCGAAAACTATAGCTGTGTGCCTAGAGCCATGTAATGTTTCACGATATTTGAACTTAAGCTATGATTCCATAGACTTCAGTCAGTCATGTGACTCAGGAAAACCTCATGATCTTAGTCAGTTGTTAGCTATCAGTAACATTCTGCCAGTCAACGGAATTCAGTAAGATTAAGTTATGCACAGTCAGTTATTCCTGTCTAGTCCCTCCAAATAGGAGTAAAGGTTAGCATCGAGTGAACCCAAGGATGGGAACTCACCCTCCAGTTCAGGGTGTGATTCTTAGTAGTCATCCTTGTGTTCCAGAACTACGTAGCCACCGTAGGTTGAGACATCTTAACCCATCAGATTAGGGTTAATGAGGTGGCTTAATCCATCAGTTTAGGGTTCCCACCGTTCTCATTGAGTACTTGCCAGATAAGGGTTACTAACAGGCTTTCCTTACTCATGTCACGGTATTGACACCCCTCTAGTCGAGGCAGAGATTGGACCCCACCTTAGCCATAACGGCATACATGGGACATGTCAGTTAAACACTACTTCCCATAGTTTTAGTATCAGTCTCAGTAAAAAAACTCAAGGCGTTCTTCAGATTTCAGTACATATAGGACTGTCAGATACAGTCATCCATGTTATCAGTTTCAGTATCAGTCATGACAGTTATCAGTAAACCATGTATTAGCTTACATGTCATGCTATCACGTATTCATGGTCCTAGTTTATATATATGTGTGTTTGTACTCCCACGTTCATATTAGTCAGTCAGTGTTGTCCATGCATGAAGCCCTTTATGTTCAGCCTACCTTCCTTGTATACTCAGTACTCCAGTTGTACTGATGCATTTGTGCTATGGTGCTTTCTTTTCATGTTACACCATAGGTTCTGAGACATAAGCTCCAGCCCAACAGTAGTGGTAGCATTCCAGTTGAAGAGACACAGTGAGTCCTCATTGATTCGAGGATAATATGATTTGAATCATTTATTTATTTCTTCAGTTCAGTTTTATGGAGTTATTTGGAGACATGTTTCTTCAACTCCTTATTCAGATAGTTTAGAGGCTTTCAGATTTATGTTCAACTTTATGTTCAGATTGAGTTGTTTCGGGTATTTTACCTACATAATTGTATTCAGTTGAACCTTATGTCCTTACAGTTCTATTTATTCTGCATTATTATATCATGATTTGCAGTATACAAGTACAGATATCAATCATGGGTTAGCTTATGGTCCCTCGGGGTCATGAGCACCGTGTAGCATTTCAGTTCAGTAAATCGGGGTGTTACAAACTTGGTATTAGAGCCTAAGGTTCAATAGAGTCCTAGGAAATTTGAAAGCCGCATCTAGTAGAGACTTGTACATGGGTGTGTTGCGCGCCACATTTATGTGCGGGAAGCTATAAGATGTTTTAGGAACAGTCCCCTTTCTTCATTATTCATGTCATGCTAGTGAGCATAATCACAATTTAAACTCTCAGTCTAATACATTCTTCTCTTATTCCAAACCATGGCCCCAAAGAGAAGAAACCAGCCAGCTCCTCAGCCCAAAGATCCCTTGGGCCAACATATTTCCCATACGGAGTTTAGAGTCGCATTTACCACACTTTATCAGTCCATGGCTGCACAGAATGAATGGCCACTAGTTATTTCGGCCAATCCAGTGGCCACTCCTAAAGAATCTAGGGTTTGGGACTTTACCCGGATGAACCCTCCATCGTTTCATATGTCTAAGTCTGATGAGGACCCTCAGGAGTTCATTGACCAAGTCTAGAAGGTCATCGACATCATGGGTGTTACTTTTATTGAGAGTGCTGAGTTAGCCGCCTACCAGTTACAGGATGTTGCTCATGATTGGTACAAAAAGTGGAAGTCTGAGAGGTTAGATAATACAGGCCCTATCGAGTGAAAGGAATTTGTCATAGCCTTCTTAGACAGATTCTTTCCCCAAGAGCTGAGGAAAGCCAAAGTTCTTGAGTTCATCAACCTCAGGCAGGGGAATGTGACGGTTAGGGAGTATTCTCTCATATTTACTCAGCTATCCAGGTATGCTCCTCATGTGGTTGCAGACAATAGAGCTAAGATGAGGAAGTTCGTGTCAGGGGTCAACAATAGCGTGGTAAATGAGTGTAGGTCTGCGATGCTGATCGGTGATATGACCTTAGCCAGACTCATGACCCATGCCCAGTAAGTAGAAGAGCAGAAGTTTAAGACTAGGGAGAGGCAGAACAAGAGAGCAAGGTCAGGTAATTTCAACTTTGCTCACCCTAAGTCAGATGAAGGAAACCGTTCACAGTTTTGCTCCAAGTTAGTCGTTCTAGCTCCTTCCTCTACCAGCGCTGAAGTGCCGAAGTTTAGAGACGGCAATAGAGATAAAGCACCAGGCTCTAAATCTCAGGGCAGTGTTAGCAGTGCCCAAACGAATCCCCTTGTTCAGATTTGTGGTAAGAACCACAAGGGCATTTGCAGAGCCAGTAGTGATGTTTGTTTTGGTTATGGAAAGCCAGGGCACAGGATTAGGGAGTGTCTGCAGTCAAGTCTTCAGGGTCAACAAAATTATTCTACAGCTCAGTCCAGTTGCCTGAACCAGTAGGGTGCCATTTCTAGTGCTACCCGTGGGCAATGCCCAAACAGACTCTATGTTCTTCAGTCCTGATAGGATCAGGAAAATTCTCCTGATGTTGTTACTGGTACGTTATAGATGTTTCATTTTTATGTTTATGCTTTGCTAGACCCAGGTGCATCTTTGTCTTTTGTTACTCCATACATAGCAGGTGATTTTGGAATTAGTCCCGAAGTCCTAGCAGAGCCCTTCTCAGTCTCTACCTCAGTGGGTAAAACCATCATAGCCCAGCGGGTATACAGGAACTACCCAATTATGATATCTTAGAAATCAACATCAGCAGATTTAGTGGAGTTTGAGATGACTGATTTTGATGTCATTCTCGGCATGGATTGGCTTCATTCTTGCTATGCACAGTCGACTGTAGAAACAGGATAGTTCAGTTTTAGTTCCCGAATGAGCCCATCCTAGAGTGGAAGGGTAGCATTTTAGCATTTAGGGATTAACTTATTTCCTACCTTCGAGCAAGGAAAATAATTTCTAAGAGGTGTGTGTATCATATCGTGCATGTTAAACATTCCAGTTCTGAATATCCCAGCCTTGAAACAATCCCTGTTGTTAATGAATACTCAGATGTCTTTCTCAAAGATCTTCCAGGAATTCCTCCCAAAAGGGAAATAGACTTTGGCATAGTTCTTCTTCCAGATACTCAACCTATTTCTATTCCGCCATATAGAATAACACCAGCAGAACTCAAGGAACTGAAAGATTAGTTGAAGTATCTCTTAGACAAGGGATTCATCAGACCCAGTGTTTCCTCATGGGGTGCGACAATATTATTCGTGCGCAAAAAAGATGGTTCTCTTAGGATGTGTATTGATTACTGTCAACTCAACAAGGTCACGATCAAGAATAGATATCCTCTTCCAAGGATTGATGATCTATTCGACCAACTTCAGGGTGCCAGTTACTTCTCCAAGATAGGCTTCAGATCAGGCTATCATCAACTCAGAGTTAGAGAATGTGACATTCCGAAGATAGCTTGCCGTCCTCGGTATTGTCACTTCAAATTTTTAGTCATGTCATTTTATCTTACTAATGCCCCTATAGCTTTTATAGATTTGACGAATCGTGTGTTTAAGAAAAACTTGGACATGTTTGTCATAGTCTTCATAGATCATATTCTGGTCTATTCTTGTACAGAGCGTGATCATGCAGACCATCTCAGGATTGTTCTTCAGACTCTTAGGGATCACCGATTATTCGCTAAGTTTAGGAAGTGCGAATTTTGGCTAAGATCAGTAGAATTCCTTGGCCATATTATTTTCGGTGATGGCATTAGAGTAGATCCTCAAAAAACAGAGACAGTAAGAAACTGGGCTAGACCCATATCTTCATCAGATATTAGGAGTTTCTTGGGTTTGGCTGGCTATTATAGATGGTTTGTCGTGGGATTTTCTTCTATTGCATCTCCTATGTCCAGATTAACTCAGAAAAAGATTAAGTTTCAGTGGTCAGATTCGTGTGAGAAGGGCTTACAAGAGTTGAAGACTCGACTCACCTCTGCTCCAGTTCTAGCTATTCCAGATAGTTTAGACGATTTTGTAGTCTATTGTGATGCATCTAGAATGGGTTTTGGTTGTGTCTTCATGCAGCATAGTAATATCATAGCCTACGTCTCCAGACAGTTAAAGTCACTTGAGAAGAATTATCCTACTCATGATCTCGAGTTAGCAGCGATAGTTTTTGCCTTGAAGATTTGGAGGCATTATCTCTATGGAGTTCATGTAGATGTCTTCACAGACCATAAAAGCCTCCAGTATGTCTTTTCCCAGAAAGATCTCAATCTTCACCAGAGAAGGTGGTTAGAGCTCTTGAAGGATTATGACATGAGTGTTCTTTATCATCCGAGCAAGGCTAATGTTGTGGCCGATGCTCTCAGTCGACTCTCCATGGGTAGTATTTCTCACGTTGAGGATAGTCAGAAAAAAATGGCTCAGGAGATCTATCAGCTTGCCAGACTAGGCATTTACTTAGTCGATTCTTCAGAGGGTGGTGTATGTATTCATAGTAGTTCAGAGTCACATCAAGTTTCCAAGGTGAAAGAGAAACAAGATAGGGATCCTAGCCTTGTCAAGCTCAAAGAGTTAGTTCAAAATCAGAAAGTCAAGGTTTTCTCCCAAGGGGGAGATGGTGTTCTTTGTTGTTAGGGTCGTCTATGTGTTCCAGGTGTAGATGAATTGAGGCAGCGAATACATGTAGAAGCGCATGGTGTGCAATACTCTATTCATCCAGGGGCCACTAAGATGTACCGCGACATGCGGGAGATCTATTGGTGGAGTGGGATGAAGAGAGATATTATAGAGTTTGTGGCTAAGTGCTCTACATGTCAGTAGGTTAAGATAGAGCATCAGAAACCTAGTAGTTCCATGCAAGAGTTCACCATTCTTACTTGGAATTGGGAAGAAGTTAACATGGACTTCATGATGGGTTTGCCTAGAACTCGTCATCAAAATGATTCAGTCTGGGTCATTATAGATAGAATAACCAAGTCAGCTCATTTCTTTCCTATTCGTACTTCTTATTCCGCCGAGGATTATGCCAAACTCTGTATCAGAGAGTTAGTTAGATTACATAGTTTTCCACTATCTATCATCTTAGACAGAGGTACCCAGTTAACTTCTCACTTTTGGAAAGCATTCTAAAAGCGTCTCGGTACCCAAGTCCATCTCAGCACAGCTTTTCATCCTTAGACAGATAGTCAAGCAGAGAGGACCATTCAGACTCTTAAAGATATGCTAAGGGCGTGCGCAATTGACATCAAGGGAAGTTAGTATGACCACTTGACTTTGATTGAGTTTGCATACAACAATAGCTATCATTGCAGTATTCAGATGGCTCCATTCGAAGCTCTCTATGGTAGGAGATGTAGATCTCCAATTGGTTTGTTCAAAGTTAATGAGGCCTCAATCATAGGTCCTGACTTAGTATTCGACGCCTTAGCGAAAGTTCAGTTGATCAGAGAGAGACTTCGGGCTGCTCAGAGCCGGCAAAACTCCAATGCAGATGTTCGTAGAAATTATCTCAAGTTCGAAGTCAAAGACTATGTCTATCTTAAGATCTATCCCATGAAGGGAGTGAAGAGGTTCAGCAAGAAAGTTAAACTCAGTCCCTAGTATGTCGGTCCCTTCAGAATTCTTTGTCTCTTCGACAAGGTAGCTTATGAGCTTGAGTTACCTTTAGATCTAGCCTCAGTCCATCCAGTCTTCTATGTCTCTTTGCTAAAGAAGTGCATAGGTGACCCAACAGTTGTTGTCCCAATTCAAAGCATCGACATTCATAACAGCCTCTCCTACGAAGAGATTCCAGTTGAAATCTTAGATTATTAGACTCGTGGGTTGAGGAACAAAGAAGTCCCTCTAGTCAACGTTCTTTGGCCAAATCAGTCTCATGAGGGAGCTACTTGGGAAGCAGAATCAGATATGCATACCAAGTATCCTCACCTCTTCCCCGCCAATTCAGATCAAGCTCAAGGTAACAGTTCTCCTTAAGCTTATTCAGTTTCACGTTCATGTTTCCAGTATAAATTTAGTACCTATTAATCGTTTCATACTCAGTCATTCATTCATGTGTCAGTTGTCCGTGCATCAGATATGCACGAGTTCAGTATGTTTAGCATGTAACTCATGAGATCAAGTTTCAGTTCTTAGTGCTCAGTTCAGGTTCTATGGTCTGATATCCCTTCTCAGTAAATTCTCATTCGAGGACGAATGTTCCCAAGGGGGAGATATTATAATACCCCGCATGTTTCTAAGCTAGGAAGTGAATAAGTCTTCCTATGTATGAAATATCCTATCCTGTGATTTATACTTGATTACATGACTTACAATGAATATCCAAGTGATACGATAGCTTATGATGTATTCAGGATGTTCATATGAGTCACTTAAGGTAATAAAGCTATGAGTTTTTGAATCCATCAAGTTTTAGTGTTCGATTTTGCAAGGGTCATATTTAAATGAGTATAACTCAATGTTATTGTGGTATTTTGGCTGATTTAGACCCACCAAATTGTATAGAATAGAATTAGATTTCTAACGATACCAATTTCTCCTTAATCCAATATCCGAGCAAAAAGTTATGCCCATTTTCGTGAGAGACAGTAAGGATAGGCGATTGGTTAGGCGCCGCCCCACCCAAGCATAGACGATTGGTTAGGCGCCACCTAACCTAGCTTAGGAA
The DNA here is from genome assembly GCA_030864225.1 of Capsicum baccatum var. pendulum. Classification (NCBI taxonomy): domain Eukaryota; kingdom Viridiplantae; phylum Streptophyta; class Magnoliopsida; order Solanales; family Solanaceae; genus Capsicum; species Capsicum baccatum. The sequence continues at coordinate 138,014,298 of CM061560.1, forward strand.
ATCACTTGGGCGCCATCTAAGTCAGTTCCAGGTGCCAAAAACACATCGTTTTAAGTTATTTTAAGGGTTGTTACGTCTTTTAACACTCCTTACACGTCCCTAAACTAAACCCTACGAAATATATAGCTTCTAAACATATTACAACCCTATTATCATCTCAAATCTCATCATCCAAGAGAACTAAAAGAGAAAAACAACTAGGATTGCGTAACTAAGCTTGAAGATCCGATTTATAGGAAATTCCTCCGTCAATCATCAAGAATCTTCCTTCTAAGGTATGCGTGAGTTCGATTTATGGATCCCTTTCATCCATAAAGTTCAAAAACCCTATTTTTTATTATAAAGTATGACTTCTATATTGTTGGGCGTTGATGATCATGTTGTTGATATTGGGTGATTCCCAAGATGGAATCTTTATATGGTTTTTTGAATTTCATGATATCATATGAGTTGGAAACATGTAAATTTGGTTGTTCATGATGCATAATTTGGTGATTTCACCTATGTGTAAGATGTGCACGTAAGGTGTTTGGTAAAATGCCTAAGAAACTAAAAATCATGCAATATAGCTAAATTGTGACTAAGTGAAGGATTCATGATATGCCCGTACGTTCCAATGACTTCTATGTTGATAATGTGCCTTGTAAACGTTGTTGTAATACTCATGAACTATTCTTATGAGATTATGGTATGTTTACTTGCAAATCCTACCTATCAACAAGATGTATGATAACCATGAAATCCACATGAACTTCTATGCTATTGGTATGTGTTGCCAATATGATTATGCAATAAACATGATATTAAGATTGTGCAAGTACTTCCATGTGATATGAAATCCTCTCCATGCAGTACATTGTTGATAACTATGCTTAGTATGAGATCCCTACTTATGATATTATAAATTATGGACTCTACTCTTATGATCAAGTCAGTTATGTGTGTCAATTTTCTTCCATCGAGTCCTGGGGGTACTTGTACCCGAAAACTATAGCTGTGCGCCTAGAGCCATGTAATGTTTCACGATATCCGAACTCAAGCTATGATTCCGTAGACTTCAGTCAGTCATGTGACTCAGGAAAACCTCATGATCTTAGTTAGCTGTCAGATATCAGTAAAATTCTACAAGTCAACGGAATTCAGTAAGATTATGTCATGCACAGTCAGTTATTCATGTCCAGTCCCTCCAGATGTGAGTAGAGGTTAGCACCGAGTGAACCCAAGGATGGGAACTCACTCACCAGTTCAGGGTGTGATTCTTAGTAGTCATCCTTGTGTTCCAGAACTATGTAGCCAGCATAGGTTGAGGCATCTTAGCCAATCAGATTAGGGTTGATGAGGTGTCTTAACCCATTAGTTTAGGGTTCCCACTGTTCTCATTGAGTACCCGCCAGATAAGGGTCACTCACAGGCTGTCCTTAACTGTGGCACAGTATTGACACCCCTCCAGTCGGGGTAGAGATTGGACCCCAGCTTAGCCATAATGGCAGACATGGGGCATGTTGGTTAAACACTACTTCCCACAGTTTTAGTATCAGTCTCAGTAAAAGAACTCAGGGCGTTCTTCAGATTTCAGTATATACAGGACTGCCAGATATAGTTATCTATGTTATTAGTTTCAGTATCAGTCATGACAATTATCCATATGCCATGTATTAGCTTACAGGTCATGCTATCACGTATTCACGGTCCCAGTTTCTATATATGTGTGTTTGCACTCCCACGTTCATATTAGTCAGTCAGTGTTGTCCATGCATGAAACCCTTTATGTTCAGCCTACCATCCTCGTATACTCAGTACTCTAGTTGTACTGACATATTTGCGCTATGGTGCTTTCTTTTCAATTTACACCATAGGTTCCGAGACACGAGCTGCAGCCCAATAGTAGCGGTAGCATTCTAGTCGCAGAGACACAGTGAGTCCTCATTGATTTGAGGATAATATGATTTGATTAATTTATTTATTTCTTTAGTTCAATTTTACGGAGTTAGTTGGAGACATGTTTCTTTAACTCCTTATTCAGATAGTTTAGAGGCTTTCAGATTTATGTTTAGATTTACGTTCAGATTGAGTTGTTTTGGGTATTTTCACCCACATGATTGTATGCAGTTGAAACTTATGGCCTTATAGTTCTATGTATTCCGCATTATTATATCATGATTTGCAGTATATAGGTACATATATCAGTCATGGGTTAGCTTGTGGTCCCTCGAGGTCATCAGCACTGTGTAGCATTTTGGTTCAGCGAATCGGGGTGTTATAGCTCATGTCTCGGAACCTATGGTATAACATGGAAAGAAAGCACCATAGCGCAAATGCATCAGTACAACAGGAGTACTAAGTATATGAGGAAGGTAGGCTGAACATAAAGGGTTTCATGCATGAACAACACCGACTGACTAATATGAATGTGGGAGTGCAAACACACAATATAGAAACTGGGATCGTGAATACGTGATAGCATGACTTGTAAGCTAATTCATGGTTTACTGATAACTGTCATGACTGATATGAAACTGATAATATGGACAACTATATTTGACAGTCCTGAATATACTAAAATCTGAAGAACGCCTAGAGTTCTTTTATTGAGACTGATACTGAAACTATGGGAAGTAGTGTTTAACCAACATGCCCCATGTATGCCATTATGGCTAAGCTGGGGTCCAATCTCTGCCCCGACTGGAGGGGTATCAATACTGTGCCACAGTTAAGGACAACCTGTGAGTGAACCTTATCTGGCGGGTACTCAATGAGAATGGTGGGAACCCTAAACTAACGAGTTCAGCCACCTCATCAACCTTAATCTGACGGGTTAAGATGTCTCAACCTATGCTGGCTACGTAGTTCTGGAACACAAGGATGACTACTAAGAATCACACCCTGAACTGGCGGGTGAGTTCCCATCCTTGGGTTCACTCGGTGCTAAACTCTACTCCCATCTGGAGGGACTGGACATGAATAACTGACTGGGCATAACTTAATCTTACTGAATTCCGTTGACTAGCGGAATGTTACTGATATCTGATAACTGACTAAGATCATGAGGTTTTCCTGAGTCATATGACTGACTAAAGTATATGGAATCATAGCTTGAGTTCGAATATCGTGACACAAGACATGGCTCTAGGTACACAACAATAGCTTTCAGGTACAAGTACCCCCAGGACTCGATAGGAGGAAACTGACACACATGACATGACTTGATCACCAGATTTGAGTCCACAACTCACAATATCATAAGTAAGGATTTCATAATAAGAATGATTCTCAACAAACTATCACATGATCGGAAATGCACACAACATGTATATACTTGAATGGCTTCAATTACATGGTCGTTCCAAATCAAAACAATATCATGAGCATCTCATATAACATTTTCAATTCAAGACAATAGCATGGGGATCGCGTTGAACATAAACTTAGAACATGGAATAATCATTTAGGGCTTATTACGTCATAAAAGCATGATTTCTATTCCCTTAGGTATTTCTACAAACACCTTACATGCACATCTTAGGCATAGGTGGATTCATCAAGATTTCAAACATTGAATCACCAATTTCACATCTTTATACGTTAAATACCACCATATCCTCACAATAAACATACAAAGATCCCATCTTTGGCATCATCAAAATCTAACCACATGAACATCAACCACCAAAAACATAAACATCATAATACAAAATTTAGAAGATGGTTCTTGAGCTTCATGGACGAAAGGAGTCCATGAATCAACTCACGCATACCTTAGAAGGAAGATTCTTGATGATTGACGGAGGAATTTCCTTGAAATTGGATCTTCAAGCTTAGTTACGCAACCCTAGTTGTTTTTCTCTTTTAGTACTCTTGGATGATTAGCTTTGAGATGATAATAGGGTTGTAATATGTTTAGAAGCTATATGTTTCGTAGGGTTAAGTTTAGGGACGGGTAAGGAGTGTTAAAAGACTTAATTACCCTTAAAATAACTCAAAACGGAGTGTTTTTGGCACCTGGAACTGACTTAGGCGGTGCCCAAGTGATTGCCTAAGCTAGGTTGAGCAGCGCCTAACCAATCACCTATGTTTGGTTAGGCGGCGCCTAACCAATCGCCTATCCTTACTGTCTCTCAAAAAAATGGGTATAACTTTTCGCTCGGGTATTGGATAAAGGCGAAATTGGTATCTTTGGAAAGCTAATTCAATTCTCTACAATTTGGTGGGTCAAAATCAGCCAAAATACCACATTAACATCGAGTGATACTCGTTCAAATATGACCCTTGCACAATCAAACACTAAAACTTGATGGATTCAAAAACTCTTAACTTGTATTACCTTAAGTGACTCATATGAACATGCTTAATGCATCATAAGCTATCTTATCACTAGGATATTCATTGTAAGTCATGTACTCAAGTATAAATCACAGGATAGGAGATTGCATGCGTAGGAATACTTATTCACTTCCTAGCTTAGAAATATGCGGGGTATTACAATATTTCCCCCTTAGAAACATTCGTCCTCGAATGAGAATTTACTGAGAAGGGATACAAGACAATAAAACCTGAACTGAACATGAAGAAATGAAACTTGATCTCATGACTGACATGCTAAACTTACTAAACTCGTCCATATCTGATGCACGGATAACTGACACATGAATGCATGACTGAGTATGAAACGGTTAATAGGTACCAAGTTTATACTAGAAACATGAACGTGAAACTGAATAAGATTAAGGAGAACTGTTATCTTGAGCTTGATTTGAATTGGAGGGGAAGAGGTGAGGATACTTGGTATGCATATCTTCTTCTTCTTCCCAAGTATCTCCCTCATGAGATTAATTTCTCAAAAGAACCATGACTAGAGGGACTTTTTTGTTCCTCAATCTACGAGTCTGATAGTCTAAGATTTTGACTGAAATATCTTCATAAGAGAGGCTGTTCTAAATGTCGATGCTTTGAATAGGGAAAACAACTACTGGGTCACCTATGCACTTCTTTAGCAAAGAGACATGTAAGACTGGATGGACTGAGGCTAGATCTGAAGGCAACTCAAGATCATAAGCTACCTTGCCGAAGCAACAAAGAATTCTGAAAGGACCGACATACTGGGGATTGAGTTTCCCTTTCTTGCCGAACCTCTTCACTCCCTTCAAGGGAGAGATCTTAAGATAGACATAGTCATTGACCTCGAACTCGAGATCCTTTCTACGAACATCTGCATAGGACTTCTGTCGTCTTTGAGTAGCCCAGAGTCTCTCTCTGATCAACTGAACTTTCTCTAAGGCATCAAATAATAAGTCAGGACCTATGCTTGAGGCCTCCCTAACATCGAGCCAACCAATCAGAGATCTACATCTCCTACCATAGAGAGCTTCAAATGGAGCCATCTGAATACTAGAATAATAGCTATTGTTGTATGCAAACTCAATCAAAGGCAAGTGGTCGTCCCAACTTCCCTTGAAGTTAATTGTACACGCCCTTAGCATATCTTCAAGTGTATAAATGGCCCTCTCTACTTGACCATCTTTCTGAGGATGAAATGCTGTGCTGAGATGGACTTGGGTACCGAGACCCTTTTGGAACACTTTCCAAAAATGAAAAGTGAATTGGGTACCTCTGTCTGAGATGATAGATAGTGGAACACCATGTAACCTATCTAACTCCCTGATAAAGAGTTTGGCATAATCCTCGGTGGAATAAGAAGTACGAACAGGAAGGAAGTAAGCTGACTTGGTCATTCTATCTATAATGACCCAGACTGAATCATGCAGATGACGAGTTTTAGGAAAACTCGTCACGAAGTCCATGTTAACTTCTTCCCACTTCCAAGTAGGAATGGTGAACTTTTGCATGGAACAACTAGTTTTTTGATGCTCTATCATAACCTTCTGACATGTAGAGCACTTAGCCATAAACTCTACAATATCTCTCTTCGTCCCACTCGACCAATAGATCTCCCGCATGTTGCAGTACATCTTAGTGGCCCTTGAATGAATAGAGTATCACGCACCATGCGCTTTTGCAAGAATTTGCTGCCTCAATTCATCTACACCTGGAATACATAGATGACCCTGACAATGAAGAATACCATATTCCCCTTGGGAGAAAACCTCGACTTTCTTATTCTGAACTGACTCTTTCAGCTTGACAAGGCTAGGATCCCTGTCTTGTTTCTCTTTTACCTCAGAAAATAGAGATGTCTCTGAACTACTATAAACACATACGCCACCCTCTGAAGAATCGACTAAGCGAATGCCTAGTCTGGCAAGCTGATGGATCTCCTGAGCCATCTTTTTCTTACTATCCTCAACGTGATAAATACTACCCATAGAGAGTCAACTGAGAGCGTCGGCCACAACATTGGCCTTGCCTGGATGATAAAGAACACTTATGTCGTAATCCTTCAAGAGCTCTAACCACCTTCTCTGGCAAAGATTGAGATCTTTCTGGGAAAAGACATACTGGAGGCTTTTATGGTCTGTGAAGACATCTACATGAACTCCATAGAGAAACATCTTTTTTGCGCACGAATAATACTGGAACACCCCATGGGGAAATGCTGGGTCTGATTAATACCTTATCTAAGAGATCCTTTAACTTATCTTTCAGTTCCTTGAGTTCTACTGGTGCCATTCTGTTTGGCAGAATAGAAATAGGTTGAGTATCCGGAAGAAGGTCTATGTCGAAGTCTATTTGCCTTTCGGGAGGAACGCCTGGAAGATATTTGGGAAAGACATCTGAGTATTCATTAACAATAGGGACTGTTTTGAGGCTGGGAGATTCAGAACTAGAATCTTTAACATACACAAGATGATACACACACCCCTTAGAAATCATTTTCCTTGCCCGAAGTAGGAAATAAGTTGACCCCTGACACAAACTTGCTTATCTTAGCTCTATTGTCTGCAACCACATGAGGAGAATACCTGGATAGCTGAGTAAATCTGAGAGAATACTCCCTAACCGTCATATTCCCCTGCCTAAGGTTGATGAACTCAAGAACTTTGGCTTCCCTCAGCTTTTGGGGAAAGAATCTGTCTAAGAAGGCCGTGACAAATTCCCCCCACTCAATAGGGCCTGTATCATCTAACCTCTCAGACTTCCATTGTTTGTACCAATCATGAGCAACATCCTATAACTGGTAGGCGGCTAACTCAACACTCTCAATAAAAGTAACACCCATGATTTCAATGACCTTCTGGACTTCGTCAATGAACTCCTGAGGGTCCTCATCTGACTTAGACCCATGGAAATATAGAGGGTTCATCCGCGTGAAGTCCCGAACCCTAGATGCTTTAGGATTGGCCACTGGATTAGCCGGAATGACTGATGGCCGTTCATTCTTTAAAGCCATGGACTGAGCAAGTGTGGTAAATGTGGCTCTAATCTCCGCATGGGAAACATGTTCGCCCAAAGGATCTTCAGGCTGAGGAGCTGGTTAGTTTCTTCTCTTTGGGGCCATGGTCTGGAATAAGAGAAGAATCGATTAGACTGACAGTTTAACTTGTGATTATGCTCACTAGCATGACATGAATAATGAAGAAAGGGGACTGTTCCTAAAACATCTTATAGCCTCTCGCACATAAATCTGGCGCGCAACACACCCATTTACAAGACTCTACTAGATGCGGCTTTCAGACTTCCTAGGACTCTATTGAACCTTAGGCTCTAATACCAAGTTTGTAACACCCCAATTCGCTAAAGCAGAATGCTACATGGTGCTCATGACCCTGAGGGACCACAAGCTAACCCATGACTGATATCTGTACCTGTATACTGCAAATCATGATATAATAATGTGAAATACATAAAACTCTAAGGCCATAAGGTTCAACTGAATATAACCATGTGGGTGAAAATACCCAAAACAACTCAATCTAAAAGCTAAGTCTGAACGTAATCTGAACATCAATCTAAAAGCCTCTAAACTATCTGAATAAGGAGTTGAAGGAACATGTCTCCAACTAACTCCATAAAACTGAACTGAAGAAATAAATAAATGTATCAAATCATATTGTAGTCGAATTAATGAGGACTCACTGTGTCTCTGCGACTAGAATACTACCGCTACTGCTGGGCTGGAGCTCGTGTCTCGAAACCTATGGTGTAACATGAAAAGAAAGCACCATAGCAAAAATGCATCAGTACAACTGGAGTACTGAGTATACGAGGAAGGTAGGCTGAACATAAAGGGTTTCACGCATGAACAACACTGACTGACTTATATGAACGTGGGAGTGCAAACACACATATATAGAAACTGGGACCGTGAATACATAATAGCATGACTTGTAAGCTAATACATGGTTTATTGATAACTGTCATGACTGATACTGAAACTTATAACATGGACAACTGTATCTGACAGTCCTATATATACAAAAATTTGAAGAACACCCTGAGTTCTTTTATTGAGATTGATACTGAAACTGTGGGAAGTAGTGTTTAACCGACATGCCCTATGTATGCCATTATGGCTAAGCTGGGGTCCAATTTCTGCCCCGACTAGAGGGGTGTCAATACCATGCCATGGGTAAGGACAGCCTATGAGTAACCCTTATCTGACGGGTACTCAATGAGAACGGTGGGAACCCTAAACTGACGGGTTAATCCATCTCATCAACCCTATTCTAACGGGTTAAGATGTCTCAACCTACGCAGGCTACGTAGTTCTGGAACACAAGGATGAATACTAAGAATCACACCCTGAACTGGCAGGTGAGTTCCCATCCTTGGGTTCACTCGGTGCTAACTTCTACTCCCATCTGGAGGGAGTGGACATGAATAACTGACTGTGCATGACTTAATCTTACTGAATTTCGTTGACTGGTAAAATGTTACTGATATCTGACAACTGACTAAGATCATGAAGTTTTCCTGACTCACATGACTGACTGAAGTCTATGGAATCATAGCTTGAGTTAAGATATCGTGACACATGACATGGCTCTAGGCACACAGCTATAGTTTTTGGGTACAAGTACCCCCAGGACTCGATAGGAGGAAACTGACACACATGACATGACTTGATCACAAGATTTGAGTCCATAACTCACAATATCATAAGGTTTTCATAATAAAAATGATTCTCAACAAACTATCACATGATCGGGAATGCACACAACATGTATATACTTGCATGGCTTCAATAACATGGTCGTTCCATATCAAAACAATAGCATGAGCATCTCATATAACATGTTCAATTCAAGACAATAGCATGGGGATCGCGTTGTATATAAACTTAGAACATGGAATAGTCATTTAGGGCTTATTATGTCATAAAAGCCTGATTTCTATTCCCTTAGGTATTTCCACAAACACCTTACATACACATCTTAGGCATAGGTGGATTCATCAAGATTTCAAACATTCAACCACCAATTTCATATCTTTATACGTTAAATACCACCATATCCTCACAATAAACATACAAAGATCCCATCTTAGGCATCATCAAACTCCAACCACATGAACATCAACCACCAACAACATAAACATCATAATACAAAATTTAGAAGATGGTTCTTGAGCTTCATGGACGAAAAGAGTCCATGAATCAACTCACGCATACCTTAGAAGAAAGATTCTTGATGATTGACGGAGGAATTTCCTTGAAATTAGATCTTCAAGCTTAGTTACGCAACCCTAGTTTTTTTTTCTCTTTTAATTCTCTTGGATGATGAGCTTTGAGATGATAATAGGGTTTTAATATGTTTAGAAGCTATATAGTTCATAGGGTTAAGTTTAGGGACGTGTAAGGAGTGTTAAAAGACTTAATTACCATTAAAATAACTCAAAACGGAGTGTTTTTGGCACCTAGAACTGACTTAGGCAGCGCCCAAGTGATTGCCTAAGCTAGTTTGGGCGTAGCCTAACCAATCGCCTATGTTTGGTTAGGCGGCGCCTAACCAACCGCCTATCCTTACTGTCTCTCACGAAAATGGGCATAACATTTCGCTCGGGTATTGGATTAAGGCAAAATTGGTATCGTTGGAAAGCTAATTCGATTCTCTACAATTTGGTGGGTCTAAATCAGATAAAATACCACAATAATATCGAGTTATAATCATTAAAAGATGACCCTTGCACAATCAAACACTAAAACTTGATGGATTCAAAAGCTCTTAGATTGTATCACCTTAAGTGACTCATATGAACATGCTTAATGCATCATAAGCTATCCTTTCACTAGGATATTCATTGTAAGTCATGTAATTTAGTATGAATCACAGGATAGGAGATTTCATACGTAGGAATACTTATTCACTTCCTAGCTTAGAAACATGCGGGGTATTACACTTAAGATTATAGATGTAACTTAACTTGGAACTAAATAAATCTAAAGAAGACTATTACCTTAAGCTGAGAACACTGATGAGCCTAAGATCATTTAATGAACATGTATGAGCGGGAACATAAGAAAATGAACAAGTCTGAAATGTGATACACAAACTGAATATCACGAGATAAAGTAAGCCCGTGAGTACATAGCTTACGCTCGTGAGTCAAATTTGGGAATTTTTTTTATCGATTGAAAGCTTATTCAATTTCCCACACCACGAAAAGTAAAAATACTGAATATTCCATATGTATAAAGGTGTATTCAAATTTATGGAAAGTCTTTGACATCTTTGAGATGAATTTAAGCTAGGCAGAAGTACGGGGTATTACAATATCTCCCCCTTCGAAACATTCATCATCGAATGAGATTGATTAATTTGAGGACTACAGATAGATGGATTTTAAATGCTTGACATGCATATCAGATCCATGGAATGCATGACAAAACTGATAAATGAATGCATGACTGAATGTGCAATAATAACTGATACTTAATATTACAGTTGAAAATTAACATGGCACTGAGTAAATATAAGGAAGACTATTACCTTAAGTTGAGGACACTGATGAGCCTAAGATCATTTATTGAACATGTATGATCAGGAACATGAGAGCGTGAAAGAGTTCTAAACGTGATACCCGAACTGAATATTGTGAAATGAGCTGAGCCTTTGAGTACATAGCTTATGCCTGAGTGTCGAATTTGAGTGAATTTAGTATCAATGAAAAGTTTATTAAATTTCCCACACCATGAAAAGTCAAAATATTTAAAATACCACATGTATAAAGGTGTATTAATATTTAACGCAAGTCTTTGACATCTTTGGGATGAATTTAAGCAAGCTAAAAGTACAAGATATTACAATTTCTCCCCTTTGGGAACATTCGTGCTCGAATGAGATTGATTAAGATAAGGACTACTGATGGACTGAGTTTATATTCTGGACATTTATATTCGATGCCTGGAATACATGACTAAACTGATAAATGAATGCATGACTTAATATGCAACAATAACTGATACTTAAGATTATAGTTGTAACTGAACATCGAACCGAGTAAATATAAGGAAGACTATTACCTTAGGCTGCGAACACTGATGCGCATAAGATAAAATACTGAATATGTATGATTAGGAAAATGAGAACATGAACGACTCCTAAATATGATACACAAATTGAATATCGTGAAATGAAGTAAGCACTTGAGTACATAGCTTATGCATGGGTGTCGAATTTGGGTGAATTTGGTATCATTAGAAAGTTTATTCAATTTCCCACACCATGAAAACATAAAATCATGAAAATACCACATGTATAAAGGTGTATTCATATTTAATCCAACTCTTTGACATCTCTGGGATGAATTTAAGCAAGGTAAAAGTATGGGGTATTACAATATCTCCCCCTTGGGAACATTCGTCCTTGAATGAGATTGATTAAACTAAGGACTGCTGATAGACTGAGTTTATATGCTAGACATGCATATGCGATGTATGGAATACATAACAAAACTGATAAATGAATGCATTACTGAATATGCAACAATGACTGGTACTTAAGATTATCGATGTAACATAACCTGGAACTGAGTAAATCTAAAGAAGACTATTGCCTTAAGCTGAAAACACTGATGAGCATAAGATCATTTTACTGAGCATGTATGAATGGGAACATGAGAATATGAATGAGTCCAAAATGTGATACACGAACTGAATCTCTTGGACAAAATAGGGCCTTGGGGTATATAGCTTACCCCCGGGTGTCGGATTTGGGAGAATATGGTATCGATGGAAATCTTAATCAATTTCCCACATCATGAAAAGTAAAATCTTGAAAATTCAACATATATGAAAATGTATTCATATTTAAGGTAAGTATTTGACATCTTTAGGATAAATTTATGCTAGGTAGAAGTACGGGGTATTATAATATCTCCCCCTTGGAACATTTATCCTCGAATAACTGATACTTAAGATTATAGCTATAATGGAACATGGAACTAAGTAAATTTAAGGAAGACTATTACCTTAAGCTGATAACACAGATGAGCCAAAGATCATTTTCTAAACATGAATGAGTCTGAAATGTGTTACACGAACTGAATATCGTGAACTGAAATGAGCCCTTGAGTACCTAAATTAAGCATGGGTGTCAGATTTTGGCAAATTTGGTATCGATTAAAAGCTTATTCAATTTCCCACACCATGAAAAGTAAAAATCTTGAATATTCCACATGTATAATAGTGTATTATTTTTAAGCCAAGTCTTAGACATCTTTGGGATGAATTTATCCTAGGTAGAGGTACGGGGTATTACAATATCTCCTCCCTGGGAACATTCGTCCTCGAATGAGACTGATTAAGTTAAGGATTGCTGATAGACTGAGCTTAACTCCATAACATGCATATTCATTCCATGGAATACACGACTAAACTGATAAATGAATGCATGACTGAATATGCAATAATAACTGATACTTAAAATTATAGTTGTAACTTAACATGGAACTGATTAAATATAAGGAAGACTATTACCATAAGATGAGAAAACTGATGAGCCTAAGATCATTTACTGAACACGTATGATCAGAAATATAAGAACATGAACATGTCCAAAATGTGATACACGAACTGAATATTGTGAAATAAACTGAGCCCTTGAGTACATAGCTTATGCTTGGGTTTCAAATTTGGGTGAATTTGGTATCGATGGAAAGCTTATTCAATTTCCCACACCATGAAAAGTCAAAATCTTGAAAATACCATATGTATAAAGGTGTATTTATAGTTAAGGCAAGTCTTTAACACCTTTTGGATGAATTTAAGCAAGGTAGAAGTACAGGGTGTTATGATATCTCCCACTTGGGAAAATTTGTCCTCGAATGAGATTGATTAAGCGGAGGACTGCTTATAGACTGACTTTATACACTGGACATGCATATCCGATGCCTAGAATACATGACTAAACTAATAAATGAGTGCATGACCGAATATACTACAATAACTGATACTTAAGATTATAGATGTAACTTAACTTGGAACTGAGTAAATATAAAGAAGACTATTAACTTAAGCTGAGAACACTGATGATCCTAAGATCATTTACTGAACATGTTTGAACGGGAACATGAGAACATGAATGAGTATGAAATATGATTGAAATCTTATTCAATTTCCCATACCATGGAAATTAAAAATCTTGAATATTCCACATGTATAAAGGTGTATTAAATTTAAGGCAAGTCTTAGACATCTTTGGAATGAATTTAGGCTAGTAGAAGTTTGAGGTATTACAATATCTCTTTCTTGGGGACATTCGTCCTCGAATGGGAATAATTAAGTGAAGGACTGGTGATAGACTGAGTTTAAATGCTGGACATGTATATCCGCTCCATGGAAACATAACTCAACTGATAAATGACTGCATAACTGAATATGCAATAATAGCTGATACTTAAGATTATAGTTGAAACTAAACAAGGAACTAAGCAAATATAGGGAAGACTATTACCTTAAGCTGATAACACAGATGAGCCCAAGATCATTTTATGAACCTAAATGAGTTTGAATTGTGTTACACGAACTGAATATCGTGAACTGAACTGAGCCCTTGAGCACCTAGATTAAGCCAGGGTGTCAGATTTTGGCAAATTTGGTATCGATTGAAATCTTATTCAATTTCCCACACCATGAAAAGTAAAAATCTTGAATATTCCACGTGAATAATGGTGTATTAATTTTAAGCCAAGTCTTAGACATCTTTGGGATGAATTTATCCTAGGTAGAGGTATGGGGTATTACAATATCTCCTCCTTGGGAACATTCGTCCTCGAATGAGACTGATTAAGTTGAGGACTGCTGATAGACTGAGCTTAAATGCATGACATGCATATGCGTTCCATGGAATACATGACTAAACTGATAAATGAATGCATGACTGAATATGCAATAATAACTGATACTTAAAATTATAGTTGTAACTGAACATGAAATTGAGTAAATATAAGGAAGGCTATTACCATAAGCTGAGAACACTGATGAGCCTAAGATCATTTACTGAACACGTATGATCAGGAACACAAAAACATGAACGTGTCCTAAATGTGATACACGAACTTAATATCGTGAAATAAACTGAGCCTTTGAGTACATAGCTTATGCTTGGGTGTTAAATTTGGGTGAATTTGGTATCGATGGAAAGCTTATTCAATTTTCCACACCAAGAAAAGTCAAAATCTTGAAAATACCAAATGTATAAGGGTGTTTTCATATTTAAGGCAAATCTTTAACACCTTTGGGATGAATTTAACCAAGATAGAAGTATGGGGTATTACGATATCTCCCCCTTGGGAAAATTTATCCTCGAATGAGATTGATTAAGCGGAGGACTGCTGATAGACTGACTTTATACACTGGACATGCATATCCGATACTTGGAATACATGACTAAACTGATAAATGAGTGCATGACCGAATATGCTACAATAACTGATACTTAAGATTATAGATGTAATTTAACTTGGACCTGAGTAAATATAAAGAAGACTATTACCTTAAGCTGAGAACACTGATAAGCTTAAGATCATTTACTAAACATGTTTGAATGGGAACATGAGAACACGAATGAGTATGAAATATGATTGAAATCTTATTCAATTTCCCATACCATGAATAGTAAAAATCATTAATATTCCAGATGTAAAAAGGTGTATTAAATTTATGGAAAGTCTTAGACATCTTTTGGATGAATTTAAGCTAGGTTAAAGTTCCAGGTATTACAATATCTCTTTCTTGGGAACATTTATCCAGGAATGAGAATAATTAAGTGAAGGAATGGTGATAGACTGAGTTTAAATGCTAGGGATGCATATCCGCTCCATGGAAACATAACTAAACTGATAAATGAATGCATAACTGAATATGCCATAATAATTGATACTTAAGATTATAGTTGTAACTGAACAAGGAACTAAGCAAATATAGGGAAGACTATTACCTTAAGCTGAGAACACAGATTTGCCTAAGATCATTTTCTGAACATAAATGAGTCTGAAATGTGTTACACGAACTGAATATCGTGAACTGAACTGAGCCCTTTGAATACCTAGATTAAGCCCGGGTGTCAGATTTTGGAAAACTTGGTATCGATGGAAAGCTTATTCAGTTTCCCACACCATAAAAAGTCAAAATCATTAAAATACCACATGTATAAAGCTGTATTCATATTAAAGGCAAGTCTTTGACATCTTTGGGATGAATTTAAGCATGATAGAAGTACGGGCTATTACAATATCTCTCCTTGGGAAAATTAGTCCTCCAATGAGACTAATTAATCTGAGGACTGCTGACTGAATGAGTTCATACACTGGACATGCATATCTGATATGTAGAATACATGACTAAACTCATAAATAAATGAGTGACTGACTATGAAACAGTAACTGATACTAAAGATTATTGCTGTAACTTAACATCGAACTTAGTAAATCTAAAGAAGACTATTACCTTAGGCTGGGCAGACTGTTGAGCCTAAGATCATTTACTTCACATACATGAACGTGTACATGAGAACATGAATAAGTCTAAAACGTGATATTCAAACTGAAAATCGCAAGCTGAACTAAACCCTTGAGTACATTGATTATGCTCGGGTGTTGGATTTATGCGAATTTGGTATCAATGGAAAGCTTATTCAATTTACCCCATCATTAAAAGTCAAAATATTGAAAATTTCATATGTATAAATGAGTATTCATATTTTAGGAAAGTATTGACATCTTTGGGATGAATTTAAGCTATGAAAAAGTACGGGGTATTACAATAACTCCCCCTTGGGAACATTCCACATAAATAAGATAGATTAAGATGAGGATTGCTAATAGAATGAGTTTATATGCTGGAGATGCATATCCGATGAATGGAATACATGAAAAAACTTATAAATAAATGTGTGACTGAATATAAAACAATAACTAATACTTAACATTATAGCAGTAACTGAACATAGAACTGAGTAAATATAAGGAAGACCATTACCTTATGCTGAGAACAATGATGAGCCTAAGATCATTTACTGAACATGTATAAATGGAAATGCAACAACATGAATGAGTCTGAAATGTTATACACGAACTGAATATCATGAACTGAACTGAGCCCTTGAGTACATAGCTTTTGCCTGCGTGTTAGATTTGGCCAAATTTGCTATCGATGGAAAGCTTATTTAATTTCCCAAACCATGAAAAGTCAAAATCTAGAAAATTCCACATGTATAAAAGTGAATTAATATTTAAGGAAAGTCTTTGACATATTTGGAATAAATTTAAGCAATGTAGAAGTACGGGGTATTATAATATCTCCTCCTTGGAAACATTTATCATTGAATTAGATTGATTATGCTGAGGACTGCTGATAGACTGAGTTTATACGCTGAACATGCATATCCGATGCATGGAATACATGACTAAACTTATAAATGAATACGTGACTAAATTTGCAACAATAACTCATACTTAAGATTATAACTGTAACTTAATATGAAACTGAGTACATCTAAGGAAGACTATTACCTTAAGCTGAGAACACTGATGAGCCTAAGATCATTTAATGAACACATTTGAACGGGAATACGAGGACATGACCAAGTCTAAAACGTAATACACGAACTGAATATCATGTATTGAACTGAGCCCCTGAGTATATAGCTTACGCCCGAATTTCGAATTTGGGCAAATTTGGTATCGATGGAAAGCTTATTCAATTTCCCACACCATTAAAATCCAAATTCTTGAATATTCCATATTTTCAATGGTGTATTCAAATTTACGTCAAGTCTTTAACATATTTGGGATGAATTTAAGCTATGTAGAACTATAGGGTACTACAATATATCCCCTTGAGAACATTCGTCCTTCAATGAGACTGATTAAGCTGAGGACTACTGATAGACTGAATTTATATGATGGACATGCATATCCAATTCATGGAATACATGACTAAAATGAAAAATAAATGTGTGACTGAATATGCAACAATAACTGATACTTAAGATTATAGTTGTAACTAAACATGGAACTGAGGAAATCTATGGAAGACTATTTTCTTAAGCTGAGAACACTTATGAGACTAAGATCATTTACTGAACATGTATGAATTGGAAAATGAGAACATGAATGAGTCTGAAATGTAATACCTGAACTGAATATCTTGAACTGAACTAAGCCCTTTAGTGCTGTAATACCCCGAGATTCTAACCAATAGTTCTGCTAGGAATCAAGGCCATGAGATATAAAGTATAGTGTTTTGGTTGTTTTACTATCAAGGGTGATGTGTATTAAGGCTTTAAAGATTTCCTAACGATTGGGTGTATCAAAACTTTCTTTACTGATTGAATTCTTGAGAAGGATTTTGGCATAGTCAACTTAAAATGAGCATATGTCCCGTTTTACTATGAATTATTTATCTCATGACATGCCAAAAAATAGATAATTGAATTATCTTTGTAATGATACCAAATTCATCAAAATCCAATATAGGAGTAAAGAGTTATTCTTATTTTACTCCAGCGTGTCAGCCTGGAAAATCTGTGACGACCTTTTGTGATGGCTTGTCATAAAATGTCATCACCTTAAGGAAGAAAGTCACAAAATCCACTTTTTTTATGATGAAAATTTGTTACGGCCTATCACAGACCTGACGACGTATCACAGATTTCGTTAGCTATTATTTTAAGCAATTGATGGATGATTTTTTCAAGTGTATTTTGGTCATTTCCAATTTTGGAGGCCTCTATATATATGAGAATCCTCATCCAAAACATAATTTCTTCATTTCTCTCTTCCAAATCTCTTAAGAAATATATATAGGTTTTATTTAAGGAAATTAATCTACCAAAAATCATCTATAAATCTTCAAGATTCCTTCAATAATCAAGTTCCTCATAGAGTAGGCTTCAAGATTTTTTTTATTACAAGTGTGAGTAAAGTCTCAAGCACTAGAGTTCAACCAATTTCAAAGATTAAGGTATGTGGGGTTTTGAACAAGAGAAATTCTTTCGTTCTTGTGCTCAAAGCTTTGATTTTTATTATGGATTTATATGATTTTGCAAGTGGGTTTATACCCAAATTACTTCATCATGAGATTATGAGAATATAAATTGTTCAAGCTTTGATATACAAGATTATTTTACAATTTTCAAGTTATGACTTGATATTTAATATTGTTAATTTCAAGTTCCTACTGTGATTTAGTACTTCTAGTGCTTTCAAGATATATGTCAAACTTTAAGCTTCCTTATGACAAATTGGATTATTGAGTATATTGATTCATGAGAATTGAGTTGTTACAATGAGTCTTGATATTTCCTCAAAGTTATTGATGTTACCATGGCATAATGAATTGATGCATTTTGATATTGAGAAAGATTGATTTGATTTGAGTTGAGTTAGGAATCCACAAATTGATTATGATTTGATAAATGAGAAAGAGATTTGATTTGGTCTTCATGATAGACCCTTGTGATATTTGTGGTGGATTTCCTAATGTGTTCTGAGCTTGTACATAGGAGTAGTATTTAGCATCGAGTGGAAAATGTGGTATTTTCTTAAAACTATGTGCCACCATAGGATTGATATTGATAATTGTGGGCCAGAGGCTGAGTATGAGATTTCGATCACTAAATTTAGGTTGTACTCCCTAGCAAGAGTATGATGCTCCCACCAATGTGGGGTTCTCTCCTTTGGAGGGAAAAATGTTGGACTCCATGTTGCTCATACAGTTTATGTTGGTTATAAGAACCTTCTATGTCTATAAGAGTTGAGTTTCTTGAATTACAGAGTCACTCTGAGTCTTGAGTTGAAGAGTTGAGTTATTTATGAGGTTTTTATCATATGATTTATTTACGAAGAGATCATGAAAAGTATATTTCAATCTAACTCAAGCCAAGTGAACTATCATTGTACATATGCATATTTTCATGAAATTGATGATGATATTTACATTGTTACATCCACCCCCACATACTCAGTACATTCCCAAGTGCTGCCCACATATTTTCCTATGGGCTATATTTTCTCATAATGTAGGTTCAGGTACTCAGCCGTGTTAGCGATATTCGGGTGCCTCTTTTTGTCTGCTCAGAGGTGAGTCCTCATGGTTATATTTTTGTGACACCATTTTGTTGTTTTGGATTTCAATACCGCTTGAGTCAGTTGGGGGTTTATCCCAATGTCTCCTTGATTTTAATGTATAGAGGCTTTGTCAGACTAAAGGGTTGGTATGTACAGAATTTCAGTATTTTGGATTGTACAAGCTAGTTTCTTATCTTATTCCAGTATGTTTATGACATGTCATTCTCTCTTATATTAGCATTACTATTATAAAAGTGAGTTCTAAAAGTGATGACAGGTTTAGAGGGTTAGCTTGAGGCCGCGTGTGGCCTTAAGCACCGTGTGCCATCTCGGGATGGGATCTTGGAGCATTACAAGTACATAGCTTACACCCGCTTGTTGGATTTTGTCAAATTTGGTATCGATGGAAAACTAATTCAATTTCCCACACTATGAAAAATTAAAATGTTGAATATTCCACATGTATAATGGTGTATTCAAATTTAAGACAAGTCTTTGACATTTTTGGAACGTATTTAAGCTAGGTAGAACTACAGGGTATTACAATATCTCCCCATAAGAATATTCATCCTTGATTGAGACAGATTAAGATGAGGACTACTGATACATGGAGATTATATGCTGGACATGCATATCCGATACATAGAATACATGGCTAAACTGATAAATGAATGAATGACTGAATATACATCAATAACAGATACTTAAGATAATAGCTGTAACTGAACATGGAGCTGAGTTAATCTAAAGAAGACTATTACCTTAAGTTGAGAACACTGATGAGCCTAAGATCACTTGCTGAACATATATGAATAGGAACATGAGAACATAAACGTCTCTAAAATATGATACACGAACTGAATACCGTGAACTGAAATAAGCCCTTGAGTACATAGCTTACGTCTGGGTGTTGGATTTGGGCGAATTTTGTATCGATCGAAATCTCATTCAATTTCCCACACCAGGAAAAGTTAAAAACTTGAAAATTCCACATATATAAAGGTGTATTCATATTTAAGAAAAGTCATTGACATCTTTGAGATGAATTTAAGCTACGTAAAAGTATGGGGTATTACTATATCTCCCCCTTGGGAACATTCGTCCTCAAATGAGACTGATTAAGATGAATACCATTGAAAGACTGAGTTTATATGCTGGACATACATATCCGTTGCATGGAATACATGACTAAACCTGTAAATGAATGTGTGACTGAATGTACACCAGTAACTGATACTTAAGATAATAGCTGTAACTGAACATGGAACTGAGTAAATCTAAGGAAGACTATTACCTTAAGCTGAGAACACTGATGAGCCTAAGATCATTTAATGAACAGATATATACGGGAACATGAGAACATGAACGTCTCTGAAATGTTATACACGAACTGAATATCGTGAACTGAACTAAGCCCTTGAGTACATATCTTACGCCTTGGTATCATATTTGGACGAATTTGGTATTGATGGAAAGCTTATTCAATTTCCCATACCATAAAAAGTCAAAATCTTGAAAATTCCATATGTAAAAAAGTGTATTCATATTTAAGGCAAGTCTTTGACATCTTTGGGATGAATTTAGGCTAGGTAGAATTACAGGATATTACAATATCTCCTCCTTGGGAACATTCATCCTTGAATAAGACTGATTAAGCTGAGGGCAACTGATAGAATGAGTTTATACGCTGGACATGCATATTCGAAGCATGTATACATGACTAAACTGATAAATTAAAGCGTGACCAAATATGCCACATTAACTTATACTTAAGATTATAGTTGTAACTGAACATGTAACTGCGTAAATCTAAGGAAGACTATTAACTTAAGCTGAGAACACTGATGAGCCTAAGGTCATTTACTTAACATGTATGAATGAGAACATTAGAACATGAACGTCTCTTAAACGTAATACACGAACTGAATACCGTGAACGGAACTGAGCTCTTGAGTACATAGCTTAGGCCCGGGTGTCGGATTTGGGCGAATTTGGTATTAATGGAAAGGTTAATCAATTTTCAACACTATACACAATCAAAATCTTGAAAATTCTACATGTATAAAGGTGTATTCATATTTATGGAAAATCTTTGACATATTTAGGATAAATTTAAGTTAGGTAGAAGTAAGGGGTATTACAATATCTCCCCCATGGGAACATTTATCCACGAATGAGACTGATTAAGTTGAGCACTTCTGAGACTGAATTTATATGGTAGACATGCATATTCGATACATAGAATGCATGACTAAACTCATAAATGAGTGCATGTCAAAATATGCAACAATACCTGATACTTTAGATTATAGATGCAACTTAACATGGAACTGAGTAAATCTAAGGAAGACTATTTCCTTAAGCTCAGAACAGTGATGAGCCTAAGATAATTTACTGAACATATATAAATTGGAAAATGAGAACATGAACGAGTCTGAAACGTGATTTATGAACTAAATATTATGAACTGAACTGAGCCCTTGAGTACGTAGCTTACACTTGGGGGTCGAATTTGGAATAATTTGGTATCGATGGAATGCTAATTAAATTTTTCACTCCATGAAAAGTTAAAATCTTGAAAATTCTACATGTATAAACGTGTATTCATATTTAAGGGAAGTCTACTACATCTTTGGGATGAATTTAATCTAGGTAGAAGTACGGGGTATTACAATATCTCCCCTTGGAACAATCATCCTTGAATGATATTGATTAAGCTGAGGACTGTTGATAGACTGAGTTTATACGCTCGACATGCATATCCGATGTGTGGAATACATAACAAAACTGATAAATTAATGTGTTACTAAATATTCAACAATAACTGATGCTTAAGATTATAGCTGTAACTAAAATTTAAACTCAGTAAATCTAAGGAAGACAATTACCTTAAGTTGAGAACATTGATTATCCTAAGATCATTTACTGAACATGTATGAATGGGAACATGAGAACATGAATGAGTCAGAAATGAGATACACGAACAGACTATCATGAACTGAACTGAGCCCTTGAGTACATTGCTTATGCTCGGGTGTCGAATTTAGGTGAATTTGGTATCGATGGAAAGCTTATTCAATTTTCCACACACTGAAAGATAAAATTCTTGTAAATTCTGAATGTATAAAGGTGTATTCATATTTAAGGTGAGACTTTAACATATTTGGAATGAATTTAAGCTAGGTAGAAGTACGGGGTATTACAATATCTCCCCCATGGGAACATTCATCATTGAATGAGACTGATTTAGCTTAGGACTGCTGATAGATGCGTTTATTTGCTGGACATGTATATTTGATTTAGGGATGTCACGACCCGAGCCTGGGCCCTAGCCATGACGAGCATCTCGGACTATGAAAGCCCAGAACACCCTTCTCTATCTTTCTGGTAATCATGCACATAATTCATATGATAAAAGGTAATGCGGAAAGAGAAATCTAATACGGAAACATGGTCAATCTGAATGTGATCATAATACTGAAAACTGAAATCCAAAATATATCTGAATAATAATAACTGACTCAGTCTGGGAAATCTCTACCATGAACTAATCAAAGTTGTCTGAAAGCTGGGACAAGACCCCTTGTAGACCAAAACCTAACTAATAGTAGTAATATGAAATAACCAGGCCTTCTGAATCATAGAAGGCTCACCAATGCAAACTTCGATCTGTGATCTGAAATCTCTACTATTTATTTGAACCCCTAGATTGTGCCTCAAAACTTGGAAGGAGGGGAAGGTCAGTACAATTGTACCAGCATGTGAACCAATCCAAAATAGAGTAATTGAACATATATATCTATCTATATATAATAAGTGAGAGAAAATTTTCATCAAACATTACGCATAAAGCAGTTTCTAAAAACACATTGGCAACTTAAGAAAACATGTAACCTGTCTGTAAATCTCAAACTCTTATTTGTCTATTACTTCTGAGTTAGGTGATATCCCCTACAAATCTAATATTCCACAGGCGATATGAAATCGCCATTGACTCGGCGGGGAACCCTCCATCCCGAGTGTGCCGCAAGGGTTGGAGTTCCTGAATCTGATATGCCATACGACACTTAAGTCAACATATAATAATATACCCGGGTCAGCAAACCACATTTCTAGGCAATGAGTTTCTTGAACTCAAGCCCTCTTCAGGGAGCCACCTAACATCTCTGTATGCCCATTTTAAAATTTTTCTATACATGCAACATTCTGAATGTCTAAATCATGATAGTCTAAAATGTCTATTAGTCTGAGTCTGATATGGCACTGGTCTGAATTGGTATCATCATACCAAGACATGCAAGTCATGATTTCTGAGCCATAATACATTAAGCTAAATATTTCATTTAAAGAATAATTTAGACCACCAAAAATATGCAATTGATATAGGAGATTTCGTGTTTCGAGACTCAAGTCAAAATCATGCAAAAACTTCATCAACATATGGTGGTCTAGTGCCTTTAGTAAATCCATGCACTCTTTCATTACATGCATTATGAACATTAAACATTCATGCTAGATTCCCTCTTTAGTGATTTAAAACCACCTTTAAATCATAACAAGAGTTCAAACATTTCATATAGTGCTTTTCAAGAATGTATTGCAAAATAATTCATATGCTATGAAAAAATCTGAAAATTCATAATAAGAGGAAATTCACCAAAAGTCATGCTCTCAACAAGAATTCATTCTTAAATACATGCTTTCATACATACATATTCTCAAATCCTTTTGGAGAAGGTCAAAAGACCAAAATAATGATGTTAAAACATCTAGTACGTGAATATATACATAGTTTCAAAAACCCCATTCTAAATCATGATTTTTCTATGCCCATGAGAATTTTGAAAAAACCCACGAACTTCTATTTTGAAAAATAATGGGTGCTTCTTGAAGCCTATGGATTGGGGATTCCGAATCTCTAATCGATTTTGAAAACCCACGGTTGAATCTTGATTTATTTGGGATTTTAGTTTGAAACTTTTTGGGAGTGTTCTTGAGAATTTTTAGATGAATGTGGATGTATTTTGGAGAATTGGGGACTGAATTTCGTGCTTATAGCTGAATAAAGGTGGGAAAAGAACCATTTTTCCCCAAAAATGGAGTGTTTAAGTCACTTGAAATCATTACGTAGGCGCCGCATATGATATCGCCTATGTTTACATAGGCACCGCCTATGCTATCGCCTATGTTTACATAGGCGCCGCCTATGCTATCGCCTATGTTTACATAGGCGCCGCCTATGCTATCGCCTATGTTTACATAGGTGCCACATATGCTATCGCATATGCTTTCCAGTGTCCATGAGCGATTGGTTAGGCTACGCATACTACTTTGAAAGGCCATAACTTCTTGGTCGGTTGCCAGATTTTAGCAAAATTTGTATTATTATAAAGCTAACTCGAAAACCTATCATTTTACACATATTAGGCTCTCTAATTCGACATATACAAAGAGTCATGGTTGATAGAAGTTGACACAAGTTATAAAGTCCACTTAAACTTAATCGATTAAAGTAGTTTTCAACTAATCCTTGAGTCAAAGGACCTCTATGGTCTAAATTCAAGCTTGAATGGATTCACATACTGCACAAATAATTAACATGACATATTGGCATGGGATTTATGGCTTCGAGATTATCGATGAATCAAAATCATGGTCTATCTTATAGCCCAAAATGCAGGGCGTTACATTATCCCCTCGTAGGATCATTCATCCCGGAATGATGATGCGGGACACAGACAGACAGGATTTTAAGCATAATAAGGACTAGGAAAGATAAGATAGGAATAGTACCTTCTGTCTCATCATCCATCGAAGCAAACAAATTGGGATATCTAATTCTCAGGTCATATTTTGACTCCCAAGTTACTTCTTTAACTTTCCGATTCCTCCATAATACATTCACTGAGGCTATCTCTTTGCTCCTCAACTTTCGAACTTGACGATCTAAAATTTCAATGGGCTTTTCTTTGTAAGACAAGGAATATGTCACTTTGATATTCTCTACTGTCAATACCAAAGAATGATCTCCAATGCATTTCTTCAACATGGAAATATGGAATACCGGATGAACGAAACCCAAACTTGCAGGAAATTCTAGCTCATAAGCAACTGCACCAATCTTTTTCAAAATATGATATGGCCCTATATAGCGAGGGATAAATTTACCCCTTTTTCCAAACCGCATAACTCATTTCATAGGAAAAACGTTGAGAAACACACGATCACCAAATTCAAACTCTAATTCTCTTATTAGATTATCGACATAGGACTTCTGACGACTCTGAGTAGTCTTGAGTCGTTGTCTAATGATCTTTACTTTCTCCATCGCCTGATGAACAAGATCAGACCCAAACAACTGAGTCTCACCCACTTTATACCATCCTATTGAATACCTACATCTTCTCTCATACAAAGCCTCAAAAGGAGCCATCTTGATGCTAGCATGGTAACTATTATTGAAAACAAATTCAATCAGTGACAGGTGATCTACCCAATTACCTTTGAAATCAATGACACATGCCTTTAACATATCTTTGAGGGTCTAAATGATACGCTCAGCTTGCCCATCCGTCTGAGGGTGGAAATCTATGCTCAAATTCACTTGTGTACCTAAACCCTTCTGAAAAGATCTCCAGAACTGAGATGAAAACTGCATACCTCTATCGAATATTATGGACACAGGTGGCCCATGCAGCTGAACTATCTCCTTAATGTAAATCTTAGCATAACCCTCTCCCGAATATTAGTCCTCACAGGCAAAAAGTGGGCTGACTTTGTCAACTGATCTACAATCACCCATATAGAATCATACTGGTTCCGGGATCTCGAAAGTCCTGTAATGAAGTCCAAGTTTATCATCTCCCACTTCCATAAAGGCAGGGCTATCTCTTGGGAATTACCACCTGGCCTTATGTGTTCTAGCTTCACTTGTTGATAGTTCAAACACTTGGACACAAAATTAGCTACATCACATTTCATATTATTCCACCAATACAATGTTTTCAGATCATGGTACATCTTAATAGAGCCTGGGTGAACGACATACCTTGAAGTGTGTGCCTCATCAAGGATTCTTTCTCACAGTCCATCAACATTCAGAACGCACAACCTACCCTGAAATCTCAGAACACCATCACCACCAATTTCAAATAACATAACCTTTTGTTGACCCATATATTTCTTAATTTGCATCAAGATGGGATCTTCAACCCGCTTCTCCTTAACTTCATCACAAAGGGATGACTTAGCTAACTCATAAAAAATTACCCCTCCATGTTCGTAATCTAAGAGTCACACTCCTAGATTTGTAAGGCAGTGAATATCCTTCACCATCTTTTTCTTTCCTTTTTCTACATGAGAAAGGCTGCCCATAGGCAACCTACTGAGCGTGTCGGCTACAATATTTGCCTTTCCCGAATGGTAATGCAGGCTCATATCATAGTCTTTCAAAAGCTCCATCCAGAGCCTCTGCCTGAGGTTCAATTCTTTTTGCGAGAAAACATACTGCAGAATCTTATGGTTAGTAAAGATATCAACGTGAACACCGTACAAGTAGTGCCGCCAAGTCTTAAGTGCAATACCACAACCGCTAACTCCAAATCATGGGTGGGATAGTTCCGCTCGTGCACTTTCAACTGCCTAAATGCATAAGCCACTACCTTACCATGCTGCATTAGTACACAACCAAGTCCCACACGGGACGCATCACAGTATACCACAAAGCTATCTACACCCTTGGGAAGGCTCAAAATAGAAGAAGTGGTTAGTTTGTCTTTCAACTTCTCAAAACTATTCTCACACAGATCAGACCACACAAACTTCACCTTTTTCTGAGTCAATTTAGTGAGTGGAGCAGCTATGGAAGAAAAACACTCTATGAACATTTTGTAATACCCCACTAAACCCAAGAAGCTCTAAATATCGGTTAGAGTTGTGGGTCTGGGCTATTTTCTCACTGCTTCAACTTACTAGGGATCTACTCTTATCCCGTCATTGGAAACAATATGCCCCAAGAAGGCAATAGTATCTAACCAGAATTCATACTTAGAAAATTTGGCATACAGCTGATGATCCTTAAGGTTCTAAAGAATAATTCGGAGGTGATTGGCATGATCCTCTTTACTCTTAGAATAGATCAGAATAACATCAATAAATACAATGATGAACAAGTCAAGAAACTGATGAAATACTCTATTCATAAGATCCATGAAGGATGCAAGGGAGTTAGTAGACCCTAAGGACATGACTAGAAATTCGTAGTGACCATATCGGGTTTGGAAGGCTATCCTGGGTATGTCTGACTCCCTAACTTTCAACTGAAGATAACCCGAACGAAGGTCTATTTTTGAAAAACATTTGGTACCCTGAAGCTAGTCAAAAAGGTCGTCAATCCAAGGAAGAGGATATTTATTTTTAATCGTGACCTTATTCAACTGACGGTAGTCTATGCACATATAAAGGGAACCATCTTTCTTTCATATGAAAAGTACAGGCGTGCCCCAAGGAGACACACTGGGGCGTATAAAACCCTTATCTAAGAGATCTGCTAACTATTCTTTTAACTCTTTTAGTTCTACAGAATCCATTCTATATGGCGGAATAGAAATAGGACGAGTGTCTGGCAACACATCAATACCAAATTCAATCTCCCTATCAGGTGGTATTCCTGGGAGATCATTTGCAAAGACTTCTGGGAATTCTTTTACTATGGGAATAGATTGAAGAGGAAGACTCTCAGTATTGGAGTCCTTAACTCGGATAAGGTGGTACAAGCAACCTTTAGAAATGAGTTTGCGGTCTCTGAGATAGGATATAAAGTGCCTTCTGGGTGATAAAGAATTTCCTTCCCACTCTATCACTGGTTCATTCGGGAAGGAAAAAGTGACCCTTCGAGTCCTACAATCTAATATGGTATAGCACGAATGGAGCTAATCCATTCGCAAAATAGCATTAAAAGCAACCATATCTAACTCTATGAGATCTATTAACGTATCCCGACTACCAACAGTCACAACATAACCCTTGTACACCCTCCTAGCAATAATAGAATCCCCCACCGAGGTGGAAACAGAAAAGGGTTCAGAAATCACAATTGGCTCAAACCCAAAACCAACAACCACATAAGGGGTCATGTAGGATAAAGTAGACCTGGGATCAAGTAACACATAAACATTACGGGAAAAGATTTGTAATGTACCGGCAATAATATTTGGGGAAGCTTCTGCCTCCTGGCAGTTGGTCAAAGCATATAACCGGTTGCGACTATTCCCGATAGCTGATCTGGTGCCCTTCTGAGGCGGGGGTGGTGCCGATGAATTTGCCTGAGACTTTGCACCACCAACATTCTTTCTAGTAGATGGATATTCCCTCTAAAAATGACCCGAATGACCACATGAATAACATACTATCGAGCCCATCTGACACCTTTCCAGATGATTTCTACCATAAGTCTCACACCACAAAAAAGTACGATGCTACTGAGCCACACTACCCTGTGACGGAGTATCCTGAGCTCTGGTTCCATGGTTAGTCTGAAAACTCTGAGATCGTCTGTCTTCTGGTGGTTGGGGTACTAGGGCGCTAGCAGTAGACTGCACATTACCCCAATTCTTTTTTTTCTGCCATTTATTTCCCCACTTACCGCCCTGAGGCTGACTGTGACTCTGGTCGGCTGATCTGGCTTTTTTTGCTTGTCTTTCCACCTCCCTAGCTTCAGAGATCTTTTTCGTTTTCTCTTATACCTGCTACATATGTACGGTCAGCCTAGAAAAGTCTAACTCCTTATTCAACATTGCCCCCTGGCACTCAAGAACTAGGTTATCAGAAAGGCTGGATGCAATTTTCCTCATCCGAGCTCTCATATTACTAGTCAACTCTAGTGCATAATGGGCTAGTTTATTAAACTTCAAAGTGTACTCCTGCACACTCATACTACCTTGCTTCAGATTCATAAACTTTTCCGCTTTGGTCTCCCTCAACTCTAGAGGAAAGAAATGATCAAGGTAAACTTTCACAAATTCGCCTTAAACTGTGGGCTCAGTACTCTCACCTTTTGCATCCTCCCAGGTGGCATACCACTGATTCACAAATCCTTAAGTTAATAAGTTACTAGTTCCACCCATTCAACCTCATCCACATGCATTACCTTAAAGATCTTTTCCATCTCATTCACAAAATCCTGTGGATCTTCCTCCACCTTGGTACCAGTGACCTAGGTGGGTTCATTTTCATGAAATGTCTGACCCTGGTAGCCTCAGATGTAACAGATGCAGACCCAACATCTTCTGATCATTGAGCCTAGTTAGCTACCAACTGTGTCAGCATATGAATAAACCGTCTGAATTCTGTATTTGAAATATCTCTCTGAGCAGTCGGTGGGCGGTTATCATCAGTCTGCGGAGCTCGAGGTAGAATGGTTAGGACTGGAGGGACTCCCAGAGTACGGACAGGTTCTGGAGTGTGAGCTCTGTTATGGGTCCACATCCCATGGGTGGGACGGACCTAATCTGCCTGAGCATTCTGATCGATGATACAACGTGAAGGTATAGCTGTGTTTCTAAAATACAAGAATCATTGATTAGAGGACAGTTCAGACTCTAAAATACAAACTAAATCACAAAGAAGGGAAATATTTTCTAAATGCCTAGTAGCCTCTTACTAATAAGTGTGGCGCGCTACAAACCCATAACCAAGACTCTACCTGATGTAATTTTGTAGATACCCTGGGACCATGAACCATGCTCTGATACCAAGTTTGTCTCGACCCGAGCTGGGGCCCTAGCCTTAATGAGCATTCCAAACCATGAAGGCCCAAAACACCCTTCTCTATCTATCTGGTAATCATGCACATAATTCATATGATAAAAGTTAATATGGAAAGAGAAATCTAAAACGGAAATATGGTCAATTTAAATGTGATTATAATATTGAAAACTAAAATCCAAAATATATCTGAATAATAATGTCTGACTCAGTCTGCGAAATCTTTACCATGAACTAATCAAAGTTTTCTGAAAGTAGGGATAAGGCCCCTAGTAGACCAAAACCTAACTAATAGAAGTAATATGAAATAACCAGGCCTTCTGAATCATCGAAGGCTCACCACTGCAAATTCCGGTCTATGATCTAAAATCTTTACTGTTTATCTGGACCCCTAGACTATGCCTCAGAACCTAGAAGAAGGGTGAGGGTCAACACAATTGTACTGGCCCACGAAGTAATCAAAAATAGAGTAATTGAACATATATATATATATATAATACGTGAGAGAAATTTTTCACCAAACATTATGCATAAAATAGTTTCTGAAAACACATAGGAATCTTCTGAAAACATGTAACCTGTTTGTAAATCTCAAACTCTGATCTGTGTATTAATTCTGAGTTAGGTGGTATCCCCTACAAATCTGATATTCCATGGGCGATATGGAATTCGCCATTGACTTAGCGGGGAAGCCTCCAACCCGAGTGTGCCACAAGGGTTGGAGTTTCTTAATATGATACGACACACGACACTTAAGTCAGCTTATAATAATATACCTGGGTCGGCAAACCACGATTCTAGGCAATGAGTTTCTTGAACTCAAACCCTCTTCAGGGAGCCACCTAACATCTCTGTTTGCCCATTTTTAACCCTTTCTGTACATGCAACATTCTGACTGTCTAAATCATGATAGTTTGAAATGTCTATTAGTCTGAGTCTGATATGGCATCGGTCTGAATTGGTATCATCATACCAAGACTTTCAAGTCATGATTTCTGAGCCATAATACATTAAGATAAATCTTTCATTTAAAGCATCATTTAGACCACCAAAAATATGCAACTGATATAGGAGATTTCGTGTTTCGAGACTTAAGTCAAAATCATGCAAAAACTTCATCAACATATGGTGGTCTAGTGCCTTTAGTAAATCCATGCACTCTTTCATTACATGCATTATGAACATTAAACATTTATGTTAGATTCCCTCTTTAGTGATTTAAAACCACCTTTAAATCATAACAAGAGTTCAAACATTTCATATATTTCTTTTCAAGAATGCATTGTAAAACAATTCATATTCTATGAAAAATCTAAAAATTCATAATAAGAGGGAATTCACCGAAAGTCATGCTCTCAACAAGAATTCATTCTTAAATACATGCTTTCATACATACATATTCTCAAATCCCTTTGGGGAAGATCAAAAGACCAAAACATTGATGTTAAAACATCGAGTACGTGAATATATACATAGTTTCAAAAACTCCATTCTAAAACATGATTTTTCTATGCCCATGAGAATTTAGGAAAACCCCGCGTACCTCTATTTCAGAAAATAATGGGTGCTTCTTGAAGCCTATGGATTAGGGATTCCGAATCTCTAATAAATGTTGAAAACACACGTTTGAATCATGATTTATTTGGATTTTTAGTTTGAAACCCTTGGGAGTGTTCTTGAGAATTTCTAGATGAAGGTGGATGTATTTTGGAGAATTAGGGACTGAATTTCGTGTTTATGGCTTAATAAGGGTGGGAAAAGGACTATTTTCCCCCAAAAATGGAGTGTTTAAGTCACTTGAAACCATTACAAAGGCGCCGCATATGATATCGCCTATGTTTACATAAGCGCCGCCTATGATATCGCCTATGTTTACATAGGCGCCGCCTATGCTATCGCCTATGTTTAAATAGGTGCTATATATGCTATCGCATATGCTTTCTAGTGTCCATGAGCGATTGGTTAGGAGATGCATACTAATTTGAAATGCCATAACTTCTTTATCGGGTGCCGGATTTTAGCAAAATTGGTATCGTTGGAAAGCTAACTCGAAAACTTATCATTTTACCTATAGTAGTATCTATAATTTTACATATACAAATAGTCATGGTCGATAGAAGTTGACACAATTTATAATGTCCACTTAAAATTAATTGATCGAAGTAGTTTTCAACTCGTCCTTGAGTCAAAGGACCTCTATGGTCTAAATTCAAGCTTGAATGGATTCACATACTACACAAATAATTAACATGCCATATTGGCATGGGATTTATGGCTTCGGGATTATCAATTCATCAAAATCATAGTCTATATTGTAGCCTGAAATGCAGGGCGTTATAAGGGAAAACATGACTAAACTCATAAATGAATGTGTGACTAAATATGCAACAATAACTGATACTGAAGATTATAGCTGTAGCTAAACATGAAAGTGATTAAATCTAAAGAAGACCATTACCTTAAGCTCAGAACACTGATGAACCTAAGATCATTTACTGAACATGTATGAACGGGAACATGAGAACATAAATGAGTCTGAAACATGATACACGAACTAAATATCATGAACTGAACTGAGCCCTTGATTATATAGATTACGCTCGGCAGTCAGATTTGGGCGAATTTGGTATCGATGGAAAGCTTATTCAATTTCGCACACCATGAAAAGTCAAAATCTTTAAAATTCCTAATATATAAAGGTGTATTCATATTTATAGAATGTCTTTGACATATTTGGGATGAATTTAAGCTAGGTAGAAGTATGGGGTATAACAATATCTCCCCCTTAGGAACATTCATCCTCGAATGAGATTGATTTGGTTTATACGCTTGACATGCATATCCGATGCATGGAATACATAACTAAATAGATAAATGAATGCGTGACTGAATATGCAACAATAACTGATACTTAAGATTATATTTGTAACTGAACACGAAACTGAGTAAATCTAAGGAAGACTATTACCTTAAGCTCAGAACACTGATGAGACTAAGATCATTAACTGAACATGTACGAATAAGAACATGAGAACATGAACTTATCTAAAATGTGACACACAAACTAAATATCGTGAACTGAACTGAGCCCTTGAGTACATAGCTTATGCCCAGGTATCGAATTTGAGCAAATTTGGTGTCATTGTAAAGGTTATTTAATTTCTCACACCATGAAAAGTCAAAATCTTGAAATTCGACATGTATAATAGTGTATTTATATTTAAGGTAAGTCTTTGATATCTTTGGGTCAGATTTAAGCTAGGTTAAGGTATAGGGTATTACAATATCTCCCCCTTGAAAATATTCGTCCTTGAATGAGATTGATTAAGCTGAGGATGGTTGATAGACTAAGTTTATATGCTGGACATGCATATCTGATGCATGGAATAAAAGAGTAAACTGATAAATGAATGCGTGACTGAATATGTAATATTAACTGATACTTAAGATTATAGCCATAACTAAAAATGGAACAGAGTAAATCAAAGGAAGACTATTACCTTAAGTTGAGAACATTGATGAGCCTAAGATCATTCACAGAACACGTATGAACGGGAACATAAGAACAAGAACAAGTCTGAAGCATGATACACAAACAAAATATCATGAACTAATCTGAGTCCTTGAGTACATAGCTTACACCCTGCTATCGGATTTGTGCGAATTTGGTATCGATGGAAAGTTTATTCAATTTCCCACACCATGAAAAGTTAAAATATTGAAAATTCCACATGTATATAGGTATATTAATATTTAAGGCAAGTCATTGACATGTTTGAGATGAGTTTAAGGTAGATATAAGTATGAGGTATTACAATAACTCCCCCTTGGGAACATTCATCCTCAAATAAGACTGATTAAGGTGAGGACTACTGATAGACTGAGTTTATATGCTGGACATGCGTATCCAATGCATGGAATGCATTACAAAACTGATAAATTAATGCACGACTAAATATACAAAAATAACTGATAAATAAGATTATAGCTGTAACTGAAAATGAAACTTAGTAAATCTAAGGAAGACTATTACCTTAAGCTGAGAACACTAATGAGCCTTAGATCATTTACTAAACATGTATGAAGGGGAACATGAGAACATGAATGAGTCTGAAATGTGATAGATGAATTGAATATCGTGAACTGAACTGAGCCCTTGAGGACATAGCTTATGCTCGGGAGTCAGATTTGGGCGAATTTGGTATCGATGGAAAGATTATTCAATTTCCCACACCATGAAAAGTCAAAATCTTGAAAATTCCACATGTATTAAGGTGTATTCATATTTAAGGAATGTACTTGACATCTATGGGAAGAATTTATGCAAGGTAGAATTAGGAGCTATACTTATGATTATAGCTGTAACTAAACATGAAAGTGAGTATTTCTAAGACACACTATTACCTTAAGCTAAGAACACTAATGAGCCTAAGATTGTTTACTGAACATGTATGAATGGGAACATAAGAACATGAATTAGTCTAAAACATGATACACGAACTAAATATCATGAACTGAATTGAGCCCTTGAGTAAATAGCTTACGCCCGGGAGTCGGATTTGGGGGAATTTGGTTTCGATGGAAAGCTTATTTAATTTCCCACACCATGAAAAGTCCAAATCTGGAAAATTCCTAATATATAAAAGTTTATTCATATTTAAGGTAAGTCTTTGACAACTTTGGGATGAATTTAAGCTAGGTAGAAGTACGGGGTATTACAATAACTTCCCTTTGGGAACATTCATCCTCGAATGAGATTGATTAAGCTAAGAATTATTGATGCACTGGGTTTATATGTTGGACATGCATATCTGATGCGTGGAATACATGACAAAATAAATAAATGAATGTGTGACTGAATGTGCAACATTAACTGATACTTTAGATTATATTTGTAACTGAACATTGAGCTGATTAAATCTAAGAAAGACGATTACCTTAAGCTGAGAACACTGATGAGCCTAAGATCATTTACTAAATATTGTATGAATGAGAACATGAGAATATGAAAGTCTTTGAACTATGACACGTGAACTGAATATCGTGAATTGAACTGAGCCCTTGAGTACATAGGTTATGCCCGAAAGTCAAAATTGGGCGAATTTGGTATCGATGTAAAGGTTATTCAATTTCCCACACCATGAAAAGTCAAAATCTTGAAATTCCACGTGTATAAAAGTGAATTCATATTTAAGGAAATTGTTTGACATTTTTGGGTAAAATTTAAGCTAGGTTAAAGTACGGGCTATTACAATATCTTCTCCTTGTGAATTCGTCCTCGAATAAGACTGATTAAGGTTAGGACTGTTGATACACTAAGTTGATATGCTGGACATGCATATCCGATGCATGGAATACATGAATAAATTGATAAATTAATGTGTGACTGAATATGCAACATTAACTGATACATAAGATTATAGTTGTAACTGAAAATGGAACTTAGTAAATCTAAAGAAGACTATTACCTTAAGCTGAGAACACTGATAAGGCTAAGATCATTCACTGAACATGTATGAATGGGAACACAAGAAAAAGAATGAGTCTGAAACGTGATACACAAACTAAATATCGTGAACTAAACTGGGCCCTTGAGTACTTAACTTACGCCCTGTTGTCGGATTTATGAGAATTTGGTATCGATTGAAAGCTTATTCAATTTCCCACACCATGAAAAGTTGAAATATTGAAAATTCCACATTTATATTGGTGTATTCATATTTAAGGCAAGTAATTGACATCTTTGAGATGTATATCAGGTAGATAGAAGTACGGGGTATTACAATATCTCCTCCTTGGGAACATTCATCCTCGAATGAGACTGATTAAGGTGAGGACTACTAATAGACTGAGTTTATACGCTGGACAGGCTTATCCGATGCATGGAATACAGGACTAAACTGATAAATGAAGGTGTGACTAAATATCCAAAAATAACTGATACTTAAGATTATAGCTGTAACTGAACATGAAACTGGGTAAATCTAAGAAAGACTATTACCTTAAGCTGGGAACACCGATGAGCATAAGATCGTTTACTGAACATATATGAATGGGAACAAGAGAACATGAATGAGTCTGAAACATGATAGACAAACTGAATATCATGAACTGAACTGAGCCCTTGAGTACATAGTTTACGCCCAGGGGTGGGATTTGGGTGACTTTGGTATCGATGGAAAGCTTATTCAATTTCCCACACCATAAAATGTTGAAATCTTAAAAATTACACATGTATAAAGGTTTATTCATATTTAATAAATGTCAGTGATATCTTTGGGATGAGTTTAAGGTAGGTAAAAGTACGGGGTATTATAATATCTCCCCTTTGGGAACATTCATCCTTGAATGAGACTGATTAAGCGGAGGACTACTAATAGACCAAGTTTATACGCTGGATATGCATATCAGATGCATGGAATACATGACTAAACTAATAAATGGAATGCATAACTGAATGTGCAACAATAACTGATACTTAAGATTATAGCTGTAAGTGAACATAGAAATGAGTAAATCTATGTAAGACTATTACCTTAACCCGAGAACACAGATAAGCCTAAGATCTTTTAAAGCCAATCTATCAGCAGTTCTTAGCTGATAGACTGGGTTTATATTTAAGGAAAGTCTTTGAAATCTTTGGGATAAATTTATACTACGTAAACGTACGAGGTCTTACAATATCTCCACCTTGGGAACATTCATCCTCGAATGATACTGATAAAGATGAGGACTGCTGATAGACCGAGTTCATATACTGGAAAGGCATATCTAATACATGGAATAAATGATGAAATAGATACCTAAATATTCAACAATAACGAATACTTAAGATTATAGCTTTAACTAAACATGGAACCGATTAAATCTAAGGAATACTAACACCTTAAGCTGAGAGAACTAATGAGCCTCAGATCATTTACTGAACATGTATGAATAGGAATATGAAAACAAGAACTTGTCTGAAGTGTGATATACAAACTAAATATCATGAACTAAACTGAGCCCTTAAATATAAAGCTGAAGCCCCGTTGTTGGATTTGTGCGAATTTGGTATCGACGGAAAGCTTATTCAATTTCCCACACCATGAAAAGTCGAAATCTTTAAAATTCCACATGTATATAGGTTAATTCAAGTTTACAGTAAGTCATTGACATCTTTCAGATGAATTTAAGCTAGGTAGAAGTATGGGGTATTATAATATATCCCCCTTGGGAATATTCATCCTCGAATGAGACTGATTATGGTGAGGACTTTTGGTAGGCAGAGTTTATACGTTGGACATAAATATTTGATGCATGGAATACATGACTAAACTAATAAGTGAATGCATGACTAAATATGCAACAATAACTTATACTTTAAATTATAGTTGTAACGAACATGATATTGAGTAAATCTAAGGAAGACTATTACCTTAAGCTGAGAACACTGATGAGCCTTAGATCATTTTTCTAAATATGTATGAATGAGAACATGAGAACTTGAACGAGTATAAAATGTGATAGAAGAACTGAATATCATGAACTAAACTGAGCCCGTGAGTACGTAGCTTACGCTTGGGGGTCGGATCTGGGCGAATTTGGTATTGATGGAAAGATTATTCAATTTCCCATACCATAAAAGTCAAAATATTGAAAAATGCACATAAATAAAGGTGTATACATATTTAAGGTATGTCTTTGACATTTTTGGGATGAATTTATGCTAGGTAGAAGTATCGGGTATTAAAATATCTACCCTTTGGGAACTTTTATCCTCGAATGATACTGATTAAGATGTGGACTACTGATAGACTGAGTTTATATGCTGGACATGCATATACGATACATGGAATACATGACTAAACTTAAAAATGAATGTGTGAATGAATATGCAACAATAATTGATACTTAAGATTATAGCTGTAATTGAATATGTGACTGAGCTAATCTAAGAAATATTATTTCCTTAAGTTGAGAACACTTAGGAGCCTAAGATCATTCAGTAAACATGTATGAATGGGAACATGGGAACAAGAATGAGTCAGAAACGTGATACACGAACTAAATTTCATGAGCTGACCTGATCCCTTGAGTACAAAGCTTACGCCCTGTTGTCATATTTGGGCGAATTTGGTATCAATGGAAAGCTTATTCAATTTTATACGCCATAAAATGTTGAAATCTTTAAAATTGCACATGTATAAAGGTTTCTTATTATTTAATAAATGTCATTGACATCTTTGGGATGAATTTAAGATAGGTAGAAGTACAGGGTATTACAATATCTCCCCCTTGGGAACATTC
Organism: Capsicum baccatum var. pendulum; assembly: GCA_030864225.1. Taxonomy (NCBI): domain Eukaryota; kingdom Viridiplantae; phylum Streptophyta; class Magnoliopsida; order Solanales; family Solanaceae; genus Capsicum; species Capsicum baccatum. The sequence continues at coordinate 138,052,815 of CM061560.1, forward strand.
GTCCTCGAATGAGACTGATTAAGCTAAGGACTACTAATAGACCAAGTTTATACGCTGGATATGCATATCAGATGCATTGAATACATGACTAAACTGATAAATGGAATGCATAACTGAATGTGCAACAATAATTGATACTTAAGATTATAGCTGTTAGTGAACATAGAAATGAGTAAATCTAAGGAAGACTATTACCTTAACCCGAGAACACAGATGAGCCTAAGATCTTTTAAATCCAGTCTATCAGCAGTTCTTAGCTGATAGAATGGGTTTATATTTAAGAAAAGTCTTTGATATATTTGGAATGAATTTATACTACATAAAGGTATGAGGTATTACAATATCTCCCCCTCGGGATAATTCATCCTCGAATGATACCGATAAAGCTAAGGCAATCGATAGACCGAGTTCATATACTGGAAATATCTAATGCATGGAATAAATGATGAAATTGATATCTAAATATTCAACAATAACTAATACTTAATATTATAGCTTTAACTGAACATGGAATCTATTAAATCTAAGGAATACTATCACCTTAAGCTGAGAAAACTAATGAGCCTCAGATCATTTACTGAACATGTATGAATGGGAATATATAAACAAGAATGCTTCTAAAATGTGATACACAAACTAAGTATCGTGTACTGAACTGAGCCCTTGAGTACAAAGCTGAAGTCCTGTTGTCGGATTTGTGCGAATTTGGTATCGATGGAAAGCTTATTCAATTTCTCACACCATAAAAAGTCAAAATCTTCAAAAATGCACATAAATAAAGGTTTATACTTATTTATGGTAAGTCTTTGACATTTTTGGGATGAATTTTATGCTAGGTAGAAGTATGGGGTATTACAATATCTACCCTTTGGGAACTTTCGTCCTCGAATGATACTGATTAAGCTGAGGACTAATGATAGACTGAGTTTATATGATGGACATGCATATCCAATACATGGAATTCATGACTAAACTTAAAAATGAATGTGTGAATGAATATGAAACAATAATTGATACTTAAGATTATAGCTGTAATTGAATATGTGACTTAGTAAATCTAAGGAAGATTATTACCTTAAGTTGAGAACACTTAGGAGCCTAAGATCATTTAGTTAACATGTATGAATCGGAACATGGGAACAAGAACGAGTCAGAAACATGATACACAAGCTAAATATCATGAGTTGAACTGAGCCCTTAAGTACAAAGCTTACGCCCTGTTGTCATATTTTGGCGAATTTGGTATCGATGGAAAGCTTATTCAATTTCCCACGCCATGAAAAGTTACAATCTTGAAAATTCCAAATGTATATAGGTGAATTCATATCTAAGGAATGTCATAGACATATTTCAAATGAATTTAATCTAGGGAGCAGTACGAACTGAATATCGTGAACTGAACTAAGCCCTTGAGTACATAGCTTATGCCCGCGGGTCAGATTTGGGTGAATTTGGTATCGATGGAAAGCTTATTCAATTTCCCACTCCATAAAATGTCAAAATATTGAAAAATCCATATGTATAAAGGTTTATACATATTTGAGGTAAGTTTTTGACATCTTTTGGATGAATATATGCTAGGTAAAAGTACGGGGTATTACAATATCTCCCCCTTGGGAACATTCATCCTTGAATGATACTGATTAAGCTGAGGACTGCTGATATATTGAGTTTATAAGCTGGACATGCATATCCGATCCATGGAAAACATGACTAAATTAAAAAATGAATGTGTGAATGAATATGCCACAATAATTGATACTTAAGATTATTGCTATAATTGAACATGGAAATGAGTAAATCTAAGGAAGATTATTACCTTAAGTTGAGAACACTTATGAGCCTAAGATCAATTACTAAACATGTATGAATAGGAACATGAGAACAAGAACGAGTCAGAAACGTGATACATGAACTAAATATCCAGAACTGAATTGAGCCCTTGAGTACAAACCTTATGCCCTGTTGTCAGATTTGGGCAAATTAGGTATCGCTGAAATGCTTATTCAATTTCCCACAACATGAAAAGTTAGAATCTTGAAAATTCCTAATGTATATTGGTGTATTCATATCTAAGGAAAGTCATTGACATCTTTCGGATGAATTTACTCTAGGTAGAAGTACGTGGTATTAGAATATCTCCCCCTTGGGAACATTCATCCTAGAATGAGATTGATTAAGATAAGGACTGCTGATAGGCTTAGTTTATATGTTGGACGTGCATATCCGATGCATGGAATACATGACTAAACTAATAAATGAATATGTGAGTAAATAAGCAGCCATAACTGGTACTATTGAAATACATGACTAAACTAATAAATGAATGTATGAGTAAATATGCAGCCATTACTGTTACTAATGAGCCTAAGATCGTTTGTTGAACATGTATGAAAGGGACCATAAGAACATGAATGAGTCTGAAACATAATAAATGATTGAATATCATGATCAAAACTGAACCCTTGAGAATATAGCTTACGCCCGGGTATCAGATTTGGGCGAATTGCCTATCGATGGAAAGCTTATTCAATTTCCCACACCATGAAAACACAAAATCTAGAAAATTAGAAATGTATTAAACTGTTTTCTTATTTAAGGCAAGTGTTTGACATCTTTGGGATGAATTTATACTAGGTAGAAGTACGAGTTATTAAAATATCTCCCCCTTAGGAACATTCATCCTCGAATGATACTGATTAAGCTGAGGACTACTGATGGACTGAGTTCATATATAGGACAGCCATATCTGATGCATGGCATACATGACGACACTGATAAATAAATGCGTGACTGAATATCTAACAATAACTAATACTTAAGATTATAGCTTTAACTTAACATGGAATCAAGTAAATCTAAGGAATACTATTACCTTAAGATGAGAACGCTGATGAGCCTAAGATCATTTACTGAACATTTATGAATGGGAACATGAGAACAAGAATAAGTCTAAAACGTGATACTTGAACTAAATATCGTGAAATTTACTGAGCCCTTAAGTACAAAGCTTACGCCCCGTTGATGGATTTGTGCGAAATTGGTATCGATGGAAAGCTTATTCAATTTTCCACACCATGAAAAGTCAAAATCTTGAACATTCCACATGTATATAGGTGTATTCATATTTAAGGCAAGTTAATGATATCTTTGGGATGAATTTAAGCCAGGTAGAAGTATGGGGTATTATAATATCTCCCCCTTGGGAGCGTTCATCCTCAAATGAGACTGATTAAGGTGAGGACTGCTAAAAATCAGAGCTTGTATGTGGGACATGCATATCCGATGCATGGAATGCATAAATTAACTGATAAATGAATTCGTGACTAAATATGTAACAATAACTGATACTTAAGATTATAGGTGTAAACATGAAATTCTGTAAATCTAAGAAAGACTATTACCTTAAGCTGAGAACACTCATGAGCCTAAGATCATTTTGCTGAACATGTGTGAATAGGAACATGAGAACTTGAAAGAGGCTAAAACGTGATAGATAAACTGAATATTGTGAACTAAACTGAGCCCTTTGATACACAGCTTACGCCCGGGGGTCGAATTTGGGTGAATTTGGTATCGATGGAAAACTTGTTCAACTTCCCAAATATTGAAAAGTTAATATTTTGAAAATTCCACATGTATAAAGGTGTATTCATATTTAGGCAAAGTCATTGACATCTTTACAATGAATTTAAGGTAGGTAGAAGTATAGGGTATTACAATATCTCTCCCTTGGGAACATTTGTCCTCAAATGAGACTGATTAAGCTGAGGACCACTAATAGACCGAGTTTATATGGTAGACATGCATATCATATACATGGAATACATGACTAAACTTATAAATGGACTGCACGACTGAATATGCAACAATAACTGATACTCGATATTATAGTTGTAACTGAATATGGAAATGAGTAAATATATGGAAGACTATTACCCAATGCCGAGAACACAGATGGGCCTAATATCGTTTATTGAACATGTATGAAAGGGACCATGAGAACATGAAATTTTCTGAAATATGATACATGATTGAATATCGTGAACAAAACTGAGCCCTTAAAAACATAGCTTACGGACGGGTGTCGGATTTGTGCAAATTTGGTATCGATGAAAAGCTTATTCAATTTACATACCATGGAAAGTCAAAATCTTTAAAATTCCACATATATTAAGGTGTATTCATAATTAAGGTAAGTCTTTGACATCTTTGGGATGAATTTATGCTAGGTAGAAGTACAAGGCATTACTATATCTCACCCTTGGGAACTTTCATCCTGGAATGATACTACTTAAGCTGAGGACTATTGATAGACTGAGTTTATATGCTGGATATTCATATTCGATACATGGAATACATGACTAAACTGAAAAATGAATGTGTGACTGAATATGCAACAATAATTGATACTTAAGATTATATTTGTAATTGAACAAAAAACTGAGTAAATCTAAGGAAGATTATTATCTTAAGTAGAGAACACTGATGAGCCTAAGATCATTTACTGAACATGTATGAATGGGAACATGAGAACAAGAAAGAGTCAAAAATTTAATACACGAACTAAATATCATGAATTGAACTGAGCCCTTAAGTACAAAGCTTACGTACTGTTGGCGGATTTGGGCGAATTTGGAATTGATGGAAGGCTTATTCAATTTCCCAAATCGTGAAAAGTTAAAATCTTGAAAATTCCACATGTATATAAGTGTATTCATATCTAAGGAAAGTAATTGACATCTTTTTGATGAATTTAATCTTGGTAGAAGTACGTGGTATATCGATAGGAAAGTATTCATATCGAATGAGATTGATTAAGCTAAGGACTGCTAATAGGCTTAGTTTATATGTTAGACATGCATATCCGATACATGGAATACATAACTAAACTAATAAATGAATGTGTGAGTAGTTATGTAGCAATAACTTATGCATGGAATACATGACGAAACTGATAAATAAATGCGTGACTAAATATGCAACAATAACTAATACATACGATTATAGATTTAACTGAACATGGAACCGAGTAAATCTAAGGAATACTATTACCTTACTTAGAGAACACTAATGAGCCTAAGATCATTTACTGAACATGTATGAATGGGAACATAAAAACAAGAATGAGTCTAAAACGTGAAACACGAACTAAATATCATGAACTGAACTGAGCCCTTGAGTACAAAGCTTACGCCCGTGATTGGATTTGTGCGAATTTGGTATCGATGGAAATCTTATTCAATTTCTCACACCATAAAGAGTCAAAATATTGAAAATTCCACATGTATATAGGTGTATTCATATTTAAGGCAAGTCATTAACATTATTGGGATGAATTTAAGCAAGGTAGAAGTACGGGGTATTATAATATCTCCTCCTTAGGAACAATCATCCTCGAATCAGACTAATTAAGGTGAGGACTGCTGATAGGCAGAGTTTATACACTGGACATGTATATTCGATGCATGGAATGCATGACTAAACTGATAAATGAATATGTGACTAAATATGCAACAATAACTGATACTTAAGATTATAACTGTAAATCTAAGGAATACTATTACCTTAAACTGAAAACACTGATGAGCCTAAGAACATTTACTGAACATGTATGAATGGGAACTTGAGAACTTGAACGAGTCTAAAACGTGATAGACTAACTTAATATCATGAACTGAACTAAGCCCTTGAGTACATACCTTATTCCAGGGGGTTGGATTTGAGTAAATTTGGTATCGATGGAAAGCTTATTCAATTTCCCACACCAGGATAAGTCAAATTCTTAAAAATCCAACATGTATAAAGGTGTATTCATATTTAAGTAAAGTCCATGACATCTTTAGGATGACTTTAAGGTAGGTAGAAGTATGGGGTGTTACAATATCTCCCCCTAGGGAATATTCGTCCTCGAATAAGACAGATTAAGATGAGGACTACAAACAGATTGAGTTTATACGCTGGACATACATATCAGATGGATGGAATGCATGAATAAACTGATAAATGGAATGCACGACCGAATATGAAACAATAATTGATACTTAAGATTATAGTTGTAACTGAACACGGAAATGAGTAAATCTACGGAAGACCTTTACCTTAAGCCGAGAACACTGATGAGCCTAAGATCGATTATTGAACATGTATGAAAGGGACAATGATAATATGAACGAGTCTGAAAAGTGATACACGATTGAATACCATGAACAGAACTGAGCCCTTGTGAATATATCTCACGACCGGCTGCAGATTTGGGAAAATTTGGTATCGATGGATAGCATATTCAATTTCCCATACCATGGAAAGTCAAAATCTTTAAAATTCCATATATATTAAGGTGTATTCATATTTAAGGTAAGTCTTTGACATCTTTGGGATGAATCTATGTTAGGTAGAAGTACGAGGTATTACAATATCTTCCCCTTGGGAACATTCATCCTCGAATGATACTGCTTAAGCTGAGGACTGCTGATAGACTAAGTTTATATGCTGGACATTCATATCCGATGCATGGAATACATAACTAGAGTGAAAAATGAATGTGTGACTGAATATGCAACAATAATTGATACTTAAGATTATAGCTGTAATTGAACATGAAACTGAGTAAATCTAAGGAAGATTATTACCTTAAGTTGAGAACACTGATGAGCCTAAGATCATTTACTAAACATATATGAATGGGAACAAGAGAACAAGAATGAGTCAAAAACTTGATACACAAACTAAATATCATGAACTGAACTGAGCCCTTGAGTACAAAGCTTACGCCCTATTGTCGGATTTGGGCGAATTTGGTATCGATGGAAAGTTTATTCATTTTCCCACACTATGAAAAGTTAAAATCTTGAAAATTTCACATGTATATAGGTGTATTCATATCTACAGCAAGTCATTGACATCTTTTGGATGAATTTAATCTAGGTAGAAGTACGTGGTATTACAATATCTCCCCCTTGGGAACATTCATCCTCGAATGAAATTAATTAAGCTAAGGACTGCTGATAGGCTTAGTTTATATATTGGACATGCATATTTGAAGCATGGAATAGATGACTAAACTAATAAATGAATGTGTGAGTAAATATGCAGCAATAACAGATACTGATGAGCCTAAGATCTTTTATTGAACATGTATGAAAGGGACTATAAGAAGTTAAACGAGTCTGAAATGTGATATATGATTTAATATCGTGAACAGAACAGAGCCCTTGAGAATATAGCTTACGCTCGGGTATCGGATTTAGGCTAATTTGGTATCGATGGAAATCTTATTTAAATTCCGACACCATGAAAAGACAAAATCTAGAAAATTCCACATGTATTATGGTAAATTCATATTTAAGGCAAGTCATTGAAATCTATGGGATGAATTTATACTAGGTAAAAGTATGAGGTATTACAATATCTCCCCCTTGGGAACATTCGTACTCTAAAGATACTGATTAAGCTGAGGACTGCTAATAGACTGAGTTAATATACTGGACAGGCATATCCAATGCATAGAATACATAACAAAGCTGATAAACAAATGTGATGACTGAATATGCAACAACAACTAATACTTAAGATTATAGATTTAACTAAACATGGAACCAAGTAAACCTAAGGAATACTATTACCTTAACCTAAGAACACTGATGAGCCTAAGATTATTTACTGAACATGTATGAATGGGATTATAAAAATAAGAATGAGTTTGAAACGTGAAAGTAGAACAAAATATCATGAGCTGAACTGAGCCATTGAGTACAATGCTTACGCCCTGTGATCGAATTTGTTCGAATTTGGTATCGATGGAAAGCTTATTCAATTTCCCAAACCATGAAAAGTCAAAATCTTGAAAATTCCACACATATATAGGTGTATTCATATTTAAGGCAAGTCATTAATATCTTTGGAATAAATTTAAGCTAGGTAGAAGTACGGGGTATTATAATATCTCCCCCTTAGGAACATTCATCCTCGAATGAGACTGATTAAGGTGAGGACTGCTGATATGCAGAGCTTATACACTGGACATGCATATCCGATGCATGGAATGCATGACCATACTGATAAATAAATGCATGACTAAATATGCAACAATAACTGATACTTAAGATTATAGTTATAACTAAACATAAAACTGAGTAAATCTAAGGAAGACTACTACCTTAAGTTGAGAACACTGATAAGCGTAAGAACGTTTACTGAACATATATGAATGGGAACTTGAGAACTTAAACAAGTCTAAAACGTGATAGACAAACTGAATATTGTGTACTGAACTAAGCCCTTGAGTACATAGCTTACGCTCGGGGGTCAGATTTTGGTGAATTTTATATCGATGAGAAGCCTATTCAATTTCCCACACCATGAAAAGTCAAAATCTTGAAAATCCCACATGTATAAAGGTGTATTCATATTTAAGGAAAGTCATTGACATCTTTAGGATGAATTTAAGGTAGGTATAAGATGGGGTGTTACAATATCTCCCCCTTGGGAATATTCGTCCTCGAATGAGACTGATTAAGCTGAGGACTACTAATAGATCGAGTTTATATGCTGCACATGCATATCAGATGCATGGAATACATCACTAAACTGATAAATGGAATGCACTACTGAATATGCAACAATAACTGATACTTAAGATTATAGCTGTAACTGAATATAGAAATGAGTAAATCTAAGGAAGACTTTTACCTTAATCCGAGAACACTGATGAGCCTAAGATCATTTATTGAACATGTATGAAAGGGACCATGATATTATGAATGAGTCTGAAAGGTGATACACGATTTAATATCGAGAACAGAACTGAGCCCTTGAGAACATAACTTACGACCGGGTGCAGATTTGGGAATATTTTGTATCGATGGAAAGCATATTCAATTTCCCATACCATGAAAAGTCAAAATATAGAAAATTCCACATGTATTAAAGTGTATTCATATTTAAGGTAAGTCTTTGACATCTTTGGGATTAATTTATGCTAGGTAGAAGTACGAGGTATTAAAATATCTCCCCCTTGGTAATATTCATCCTCGAATGATACTGATTAAGATGAGGATTACAGATAGACTGAGTTTATACGCTGGACATGCATATCCGATAAGTGGAATACATGACTAAACTGAAAAATGAATGTGTGACTGAATATGCAACAATAATTGATACTTAAGATTATAGCTGTAATTGAACATGGAACTGAGTATATTTAACGAAGATTATTACCTTAAGTTGAGAACATTATTGAGCCTAAGATCATTTATTTAAAATGTATGAATGGGAACATGAGGACTAGAACGGGTCAGAAACGTGATACGCAAACTAAATATCATGAACTGAACTGAGCCCTTGAGTACTGTAACGACCTGAGATCTCATCCCAAGATGTCACACGGTGCTTATGACCGCGAAGGACCACAGACTAACCGTTTTCTGATATCTATACCTGTACACTGTTTAATATCTGGAATAAATATAGAAATTGGACATAAGGTTAAACGTATCTGTACAAACTCAAAACTGAAAACTAAATACTAATACATCTGTCTGAAAAACCTCTAAACTATCTGAACTGTGGAGTTAATAGGACATGTCCCTAGCTATATCCGTCTACTGAAAATATAAACAAAGTCTGATGCCATAATAGTAAACTGATATCCATCCTTAATAGAAGAGGACTCACTACTACGACTATTGCTACTGACTGGGACAGAACTGTTAAGGAAACTCTGGGTCCTGTGCCTCTGAACCTATGGTGCCACATAAAACACCATAGCGCAAATGCGTTAGTACAAGAATGCACTGAGTGTGTAGACGAGGTATGGTTAAATGCAAAGGATCATGCGTGTAGAATATTTAAACTGAATAATCATGAAAATGTTGAACGAGAACATATACATGAATGCACAAACCATAATCACATTCATCGCAACTCTAAATACTGAAACTCCAATACCAAATTACTGCAGATTGAAACTCACTACTGACACTGAGATACTGAATCACTAACTCATCTGATACTGATAATTGAGGATCTGGATGCACTTACATCAAGGACTGAATTTTGAGCTTGCTGCTTTTGACTGACGGGATTAGAGATCAACCTCTCTAACGGATGATTTCAGAAACTATTATCAATTATAAGAAATATGAATATATATGAATCTGATAACAAGGATACTCAATAGAATCTGAGACTATGAATCAAGTGTGTCTGGTGGCATATCTTTGAATATGATATCAAATAGCTATATATGAGACCAAGTCTATCTGATGGGATGGTCCATAAATCAATAGAAATATCTGAGTTCCTCAAAACAATAGTTGACTATATCTGATAGTCCTAATTTCTGAAGATTGATACTGAAAATGAAACTGTAACTGAACTGTGGGAAGTAGTAACTTAATCAACATGCCCTGACCTACCATAGGTGGGCTCCAACCCGTAACCCCAGTCAGAAGGATGTCAATACCGTACCACGGGAAAAGACCTCTTTCTGGTTAATCCTCTCTGACGGATGACACTAAAAAAGAAGTCGATCTAAGGCAATATCATAGTTAAATACTCTTTCTCTAGAGGTGACATCCTTTACTGATGGAGACTCCTGCATCCTGCACTGGCTACGTAGTTCTGGAGGTTAGGGATTTCTACTAATGACTCTGGCCTCTCTCGTTGACGGGGAGAGACGGCATCCCTTTCCTTACTCGGTGTTAGTTTCTACTCCCAACTGAAAGACTCTGACTGAATTCTAAACTGAACACAACTAAACTAAATTTGATACCGATCATGTTTCCCAAAAGGTCTAACTGAGTTACGTTAAGATCACTTGGTTCTATATCTGGTAGAATGCTATTCAATCACGGTATCTGAATAACGATACAGATCTTGAATAGATTATTCGAATCGCTTTTGAGATTTGAATTAAAACTTGAGTACTATTAGATCTGAGCCAATTTCAAGACTGAGGCTAGATTACTAGCAATACAGAGATTGCAGAGATAAATGAGATTACTGAGATTTCTTAAGTTCTACTATTGTCTGAGGATACAGAGTTCAATAGGTCACTGAGTTCTGAGAATCATGGCTTGACTGGAGTTATCATGAAAATGACACGGGCTCTAGACAATAGCTAAAATTATCGGGTATAAACACCCCCAGGATTCGATAACATAAAATAAAGCATAATCATTCCTCTATTATCACAACTATTCATTTATCATCACAGTCATTCATTCATCATTAAAGTCATTCATTTATCATCATTATCATTAAAACATCTCTTCAAGTATTTAGGAAACATAACATACTTTCGCGTTTGAAATCATTAAGGCATCACGTCAAGAATTTAGGAAACATCAATATATACTAGCATAGGGAAATATGCTACAACGTTATACTTCCTTCAACAAGGTCTTACTTCAAGTACTTCACACCTAAATCAGTCTTGACATGTATTTGGACATCACATGATTTGGGGAAAACTTTATACTATCATGTCTCAACTTACTTGCTAACCACTTGATAGGTATTAAAAGAATAAGCATAGCATATATGAAAGAGCACATAATTGGGGAATTTACTACCATCACATCTCCACTTGTTCACTAAGGTCCTTCAACAAACACTAGACATGCATGGGTTCATACTTAATTAGGGATTTCCTACTATCATGGAATAATTCATCTACTTGGGCATTTTATCAAACACTAGGCATGCATAAACTAACTCACAATTTGGGGTTTCATCTTCAACATACAACAATGGCCCTTTTATGCTTCATCTATGCTTTCTATAAAACCTATAGGGAACATGCTCTGCTTATTCAACCATTTCTACACCCAAATATCATGCATACATCACATAGAAAACAACATAAGGAAGATTCATCACAAATATCATATGGATTCCACATACAAGGTTCAAAGCTCATGAATCTTGTAAACAAACATGAATCAAAACTCACCAACACATGTGATAACGCTCAATCTACAGCTCTCGTAGGAGTGTAAAGCGGTCGTAGTCAAATATAGAACCCAACTGGGTTGGGTATCGATCCCTCAGGGAATAGCTTGGTCAACTAGTAAGCAACGAGTACTAGACTTTTAGTGCAAGTCTCGTAAAAAGGGGGGATTGTAATGTGTAACCAAAATAATAAAATAAAAACTGAAAATAGTAAAGTAACAAGAAATAATGTTTAGTAGGTTGTAAAACAATGAGAATTGAAGAGTTGGGGTTATGTCCACCTTCTGAGTTTACGTCTCTATTAGCTATGAGTTATGCGGAATTCAGACATGCATGCGCTTATAGAGAATTGTATTCGATGGTAAATCCAGGCGTCTTTCGACCTATTCGAGGATTATTTCACTTTAACTCTTTCGAGCTTAAAGCGTATCTAATGGTACAAATTCTCCAAGAGGTTAATCCAGTTACGGCACTAACTTTTTAATTGGGGATGGGACCCTACTACCTTGACATTATCTCTTTTCCAGACATATAACTTTTCTTTCGAACAAGTTAATGCTATACTGACGTATTCTTGCATTTGCAACCACAAAGAATTTAGATTAAGATGAAGAGAATAATGATATAAGCAGCATACGTGTCACAAACTCACAAACTCATAGCAATAGATAGTATCTCATACGACTTCCATAACCC